>CM053403.1:30043943-30076577 GCA_028644305.1 Xerus rutilus | reverse complement strand
AATAGCCCAAACTTTACACTCATATTGTATATATATATAAGTTCATCAGATGCATCAATACATAAGACAATCAATATGAAATACAGAAATTAATTTTGAGCATTTTTTAAATTTCTCATAAGAATAGTTTTGAATTTCTAGGCAAAACATTTAAGCAACTGCTTAACAGTCAAGGATATGACATTATTACAAATGTAGGCAATAGTACATGCTGGTGTTGAAGAAAAAAATAAATGAAACTGGATTTCTTATTTTCCCCTCATCAATATTATTCTCAAAAGTTTAACATAATTCACTCTTTTATTATTTCCTCAATGTGATTCATGTTGGAATTTGTGAAAAATAAATTTGTCCTTTCCAGTCTCATCTCACCAATGAAAAATGCTATGTAAAGTAGGTATGGACCACATGAAAGCCATCTTTAAAACAGGAGCACCGATTATGAAGTTCTAGGAATAGAAAAGACAAATTTTGACAGATAATTCAACCTGTGAAGTACTGGATGATCTGAAGGAGAATATGGGTGAAAGGACGACCAGCTCAGACATTGCTGTCCATTATATGTTGCTTTTCTGAGTTATCTTTGTTTTGAAGTTAAAATATGTAAATGTGAATGAGATGCAAAAATACTTGCAAAGAGCCAAAATAATTTACATGAATATTGGTCCATAGAAATAATGGAGAAGGCTATTAACTTTGCAACAAGAAAATGTAAGGAAGTAAATTTTTGCATAGAAAACAAATTAAAATTAGAAGAAAAATGTCAGAAGACATTATAAATGATGGTGGTGTTATATTACTAGAAGAAATCAAATAGATAGCATTTGAATACCTCAATTGTTTTTACTAAAATCTGAATAATCATTCTAATTCAATAGATCAAATGAAGTCAGTGTATAATAACATTTTATAGTTTCTTCTAAGCATAAATCAAACATTTTTATCAAAAGTGATGGAAATGCAAAACTAATGTTCTATTAAAGATATATTTGGGTCCAGAGTTTATAATTGGTGTGACTTTATCTGGTTTGCAACCAGAGAAATGGAAAAACTGAGCTCTATATATGTACTATGACTTGAAATGCAATTAAATAAACTCATAAAAAATTTTTTAAAAAAAGATATATTTGGGCTATAGAAATATTGGATATGTTCTAGAACCAAGTATGAAGAAATAAAAGATGCACATTAATGAGGATGCTTAGATTTTTATCATTGAATTTATTTTCTATGATTCTCTACACACTAATTATTATACTTAAGTATTTTCCTATGGAATAACTGTTGTTTTATAACTGTTCACTTTATAGTAAAATAATTTTTAAATTGAAAATTTAAAAATACTTTTATCAATTAAGATAAATCAGACTATCTACCTATACAATTTATTGAGTACAAATATGTGAAGATAAATTTTGACAAAGTTATTAACAAATTTGAAGGAACAAATGTTCAAAATAGAAATGCAATGTTATCACTAATCACTGCAATAGACCTGTATGTGGATAAACTTGCTATTTGTTTACCTGTTTACCCTTTTATCCAAACATAAATTTTTTTTTTTTTTTTTTTTTTTTTTTTTAGTTGTTGATGGACACAATGTCTTTATTTTATTGTTTTGTATGTGGTGCTGAGGATCGAACCCAGGGCCTCACGCATGCACGGCAAGCGTTCTACCACTGAGCTACAATCCCAGCCCCAAACATAAATTTTTGAGGTATTTTAATAATCACTTTTGATTTTCCTTTTTGTATTAAAATACTTACTTTATATTATTTAATATTAATATGATTTTATAAATGCACAATTCAAAACAAAAAATATTGCCCAGTTTACTTTTTAAATTTTTTTTAGTTATAAATGGACACAATATGTTTATTTATTTATTTTTATGTGGTGCTGAGGATCGAACCCAGTGCCTCACACATGCAAGGCATGCATTTTACCACTGAGCCACAACCTCAGCCCTGCCTGGTTTCCTTTTTGACCTTTATTATTATTTACTTTCAGGATTATTCCCGTAAATAATTTCATCATACAGAAAGTGTAGGAAAGCAATTGGTCTTAGAGTCAAATACATTAGGATGTACTACATTTGAGTCATTAAAATAATTAAGTCTTGGGCTGGGGCTGTAGCTCAGTGGTAGAGCGCTTGCCTAGCATGCGTGAAGCACTGGGTTCCATCCTCAGCACCACATACAAACAATAAATGAATAAAATAAAGATCCATCAACAACTAAAAAAATATTTTAAAAAAATAATAATAATTAAGTCTTTCTTCAATATCATCTAACCTCAGACAACAGCCAACTCTAGTCTAGACTCAATGTATTTTTGTTTTTCTGTCTAGCTACCCTTTGGATTGGTCACATCTTCTACTCTTTGAAAATCCTCTAGTTGCAGCAACCAGATCCATGCAAACTTCAATCAATTTTCACAGCGGTAGTCCCACAGTGACTTGGTTTCAGTTGTAGAATCTTCCAATGTGATTCCTACCCTGGAGTTTCTCTGAGACCCAAGGAAGAAATTTCAGCTTTGTAAAGTAGGTATGGACCACATGAAAGCCATCTCAAGGCTTTGGCAATTAATGTCAACAGGGCCACCCTGGATCAATGGGGATAAAAGACATTCAACAAATATTTACCTGTTTTGTCTTTGGGTGGACAATTCTGTGTTGTAAGTTTCCTCTAAAGTTCCTAGCATGAAGAATTAACAGTGTGTGGAGAGCCTCCAATTTCATAGCACATGGCTGTGTTGATTTTTCCACTTTTCCCTTTTCTCTCTCCTTGTCTAATATTCTATTTCCTGGGATAACATTGTGAAATACACTAGATTCACACAAACTTTGACTCAGGTTTGTTTTCCAGAGAACATCTAATGTATTATCTCAGCTGTGTCATCCCTTAGAAGTAAATTGCATTAATTTAGCAATTTACTATTTCATGAGAAAATGGGAAATACTTGTATTTTCACCTATAGTAAGTGTTCACCTTAAAAGTTAAACAATCAATTTTAAGTTTTAAAATTGATCTGTCTAGCCATCTACTCTAAAATCTGTCCAGATTTTCTGTAACAGCTTAATACTGCTGAAGCCAGAATTAGACAGGCAGTCAGTGTAGATAGGTAAATTGAGTCAGGTCGAATCAAGGAGGACAACTGAGTCTGGGAAGTTGGAGAGGTATTGAAATGGTAATGCCTTCAGAGCCTTTCCTCCACCCTTATAAAGATAACTGCCCATGCTCCAACCTGTTGCTCAGGTAACTCATTCCAGTGATTGCCCCTCCCTACAGAGAGTTGTTAATTACATCCCTTTCCTGCCCAGGTCACTCCACCCTGTCCATCTGCTTTTCACCTTTTGGCCATCCCATGGAAGCATCTCCTGGGCCTAGTCATGTACACAGGAAGGGGAGAGATGAAGGGAAGAGAGCAGGAGGACAAAAGGGAGAATACCCTCACTTCTGGGGATGCCAGAATACCAACTATGGCCTCCTTGTCCCCCAGGGAGAAATCTATGTTATCCTCTTTTAAATAAACCCTGCTTTATATGCTTGCCTCAGCGTGCTTCTCTAATGTCCAAACTTCGACATGTGAAGAAGCAGAACTTGTCACCAGTAACCTGCAGTATCACTGCTATCATAATATTTAAACAACTGGTCCTAGATTCCCGAGTATGGGTGAATTGAGAGAATGACATTTTGTTGTGCTACAATAATAGGTTTCAGAGTAACAGAATGGAAAATACAGCTCACCAAACTTTATGAGCAGATATCAATTCTCTGGGAAAAACTAACAGTTAATGTTTTAAATGAACACATAGTTTTGCCATCTCATAGTTGAATAATCATCCTTGGGAAACAGAAGTTCATTGGCTATAGAGCTCTTATTTGCCATATTAAAGAAAGAAAAAAAATTTCAAATTTAGAAATGTTTCATTTTCTAGATTGTTTGTTTTCAGAATGACAGGCTTGGGGAATTTGTATTGGAACATAAAATGACTTTTCCTCTCTCAAGTAGTTTCCCTCTTATAGCTTCTCTTGAACACCATCCTAATCTTGATGACCCTCTTTGCTTATAAATTATCTCTTATTGACAGAGATTTATGCAACTTTTGACTTTGGAAAAATTAGATCCATATACAGAGTGAAAATATGCAAAGAAATAAAAATTGGAATACCTGGAGAGACACAAATTAATTTTCAGCTGGCTGCAAATTGTGAATCATCGTAAATATCTTAAAAATACTACTCAAACAAGCACATCTATATAGATTAAGTAAGTACATACACTCAAACAAGCATGTTTTATGAGAAGATTTTTTTTTCCCATAAGCCTGAAATCAATGGTAAGGAATTCCTTATTATTAAAGTGATTATACGTTTATATTTATTTCTTATTGTTTAGTAATATTTTTTCTCCCTATATTTCTTTCCTATATATTTCTATATATATTTTTAAAATCTTAAATAGGTCACTTTGATACAAAGTATGGCCAATTTTTTCATATGATATATTCTGTTCCACCCTTAGTCTCACCCTTGTGTTGAAGATGCAAAACTAGTCCACTAAGATAAATGGACTCTCCCTCTGTCACTGGTTCAGTTTCATATACAAGAAATGACACACTTTGACTGAAGGTCATTTGACTTTTGAAAACGCAGATCTCACACAGTCTGCTCACACAGTTTACTATTCATATTAACAAGACTTCACTGATCTTCATCTTGGTGTTCCAGAAAACCTTTTACCAGAAAGAGAAAAGATGTAAACAGCATTATGGTTCTTCTCAAGAATTTTGGACAAACTTACTTGTATAAACCTCAGCCTTGATCTGTCCACCAATTCTATTCAAGCTAAAAGTAAAAAAGGCACAGAGGGGAGAGGGAGCTTAAACAATAACTCACAAAGCCCCATAAACATCTTAACTTCCCCCTCCATTTTCTGAAACACTGTTAAGATGTTCTCAAGTAAGGAGTCTCCTCTACAATGACCATGAACACATGGTTTTAGTGTAATTAAACACTTTGGATACTGCAAAATACTCATGACTGAAGAATATGCTTGTAGAAATTTCTTCTGATTTTTATGTTAAAAGGGCCAAGGTTTGTATTATTCTGCTTTTGTGAAACAACTCTCCATGAGTTTCCTGCCCATTTCTATGTCTTCTTAGGAAAGACATTCACAGATTTTATTCCATACTATCTTTCAAAGACACTTATACACAACCTTAAAAGGTAGAGTGTCATCCCCCAAGAACAGGGCATACTGAGATGCTGTTTATATTACTAATGGCAGTTGTCTTTGCCCAGGGCAAAGATAGGGAAGGTTTGGTAGCAATCTCCCTAAAAATGGGGGCTTATTTACTAAGCTCAGAGTTTTCTCTAACACAACACACTGCATGAACAGGCCTCACTTGGACCATGTCCTGTCACCCTGTGGGAAATAGAGCTTGAGAAACTAGTACAAGGAATGCAATGCTGACTTGTGCTGTTGCTGTGAGCAATAAACTGCCCTTTTCTCCTATGTAGAAGTCATGTGTCTTTTCCCAGTATCCATGAATTTGTGGCAGGCTGATTTAGCTTATATGTAAGGCAAAAAAAAATCTCAGACTCTAGAGTTCTTGACATCTGCATGAAAGATGGCAGATTTAAAATTAAATTCTTTGCATCAGTGAACTTAAAAGTAGAATCTGTCTTAGAAGCTACATTTAATATTAGTCATGAACCACTTTCTCCTTCCATGAAGATTATATTGATAGATTAACTAATTGTAATTCTAATTTAATAACCATTATGTATGGGACAAATACTTTAAAATATACTATAGAAATGTGAAATAATCTTATTTTCACAACAAATAAGTACAATATGTATAGTTATACCAGATATAAAAATATGGAAACTGTTATCAAAAAATTAAGTATTATTTTTTCAAGTCAAATAGGTGGTGAATGACATAATCAGATTAGTACTCAATCTGGTATGAGGTCTAACACTAGAAACTGAGTTCATCAGTATTCTACACTGTGACTTCAGAGTCTCAATTGAAATTTGGCCTTGATATTGTCTAAAGTGTGAAAGAATAGCTGACATTTGTCCTTTCGTAAATGAAAAACATGTTGGACTTGCAATTGTCCATAAGAAAAAGATTTGAAAAACAACTTAATACATTTTGTGAGTGAATGAGATAGTCTATAACACAGGAAAAAACACCACCATTCTTTTTCTCTGCTACTCAAATTTCCTTCATTATTTCTAAAATGTCATTAGCCTGACATCAGAATTGTAGATTCTGAGAACATCTGTGAATATATGAAAAACTTTGAAATTCAGTGAATGACATTAAAACACCTTTAGAATTATGGTAAAGCCAGAGGAGAAAGCATCAAAATGCCTTTTAGAACTGTAGTGAAGATCATGGGAACCAAGTGGAATTTAATTAGACTGTAAATAGAAGAGAGAGAAATTCCATCCACCTAATGGAGCAGCTTTAAAAACGGTCCTGTTTAACTAGTACCCCGGCAGAAACCCAGAGCATATGCCTGGTTGCATTAAAGTGACTTCAATGTATGAATGGTAAACAAATATATTAATAATTTCCCAAACCTACAACAGAAAACAGGACACATCTACCATGCCCATTACAAAATGAGAATCAAGATGTAATGAAGGGAGCCAAGTCTAGATCCCTTCATTATTAATATTAGAATAATATATGTCATTCTTGATTTTAATGAAAGTGTTTGTGATATTTAGGGGAATGTGACATAACTGACATTTCATTTGTGCAAAAATATCTAATATGTTTTTATTCTGTTAAAAGTATTAGAATGTATACAGGAATTTTTAAGTTTGTAAGCTTGTATTTACGAACATTTAAGAAGTTTTGGGAGAGATTTTCTTCTTAGAGTTATGAGTTTTCTGTCATGTTTGTGAAGAGACTATAAAGAAAATCAAATATATTTAATTTGTAAATGTAGGTAAAATATTTAAACAAATTTTGTTAATTAAAATTTCATGGAGAATGTGTATTTTATAGTACTCTACTTGTTTAATTTGAATTAATTTTTATTATTCCAAAAGCTTGCTGGAAGAATTTATTTACTACATATAAAAATGGTAAAACAAATTTATAAATTTAACTTAAAAATTTAAATACTTTATAAATTATCTCAATATGTACTTAAGATAGTTATTAATTACATTATAACAAACATTCAAAATATTGTTGTCTTGAAAATATACTAACTTTAGAAAAAATACTGATATGATAGCATTTTCTTTTTCATTAAAATATTGTAATATACAAAATCATTCCCATGTTATTGGATGTGTATAATTTTAGCATCAGGGTATCTTCTTAAAGACTTTTTTCTTTTGACAAGTGGTGACCATCTTTATCTTCAATAATCCTGTGGTGCAAAATCTTTCTGACAAAAAATGAGAAGATGATTTACATCATAGTTCTGTTTTTAATCTTGGGGCATTCTCCATGCTGCTTTCCATAGGGGCTATACCACCTAACAGCAGTGTACAACTAATTCACTTCTCTACATCCTCATCAATATTTGTTATTCTTTTTGATTAAAAATCATACTAAGAGGTGTAAGGTGATATTATATTGTGGTTTTCATTTGGGCAAGATGATTAGTGATGTTCAGCACCTTTTCATTTATCTGCTAATAATTTGTGTATTTTGTTTATAGCTTTGTTTTATTGTACTCAAAAATCATTTGGCTATATGGGATCTTCTGTAGTTCTACATAAATCTTAGAATTGTTTTTTTAAATAAATCTTTAAGAAAATTCCATTGTAATTTTGATATGATTATGCTCAATCTATAAATAACTGAGTAGCATAGACATTGAAATAATATTAAATCTTCTAATCCATGAACATGGTGTGTATTCATTGTATATATATAATTTTCATTTTATAGAACATTCACTTCCTTTCTTGTTATTCCCAAGTATTTTATTCTTTTGTGTAACTGTAAATATTTAAATTTTTTCAGATGATTTATTTTGGTGTATAGAATTACAACTAATTTTTGTGTTGTGTACTGAAATGCTGCTGAATTTATTAGTTCTAACAGGTTTTTATGGCTTTTAGAATTTCTGAATATAAGATCATATCCATGTGCAAGTATCAATTTACTTATTTTTGACCTTGATTTGTTTTCTTTTTCTCTCCTAATTGCTCTGGCTAAGATTTCTAGTAAAATTATCTTTAACTTCTTGGTAAAATTCACTTTCAATGATATCTGGTCATGAGTTTTTCTTTTTGGAAGACTTTGATTACTGATATAGTCTCATTTATTCTAGTTATATCTATTATATTATATATATATATTATATATTATATATTATATATCTGTTATAGTTCTCATGATGATTTCTATTTCTTGATTGATTCTTGGTGGGTGGTTTTGTTTTGTTTTGTTTTGTTTTCCAGTGCTAGGGATTGGTGCTAGAGCCTTGTGCTTACTAAGCAAGAACTATTACAACTGAACTATATCCTCATTTGATAGACTGTATGTGTCTTAGTATTTATCCATTTCCTTCAAGTTGCCTGATTTTTTGGTGTATTATTGTTCCTAATTTTTTTATTTTTGGGTCTTTGGTTACAATATCTCTCATTCTTTAAAAAAAAAAACTCATATTTCATCAGTTTTTTTAAATCATTTTTCTATTCTCTCTCTTTTTTTAATTTTTGGTACTGGAAATTGAACTCAGGGGCACTCGACCACTGAGCCACATCCCCCACCCTATCTTGTGTTTTATGTAGAGACAGAGTCTCACTGAGTTGCTTAGCGCCTCACTGTTGCTGAGGCTGGGTTTGAACTCGCGATTCTCCTGTCTCAGCCTCTATTCTCTTTTTAATTTATTTCTGCTTTGATCTTTATTTACATCTGCCAACTTTAGGCTTAATTTGATCTTCACTTTCTAGCCCCTTATGGTATCATATTAGATTATTTAAGTTTTTTTTCTTTTTACAATTTAAGAGTGGATCCCTATAAAACTATAAAACTCATTTCCTCTTAGTACTACAAAATTTGCATCCCACAAATTTTTCTATGTTGTGGGAGTTTTTTTGTCTGAAGATATTTTCTATTTTTCCTTTTGATTTCTTCTATGACCCAATAATTGTTGCTGTTTAATTTCCATATATTTGTGATTGTTTTTCCCATTTCCCTTTGTTATTCTTTTCTAGCTAATTCCATTTGGTTTGTAAAATGTAGTTACATAATTTCAATGTTCTTAAATTTGTTAAGACTTGTTCTTTAACCAAGCATAGGATCCATACTACAAAATATTCTATGTATACCTGAGAAAAATGTTAATTTGGCTACAGTTGTGTGCAATGGTCTAATTCTATCAGGCTCATTTAGTCTACAGTGTAATTCAAGTCTGTTCTCTATTAATAAGTGGAATATGAAGTGTTATACTATTATTACTTCTTTTTTCAGATTTGTCAATATTTGGCTTATATATTTAGTTGATTTTATGCATGCATATTAATAATTATTATGACTTCCTGTTGAACTGATCCTTTTGTTATTATATAATGACCTTCTTCACCTGGCACCAGGGAAGTTCTGAAACCTGGATCTCCAGGGACCAGCCCTTCCCATATTATTGTTTTCTGCCATATGTTAAGTTGCTTGAGATTTCTGCATAATTCTTATATCTGTTTTTCATTTACCATTTCACACAGACACAGACACACAAGCATGTCTTGGGATTCAGATCTGCTTTTATTTTTCTACTAATGTTTTATGATTTTCTGTTTAGAAGTTGTACACATCATTTATTAAATTTATTTCAAAAGAGAATAGTAGTGCGATGCAAATAGTAGTTTTCAATTTCATATCAATTTGTTGGTGACTTAAAGACACATTTGAGTTTTTATGTTTTGTGTTGTATCCTACTGCCTTTAGTTAATTCACATATTAATTTTAATAACTATAAAATGGACTCTATATTTGTTATATGAACCTAATCATTTAGACTTGTAATAATGACAACTTTACTTCTATAGTTCTAAACTTTAGTTGTTTTTTTCCTACTAAATTTATTGGCTTAGAATTTCAGTATAATTTTTAATACAAGTTGTCTTGGCTGGAATCCCCACTATTCTCAATCTCAACAGTAGAGCTCTCAATATTTTATCACTAATCACAACATTGTTATCCCATTTGACACTGAGGTATTTTCTAGTTCTTTACTCTCTTCAAAAATTCTGAATTTAAGTTTTAACTTTCCAGCTTCATGAAACTTGTGAAAACTTCCCTCTGCTTTTCAGAGCCTCCCTCTGTAGTTTTTGAAGATACTGCCTTGGTCAACTTTCGGACTTGATGAGCATATAATTGCTAAATGTTATTGTCATTTCTCTGAGGATCTGCTTCTCCCAAATATGAGGTCCTTGCATTTTGCTGCCTTTGGAAGTCAGAATCCTAAGTTTGTTATCTCTGATACTGTCACATTTATATTATCTTTACGGATTTTCCTGCAACTAAGCACACTCTTTCTATGGCCTCTCTATTAACCCAGAAAGGGAAAATCACTCTCATTTTAATGTTTTCTTCTCTGTAGGTTTTGGGCTCATAAGTCCTCATTGGCACAGTAACACTTCAATTTCTCTGAAACATTTTTTCCACATTTTGTTCATCAAGATTGTATATATTTTCTTTTTTATAACTAAAAGGCAATATTTACTCATTTCTTTATTATTAACCATATTTAATAAGTTTTCAACATGCTTATATTATAGTCTGTTCTATTATTTTATTATTTGCAGTTCTTAAAGGTCAAATACTTTCTTCCTACTGTATCTCCTCCATGGTTGAATGTTCCATCTTGCTTTTTTTTTTTGTATTCTGAACATAATTCAATTAATGTTTTCAATTAATCTCTAGAAATATTGTGTAATGTTGGTGCACAGTGTACGTACTCTAATAGATTTTTGTTTTTGCTGTTATGTTTTAGTTAACTTTTTCTCTTTTTTTCTAGTTTTTAGTCAAGACTAGACAAACTTATAAACTTTTTCTGTCACCTCCTTGATTTAATGATTTTTTTCCTAGTCAAACTATTTTTGAGGTTATAACATTTACAAGAATATAGCTCTATCGAGAGTTCCCTTTGCAATTCTCTCTTAAAATGCAGACTCTTTGTCAGGGCATTTTCCCCATGTGTATATAGAAAATAAGTAGAGAAATCTTGCCTTCATCTTCCCTTCAAAACACAAGTGACTCAGGACTTCTGCAGAATTTCTCTCTTTCTCTCTTTTTTTTTTTTTGCACAGCTGGGGATCAGACCCAGATTCTGATGCATGCAAAGCACATATTCTACCACTGAACTACATCCCCTACAGCATTGCTTTATTCAATAATATTTTAATTTTTTCATTTAATACTGCTCAATAATTAACTAAGTGATGATTAATTTTTGCTGCCTTAATTTTCTGATAGTTTAAGTTCAAATACACATTAAAATCTCATTTTTTACATATATTTATCATTCTAATTTTTTGAAGCAGTCAAGTATCCAGATGCATACAAAATACCAAAAGTAGATGCTCCAATATGATGCCTATACATACATTAAACACATGTGCAACTGATCCATTCATTTTCACATGCAGAAATTTGCAGAGGCAGAGTACGATGCTATTACGTTGGCTGAAATAATCACTGTAGATTTTGTAGAATTTGAAATGAATAGAGCAACATATCTCAAGTCAGACTACTTCCATAGTAACCTGGAAACTATAAATCCACACCTTCGGATCTGTCCTGGATTAAATCAGGTATATAGATTGTGGTTAATCCCTTAAAAAACTTACTTTCTGTAGTAGTCAGCAACTTCCTTTGCTGTTAGATTTAGAATTAAATATCTACTTCATATTAAACAAGTACCATGTGTTAAAATATTAAAAAGACAACCATTAGGATGCAAGTACAATTTCAGAAGAAAGTCAAGCATCAGAAGAGTTTCAAATGGAATACTGTAGAAAGAGAGTTCTTTCTATAGCAGCATAGAGTCAGCAAGGCTGCCCATAACTGAACTTTATCACAGAACACAGACTTGCATGGCTGAAAAGATAGTGCTTCAATGCCAGATAGAAATTGTGTGGTGAGCTTAGCAGCACAAGCAAGCACTTTCAGCAAGAAAGCAGATGAGGAGTGTGGCAGCCCATTTGCTTCCATAGGGAATAGATAAATAGCTAGGAGACTAAAAATAGACAATGCTTTATGTTTTCTATTAATTGAAAATAAAATGATGTTTCTCTTCCCACTTCCTTTTGATGAATATTAATCACTTTATGCTATTTTAAAATTAGGAGCTGAACTAAAATATCTGTGGTGCACTAGGAAGCAAGACTATAATTTTCTACATTTGCATTACTTAAAACACATGAGCTGCAAAACATTTTCATATTTTATACACTTTGTGTCATTCTGTCAATTTCTCTAAATATACACATACGTAGTCATGAAGTAAATATTTTACATCTATTTCAGTTGTAAAAATTTCAAAATGCTTTAAAATATGTAATTTTAAAATATAATTTTATATGGATAATTATTTACATGTATCTCATTGAAAAATTTATAAATCATAATGTCTTTCCCCAAATGAGAAATGGATTTTTATTAGAAAGAGGCAAATTCTCTTTAAAATTCTGCCAATTGTGTGTTTTCCATTGTTAGTTTTATTAGAATTTTCTATAAAAATAGCACAGGAAAAATATAATTTGTATATATTTTTGAACATCTTTGAATGGATATGATTTATTTTAGTGTTATATTTCATATTATTATATCAGAAGGATATATTTCCAAAAATGCTGATAGGTTCTAAGGAAAGTGGTTTTGAAAAGAATCATTTCAGTATCTTTAGCACATTTATGACTACTTCAATAGTATTTTCATATCTGTAAAGCATAGAGTGAAAGAGTAGTGACTTACATAAATTAGAGAAGATCATATCATACTGTTAGAAATTTTTAGTACATCATGAAAAGATTACATGAAATGAAATGATTATCTTTTCACAATGCAAGTCTCTCCAATGTATTTCCCAAACACTTTAATTTATAAGGAACACAAAACAAAATCCCAAGACAAGGAATATGAGATTTTGTTTTATCAGTATTGAAAAATGGTCTGCAACATTTTAGCACTATATTTGTCAGTATAAAGTTTTCTATCCAGGGACACATGATTATAGACTAAAAAATGAAAATATAAGCTTAGATTATGGAATGTACTTATTGCCCTTGCAGAAAAATGATAATCATCTAGAATATGATTCATGTTAAACAAAAACTAATCATAATTGAGGCAAATGTTCTCTATTCCCCAACTATTCCCCAAATCCTTAGTTATTTTATCAAGCCTTGGAGGAATACAATCTCTTATGTGGCCAGACAGCTCATATTGCAATGGTTTGCTCATAGTTTCTCCAAATAGAATTACTTGCTTTTTTTTTTTGGCACTGTTGGAAAAAATTCTGCTTCAGTGTCTAATGATCTGAGCACCAATTCAACCTGATTTTAGGTCCTGTGATGACTTCATTTACGTGTACCTCTAACTGAGCATTTAGCTGAATTAAAGCATCCTGGGATCAAGTTACTTAAACATAGGAGGGAGTCAAAGGGAAAATTAAAGAAACAGTTTTCTTTGTAACTGATAAACCATTTCATTAATATCTCAATTGTCTTTCAGATCAAAAAGACACTTTTTTCTTCACTAAACACATATATCTATGGTGGATTCTGAGGTGTTAGATTTCTATAGTAGTTTTCACCTTTTGACCTGTATTTCTGCATATATAGAACTGACAGGTCACCAACAAAGATAGGATTAAATATGCAGACTTTACTGAGAAGTTCACCACAGAAAAACAAAACCCATAACAAAAATATTATCTAATTAATATTAAAGTATTTTTATTATTATTTCTGTTTTAAAGTCAAAGGGACTGAAGATTAGAGTTTTTAAGTATACTGCTTAGTGCTATATTGTTGGTAAATGAAAGAGCTGTAGTTCAACTACACATAAACTGAGTAGCCTGAAATTCTCACCCTTACGCTATATTGGTGGTTAGGATAGCCAATTATTTACTGAAGTATCGGAAAAATAAATAATTTGATAAGGACTAAGGTCATATCAAAGATGACAAAATTTGAGGGAAACATAGATATAAATAGTGAAGCTAACAAGAATAGAGACTTATGAAAGAAGCAACATTACCTAATAAAACAGTAGATGTGAGTTTAATGAGTTTAAGGATTTTTGTAAAAATTCTGCAAACGAGGTAAAGGGTTATAAAGAAAATCAGTGAATCTGAGAGCATACCAGGGCTGAACAAAAGTGGGCACAACTGAATTGCTATCAAAATATCAGTGATTTTGACAATCTCACAAAAGTAAGGCTATTTAAATATAGAAGACTATCCTCCTGGGCTTGAATGATAATCATTTTTCCACATTAAAAACATACAGAGTGATCATTACTTTAAAATTAAATTTTATATTTATGCTTTTTTATGTTCTTCATGCTCTTTAGCATAAAACATTAAAAAATAAACAGGCAAATTCATTTACAGAGTAACAAAATTATCCATCTCCATTTATAAAGGAAAAAAGTTGATGGAGAAGCAATTTTATTACCTTATAAATACAGCAATTAACCTCTAAATCACAGTTTTTTTAAATAAGTAAAAATTGCCAATAGTATAATTTAATTATCCCTAATCAAATTGTAGCATGTCACTAAATGTAATTACATTGCTTTTTCATAGGGTGACATCTCATAATGCAGTAATATTATTATTGGTTCTGGGCATTTTATCCTCTATAAGTAAGTTGATATTTATGGTTATTTTTATGAGATAAATTAAACAAATACTAAATCATTTTCTAACATAATTTATTTGGAAGGATTTGAAAAAGAACTTCTATGTTGCTATAATGTCTCTAAGGCAGAGTATCCTATGATGAATACTCTATGATATTAGATACAATCAAGTTTGTTCTGAAATAATTTCATCATCAAAACACAGGAGAACCCTGCAGCTTTTTCCAGTCTAATTTAATCTTACAGATATTGAACCTTTATAACTTCTTACTACCACCAATCCCCAAGGAATGGGTACGTGTGTATTGTAGGCTAGCAGAAACTGAACAATTCTTAAAAATTACAGAAGTCTCTAAGTTAAATTACTTCTATATTTTTAGACCAAGCAATATGTCATTTTTACAATGTTATTGTACACTTATAAATTCCTTATGAAGTTTTACAATAAGCTTAGCTGTCACTTATGTACAATCTATGTGACAGTGTTTCATAGCAAGCAAAATAAAGAATAATTAATTTTTTAGATTGGGGAGAGAAGAATGTCATACAAAATATATCATACATAATGGTATTTAATTTGATAATTCATTTGAACTAAGATATTGAAAATCCTAATTAAAATATAAATATCTTGTATAGGAGTTCAGTGTAGGTTTAAAAGTAGTAAGAACACCACTTCTTTTGACCAACCCATGCTATAACATTGTAAATCAAAGTATCACAATCCACATGTAGTAAAGTAGAGAACTAAAGCCAGAGTTTTAGTACAGATAAGAAAAAAAGCTTCATTACACATGGATGTGTCTGCCCCAGTAGGTTATCTGTATAGCATGCTGCCTCTCATAATTTAATGGCATTAATTAGCATTATATATTAGCATTAGTTGCAAATAAAGAGATTCAAATATATTTGATTTCATTTAATGAAATTAATATGTATAGGCACATATTAGGTAATTTCTCTTGAGCTGGGATTATATTTTTAGCATCTAGAAGACATGGATCTTGCATTTAGTCACATATTATCTAGTAGGACAGGTAAACATAAAATGAAAACCTAACATAGAAAACCTAACATAGAAACTTCTAAATATGATAGAATATTCAAAAATTACAGTGAATGCATAGAGAAGGATGTGGTTAACCTGACTTGAGGGTGGAATCAAGAAAATCTTTAAAGTACACTTTTACAGAATAAATCAAATTGGGCGTAAGAGGGAAAAACCTCTCAATGCACTTAGGAAATGCTTAAGGTCAGAAGGGAATAGTAATCACAACTGATTATCAGAAGTGAGTAAAGGACTGGTAAAAATCAGAGCATAACCTGCTGGTAAGAGGGCAGGTTGAAAAACTATGGCCCATAAACCAATTTTGATTTGTGACTTATTTTTGTATTGGCCCATGCACCAGGAATGGTTGTTACACTTTTAAAGGCTGTACAAACAAACAAACATGCAAAGTCAAGGAATAGAAACTGTAGCTCCAAATTTCTAAAATATATACTCTTTAGTGTTTTACAGAAAAGGCTTATCAAATCCTTCTTTCCTGTAAGAGTAAAGGCCCCAAGGGAATCAGTGAGAGACTGGAATCAAAGGATAAAAGAAAGCAAGAAGAAAAAAACTAATTCAGGAAAAGTGTTTCAGGCATGCTTAGAACAAGTTTAACCTAGTCATATGGTATGTTCTATAAAATAAGGGAAAAAAATTTATATTAGCTCACTTAGGTCAAAAAGGATTTTAAAGATTAAAAATTATATATGTTTGAAACAAAATTTTATCATTTATCATGATGAGCAATCTTAAAATATTATAATTACTTCTCTCCTGTGCTCCAGATATACAAGCCCACTTCACAGACCTACTAAGAAATATGTTCCATATGTTTAGAACCACAATTATATTATCCTTTCATCAACTTACAAAACAGTCTCCTCCAATATTTAACTCAGTAGCTGGCACAACCATACATATCATTACCTGAAAGTTTTCTTAACAATTATTTCTGTTTACTCACATTCCCATTTACCAAATACTATTCATTTTATATATATATATATATTATTCTAATTAAGTTTACATAACAGCAGAGTGCATTTTGATTCATTGTACACAAATGGGGCACAGCTTTTCATTTCTCTGGTTGTGCACAATATAGAGTTACACCATATGTGCAGTCATACATGTACCTAGGGCATTGTTGTCCATCACATTCCACAATCTTTCTTGTCCCCATTCCCATCTCTTCCCTCTTCTCTCCTTTGGGCAAAGTGTGTCCATTCTTCCCATGCCCCCTCCTACATTATGGATCAGGATCCACTTATCAAAAAGAATATTTAGCCTTTGGGTTTTTGGGATTGGCTTACTTCACTTAGTATGATGTTCTCCAACTCTATCCATTTACCTGCAAATGCCATAATTTTATTCTCTTTTAATGCTGAGTAATATTCCATTGTGTATATATACCACAATTTCTTTATCCATTCATCTATTGAAGGGTATCTAGGATGCTTCCACAGTTCAGCTATTGTGAATTGAGCTGCTATAAACATTGAAGTGCCTGCATTACTGTAGTATGATGTTTTTAAGTCCTTTGGGTATAGAAGAAGGAGTAGTAGGATAGCTGGGTCAAGTTTTCTAAGGAATCTTCATACTGCTTTCCAGATTGGTTGCACCAATTTATGTGGGTTTGTCTCTGTGTCTTTTGTTCTATACCATTGATCTACATGTCTATTTTGGTGCCAATACCATGCTGTTTTGTTATTATAACTTTGTAATATAATTTAAAGCCTGGTATTATGATGCCTCCTGCTTTGCTCTTCTTGCTAAGGATTTTTTGGCTATTCTGTGTTTCTTATTTTTCCAGATAAATTTCATGATTGCTTTTTCTATTTCTATAAGGAATGATGTTGGGATTTTAACTGGAATCACATTGAATCTGTATAGCACTTTGGGTAGTATGGCCATTTTGATGATATTGATTCTGCCTATCCAAGAGCATTGGAAATCTTTTCATCTTCTAAGGTCTTCTTCAATTTCTTTCCTTAGTGTTCTGTAGTTTTCATTGTTGATGTCTTTCACCTCTTTTGTTAAATTGATTCCCATTTTACCCATTAAAATCCTTTAAACCAATTCATGTCTCTTCATCCCCTCAACCACTTTCTTGGACCAATAGAAGATAATTTTCTTATATTTTTAAATTTTTTGATGTTTTAATTTGTTCTAATTAGTTGTACATGACAGTAGAATGGAATGCATTTGGATACACTGTACACAAATGGAGCACAACTTCTCATTCCTCTGGCTGTACATGGTGCAGAGTCACACCAGTAGTATAATCATACATGTATACAGGGTAATAATGTCCATCTCATTCCACTGTTCTTTCCACACTCACATCCCTTCCCTCTTCTCACTCCCCTCTGCCTAATCCAAAGTTCCTTCATTCTTTCCTACTCCGCCCCCCCATTATAGATCAGTATCTGCTTATTAAAAAAAAATTGGCTTTTGGATTTGGGGGATTGGATTTTTTTGCTTAACATGATATTCTCTAGCTCTATCCATTTACCTGCAAATGTCAGAATTTCATTCTTCTTTAAGGCTGAATAATATTACATTTTGCATATATACCACATTGTCTTTACCCATTTATCTGTTGAAGGGCATCTAAGTTGGTTCCATAGTTTAGCTATTGTGAATTGAGTTGCTATAAACATTCATGTGGCTGCATCACTGTAGTATACTGATTTTAAACTGAGGAGTGGGATAGCTAGGTCAAGTGGTAATTCCATTCTCCTTTCCATAGTGATTGCACCATTTTGCAGTCCCACCAGCAATGTTTGCCCGTTTACCTTTCTTATCTTTACCACCATATTTACCTTTTTAGAGATTTCTATTTCCACTTGTGCACCATGAAACTCACTGTGTAATTTATACCCTCTAGCCAAAGTGAAATTTCCAAAGTGCATACAACAGCACAGTTAGATCTGCCATTTGAAAATTCCTCAACAAAAAAATCTGTGAAAAAACTACATAAATGATAAAAGGCTGAATGCACTCCCACAAAGAGCAGGTGAAAAAGGAAATAGGGCCAGCTTTCCACTTTTATTCATTAGAAACTTTAGTCCCTGTGATAAGGCAAACAAAAGAAGTAATGAGCATAATTATTAGAAATAATTAATTTGACTTTATTTGAAGATGGCTATGGAAACTGATAAGTGAATTTGAAAGTTTGCAAGTTAAAAAGTCAATCTACAAAACTCAATGTCATCCATATGTTGGCCATGAACATTAAATAAAGTAAGCAAGTAAATAATAAATCAATAAATCCACTTATTGTGGTATAAAAATAACATCCTAGAAATATATTTAATTATAATATTTAGACATTTAAACTGAAAAGTATGAAACCCTACCAAGACTTTTTAATAAATCCTAAATAAAGGAAAATACTATGTTCAGTAACTGAAAAACTTAATATTATTAATATTGAAACTCTCATCAAATTCAACAGATTTAATGTAATCCCAATAAAAACTATAACAGACTATTTTGACTAAATTGGAAAGCTTATCTTAAAATCAATAGCAAAGGTAAAGAATGCAGAAAGGAGCAGGGAGAGCAATTTTAAGACTAGCTTAAGTGTACATTGTAATATTGGACTAAGATAAATCAATGTAACACAATAGTGGGTCCAGATCTAGACCATACTTTGCTAATTAATTGATTTAACAAAAGTACCAAAATTATTCAGTTGAAAGATAATTGTCTTTCAAAAACTGCATACCCATAGAATAAAATGAAAGTCAATACATATTACACATCATAAAAATTTCAAATGGATATATATTTAAGTATGAGAATTAAAATTTAAATTTCAAGAAGAAAACACAGGAGAAAATCTTTGTGAAATTTGGGTTAGGCAATTTTCAAACAGAATACAGAAAAGGGAAGTCTATGAAAGAAAATAATTAAATGCTTTTAACTGTAATTTAATTCTTTACTCCTTGAATACAATGAAAGCAGAAGTTATAAACTTTTCAACAATAATATCCGAGAAGCAAGTATATTCGATATGTATAAATAGATTTTAAAACTGAAAAATTCACCCAATAATGAAAGGGAAATTATTACAAAAAACACTTAAAAAGCACAAGTTTGGCAAATAAATACATTAAATGCTAGTCAATATCAGTAGCTATCAAAAAAGTTCAAATTAAAATCACACATATGATAACACACTCAATAGAATGAAGATACAATATCTTGTTAGAATGGGAACAGATTGTGCCTCTCCTGTATTGCTGTGAGAATTCAATATAGACACCAACTTCTAAAAATAGTATGGCAGTATCTTGGAAGGTTAGTAGTATATTTATTGTAGAATCTATTAATCCTTCTAGGTATTTTCTAAGCAATGTATGTTCATACATGATTATACATTTGCATGTTCACAGTGGAATTACTTTATAACAGCCACATACTGGATAATGTCTATGCAGCTGAAGATGTTAAAAATGTGTGATATATTCATACTACAGAAAAGTCCTCAAAAACAAAAATGTGCAAATACTAATACATGAGACAACATGGATGAATCTCAAAACCATTAAAAGAGTAAAATCTTTGGTTCAATGTTCCACTATCAAACTTTTCCTTTCTCTTCCCCCTGTGAGGTACTGTTAATAGAACTCCTCCATTATTCTCAGTTTTGTTTTCATTTACATTTTAAATTTTGGTAAACTTCAAATTTTATTCCCATTATAAATTGGACTAAGATAATATTTTCCATATGTATCACTTTCCCAGAGGTATGAAATAACTCCTTTAAGAGAAAAATGCACATTTTTTAATTGACAAAGATATATATAATTATTGTGTACAACATGTTCTTTTGAAATTAGCATGTGTTGTGGAATGGCTAGATTGAACTAATTAACGTGTATATGTTAGGTCCACATTTTAGCTTTGGAACTGTTCATCCACTGTCTTCATTTCTGTGATACAGCATACCTTATTGCATACCAACAGAATCTGTGATACAGCATACCTTATTGCATACCAACAGAATCTTCACAAAGGTAATAATCTGCCGATAGGTTTCCTGAAAAACCAGAGTGGAACTATCAGAACAAAGATTTAGAACTCAGTAAACAATAAGATAGGTCAGCTTCAAATAAGATCTGTTGATGAGCATGGCACAGGTGCTTATGAGTAAAACATCACTAGGTAGGTCACAGGAGGAAGTTTATTAATACAGAGAGAATCTCTTCAGTATGAGATAACAAAGTCCTTCCATTCTCAAGAAGAATGGTGAGTGTTAAGGTTTAGGTATTAGTTGTCCTGAAACTCATGTGTGATCCAATGCAAGAAATTTCAAAGGTGAAATGATTGTATTATGAGAGCCTTAATCAGCACATTAATCCCCTGATAGGAGTTAACTGGTGACTATAGGCAGGTAGGGTGTGGATGGAGAGGGTTTGTCTTTGAGGACATGCCTTTGAGGCTTATATTTTGTCCTTTTTGTGCACGGTTTTCTCTCTTTGCTTCCTGGTGTCAAGTTTTGAGCTGCTTTCCTCCACCACACCCATTTACCATGATGCTCTGCTTCATCTTAGGCACAGAGCAAGGGAGCTGGCATCTGTGGTCTGAGATCTCTGAAATCATGAAACTCAAAAAAACTTTTCCTCCTTAAAATTTTTTTTGTCAGGTCATAGTGGAGAAAAAATTGATTAGAACAATGGGGTTTCAATAAGTAGGCTGGGAAGAAGGGGCTCCTAAAAGGATCTAGAAGCAGATACCATATGGAAATTTAGAATGACATGCTATCACAGTATGTAGTCAGAGTCCTGTCTTCAATATGGCTACAGCACAGGGCAGAGTTTAGTAAACAAAGTCTGCTATACATATTAGTAATAGAAATGAAAATCCTCTACTCATGAAACTAGAACATTAGGAGGGTTAGTTGGGTTATTTTAATTACTCTCACCCACACATTCTAAGAGAGATAATTTAAACTGTTAAAAACGGTTGTATAATAATAGTTCTTAAAATATCTATCTTCCTTTATTAAAATTATTTTAAAAGTTTTCAAGAATGATCTTCCAAGTATTTTAATAAAATTCCTATAGTTTGAGGCACATACTTATGTTAAAAAAGATTCCAGGTGGTTTCTATTTAGGTATCTCTTAAACTATATTTCCCTCCCTCCCTCCCTTCCTCCTTCCCTCCTTCCCTCCTTCCCTCCTTCCTTCCTTCCTTCCTTCCTTCCTTCCTTCCTCTTTCTATCTTACTTAGCTTTATTTTCTAGAATCAGGCAACATTTTGTTCCACAACACAGTGTAAGTATTCTGATGGTCCCAGCAAAGGTGGTTGGTTTTATAAACAGAGAACACCTTAAAGAGAGCAGGAACAGTAAACAGAAGTGACACATACTTACAGTACATATCACGAAGTATGGTGCGACAGTTACAGTACATGTATAGTAATCAGATCAGGGTAATTGGCATATCTATCATATCAAACATTTTTATTATTTCTTTTTTTTGGGGGGGGGTACTGAGGATTGAACTCAGGGATATTCGACCACTGAGCCACATCCCCAGCCCTATTTTGTGGTTTTTTTTTTATGTAGAGACAGAGTCTCACTGAGTTGCTTAGCGCCTCGTCATTGCTGAGGCTGGCTTTGAACTCGGGATTCTCCTGTCTCAGCCTTCCTAAGTGCTGGGATTACAGGCTTGAGCCACCACGCCCAGCTCATTTTTATCATTTCTTTGTGCCAGTAATGTTCAGAATTGTCTCTACCAGTTATTTTGAAATACACAATTAATTGTTGTCAACCATAGTTACTTTACTGTGCAATAGATCATTAAGTGATACCTTGATCCATTTCACCCTATAGTTGTTAATCTCTCTCCAAACATATTCCCACAATATTCCCACTCTCTAGCAACCATTATTCTACTTTCTAATTCCATAGCCTAAACCTTTTAGCTTCCACCAATATATATGAGGTGCATACCAGTGTCTACACAGTTTGTTTTACCAAGGCTAGTCTTTCTCTTCCTCTGGACTACAAGCTCCTTATAGCAGAAGGCAGTAGAAAGAATGGTTGAGAAGCTGCTTTCACAGCTCACAATGGACTTAACAAACATTAGGCCTCAGAGCCCATGTGTGCATGGGCACTCATGGCTGAACAGAGAGTATCTGACTTCAGTGAGTCTGCTTTCTAAGACAATCAGCTCAGGCCTTAGCATGCAGTCAAAAATGTTTGTCAAAGTCACTATGTGCCTTTAGAAGTGTTTTGAAGGAATATTTTGGTATATAATTAAACATTTATTTATTTTACCTAAAATAACTAAATTTCTTCTAAATTCTTCTCAAAGTTACATTTCCTCACATCTTTCCCCCAAAGTTTTTAGAAGTAGAAAATGATTATTTTAGATAGAAAAATGATTCTATAGGAATATTGTATGCACATGTATATAAGGTTGTGTGCACTTGTGAAAGTCTGACATATATTGGGATGTATTTTTCTATGAATAAACATCTTTAAGATGTGCCAAATCTGTCTTCTCCTGACATCTCTTTTGTGTCACATAAAACATTTTCCTAAGATAAAAGCTAATATATATATGAGGGAAATATCTAAAATTAAGATACCCTTGTGCAAATATTATGCATGTTAGTCACTATAGAGTAAAATTAAAGGATTCATATGTCATTGTATTTCTTCATTGTTTGTGCAACTATTCCTTTCCCAGTGTGTGTGGGTTCATGTGGCATTTCTCCAACTCCTCATTATTTTTAGCTGTACTTTTTCCAATAATACACAGCCTAAAGTTCATTTAACTAAATGGTAAAGTCACAATCTTATACTCCTGGGTTATTTGAATATAATCATGACTCCTTATAATCTCTTTTAAGTTATTTCATCAAACACATGTTAAAACGTGAGAGAATGGTGCAGGTCTGTAATTCCAGTGGCTGAGGCAGGTGGATTGTAAGTTCAAAGCCAGCCTCGGCAAATAAGCAGAGCCCTAAGCAACTTATCAATACCCTGTCTCTAAATAAAAATGTGAAAAAGGGATGGAGATGTGACTCTGTGTTTAAGCACCACTGGGTTCAATCCCTGGTACCAAAAAGAAAAAAAAAAAGCTTAGGGAAACATACACATATACCCTCACATGCACACTTTAAATGTTACTTTGAAATATAAAAGTTTCCTACAATTTTACATAAATATGGTCTATGTTTTTAAAGGAGTGTTTGAGTTGAAATTCACTGAAGCCAAAAATAATGTCATCACATTGATTATAGATTATAATTTATATATATTTTAAAGGTAGAATACCATTCAAATCGTTTTTATAATGTAATCAATCTACATTGCTTTAAAAGACTTCGATTATTAAGCATTGATTAATTTTGTGTTTTTCTATTTATAGCCATGCAGATTGAAATTTTAGATGACATGACCCTATATGATTGTTTTAATCTTTTGTTTTAAAGCATTATTTTAATCCATTTGTAAAAGTGAGTAACTTGCTGTATCTGCTAGCTTGACACAGAGCAGAGTTTGTGGGGACTAAACACCATTCATATTTGCCAATAAGCGCTACCAGAAGGTAATTTTTTACTATCTTTCTGACAGGAGGTGTTTCATGACTTGGAGCAAGACATCTGCTGATGTTAGGCTCCTACCTACCCTCCCAAAGACTGGGAGGTAGGGATTATTTTTCTCCTTGATAATTACATTTCAAAGAGATGGTACTTCAGAAAGACACTTGTGGGTTGTAAAACAGAAAAGAGGCTTTGTAAATAATTTACATATCAAAGGAGCAGGGAAAGTATTTACAATTACACACTGTCTAATATTAAAATTCTAAGCAAAGGGAATTCAGATGCCCATAGTAAGAAAAACGACTTCTTATGTTCAAACTGAGAAGGGAAATTTAAGGCTGTCTTGGTCATCTCTAAAGGACAAGATAGAAAAAGTTTACGCCTCATCCTTGATCATCTCAGTTTGTATGAAACTTTTGTTTATAAATTGTTTTCCCTAATTTATTAAAAATTGGTTTTTTTCTGCAGATGAGCAAAATTTGAATTTCTAACATATACTTGTTTAATTGAAAAAAAAAAGACTTAAAACAAGGTACAAGCTAAAACACATTGTTAGTTTGTGTTTTTAAAATTATTCTAAACTTTATAAAATTTGTCTGTAAAAACAACATTGATGAAAGTATTACATTAGTAAGCATTCATTACATAAACATATTTTAGTAAACAGAAGATAAAGAATCCTTATCCAGGTGTTATGGTTTATCTATGAGGTGCCTCCCCAAAGTGCCTATGTTAATATAGGAAATGAAATTAGTAGATTATAAGAGATAAAACCTAGGTGGTCTACTCTAGTTTGAATGGCCTAATAGGATGGTAACTGTAGGCAGGTGAGGCATCACTGAAGGGGTTAAGTTGGGGTTTGCCCTGGAAGGTTTATCTAACTGTCTGACACTAATACCCCACCACCATGTCCTGGCAGCTTCCTTTTGCAGGCCACACCTAAACTTGGGCCCAAAACAATGGAGTCTGCCAATCATGGACTATAAGCTCTTAAACCATGAACCAAAATAAACTTTCCTACTATAAGTTGTTCTTGTCAGGTATTTCGGTCACAGTGACACAAAGCTAACACATTAGATGAAGACCTAAAAACAACACTTGCATAGATATTAAGAATTTACTGATGCATGTGTAAATAGATCCAATATTTGTTTGGGTAAAATAATTCCTACATATATAATTAAAAACACTAATAGGTACAAATATTTACAAATAAGAATCTAAACAACAGTTCATCTGCATGAAGATTCATATATGAAGATTCCTAAAAAATTTAAAAATAGAAACAGATATAGTAAAGCACACCTGAAATGATAGTTATTGAGGAGGCTGAGGTAAGATCACAAATAAGTTCAAGGCCAATCTCAGCAACTTAGCAAGACACTGTCTCAAAATTTTAAAAAAATAAATAAAAATAAAAAGAGCTGAGGATATAGCATAATGGTAGAGTGCTCCTGGGTCTCATGCCCTGTAGTGCAAAATATTAAATTAATACTAAGTAAAAATTTTTAAAAAGTGCAGAGATGTAGCTCAGTGGTAGAGAAAACCTGGGTTCAATCACACACACACACAGATACATGCACACACACACATACAGAATCACTATATGAGCCACTAATCCTTCTTCTCAGGTTATATCCAAAAGAAATGAAATCACCTCATAAGGATATGTGGACTACCATGTTCACTATAGCATTATTCCTAATAGCCAATACATGGAAACAACCGAAGTGTTCTTTCATGGATGAGATTTTAAAATAGAAATAACTGTGACATATACATAAACACACAAAGGAATATTATTCATCTTTTAAAAAGGAGGAAATTTGCAACAACGTGGTGAACCTGGTGGACATTAAGCTAAGTGAAATAAGTTAGACACAGCAGAAAGCACATTGCATGATCTTACTTATGGGTGAAATTTTTAAACAGGCCAAAGATACAGAGAAATAATAAAACATTAATTACCAAAAACAGGATGGTGGAGAGGAAATGGGCAGGTACAGCTCAAAAGATTCAAAGTAGCAGATATGTAAGATGAATAAATCTAAAGATCCATCTTATAACATGATGATTACATGTTATAGTTTAGACATGAGGTGTCCCCCAAAAGCTCATGTGTGAGACAATGCAAGAAAGTTTAGAGTTGAAATAATTGAGTTATAAGAGGTATATCCTAATCAGTGCATTAATCCCCTAGGAATCCATTCCATGGTAATTGTAGGCAAGTGGGGTATGACTGGAGGAGGTAGGTCCTAGGGGCGTGCCTTTGAGGTTTATAATTTGTCTTTGCTAAACAGACCTCTATCTCTGTCTCGCTTTCTCTTTTTCCTCTCTCTCCATTCTGTTGCCATGTCATGAGCTGCCTTCCTCCACCACGCTCTTCCACCATGATGTTCCTGCCTCATCTCCAGTGCAAAGCAATGAGTTGGCCATCTATGGACTGTGACCTCTGAAACTGTGAACCAAAAATTTTTCCTTCTATAAAAGAAGAGATCTGTTCTTGTCAGATCTTTTGGTCACAGCTGCAAAAAAAAAAATATGATGATGAAAACATTTTACTTAAAAATATTGTATTCAGAATTTATATTATGCAGCTATCAATATTGCTAAATATGTAGTGTGTTGATAAGTATCATTGTATGTGCACATTTGTGTATATAAGAGAATGTGTGTGGAGGCAGGTGTAGAAGGAGGAAGAGAGACACAAAGAAAGATGACATATATATATAGTGAAAATCATTAAATGGTTAAATAATGACTGTAGGGTGTTAGAAAATAGGCCTATCTCTAGAGATTATTTCTAGAGATGAAAGCTTATATTTAAAAGCCACACCCTGTTAAGGAAATATAAAAAGCTTTTTCTTACTTTCCTGACAGTAATTATTGTTCTTTCTTATCCAGAATACAATGACAACTTCCATGTCACAAAAGAGATTCAAATATTCAAAATTGTATGGAAACTACAAGTTTGGAACTATACTTGCTCTACCTAGACACAGAGCGATTCTAGAAGTTTCACAGATGTTAAATGCTATTACCAGCTCTCCTTTCTACCTCTAAACAGCACAACATTAGTTTAGTTAAACTTGCAACCACATGGTGACTTTTGCATTATCTTATCCTTGTATCTCTTGGATAACACCATTCTGCTGAGTTTCCCTCTTGGCCTCTTTCATTTAAATTTCTGCAAGCTAGGTGTGTTCTATTCACACCTGTAATCACTGTGACTTGGGAGCCTGAGGCAAGAGGATGACAAGTTAGAGGCCAGTCCAGGCAAATTTGGCAAGACCCAATATAAGAAGAGATGGATATCTCCAGCAATTTTTATAGATCAGTGGTAGAGCACCACTGGGCTCCAACCCTCATATGGAAAAAAATTATCCAGAGAAATTATTTTATGGATTAAAAATCACTATGTAGTAAATTGTAAATGTTTTCATATCCTGTCTCATGATGCAGTGATCACATGTAGAATGCCTGATTTCCATTCATCTGACTTGTGAGTTATGTACAGTGAGAATCTGTGGAACATAAAATAACATATATATATATGTGTGTATGCACATAGAATATATCCCTGGTTTAAAACTTGGGCAAATAGCATGATTTTCCAAAATTCTCTTAAGTAACCGAGAATTCTAATTTATTTATACCTTGTCCTCTTGATTCATGAGCTACATAGGACCTGTTTCCAAACTCCCTTGTATGAGAGCAAAAATAAGAAAGAAAAGTAAGCAGTATGGACAATTTCTTACTTGATGTTTAGTCTCATAAAAGAGCTTAGCACATTTTGCACTGGGCAAATGCTTCAATATATTCTTTCTCTAATTTACCCATTCTGGGCCCACAAGTCCTATTCCCTGGACTTGACGTTGACCTGAAGGGCTGACAGTTCTCCTTTTCCAGAGTCAGACTTCCCAGCAGTAGACTCCACTCCAATTGTGTATTCTCTGTGAAGGTGTACAGCCTGGCTTGGGCATGGTTTAACTCCATCCTGCCTCTGTTGCAAACAGACCACATAGGGGCCACAGGAAATATCAGCATAGTCTCTGGGCCATCTGAGAGATGAAAGAAACAGACTAAACTGAATGCTGACTAAACTAAACTAAAATTTAGTTTTAGACTAAATTTTAGACGTTAGACTAAAATTTAAAATTTTTGATTTTAGACTAAACTAAAATCTGAGAGAACAGACTAAACTCAATGCAGAAGCAAGCTGAAACTAACCCCAATCTTGTTCCAGTGTTTTGAAATATCTCATCCTCTTAGATATCCTCTGTGAAAGCTATAATCTAAGTTCCTGAACACATCTATTCGGCATTACCTCCTTATCCACAGCCTCATTTTCCATGGTTTAACTGTGCTTTGAAAATATTATGCAGAAAATATCAGAAATAAGCAATTCTTAAGTTTTAAATCATGAATTGCTGTGAGTCATGTAATAAAATCTGATGCCCTACTGCTCTGTCCCACCCAGGGCATGAATCATCCCTTTTCTGAATATCCACATGCACACACTACCAGCCTGTTATCTAGTAGTCGTCTTGGCCATCAGATTGTCATGGTACTGCCGTACTTGTGTTCAGGTAACTCTTTTGTTATAGCCTGATCCCCATGTAGTTCTCCTTACTTCATCTCATCACATAGGCACTGTATCATTTTAGATCATGGCAAGAAGGCTGAGGACAGCATGACCTCATTTTGTCAGAGAGAGACCACATTTGCTCAACTTTTGTGATAGCACATTGCTGTAGTTATTCCATTTTATCATTATTAATTTCATTCTGTGCCTAACTTATAAATTAAGCTTTATCATATATAATATAGGGAAAACAGTATATATAGGGTTTGATATTATCTGTGGTTTCAGGCATTCACTAGGGTTCTTCAAACATATCCCCCATGGATAAGGAGTGACTGCTATATTTTCTTTCTAGGGTTAATAGAATAACATGCCACAGACTTAGTGGCTTAAAATAATAGAATACATTATCTCACTGTTTTGGAGGCTAAAATTTTGAAATCAAAGTGAAGGCTGGGCCATGCCCTTTCTGAAACCTGTAGAGAAGAATTATTCTGTAATTCCTCCAAACTCCTGAAGTTTTCTACTAATATTTGATATCCCTTACCATGCCACTTCAGTTTTCTTCTTCTTCTTCTCTCCTGTATCTCTAAATTTCTTCTTGTCTGGTTATGACGAAAACAATCATATTGAACTAGGGTTCGCTCTAATGACCTCACCTTAACTTGATTACATCTGTAAAGGCTCTATTTCAAATAAGCAGACATACATAAGTATCCAGGGTTAGGACTTCCACATGTGTTTTGGGGAGGCACAATTCAATGCATAATGGTATCTAATCATCTATCTGACATGCACCAAATTCTTCAAAAGCTCCCTTTCACTTTACATTTAAAAACAGGTTTTCTCACTCACCTCATCTCAGTGCATGGATATGGTAGTAGTGTGTGTAGTTTTGGGGTGAAACGACAAGGTGGCAACAATTTCTTTAAAGATTCTTCCCAAAACTTATCCTGTCCTACTTATCACTCTCTTGGTCTTTATATTCTCTTCTTGTATAAGGAAATTATTTTTTCTTTTAAGAGCTTTCAAATTAGTTCTTTTCAAAATATTTATTTAGGTCTGGTCTCATCTCACTTTGACACTAGATGTATTGTATGACATATTTTCAGTCCAAAAAACTCCCATTTTATGAATATAAGACATTTCCTTGTGACAGATTGAGAAAACAAAGCAAGCACCACAAAATCTACATGTAAAAAATTTCACCAAACCAAACAGATGATTCATCTTGATTCATTCTAAGCCCTTCCTCACATCCCCCCTGATTGTCCCACCAATCTGTTAGTCTACAAAACCATTGATGTCACTTTTATCACTACAGATATGTCTTACCTTCTTCAGGCTTTCATATAAATGATTTTATTCAGTATATACTTAATGTTTGTCTGCCTTCTAACAAAGAACAAAATGTTTTTGTGGTTCATTAATTCATGTGGTTACATATATAAATTTGTCATTTTCATTACTGAGTAGTATTCTATTTGCATAAATATAATTTTTATACATTCATTTACTGGACATTTTGGTGTCTTTTATGAATGTTTTTTAAATAAATTCCTAGGATAATTACTAGATTGTATAGTAAATATATATTTGATGCTAAAAGAAATTCCCAAATTATTTTCCACAGGAGATCAGTTTCTTTAAATCTTCATCAACCTTGATATTGCTCACATCATTTTTTCTAATAGAGTTATACTGGTATTTCATTATCATTTTAATTTACATTTATCTTATGACTCATAATATAGGAGCCCTTTTCATGTATGTATTGTCTATTACTCTTTGTGTTTGTGTGTGTCTATAAAATTTTTGTCAAGTCGAATACTTGTTCAAAACATTTGTCTATTTTTCAATGGGTTGTTAATTTTATTTTGAAGTATTAAATTAAAAGCATTATGGATATAATTGTTTTTTCAGTTTTTTAAAAGTGCTTTTTGAAGAATAGAACTTTTAATTTTGATAAATATATTTTTTAAATATTTACAATGTAACAGATTTTCTCCAGTGTTTTCTCCCAGACATTATAGTTTTATCTTTTATATTTAAGACTGTGATCTATTTTTAAGATAATTTTTGCAAGGTATGATATTTGATTTGATATTTATTTTATATGTGAATGTCCCAATGTTTCAACAAAATTTCTTGAATTACTTGCACAGATTTAATATCAATTAACTGCACAAGTGTGGACCTGGATTCCCTTTGCTTTTCCATTGGTTCATATGTCTATCCTAATATCAATACCACATAGTCTTGATCTCTGTAGTTTTATAATATGTCAATGAAATAAGGCAGTGTTTGTTCTCTAAATTTGCTCCTGGTTTTCAAAATTGATTTCATTATGCCATGCTCTTAGAATTTTCACACATGTTTGAAATTAGTTTGTCAAATTTTACAGTAGTTTTCTGGGATTTTAAGAATCATTGCAAGATATTTACAGGCTGGTGTGCAGATAATCTCTTTCTTAACCCTAATGAGTCTTCCAAGTCGATAAAAACAGCATAGGGCTGAGGTGTGGTTCAGTGCTAGAGCAATTGCCTGCCATGCAGGAGGCCCTGAGTTCCATTTTCAGCATGGAAAAAAAAAAAAAAGTCTGGCTCTTTGCTTTGGTACATATCACTTTCTCTTGACAGTATTTTATTATTTCTCAGTTACATATCTTGCACATATAGTTAAATTTATTCCTAAATATTCTCATGCTGTTTAGTTTTCAAATTTTTGAAAACTTCTATTTTCAATTGTTTGCATATGTAATTGATTTTCATACACTGACCTATCAACTTATGCCTTGCTAAACTCATAAAATTTTCTTATAGGGAGTAACCATTCTTTTGGCAGTTCCTTAGAATAATATTCTACATATTTAACCACATCATCACACCAAAGATGTGAGCTGCTTCATTACAACTTGTACTCTCCTCTCTCTGTGTATGTCATTGAATTTCCTAGGATCACACTACATTAGCTGGAATGTGGAAGAGTTCAGATTTTCATCAATTCTCAGGGAAAAGCACTTTATATTTATTATTAAGCACATTATTAGTCCTAGCTTCTTTTATATATTTTATTTGAGCTACCCTTTATGGAATTATAGGAGTTCCTTTCCTATTCAGTTTTAAACAGAAATTAGATTAAGATTCTTACCTAGCCGGGTACGTGGCACACGCCTGTAATCCCAGCACTTTGGTGAAGCTGAGACAGGAGAATCGCGAGTTCAAAGCCAGCCTCCACAATGGTGAGGCACTAAGCAACTCAGTGAGACCCTGTCTCTAAATAAAACAAAATAGGTCTAGGGATGAGGCTCAGTGGTCAAGTGCCCCCGAGTTCAATCCTCAGTACAAAAAAAAAAAAAAGATTCTTATCTGATTTTTAAAAATTTAATTGGGTGACATACCGGCATCTAGAAAATGAACATTTTTTTCCTCATCTTGTTAATATAAAAAAATTGATTTTTTTTCAAAGTTGAAACAGCCTCAAATTTCCCAGATAAATTTCTACTACTATCATTTTATATGTTGGTGGATTCTTAATATGAATATTTTAGGAAAATGTTCACATAACTACAGTA
>CM053403.1:30023048-30036503 GCA_028644305.1 Xerus rutilus | reverse complement strand
AAAGACTTAAAACAGCATACTACAGTAAAGCAGCCACTTCAATGTTTATAGCAGCACAATTCACAATTGCAAAACTGTGGAAGCAACCCAGATGCCCTTCAATAGACGAATGGATAAAGAAACTGTGGTACATATACACAATGGAATATTATTCAGCAATAAAAGAGAATAAAATTATGACATTTGCAGACAAATGGATGGAATTGGAGAACATTATGGTAAGCGAAGTAAGCCAATCCCAAAAAACTAAATGCCGAATGTTTTCTCTGATTAGTGGATGCTGATACATAAGGGGGGTGGGAAAGGGGAACATATGAGAAATAGAGGAACTCTGGATGCGGCAGGGGGGAGTTGGGGGAGGGAAAGAGGATTGGGTATAGTAAGGATGGTTGATTGAGATCGTCATCACTACTCTTGGTGCATGTATGAAGACACAAATGGTGTGACTCTATCTGGTTTGCAACCAGAGAAATGGAAAAATTGAGCTCTATATATGTACTATGACTTGAAATGCATTTAAATAAATTTAAAAAATTAGAAAAAATAATATTTTACCTTTTGTCAACTAAACCTTTCTAAAATAAATATGCAAAAAAAATCATTCTCATCAAATTTTTAAATACTTCCTGCAACTGAAACCTACTCATATTGATCTGAATTTGTTTCTATTGATGATTTATGTACACATAAAGTAACAATTATAGAATATCATGAAAACCTGCATTGGAAGTGAATGAGACACACTTGTAAGAAAATGTACTTTGGATCATTCACATGGTATCATTGAACCAAAGAAACAAGATCATATTTCCTGTTACAAATATTATCCCAACACTACCTTCTATTAATTAGGTTACTTAATAATAGAGTGGAGTAGATAAAATATATTTCTGAAATAACATTGCACAGCAGAGATAAAAATAACAGCTATGAATTTAAGAACTTTACATTAAAATTAAAATGATTTAATACAAAAATCTTTAAAAAATGTTCATCTTCTATTTTTCAAATTAAAGAGTATTTTAATTTTAATTTTAAATCACACTAAGTTCACACTGTTGCTGATATGGTAGCTTAGTAGAGGGAAAATAAATTATAGAAAACTTTAACTTTGTTTTTTCCTCTGCAAGCTCCTTTATCTTTCTTCTTCTTCATCTTTTTCAACTGATATCCTTGCTTTATGATATCACAGCCTCACAACCTTATTCACCTCAGCAGGGAGCACCACATAAAAGAGAAGCTTGAAAGGGTAATGGCATTCACCACATTACTAATCTATTCTTTCAACCACTGATTAGCATTGAAATTGGTTTTGAACTTCTTGTGACTAAAATGACATTAATCTAGCATTTGCTGTTAGCAACATAACACCCATTTCATGTTAGCAGGTGATGACACACCATTAATTTGATAACTTGATGGTTCTAACTCTTTACAAACCATCAAACATATTAGTCCAAAAGAGCTCCATAAGAGAAAGTAACTGTAAACGTGTTCAGATATCAAAAATACTGAAGAAGTTCTTTTCTGGAAAATATTTAGACTAGGTGGTTTCAGTGGATGCATATGACCCTGGAATTCATATCAGTAGTTTCTTCATTAGAACTTAGGGTTCTCAATCCTAGCTGAGTGTTGGAATCACTGAAAGAACATTAAAAACATTGATATCTTGACTCTAATCCCAGAGATTCTGATTTATTTACTCAGTTCTCAGTGTGCATGTATTTGTGTACATGTATACACACACATACACACACACACACACACATACACATATATATAGCTATTACAGCTGTGGTTTGAATCTGAAATGTCCCAAAGTCCCTTGTGTTAAGGTTGTTCCCTAGGGTGGTGTTATCTGGAAGAGACTGTAGGATCCCAGTCTGTTTCTTTCTTTTACCTCCTGGACATGAACTGTGTGGTTTTTCTCTACTACTCACCTCTCAACATGATTTGCTGCCTTGCTGTATGCCCAAAACACTTCTAAGATTATAATCTAAAATAAATCTTTTATCTAGGTAGATTTTCTTGAGTATTTTTCATAGTGATGAAAGGCTACGAACACACATGCACACACAGTATAACATCATGTTTTGAAAAATATATTGTGGGATGACTCAATTGAGCTAACTGGTATATTCATTACCTCACATGTTTATCATTTTTTTTTTGTAGTGAGAACACTTATAATCTATTCTCAGTAAGTTTGAAAATTTAACACACTGCTATTAAGCACAGCCATCAATTTGTATAATAAAGGTTTTGAACTTATTCTCCCTAATAAACTTTGTGTTCTTTTACCAACATCTCCCCAACCCCAACCACTCCAGCTCTTGATAGTTTTTCTACTCCCTATTCATAAAAATTCAGCCTATTGTTCCTAGAAGCAGTGATGGGAACCGCTTTTAATCTGGTGTTCAAGTATCCACTCTAATGTATAACTGTTATCTTGGAGTCACTCTCCACTGTGTGATCCATAACTGCCTGTAAATAGCAAGTATAAATACTAGGAGTTTTTGGTTTTAACTCTCATTATGAAATTTTGTGCAAGCAGAAAGAAAGCAATGTTTACTTCCCCTTGTAATACACTTTAGTGCTTTGATAGTACTTTCAGTAAAATCATGTTTAATCAAATTGGGAAAACATAATGACATAACTTTTAAAATTTCAGTCTTTAGAAAGAAATAAATAGCCAGCATGGTAGAGCATGCCTGTAATCCTAGTGGCTTGGGAGGGTGAGGCAGATGGATCCCAAGTTCAAAGCCAGCTTTAGCAAAAAGCGAGATGCTAAGCAATACAGTGAGACACTGTCTCTAAATAAATACCACAGGGCTGGTGACGTGTATCAGTGGTTGAGTGCCCCTGAGTTCAATCCTCAGTACTCCTTCCTCCTCAAAAAAGATATAACCATACTGTTTTTAAAAATATTTCTCTTCAAGTCTGTGGAATCGGAATAAAATATTAATTTCTACTATTTCATCCATTCTTCTTTAAAATTTTTCATTTTGTTCCTTTTAGAAATAACAAAATAGTCAATGGAATTTTCAAAAATTTAAAAATAAAAACCACTACCTTTCTTAAAAATCACTGGCCCAGAAATCAGAGGATTAGGATTCTAGAAAAGACTTTGCTGCTCACTTGCTGTAAGATCTAGAGAAAGTTAATCTTGCCTCTCTTCACTTCTGCAGAATATGAAGTTTGCATTAGGTTTATTCTAACATTGAGAAATTTATTTCCCTCAAATTGATTCTTAATACCAAAAGAAAATAGACTCCACTTTAGATCTACATCTGAATCACATTTATTTTGATTGACAAGTAAAAAGTGCTCAAAATATAGTTATGAAGTAAATGATGCCTGTCGCCCTCACTCTGAGATTATTTTACCTTAGGACTCTAATATTTTTTCCAAACATTAGAATTGCATATTTAGCTTCTGCTACTAATTTTTTTTTTTTTTTTGGTACCAGGGATTCAACCCTGGGGTGCTTAACCACTGAGCCACGTCCCCAGCTCCTTTTTCATATTTAATTTTGAGGCAATGTCTCCAAAAGTTGTTCAAGTCCTCATCAAGTTGTTGAGGCAGGCCTTGAACATGTGGTCCCCCTACCTCAGCCTCCTCTGTAGTAGCTGGGATTACATGTGCCTGTCATCACCCACAGCTAAAATATCACTTTTAAGACTCCTCATTGCAACCTCATCCTAGACATGCTATTTTATCAATATCAATAATTATGCTGTATTTACACTACTAATTATTAATAACAGCAATTCCAAATATCTCTGCATAGTATCTGAAGCTTTAACATGTTTTCACAAATATACCTTGCCATGATTTTGACAACACAATATTGCTTTCTAGTGAAGTATCACAACTTCATTTCACAGGTAAGGAAACAGCTTTATTCTTGGGAAATTGAAAAATACTAAAATATCCTGTTCAAAGCCATATTGCTCTTAATAATACAGCAAATATTTTGATACAGATATGGCAAACAGCTTCCGAAGTGCCTCACAATGATTTTTCATGCCTTTGTGCATGAAAACCTCTTCCCTTCTGTGTAAGTGAAATCTAGTAACTCACTTCTAATAAATGAAAGTCTCTTTAGAGGTTAGGTAACAGAAGACTATGACTTATCTTGCTCTCTCTTTCTTCACCATGCTGGGAGCTACCTGCTAAATAAACCACCTGATGAGGAATCAAATGCAATCTGGGCCATAGCAGGTAAGGAATCAAGACTCTCATTAAAACAGAATGTGAATCAAATCCTGCCAACAACCAGGTGAGAGAGCTTGGAAGAAGGTCCTTCTCCAGCTAATGTTGCAGATGAGTGCAGCCCTAGCTGACGCCTTGATTGAAGCCTGTGAGCAGTCCTGAGCTGCAGGACCTAGCTAAGCCCAGATTCCTTAAAAAACAGAAATGGATATAACAGATTTTGTTGGGTTTTGACAAAAAAACTTTGGGACAATTCTTATGCAGCCATATACAACTAATAACTAGACTTTCAAATCTTATCTTTTGAAAGATAAAAGAATTATCTTTTCTACTGTGGCTTCAATTTCTATGTACTGTTCAGCTGCTCACACAATTTTCTTCCATTATTTACTTTGTTTGTTTGATTACATGGTGTAGATTTTTCAAGGGAAAAATATAATGGACAGAAAATAATTATGTCATTCAGAAATTACACATTTGGTAATATTAAGGGGAATCACTATTCCACCTCTACAACCTCATGTCCTTTTACCTTTGGAAGGAAGGATATCAAAAGGACAACTAGATTGCTTTCTGTTTACAATCCTTCTCTTGACCTCTATATTTTCTCTTGGGTGAAGGAGTTGTCACTTTAGCTGGTGAGAGTCCAATATCATTGAATAACATTACTGCCAAGGAGGGGATACTGAGTTGACCCTCATCTCAGCACAGACAGATGGTTGGAAGAGACAACTCATTCTGCTCCCTACTACTAGAGGGTCTGTACTTTGATTACAGTCCCAGGTGTGAGGACCTAACTTCTGGGGTGCAGGCACTCCATTATTTTTCATACACTCTCTTTAAAAGCTAACAGAATTGTTGAAACAAAACTTATATGGTGCATAAAAACATCTAGGAAAATGAACTCTGAGACTGCATGTGGTAGCAAACTATCCTAATGAAGAACTCAAGTCAAGATTTCAGACCTCTGCTAGGAAAATCTCATTTTGTCTCCAGCTTTAATTTGTAGTCTGTTTCTTACATTTAACGAGGCTTAAGGATTTTTGAGTTATTGGGCCACCATTACTAAAATTAAATAAAGATACCAGTTTGAGCATTATTTCTTAATATGAGAGACTGCAGTTAAAGAGTTAACCAATTGCACAAAGAATCCCCCACAAATTCCAAGTACATTATTTTTCTATTTGTTAGACAAGTCCCCACTCCTTTGTTTCTTCAAAATTTACTGACATGTTTGATGTTATATTCTCACCAAGATTTTGTGATGACTAAATAAGAAAAACATATGCAAATTGCTCTAATAAAATTGTTACATGCTGGACCAGAGAAAATAAATAATAAGTATGGGTGAATACATAGTACTGGTGCACTGTTTTAAAAGATATCATGATCACATGTCCAAAGTGGAAATAAAATGTGATGATATCTATCTTATTTCAAAACCCCTTCCTTCTGCTTGTTCATAGCACTTCTCTATTCGATCCTGCAAGTCTCATTTCTATACTACAAAAAAACCTGTTCTCATTCCTACCTCAGGTTCTTTATTCCTATTCTTCCTTCTGCTAAAATGTTCTTTAGTCCAATTGGATACATCTCTGCATGAATGTTTGCCCTTTGCCCAGCTGCAGCTAGCTCCTCTTTAGAAGAATCATCTGAGTGCTCTAAAAAGACTACCTTGTTTTCGCTTCCATACTCTGTCTCTTTATTTGATCTGCTACAGCACTTACCACTATTATATTTTGTATTTGTGTTTTAGCTTATTATCTTTATTTCCTCCTCAATAAATAATTTAACCTTAAGAAAACAATGACTCCACCTATCATGTTCAATGAGTATTCTACAAAATAAAATGAATCTATATTATATACATAGTTGCTGAAAAATGCATAGTAATCACAGGAACAAATAACATTTATCAGTAGATAAAGGCTGTCTAAAGTATATCTCTTTTCCAACTGCCCAGTTACTCTGAACTTCCAAACTGAAAATGGGAGAAAAGAGTTAATACAGCAATTATACTGGGAACAGAAAAGTCAAAATAAGCATTCTAATTTTATGTACAAATAAATAATATGCTCCATTTTAAATAAAAGAAGTCAGATAGTGTTAGCAATCAATAGACAAACTGCCAGGAAGAAGATAGATTCATCTTAATTAACATAAGACAGAATTTAAAGCAGTATGATTCATGAGTGAGCAAGAGGACAGAAGGTGACATGACCCAAAGACCCTCTGAGAAAACAAAGGGACTTTATTGAACAACCATCAAAAAACAAAGCAAAAGTGAAGAGCAGAAAACAAAGAGGAAAAGCTATTGTTGTCAGGTAAAGTTTATTTACCTTTAAGAGCCACTGAAAAAAATTCTTTCTCAATAAGTAACTATATCCTGTGTATTTTGCACCTTGAATGCTAAGTTTATTGATTTTATTTTATTTTATTTTAATCCAAGCAATTGTTCTCTAATGTCAAGTACAGCAAAGGGACATTTAGACCTTCCTCATAATTCAATAGTGACAGTCTGGAATATTGTCATGCTTAATAAATTGAGGTTTTAACTTATTTTTCAATCCTAATGCTAGAGAAATAACATTTTTTTCTGAGAAGCTATCATTTAAAAATATAGAAGAATTAATAAAATTAAAAGATACTAAACTCCTCAAGAAAAAGAAATTTGAAAGTTTTTTCCGAGTCTTGCTGACCTCAGTGGAGACCAGGTAGGCCCATGACAGCCCTGCCTATCCGTGTATAGACTGGGCAGGCCCAGGACAGCTTTGCCAATCTAGACAGAGACCAGGCAGGCCCAGGAGAGCCCCGGTGATACCCAAGGAGTCCAGGCCCAGGACTACCTCGCCAACCAGTGAGAAGCCCAGGCCTAGGTCCAGGACTGCCCTCTACGCTGAGGACCATGTGTGGACACCACAGTGCTGCATCTCCAAACAGGCCACCCAAAGTCATCACTGGGCTTTCCCATTAAGCTCCATCTCTAAAAGTGGTCATTGACATCTTGAGACACCTCCAACATCATTTCAGGTTACCCTGCTGCTGCCACCACCATCTTCAGCTGTGGCAGCTTCTATCTTGGGACACCATCTGGTGGCTAGAAGCCCAACACCAAGTTACTTATAGGTTTGACGCTACCTAGTCACCAATCATTTGCATGGTCACTTCCATCTAGGAACAACAACCAGTACATGGAAGACCATCACCAAGGCTGCCCCAAAGAGGCTCGACCCACACCCTGCACCCCGCCAGTGGAGAGGAGCCCCACCGCTGCATTTCCCTGTTTACCAAAGTATGGCTCCACCAAACTGCCTCCACTTTGCAACATTGCAGCCACCTCCATACCCCTCCTCACGTAGTAAACTCCACTGTGGGGCATCAGACAGGGCAAGGAAGCAGCTGTCCATTGCAACACTGCACACCACACTGTAGCATCACCAAATATGTCAGCCAATGCCATTATACAGTCCATCTTTCCAGCTCCATCTCTGAAAGCAGTTAGCTCCATCTTGGGACATTTCCACTGCCATCTTGGGTTACCTCTGCTGCCACCACTGCCATCTTTAGCTTAGGCAGCTTTCACCTTGGGACACTGACTGGGGTCTGAAAGCCAAGCATCAAGGTAGCTACTGGTTGATGCTATGGCCGCTTCCATCTAGGGACAACAACCAGGTCCTGGAAACCATCAACAATGTTCCTGTGGGCTTAATTGCACCAGAGTTATCTCTCCTTGGTGTACTAACAGACATCATCCTGTTGCAGAAGCAACAGAGAGGATTGCATGGAGTAACCTCTCTCCTTTTTCCTCCTGCTAACAGCCACATCATTTGATTACCCTTTCAATAGTCCTATAATCTAATACCTCTATATTCCCACATCCTATCTAATAAACATCACAGCCTAACCTACTGCTATATGGTACAAGACAACTGAACTCATCATTTCTGTTTGTAGTGAAAAAACTGTAAATGTCAAAATAGAAGCTAATGATTTATGTCTACATATTGGTTCCATGGGTGCTATGAACTTTGATATCTCACTTAAGGGTGAGGTATTGGTAACCTGCAGGGACACTACAAGATTATATGGTAGAAGCTGCAATACTTCAGATCTGCACTGCAAGAAAGGAAGACACATAGATGACATGAAAAATCAAGGGTGGAAAGTGCCCCAAACAAACCAAGATACTACAACAATAGAATCCATTGACAGCACAGATGAAATGTCAGAGAAAGCATTCAGATTGTACATAATTCAAATTATTTGTGAATTTAAAAATGACCTAAGTGAGCAAATACAGGCAAAAATTGATCATTCCAACAAAGAGATAAGAATGCAAATACATGTTACTAAAGACTACTTTAAGAAAGAGATATTCTGAAAAAACAAAACAAAACAAAAAAAACAAAAAGAAATCCTTGAAATGAAAGAAACAATAAACCAAATTAAAAACTCAACAGAAAGCATCACCAACAGGCTAGATCACTTGGAAGACAAAACATCAGACAACAAAGATAAAATATATAATCTTGAAAATAAAGTTGACCACAGAGTAAAGATGGCAAGAAATGATGAACAGAGCATCCAAGAATTATGGGATAACTTCAAAAGACCAAACTTAAGATTTATCAAGATAGAAGAAGGCACAAAGATTCAAACCAAAGGAATACACAATCTCTTCAATGAAATAATATCAGAAAATTTTCAAAACATGAAGAATGAATTGTAAAAACAAGCACAGGAGCCTTACAGGACACCAAATGTACAAAATTTCAACAGATCTACACCAAGGCACATTATAATGAAAATGCCTACCATACAGAGTAAGGACAGAATTGTAAAGGCCACAAGAGAGAGGAATCAAATTACATATAGGGGAAGACCAATTCAGTAGATTTTTCAACCCAAACACTTAAAACTAGGAGATCCTGGAACAACGTAAATCAAGCTCTGAAAGAAAATGGATGTCAACCAAGAATCTTATATCCAGCAAAATTAAGCTTCAGATTTGATGATGAAATAAAAGTCTTCCATGATAAACAAAAGTTAAAAGAATTTACAGCGAGAAAGCCTGTACTACAGAGCATTCTTGGCAAAATATTCCAGGAGGAGGAAATGAAAAGCAACAACAAAAATCAGCAAAGGAAGGAATTACACTAAAGGAAAAGCCAATCAAAAGAGAAATTAAATCTAGTCAAAAACCAGAAATAAACAAAAATGAATGGGACATTAAGCCATGTCTCAATAATAACCCTGAATATCAATGGCCTAAAATCATCAATTAAAAGAATAGACTGGCAGGTTGGATTTAAAAGAAGCCCAACAATATGCTTCCTTCAAGAGACTCATCTCACAGGAAAAGACATCCCTGGACTGAAAGTGAAAGGGTGGGAAAAAACATATCACTCACATGGACAGTGTAAACAAGCAGGGGTTTTCATCCTCATATAAGATAAAGTGGACTTCAAATCAAATATAGTGAAAAGGGATAAAGAAGGTCATTTCATACTGCTTAAGGGAATAATACATCAACAAGACATAACAATCATAAATATCTATGCTCCAAACAATGTGTATCAAGCAAATACTTCTCAAATTTAAGAATCAATTAGACCACAGCACAGTAATACTGGGTGACTTTAATATACCTGTCTCACCACTGGATAAATCTTTCAAACAAAAACTGAAAAAGAAACTATAGAACTCAATAAAACAATCAATAATTTAGGCTTATCAGACATATATACAATATTCTGTCCACCAACAAGTGAATATATATTCTTCTCCAAAATACATCATATGTTATGCCACAAAGCAAATCTTAGCAAATACAAAAAGAGAGATACTTTCCTGCATTCTACCTGACCATAATAGAATAAAAGTAGAAATCAATAACAAATTAAAAAATAGAAGGTACTCCAACACCCAGAAACTAAATAGTATGCTATTGAGTGATGTATGGATAACAGAAGACATCAGGGAGGAGATAAAAAAAATTCTTAGAGGTAAATGATGAATCTGATACAATATATCAAAATCTGTGGGACACAGTTGAAGGCAGTACTAAGAGGAAAGTTCATTGCATTAAGCTCATTCATTAAAAGAATAATCAACAAATAAAAGACCCAACATTACAACTCAAAGCCCTAGAATAGAACAAACCAACACCAATAGAAGCAGAAAACTTGAAATAATTAAAATTAGGGCTGAAATCAAGGAAATTGAAACAAAAGAAACAATTCAAAAAAGACACAAAACACAAGCTGGTTCTTTGAAAAAAAATTAATAAAATTGACAAACCCTTTGCCACCTCCTATCAAAAAGGAGAGAGAATACTCAAATTAATAAAAATTGTGGTGAAAAAGAAAATATCATGACAGACACTTCTGAAATACAGAGGATAATTAAAAACTATTTTGAAAATTTATACTCCAGTAAAATAGAAAACTTTGAAGAAACTGATAAATTTCTAGAGGCATATGACCAACCCAAACTGAACCAGGAGGACATACACAACTTTAACAGATCAGTTTCAAGAAAGAAAATATAAGGAGTCATCAAAAGCCTTCCAACCAAGAAAAGTCCAGGACCAGATGGATTCTCAGCCAAGTTCTATAAGACCTACAAAGAATTAATATCAATATTCCTCAAATTATTCCATGAAATAGAGAAGGAGGTAACCCTTCCAGACTCATTCTATGAGGCTAGTATCACCTTGATACCAAAATCAGACAGAGACACATCAAAGAAAGAAAATTTTAGAACAATATCCCTGATAAACATAGATGCAAAAATTCTCAACAAAATTTAAGCCAAAAAATAGTGCATCATGATAAAATGGAGTTCATTCCAGGGATGCAAGGTTGGTTCAACATACAGAAATCAATAAACATAATTCATTACATCCATAGACTTAAAGTTAAGAATCATATGATTATCTCTATATATGCTGGGAAAGCATTTGACAAAGTACAGCACCCTTTAATTTTCAAAACACTATGAAAACTAGGGATAGTAAGAACATACCTCACATTTAGGTTCCAAGATGGCGACATAGACGATCTCCTCCGTGCTAGGCTCCCTTGGACCGAGGCTAGAAGTGGTGGAGGCGCCGTTTTCCAGCCAGCTTCCTGGCATCATTCTGCGGCTGACCACCCCACGCAGGAGTTTCACTTGCGTGTGTGTGCACAGGGCCACCGGGAAGCAGCGGTAGCCGTGGGCAGCGTGACTTAGGCAGCGACTGGCAGAGCACAGTTGCAGCGGGGCCCGGCCCAGGGCTCCAGCCCGGGATTTTCCCCGGGCAGGCGGGGCCTGATTCCACACAGGGTGTCTGGCCCCAGCGCCCACCAAGCCGAGCGGGACTGCTACTGTGGTTGGACCTGTCTCCTGAGCAGACCCCTGGCCATTGTTCTCTGAGGATCCCCTTCTAATACACCGGAACTTCCTACACCAAGTGGCGTGGGTCAGCACCTGGGAGCAAACTTTGTTCACGGCGCAGAGCGGAACAGCAACTTCACCAACGATGCAGTTTCACCCTACTGTGGGACCAGCACCCAGGAGGACACCAGCGGGAAAATCCAGCAAACAACGGACAACGCCACCTACTGGAGGTGAAAGGAACCATGCCTGTTTATTTACATTGAGACTTTTTACTTTTTTTTAATTCTTATTTTTTATTTTATCCTTTATCTTTTTCTCCTAATAGTTCTATTGTTTAATCCTTTTGTTTTAATTCTCTGCTCTCTGGTACTTTCCCTTCTTACTTTTTCCTTCCCTCTTTTCTCTCTTACTCTTTTCCTACCCTCTAATCCCCAACAGTTGTGACATCAAATATATGTTATACAGTGGGATATGGTAGATTGGGATTTCTGAACTGTATACTAGAGTGGTATTATATAGTCTTGCAACTCCCACTTGTATATGTTTATTTTTCTTGCTATCATCTCTCCTCGCGGTACTCTTTTCTTCCTCCAACTCTCTGTTGTCCTTTTTAGTAATAGCCAACTCCTCTTGGATTCCTTTTTTATGCTCTCTAAGATCTAATAACCATATCCTCACTTCCTACCACCCCAACATTTTATCCTACACCCCACCCTCAAGTTTCCCTAGCCCACCAACAGATACAAGAGACCTTTGTGCAAACTTATTGGTTACATAATAGATTGTAAAGGAACACATAATTGTTGTATATTGTTACTAAACTGTAAATGTATTTGGGAGCTGTTAGGAGCTACTTGGATTAAAATTATATATTGCTTGTATTGAGATCAATCAATATCGGTCCCCCCTTTAAAGGAGAGATAACGAAACCCTGCAAGGAAACTATACCCATATAGGAGCAAAAACTGTTACAACTTGGATCAGCAGAGCTAGAAGGAAAGACACACAAACATCATGAGAAAACAAGAGAAGAAAGTGACTCAAAAAAAACCAAGATACTACACTATTAGAATCCATGGTCAGTACAGCAGAATAAATGACAGAACAGGAATTCAGGATGTACATAATTAAAATGTTTGGTGACTTAAAGAATGATATAAGAGAGCAAGCCCAGTCAACAAAAGATCATTTCAATAAAGAGATACATAGGCAAATACAGGAAGTAAAAGATCACTTTGATAATGAGACACACAGGCAAATACAGGAAGTAAAAGATCACTTCAATAAGGAGATATGGATTCTGAAAAGGAACCAAACAGAAATCCTTGAAATGACAGAAACAATAAACCAAATTAAAAACTCAATAGAAAGCATCACCAGCAAATTAGACCACTTGGAAGACAGAACCTCAGATACTGAAGACAAAATATTTAACCTTGAGAATAGAGTTGACCACACAGTGAAGATGGTAAGAAACCATGAACAGAACATCCAAGAATTATGAGATAACATTAAAAGACCAAACTTATGAATCATTGGGATAGAGGAAGGCATAGAATTCCAAACCAAAGGAATGAGCAATCTATTCAATGAAATAATATCAGTAAACTTTCCAAATATGAAGAATGAACTGGATAATCAAATTCAAGAGGCTTACAGGACACGAAACATTCAAAATCATAACAGACCTACACCAAGGCACATCATAATGAAAATGCCTAACATTCAGAATAAGGAGAGAATCTTAAAAGCCACAAGAGAAAGGAATCAGATTACATATAGGGGGAAGCCAAGATCACTGTGGACTTCTCAACCCAGACCCTGAGAGCAAGAAGATCATGGCAAAGCATATATCAAGCA
>CM053403.1:29977366-30022548 GCA_028644305.1 Xerus rutilus | reverse complement strand
CACCAGAAAACTTCTAGAACTGATAAATGAATTCAGTAAAATTGCAGGATATAAAATCAATATACATAAATCAAATGCATTTCTGTACATCAGCAATGAATCCTCTGAAAGAGAAATTAGAAAAACCACTCCATTTGCAATAGCCTCCAAAAAAATAAAATACTTGAGAATCAATCTAACAAGAGTGGTGAAAGACCTCTACAATGAAAATTACAAGACACTAAAGAAAGAAATTGAAGAAGATCTTAGTAGATGGAAAGACCTCCCATGTTCCTGGATAGGCAGAATCAATATTATTAAAATGGCCATAATACTCAAAGCACTATACAGATTCAATGCAATCCCAATTAAAATCCCAAAAGCCTTTCTTATAGAAATCGAAAGGCAATCATGAAATTCATTTGGAAAAATAAGAGACCCAGAATAGCCAAAGCTATCCTGAGCTAGAAGAGTGAAGCAGGAGGCATCACAATACCAGACCTTAAACTATACTACAAAGTTATACTAAAAAAAAATGGTATGGTATTGGCACCAAAGTAGATATGTAGACTAATGGTACAGAACACAAGACATAGAGACAAACCCACATAAATACAGTTATCTCATACTAGACAAAGGCACCAAAAACCTACAATGGAGAAAAGGTAGCCTCTTTAATAAATGGTGGTAGGAAAACTGGAAATTCATATACAGCAAAATGAACCTAAACCCCTAACTCTTATCATGAACAAAACTCCACTCAAAGTAGATCAGGAACCTAGAAATTATACCAGACACCCTATACCTAATAAAAGAAAAAGTAGGCCCAAATCTTCATCATGTTGAATTAGGCATGGACTTTCTTAACAAGACTCCTAAAGCACAAGATATAAAAATAAGAATCAATAACTGGGATAGATTCAAACTAAAGCTTCTTCCCAGCAAAAGAACTAATTAATGAGCTGAAGAAAGAGCCTACATTCTGGGAACACATTTTTGCCATACACATGTCAGATAGAGCATTGATCTTCAGGATATATAAAGAACTCAAAAAATTTTACACCCAAAAAACAAAAAACCCAATCAATAAATGGGCTAAGGAACTGAACAGACCCTTCTCAGAAGAAGAAATACAAACAATAAACAAATATATAAAAAATGCTCAACATCTCTAGTAACTAGAGAAATGCAAATCAAAACTACTCTAAGAATTCATCTCATGCCAGTCAGAATGGCAGTTATCAAGAATACAAGCAACAGTAAGTGTTGGTGAATATATGAGGGAAAAGTCACACTCATACATTGCTGGTGGGTCTGCAGATTGTTGCAACTAATCAGGAAAGCAGTATGGTGACTCCTTAGAAAACTTGGAGTGGAACCATCATTTGACCCAGTTATCCCACTCCTTGTTCTATACCCTAAAGACTTAAAAACAGCATACTACAGTGATGCAGCCACTTCAATGTTTATAGCAGGTGAATTCACAATAGCTAAAGTGAGTAACCAACCTAGATACCCTTCAACAGATGAATGGATAAAGAAACTATGGTATATATACACAATGCAATATTCCTCAGCATTAAAACAGAATAAAATCATCACATTTGCATGTAAATGGATGAAGTTGGAGAATATCATGATAAGTGATGTAAGCCAATCCCAAAAAAAACAAAGGTCGAATGTTTTCTCTGATTAGTGAATGCTGATCCATAATGGGGGTTGGGATGGGGAGCATGGTAAAATGGAGGAACTTTGCATAGGGCAAAGGGGAGGTAGGGGAAGGGAGGGAGCTTGAGGGTAGGAGAGATGGTGAAATGAGATGGACATCACTACCCTAGGTACATGTATGAAGACAAGAATGGCGTAAGTCTACCTTGTGTACAACCAAAGAAGTGAAAAATTTTGCTCCATGTGTGTACTGTGAATTGAAATGCATTCTGATGTGTTTAAAAAAAAAAAAAGCTAAAAGGTCACTTAGCAGTCACTGAAGCCTTAATATCCTTTGCCACTTTTAGAAGGATCATAAATGTCAATGCCCTAGGCTTGAACAGTCTGTTTTTTATTTGTTTGTTTGTTTTAGGGTTATAATTTTAGAATGCATTTGATTATCAGATGTAATGGCTTATATTCAAAAGCTAAGAACATATCAATGTAATAAATCTATGTCCACTTAATAGACATTTTCTTAGATTTCAAATTGATGCATACAGTATTTGGATATGGCAGAATTTTTTCTGAAGACATGGACAAAATTTGTATTGCTGTAGTCCTTAGGATTGTGTTTTGGAAAAGACAGATGCCCAGAAAATATAGATTATTTTAATGAATGTATTTATGTTGTCTTATTCCTAATTCCTGCTGTAAATAAATTGCTTTTTTATAGTCTTTCTGAAACACAATCATAATATTCCTTAGAGATTTAGTGATGACAACATATTCTTTAGTGATGATAACATTTTTCTCATGTAGAAAGTATGGTAATATATGTTTTAAAATGTGATTTTGCTGTCAAGTATAATTCATTATTGTCTTAAGTGAAATAAACAGATAACTTGTAACATAAAAAAAGTTAATTCTAACTGTTTCATCAAAAGCCTAAATGTAAATGAATTTATGTCGAATGGAAGATATATTTTTGGTTTCTACTTGTTTTTAGTATGGTAAGAATCAACAGAATGATATATTGTATATAATTAATTCCTATTGCAGAAATAAACTTTTTTCAAAATTCATATTTTTAGCTATTTTAATACATAGTGTAGAAAATAATCTACATCTTTTTTTTTATACTGTCTATTTTTCCTACTAAGTCACAATATAGGGATTCTGGAAATAAGAATGAAATATTTGAGTAACTAGAAGATTAAACTTAAAATTTATTGAAATAGTGACCAAGTAAAGTTTTATTTTTTCAATGTCACATAATGCCTGACACTAGACACTGGTGATTTTCTATTAGATATTATAAGGAAAGTTTTCTTTAATTTAACAGAAAAGATCATATTTATAACAAAATCATTAATAATATTTCAAATTGGAGACCTCTATATATTATGAGATTTAGAATCAAATTTATGTTATGATGCCTTAAAATTTATAGATGAATTCTGTGTTTAATGTTAGAGCAATTTTATATATTTTTATTTGTTGCAAACTGAAAATTAATGCATGAATTATGTACATGATAAAGTTGTTCATAGAAATTCCTTATTACCTTAAGAATTTGACTATGTAGTTAACAAAATATGTTGTTATTTTTTGGAGGATCAAAAAAAACTTTATTCCTAATAAGTTCTGGAGCAGTTTAACATAATTTAACAGTGTGTTTTGTGTTCTTTAATTTTACTCTATAATCTAGAAATTGCAAAAGATCAATAGGTGTTGAACTTGAAAACAAAATAAAAAAGACTGAAATGCTACCTTACCATAAAATCATTATTCTGACAATGCTTTTGCCACATTCAAGGTGAAAATCATGGCAAAGGTCTATGGGCCTGCCATTTTAAAATAAGGAAACTAGTAAAAAATAATGAAAAAATCTCACAGAACAACTTGGGAACTATAAAAATCGGAAAGCAACAATAAAAATCTAAGGAAGACAAACACATAAGATAGGTTTCACTAAAGTTAAAGAAAAATGGAATTCAAGAAAAATCTCTAAGGTATGACCATGACCTTTCTATGTTGCTATAAAAGGACTAAAATAAATAAAAACAATACACATGCCATTAAATATTTTATTCCTCCCCCAAAAGTAAGTGTGTGTGTGTGTGGGTGTGTGTGTGTGTGCACGCGCGCACGTGTACAAAGAAAGTAACACTAAAAAATAGCTTCCCACTTGCCACTGCATGGTAAAATACAAGTTACACTGCAGCAGAAGTCTGTCATGATATTTCTATGGTTTGAAGATTCATCAGAAAATAAAAAGTTGACATATAACTTTCAGTAAAATATACCATTTTATAAATAAAAATATACACTTGCTTCCCAAAAACAGTGTATACATTGAGGCTATGATGACAGGTTTTGTAGGTACAAACTGCCTAGTTTATCTGGAAAATAGGTAAGTGTATAAACAGTTAGCATAATGGAAGCAGAAACCTTATTCCACCAATAAGAGCTGTACTGATATGTTCCTTGATCATAGAAGAGTTTGACCTTGAAGAGTTGAGATCTCAACATACTATTATTTGATAAGCCAAAAATATTATCCTATAAATTTCAAAGAGCATAAGAAAGAGGAGATGGAAAGTGCAGTTTAGTTTATACAACATATTTTTGAAATGGGAGGTGTTAACGAAATGTTTCAAAAATATTAAGAGAAGTAAGTATTAAAATTTGAATACAGCTGAGCACAATGGCACATGTCTCTAATCCCAGATGCTCAGAGGCTGAGACAGGAGGATCCCAAGTTCAAAGCCAGCTTCAGCAAAAGCGAGGTGCTAAGCAACTCAATGAGACCCTGTCTGTAGATAAAAAATACAAAATAGGGTTAGGGATATGGCTCGGTGGTCCAGCGCCCCTGAGTTCAGTCCTCATTATCCCCTCTCCCCCCTAAAAGTTGAATACATAAGAGGTATGTTAATGTGGAATGTAGACTATTAAATAAAAGGAAATTCAATGCTGTTAAATATTAGATGATGAGGTGGCTGTGTAAAGCAAAGATTACCACTGAATATTGAGACTAGAGAACCTTGGAGACCACTAAGACTGATTTTTCAGCAAGTACTCTTTAAGTCTTTAAGTTTGTTAAATGGTTATCCTTTCATCAAAAACTTGGAATAATCTTCCCATTTCACTTAAGATTTTGGAAATTAAAAATTTAATGTAAATTTTTCTTGTGATTGCTTTTGCTAAGTATTTCCTAAACATGAAATTGAGGAGGTAGAGAAGACAGTGACTGAGTAAGATACTCCAAAGATCTTACAGATACACACATCCAGAAACTATTGAACATATCCAAAAGCTATTGGTTTTATGTACCACAAGAGCTATAATTGCCACATGAAATGAAAATGCCTGATTTGGATAAGTGGAAAAGAAATTATTCATAAAGGAAGACAGGAAAACTCTGCTGGTATCACCCCTACCCCAACTCTAAGCAGCAAGAAGATGCCTCCCTCTTGCAGGGGTGGTAGTAAATCCAGACCTTAAACTTAAAACTTGGTACCAGGCTTCGCACAATGAAATCCAATGCTGGGAAGAGTATCATTAAAATTACCTGAACCCCAACAATACCTAAAAACTGAGCCACTGAAATTGCTTTGGTCAGGTGAATCACTGCATTCACCACCCCAACACCAACCTTATATACTAAGCAGGGGTAAACCAGACTACACCCACTGAGGAACAGGTCTTTTGTCTTAGAAATCAGTACCAGGACCACTATAATAAGACCCAACATCACAAAGATCCAAATGGCCTAAGCCCAGGCCAGAGTTCACAGATGAAGCCTCTAGATGTTCCCCAGTATCAGGTGGAGACATATACATCAGTGAGACAGAGTCACATTCTGGCTTGCATCATTGTTAGCTGTGGAGTGGGCCTGGAGTACATGCTGCTTCCCCCTAGACTGCACAGATCTCTGTGGCTGTGAGACTCATGATTCAGCTTAGCATCACCCTTGGCAGCCAAGGGACTGCCTTTACCAACACTAACTCAACCCCAGGCACCAAAGTGTATACAGCAAGACTACATTTTCTGAGAGTAGGATTGGGTAGTTAGCATAGACCTTTGCTTTGGAACTTAGTGAAAGGCTGGTGAAGCCTACTGCAGGGAAGATTCTAATGGCCCCATCACTAGGCCAGTTCTCTCAGACAAAGCCTCTGAAAGAGTCTCAGGGCAGGTGGAGACATGCAGCCCCAGACTATCAACTTCTATTATGGCCACATTACCAGTGTCTGGTTGCAGTGTCTGTCTTGAGCCAAGAGTTCACCCGAGTAACAGGCAGCCCATAGCAGTGTGGGCCCCCAGTACTGTGCTGTTTTTTTCAGGTTGAAACCTCCCTATGTGGTATAGCTTTGAGTTGTTGTTTGTAACACACATGGGAGCTTGAGAATTGTCTCTCCACAGTGAATCCTGCAGTGCCAGACCACAAGTCAGTGATAGTGGATCAGGCATCTGGGCCTATCCCAACTCGAGGCAGAGGCTTGTGGGGATGGACTACCCTTTGATGCATACTGAACAACACACCAAAAATAGATTAGGGATAAATTTGAACTTGGATTGCCCTTTACTGTTGAAATAATGACAACATTCAAAAAGTTAACTAACAGCAAACCTAGATTTAGGGGAACATCTATTGCTGAAATAGCAGAAGTGAACATAGCTTCAGAGAAAATGGCCTCTTTAGAAGTTCTAGAAAAACAAGTACAAACAAAACCAGATTATAAAGACTACCACTTTGCTATCACTTTAAATAGATTGTCATAATCAAAAGATAACTTTTGTAGCCGGGCACGGTGGCGCAAGCCTGTAATCCCAGCACTTAGGGAGGCTGAGACAGGAGAATCGTGAGTTCAAAGCCAGCCTCAGCAATGGCAAGGTGCTAAGCAACTCAGTGAGACCCTATTTCTACATAAAACACAAAATAGGGCTGGGGATGTGGCTCAGTGGTCAAGTGCCCCTGAGTTCAATCTTCAGTACCAAAAAATAAAAATAAAAAAAATAAAAAATAAATTTTGTAAGTCTAATGTAAACACAAAGCAAAATATATAATATATAATATATAAACCCAAAATTCTAAGCAAGAAATCAAAACACCCTACTAGAATAAATAACTTAATCACAAAGGAAGAATGTAAGCAAAGGAGACAGATAGAAAGGAAATACAATAAAACTAGAAAACAAGTTATAAAACATTCTCAGAAAGACATTCTATGTTGATATTTACCCTAAATAAAATGGATCAAATTCTCTAATGAAAAAGACATCAAGTAACTGAAAAGAGGAAAAAAAATCTCAACTATATTTTGCTTAGAAGAAACTCATTTCACTACTAAGGACATACATAAACTGAAAGTGAAGGGATGAAATAAAATAGTCTTTGCAAATGGAACAGAAAAAGAAGCAGTAATAACTATACTTCTATGGATAAAATAGACTTTAAATCAAAAGCAGTAAAAAGATGTGGCTGGTCATTGTAGTATGCTGTTTTTACGTCCTTTGGGTATAGACCAAGAAGTGGGATAACTGGGTCAAATGGTGATTCTATTTCAGGTTTTCTGAGAAATCTCTATACTGCTTTCCAGATTGGTTCTACCAATCTGCAGTCCCACCAGCAATTTATGAGTGTGCCTTTTCCCCCACATACTCGCCAACACTTACTGTTGCTTATATTCTTGATAACTGCCATTCTGACTGGCGTGAGATGAAATCTTAGAGTAGTTTTGATTTGCATTTCTCTAATTACTAGAGAAGTTGAACGTTTTTCATATATTTGTTGATTGCTTATATTCTTTTGAGAAGGGTCTATTCAGTTCCTTAGCCCATTCATTTGTTGGTTTTTTTGCTGTTTTGGTGTAAATATTTTTGAGTTCTTTGTATATACTGGAGATCAGTGCTCTGACATGCATGTGGCAAAAATCTATTCCCAAAATATAGGCTTCCTCTTCACCTCATTGATTATTTTGCTGAGAAGTTTTTAGTTTGAATCCATTCCATTTATTAATTCTTGATTTTATTTCTTGTGCTTTAGGAGTCTTGTTAAGAAAATAGGGGCCTAATCCAACATGATGAAGATTTGGGTCTACTTTTTTTTCCATTAGTTGTAAAGTCTCTGGTCTAATTCCTGACATAGCCACATCAAAATTCATAGCAGCACAATTTCCCATAACCAAACTATGGAACTAAAGATGACCTTTAATAGATGAATGGATAAAGAAACTTTGGTATATATACACAATGGAATAATACTCAGCAATAAAAGAGAATGAAATTATGGTATTTGCAGGTAAATGGAATTAGAGAATATCATACTAAGTGAAATAAGTCAATCTCTAAAAACTAAGAGGTGAATGTTCTCTCTAATAAGTGGATGCTAATCCATAAGGCTGGAGTGGGGTATGATGAGAAGAGAAACTTTGAATTGGCCAAAGAGGAGGGAAGGGAAGGGAGGGGTCATGGGGATAGGAGTGACAGTGGGATGATGAAATGGTCATCATTACCCTAGGTACATGTATGATTGCATGAATGATGTGACCCTCCTTTGTGTACAACCAGTAATGTGAAAAATTGAGCTACATTTGTGTACAATAAATTGAAGAGCATTCTGCTGTCATGTACAACTGATAAGAACAGATAAACAAATAAATATATAAATAAATAACTTTTAAAAGAAGCAGTAAAAAGAGACAAGGAAGGCCATTAAGGAATCAATTCAGGAAGAGGAAACTCTAAATATATATGCCTCCAGTATCTGAGTGTGTTTTTCTGCTTTTCATCATTGTTACTAAAATATCTGACAGGAACAATTTACAGGAGGAAAGTTTACTTTGGGCTTGGGGTTTCAGAGACTGAAGCCATGTCCAGCCAACTTCATTGGTTTAAGCTTAACATAGGGCAGAATAACATGGCATAAATGAATGGTGGAGGAAAGCTATTCAGCTTGTATTTCTGTGGTGTCATTTGTAATGTCTCTTTTTTTATTATGTAAAATATCTCAGAACATTGGAATCAGCAAGAATATTTTTTACAAGAATGTAGAAGCACAGGAAACAAAAACATAAGATAAACAAAATTACATCAAACTGAAATGCTTCTGCACAAGAAAGCAAACTATCAACAGAGTGAAAAGACAATTTCCTGAATGACAAAATAATTGCTAAACATACATATGTCAAGGGGTTAATATACAGAATATAAAAATAATTACAAAAAGACAGCAGAAAACAAGAAAGGGAAAAAAGAAAAATAATTAAAACAGAAAATCCAACTAAAAGGGGGGGCAATACACCTAAATAAATATTTCTCAAATGAAGACACAAATTGTCAATAAGTATATGAAAAAATGTTCAAACTCACTAATCACAAATAATAGTCATCATTACCAATCACTAGGAAAATGCAAATCAAAATCACAATGAAATATCACCTTACTCCAGTAAAAATTATCAAAAAGACTAAAGGTAAGTGCTGGTGAGGATGTGGTGAAAAGGAACACTTACACACCATTGATAGGAAGGAAAAGTTGTACAGCCACCATAAAAAATAATATGCAGGTTCCTCAACAAACTAAAAATAAAACTATGATATGATTCAGCAATCACACTACTGTGTGTATTGCAAAGGACATGCAATGAGTATGTAGAGGAGACACTTGAATTCTGATGTTTATTGAAGCAATATTCACAGTAGTCAAGGAAACGGTACAAACTGAGTGTCCATCAACTTATGAAGAGAGTGTCCTACATATATACAATTGTATAACACTCAGCCATAAAACCTGAAATTCTGTCATTTGTCACCACAGGGATGGTATGAGAAATAATTACGTTAAATGAGATAAACCAGGCACAGAAAGACAAATATCACATGATCTTACTCATATATGGAATCTAGAAGTTTTGACCTCATATAGATTGAGAATGGAATGGTGGGTACATGAGGCTAGGGAGAGTGGGAGTGGCAGGCAGAAGAGATGGGGAGAAGTTGATCAGTGAGTACTAAGTTACAGCTAAATAGTAAATTCTCATTTCCTATTGAGAAGTAGAATGACTGCAGATAACAATTTTGTACTGCATAAAATAATAAACTACAAGAAAGATTTTTGATTGTTTGGCCTAAGAAATGATTGATGTTTGAGAAGACTGACATACTTAACCTTATTTAAATGTTACAAAATATCTATATATCCCAAAACATTACATCATAAATATGTTCAATTTTTATGTTTTCATGCATCAATTTAAAAAAATTAAAATAAATTTAAATATATATATGTACACTTATACATACACACACATATACATACATATATATTTGGGGAGTACTGAGGGTTGAACTCAGAGGCACTTGACCACTGAGCCACATCCCCAGCTCTATTTTGTATTTTATTTAGAGACAAGGTCTCACTAAGTTGCTTACTGCCACACTTTGAACTAGAGATTCTTCTGCCTCAGCCTTCTGAGCCACTGGGATTACAGGCATGTGCCACCATCCCCAGCAAATTTATGTTTTTTTTTTTAATTACCACTGGAACTACTGGAATTTGAGTTGGCATGGGGAAGATCTCTTATTCTCTGATTAGAGAAAATTTCACATATATTCCCTTCTGTAGGTTTTATTTTTTTTGCTTAGCATATTTACATAGTCCATGTAAAGAGGATAAATTTGGAATTAAATTTATTATATATGCAAGAATGAGCTCGATACTTTATTTTCCCAATAATGTTTTATAAAATATCATTCTTTGCTGATTAAGAGGGTCTGTGTGCAATGGGTGATTTCCATTAGTCTTTTAGTTGATTTACTAGACAAATTTTTGTGCTTCTTTTTCAGGGTTTTCTGGATAATCTCACTTCTTTGTCTTTTAAGTAAATTTTTTAACCAACTTGTCTAGCTCAGGTTGGAGACAGGAACTTGACGCTATTTTAGTGAAAATTTTTTAAAATTTATAAATTAATTTAGGATTAACTGTGTTTTTTGGTGGGGTGAGGTTGAAGGTTCCTATACATATGAATTATATATTTTTTCACATTTAGGTATATTTTGTATAATTTAGAAATATACTTTGTGGTTATCTGTAAAGTTTCTTGATATTAATAACCTTAGGTATAAGAATATTTTATTTTTGATATCATAAGCAATTTCTCTCTCAATATTTCCTCTTATTGTTTATCAATGTTATTTGTTTTTAGTATGTGGCTTGTAAAACCAGCCTCTTATTGTCTTTTTTTTTTTTTTTCTGTACATGATTTTGAAGAAGATCCCCAGATGCAGATTTGAATTACACACAAAAAGAGAGTATATTTTTCTTTCCAATTCCAGTCATTCTCATTTTATTATTTGAAACATTTAAACCAGCCCAACCTTTGCCCTTGGGGAGGATACATATATCTAATTATTATATTTACTATCCTAGCCAGTAAACATATCTTTCTTCTATTCTATAGGATGACATTATATCTATCTTCCAAACTCTTTATTACATAAATACATGTGAGAATATATTCTAGACCAAATGTCACTGGAAGACACTTTGAAAGACCAAAGAAAATAAAGGCATTTTGAAAATGCAATTAAGGTCCTTTATCAGTTTACTTTAAACTAATCCAAAGGGAGCCTGTCCTAGGGGATTTGATCTAATTGGATTAGTCATTTAAAGAAGTTTTGAAGATGACAGACCACAGAAAAGTAGAGACTAAACGCAGCAGAGATATTCTCCTTTGAGCCATAAAGAAGCTATCAACCCTGTTGGGGGCTGTCAATAAAGAGAGGAGGAAATTGGAACTAAGAAACTCAGTCCTACAACTGCAAGCTATTGAGTAATGCCAACAACCCTGTAATCCTGAGAGAGAACCTAGACCTTAGGTAAGACATATTGAGGGCTGATTTGCAAGATCCAAAGCAGAATAACTAGTTTAAGAAAAAATATGATTACTTGTTGATATAAGAAGGTATTGAAAATGTCCCTTGACTTCCATTTTTTTTTTTGTATGTGGTTGCATTTTCATTTGTCTGATAAATCTTCTGATAAATATTTAAAGTTTAGTTTATGGTTGATAAATCCCTGAGGTCTTTATATATTGAAAAGGCTTTTATTTTACCTTGCCATTTGAAAGCTCATTTAGTCATTGATACTTGAGTTCAAAGTTATTAATGATGGGGAAAAGGTAGGATCATTTCTTCTGTTCCTTTTTTTCATGAATATGTTTCAAGCACTTTGAGCCAGGATTGAAAAATTGTATTTGCATCATTGCATTTGATTAATAAGTAACTATTTTGACATTGCTTTCCATGAGATACTGTTATGAATTAACATACTATGGATAACTTCCATCTGATGTCTTTGAATGTTTTCCACTTATGAAAGTATGCATGCATGTATTTGTTCATTTTTTATTATGGTTTTGCTTGTTTGGTTGTTTTTATTAAAATGTTAACAGTTGTGTGCCTAGGTCTTTATAATCATGCTGTTCAGAACTTAGAAGGTATATATAATCTATATGTGAGTATATTTTTCTTTTTCTCTGGAAATTGATTTGTTATTCTCTAGCTACTTTTATGTTGGTTTTGTTTTGTTTTGGGTACCAGGGATTGAATGCAGGAGTATTTTACCACTGAGCCACATTCACAGCCATCCCCAGCCCTTTGAATTTTTTATTTCTAGACAGAGTCTTGCTAAGTTCCTTAGGGCCTTGCTAAGTTGTTGAGATTGGCCTTGAACTTGCAATCTCCCTTCTTCAGCTTCGTTGCGGAGATTATAGGCCTGTGCCATTATACACTGCACAATTTTTTTTCTTAATATTCTCATTGTAGCTCACCTTTATGTCTTCTATTTGGGTTTCTTATTTTCAATTACTTTAAAGCATGTCTACTTCTTTTTAAGGAAAAAAAATTCAGTTTGGTTTTCAAACTATTTCAAATGTATTTATTCTCTATTCAATCCATCTATTTAGTTTTATTAGTAGATTTTTAGATACAGTTCAAGGAACTCTAATGGTCTCATTTCATTATTGAGCTAAACTATTTTAATTTTTAAAATGAGATGCTACTATATACATATAAAAGTAGGATCAGAAGAAATGATCCTACTTTTCCCCTATCATTAATCACTATTAATTCAACAATTATATACCAATCATCTACCATACTTCAGATTTTCTAGACCTTTAATTTATTGAATGGCATTAGAAAAAATCATAGTTCTTTGAATTATGCAGCTTAATTCTAGTAAGGGGAGATTTTACAAACAAATTGTCTTTGTGTGTGTGTGTGTGTGTGTGTGGGCGCGCGCGTGTGCGCGTATCATGTCATACTAATGAAAAAATGAACAGATAAAGGTGCTAGGGAGTACAATGGGCAGTAGTGGGCAGTATTTCATATGCAATGATCAGAAAAGTCTCATTATGTTACTAGAAGAAGTGAATCATTAAGTCAAGCAAAAACTAGAGGAGTAGCCAGGCGAGGTGGCTCATGCCTGTAATCCCAGCACTTTGGGAGGATGAGACTGGAGAATCAATAGTTCAAAGCCAGCCTCAGCAACAGCAAAGCGCTAAAGCAACTCAGTGAGACCCTGTCTCTACATAAAACACAAAATAGGGCTGGGGATGTGGCTAAGTAGTCGAGTACCCCTGAGTTCAATCCTCGGCACCAAAAAAAAAAAAAAAAAAAAAAAAAAACTCTAGGAGTGATGAGGAGGGAGGAGCAACATGTGTTAAAGTTTTTAAAGTATGCATAAGTATGAGTGTTTACAAAACCCACTTTCATCTTGTACAGGAAATAGTATACGTATCTCCTCACTGGTACATCTGTTAGCTATTTCTGAGTAACAATCTATCCTGATGCATAATGGCATAACATATAAACTGTTAGTTATTTTTCATGAGTCTATATGTTAGCTAGGTTGCTCTCCTGACATGAGGGAGACTGAGCTTATTTGTGTGGACCTATGTGTTTGAGATGAGCTGATGGGTTATCTGGAGGCCTGCTACCCCAGGGTATCATCAACTGGGATCTTCTCTCATGGGTTTGTCATTCTCCTTTGATCCATCCTGGCTGGTTCTCATAGCAGGGGTAGGGTTTGAAGAGTGAGAATGGAAATGTGCTAACAGTTTGTCACAATTTTTGTACACAATTCTGATTATCTCATTGGACAAATAAAGTAGTGTGATTGATCCCAGAGTCAAAGTGAAAGCAGCCTTCACACTTATAGAAGAAAGGCATCATCTCCAAAGACCACTTAATTAGGGCCTTTAGAGCATTCAGTCAAACAAATCAATTGAGGTTCACCTTGAGAAGTGGAACTCTACAGTCATCCATTGGAGGTTCTGGCTTCTATCTCAAAGTGTTTGTCTACCTATGTGTGGATGCTGTTTGTGTGCACCATGGTAAAACTGTTAGATTTAGAGAAAACATGGTGCCTTGGAGTATGAATCAATTTTACTCTTCTTGAGGTAAGTTTTGAACTCAACTTTCTTTACATATTCTTCCTGTTTCAGAATAGATAAATTAGCTTGTATTCAACTGACTCTCATGCTGAAACTAACTATAAATGGTAAAGAAAATAAAGTATTTTGAAATATTGTGAAGAAAAAGAGCAGAGGAAGGATGTGAGCATTTATCATGATTGAGAAAAGTAAAGCATAAAACGAATTACACAAACATCCTATGTTTCTCCCTGAGGGTCATTTTTGCCAAATCATTTTGTGTTGTTTAATTGATTAATGGCAAAACAGTAAACACACATTTATAAATCAATTGACCTGGGCCAGTCTCTCTCTCACTATAGTCAGCTAATCAGAAACGGAAGATCCCCCAGACATGTACCTGCTTGATAATTGATGAACAGCATATTCCTACATGACAATTTAAATAACTAACATCAGCTCAGCCACACTTCTGAAACTCTACCAAACCACAGATTTGCATATACTGAAACCCATTTTAACATCAATTCTCAGTAATATTTGGAAATAATATGTTTAATAAGAAAAATTATCCTTTAATATAAAAAATGATAATTTCAACTTCTTAAAAAATTCAGATACCAATGCTGGTTTCACTATCCTATGAGAGTCTAAACCAAGAAAACTTAGTCTCAAAGTGATCCACTGGTGTTCTGTTTACTTGGCAGAGGAAAAAATAAGGCTGCATGGAAAAAGCTATCAGTCACTTTGAAATTTTATTATTCACAATATCTGGGGTTCTATTGAAGATTCAGAAGCTTGACTTAAAAGATCAACAGATGATCAAAAGACAGTAAAAACAGACTATAGAAACAGACCCACAAGTGATTCAGATAAGAGTTATCAAATTTACCTTAAAACATTGATAATACAATATTGATAATATGGAAAAATACATAGAACATAGGATAAAATTGGAAAAAGTAGGGATTTCCAACAGAGGATTTTATTCAAAAAAAAAAAAAACATTAAAAGGACAAGAAAGAATGGAACAAAATATAACACCTGAAATTAAGAACTCATTAGATGGAATTACCAGCACTCTGGAATTAACCAAGATAAAATTATTAAACTAGAAGTCAGTGATTTTAGAAAAGCAAGTGAAAACATTTTGGAAGTATGTTTAGCTATAATTATTGAAGCTAAGCAAAGTAATTTCATTTCCAAATATTTACCAAATATGAACAATAATAACAAAAAATTCCCTCATACATTTAATCAAATTTATTTGTAACTGAAAAAAATTAAAAACAGGTCCAAATATTCATCAATAGTAAACCGAGTGAATAAATTGTCGTAGGTTACAAAGGAATACTACATAGTAAAGAAAAAGATTGAATTACTACTATGTATAGTATTACCAAAAAAAAAAAAAAAAAGCTCCAAATATTATGTGTAAAAACCCAAACACTGTATATAGCAGTGAGCTTTTATTTAATGTTTTTCAAAATGAGGCATAATTAATCTATGGTGGAGATGATTATACTAAAATATATATTTTTAAAAAATGGAAGTCACATGGCTGCTATAAAATTTATCCCCAAAATCTGCTATTAGAGGGTAGAAACACATGACTTTTCATTCTTGTAAAAAAGGGTGAAAAAACAATTTTAAAGAGAAAAAAGGAAGTAAAATAAGGACACCAGCTATAGAAACTTTGGTCCTCATTGTAGTTTTGCTTAGTGTTTCACCTCTTTTGACACCTAGGACACAACTAAGTAATGATTTAAACTTCGACTGGAGTATAATATTTTCATTATACAAAATCTATTTTTGAATTTTATTTTATGTGTTTTCATAGTGTCCACAAAGGAATTTGAGTATGGTCTTTTATTCAATGATACTAATTTCTCCTAAATGGTGTTTAAGAACTCTGACAGCAATGATCTGATTCTGAATAACTGAAAAAGAGGTGCTATCTCAGGTGGTCATTTCAAAGAAACAGAAAATGAAGCAGGTGTTTCCCATTATCACCCACTTTTGAGGGACAACAGTTACTTCCTTCACCTTTTCAGAGGTTTAAGATGGTAATTAGGTGCTGAGTTAATCTTTAATCATAGACATGCCAGTCTATAGAAAGCATGGATTCACCCTTAACTACCTCTAGCTATGACAGTGGCAAATTGTTTATTTTCTGAAATGACTTATTACACATCTGGCTCTAGTTGATTAACTAAAACCAAAGCTCATTTGAATATGCATGAATAAATTAGAACAATTAGTAGATGAGACTGTAGCATTAAAATGTTTTATGTTTTCTATAAAAACTCTTAAAAAAAACACATAGTACAAATGACTGTCAACCTAAACTGTCATTAGAATAGTAGGCAACCCAATATACTCATTCTGAATACATGATGAAGATGTTTAATGTTTTACATTTCCATATTTAAAAATTAAAACCCAGTAAGAACGTAATAGCAATAATGCACATAAAGTACTATAGTATAGCCTGAACAGTGTACTAAAAATTAAGGAAAAGAAATATTTCTTATATATCAGTCCTTTTTATACACAAACAGTACAAAATCAAACAAAAAAACTTTGAAAACAATGTCTAAATTTCTGCCTTTATGATAAAATTTTATACTTAATTATTTTGAAACAAGAGCAATAATATTTTGGTGTATTTTGGATGTCCAAATGTGCATATTACATGTGTGTGCAGACATACTTTGCACTTTAACAAACAACACATTTGTTAGATGACTGAAAGTTGAAATTATAGATATGAATGAATTGAAATAAAAGCAAATGATTAAAACAACTAGCATTTGCCTATTGGATGAGTCCTCATGAGAGAACGACCATTTGAAATAGAAATTTGGTATTTATACTCCTTAAAAAGCTGAGTCACATATATATCAACTGGTGATGTTATTCATCTTTACTTGTAAAGAATTTTCCAATGTGTGTGTGTGTGTGTGTTGAAATTTCATTTAAAAGTTTATTTCTTTAAAAAAATTTAATGTTTTTAGTTATTCATGACTAGAATGTATTTTGGCAAATTACACATGCACAGAGTATAACTTATTCTATTTAGGATCCCACTCTTGTGGTTGTACATGATGCAGAGTTACCCTGGGTGTTTACACAAATACAAGGCCAGGAAAATTATCTCCAATTAATTATACTGTCTTTCCAATTCCCCTCTCCACTCCCTTCTCTTAGTTTCCCTCTGTCTAATCCAGTGGATTTCTATTATTTCCCTCCCCAACCTCCCTTGTTTTGGGTTAGCATCCACAAATTAGAGAGAACATACAGCCTTTGTTTTTTGGGGATTGGCTTATTTCACTTAGCATGATATTCTCCAACTCCATCCATTTACAAGCACATGCCATTATTTCATTCTTCTTTATGGCCTGGTAATATTGTATATATATACCACATTTTATTTATCCATTCATCTGTTGAAGGACGCCTAGGTTCTTTATAGCAGCTCAACTCATAATAGCTAAACTATGGAAACAACCTAGGTGTCCTTCAATGGATGAATGGATAAAAGTGTTTTGTCTCAATAAATATTGTATTGGCTTATGGTAGATATCGTGCAACCTCAAGCTTATAAAAAACAAGTCTCTCCTCTCCATGGCTCTAATTTATAAGTAAAAATTCACATAAACTCTATATTTACTGAATGTCCAAGAGCCACATATATTAGAAGTCGTTTTCAAAGAGAACTTCAGAGGTGATATCCTAGGAATGATCATCTGACAAGTGCCCTGCTTTCTCAAAATGTGGAAACTGGGCAAGGCCATTGTCTACATTCGAAAGTTGTGGACACTAAGATCTATTTCCAGCTGTCATCAAAGGCAAGAACTTATGGTTTTCCAACACAAAGGCTGATGTGAATTCTGCCACTGGATTGCTACCTTACAGTTGCAACCATAAAAACTAGACCACAGCACCCTGACAGTGTCTTGAGAAGTGCTGGTTCCCCCACTGAGCACCACTACTGACCCAGATGCAGCAGTGGCTCACATTCTGACATTGCTTTGAATCCTGGCTCCTGATAACACAAGAAGAGTAGCCAGTACTTAATCAGGCAATTCAAAGCTCCTCAAGCGCTGCACTTCAAGAACCTCAGAATACTATGAACAACCTTGGTTATTATTTTTTCCTTTTCCATCATATATCACCTGTTTTAACACTAAGATGTATTAGAAGCTCCTCATGTAAGATTTTAAGAAGTAATAATACAAGCTTAAACATGAAGAAACACATTGTAGAAAAAAATAATGAGTAGTGGACATTTAATACTGTATCAAATAATAGGAATATTTAAAGCTGTTCTATCCATTGAAATTATAATTTTCATGGTGAAACTGTTTTCCCTAAAGGCTGTTTTTCAGTCAGTTCACCTTTAAAATGATATACATGTATCTATGTATATTAATAGGTGATGCTTATGTTTGCATATCATGTAGTTACCCTTGACTCTTAATAAGCAGACTTAGTTTCTATTGGGTTAGTCAGATATTTCCAGAGCACCAAGCTAAGAGAAAAATAAAATAGATTTTTCCAGCCAAGGACTGTTTCATTATTCCAGACGACACTTTGTATTGATCCTTCTCTATTTATTTCTAATTTTGTTGCCACTGATTGAGTTGAGCTCTAAATCTTGTGATGGCTCACATGCTGTTAGGATGCTGCATTGCTACCAGAAACACAAGGTAGCAATGTTCTCATTTTAAACTCTAATTTGGTCTTATTTGCAGCAAATTAAGGTGCCTGATGTGGCATTGTAGCACCAAAAATGCTTTATTATATGTCTCTCTTTACTCATCCTCACAGAAAAACACAGTGTATGTGGTCAATACAAATATGTGCATTAGATGTCCTGAAATGGGAATTGTGAGCCAGATAAACAAACATAGAAATTTCCCCAGTATCTACCAATATATGTAGCAGGTAATGCATGCTTAATATGGTTACATTGCAAAATTTCTTTGCTAGAAACTTGCCAGAAAAGCAAAATGAAAGGAAAAGGAACACATATCTGAACAATTCCCTACATGTAGATCCAAAATACATTCTGATAAGGGTTTGCTTTGAAAATATGTCTCACTAAAGATTATATATATAGTTCATTTACTCACTGAAGGTATTGATTTCTCACATTAACAAGTTTCAGATTACAAAATTAAAATAGTTACATTTATTAAAAGAATAGTTGTATGAGAAAGAAAGGAGTCTACACAGGGGCCCTAATGTGGAATATTGCCATAAGTATTTATGGCTCCATGCTTAAAATGTAGTTTCATTGATTGCTAGGGAAAGGAAAAATAACAGACTTTTTGAATTGTAGAAAATAAAACTAAATATATATTATAAAATGCTGGTTATACAGTTGGTTTTTTGGTGTAAAGTATAAGGACTTGACTGATTTTGATTTATTTCTTTTTAAAAGAGTGAATAATATTTTTATTAACATATATTAATTGTGCATATTAATGTGGTTTAATGTGATATTTCTATATAAGCATATAGGATGCACGGATCAAATCCAATTTCACTTTTTCCATCCCTATGCCACCCCACAGCCTTCTCAATCTGCAGAAATCACTTTCAGGTTGATGATGTTTTAGCTTCTGCATATAAAGGAAACATGCATGATTGTCTTTCTATATTGGATTTATTACCCTTACCTTAATGTCCACCAGTGAAGAAAAATAGAATTGGATAAAAGCTATAGAAAAGACCAATAAGGTCATGCAAGTTGCAACCTTCCCTCACTGTTTCCTTTTGGATGACTGTCTTTTGTATATATATACTTTAAAATATGTGATGAAAGAAGGAGTATTATGGGTACATTTACATGTATCTTATATTTTGAATGAGAAGGCACAATACTCATTTAATAACAAATGTGTTCCTTGATGTTATATTTTAATATAATTGTGTGTGTGACCAAAAATTTAGTCAAAACAGGAAAGTGTTTAATGTAGAAATAAATGAATACTCAAACACAGCTATAATTCTAATATGTCCATGAAATGGATGCAAAATGTTTTACTCATAACTGAGACAGATGGTTTTTGGCTTTTAAAAATTTCCCAGCACACCTGTGCATTTTCCTAAATAAACCAAATGCTCATGTAATTTCTCATTCCTAAATATATACGTTAACTAATACTAAATGTTTCAATTTTTAGTATAAATATACTTCTGTTGTAGTAGAAATTACGATCAGCAGAGAACTTGACTTTTTAAAATCTTGACTTGCTTCTATCAATCTTAGAAATATGTATTATATTTTGATAAAAATATGACATTTATTGCATTGCTTAGATTTATTATCAATTTCAAAATGACTCAATATCTTTAAATATAATGTATTTATTAAATAACATATAGCAATATAATTTCCAAATAAATTATCTTCAATTTTTATGTTTGCAGAAAAAATAGGAGAAAATAAAGTTTAAAAGAACGTGGAATCAGTCATATTTTCTGTTAATTGTGCCCAATATGAACTCAGATTACTCCGTGAAAGACATGACAAATGCAAATACCACCCTTCTTCTCTGAGATGTACCAGTAGCCAAAAGGTCATTTATAATTATTAAAGTAAAACAAACAAACCAACAAACAAGAACAGAAAGAAAGAAAGAAAGAAATATGGGTTTTAAAGTATAGTTTTCATGAAAAATACATAGACTTAGCTGTATTTACAATTAGACAGCTAGGTGAATACTAAATTACATGGTGAGAATTTCCTAACAAACTCAAATATTCAAAATACAAAAATAAAATATTAATTTACATCAAGCAGACTCTCAAAAAATAAAACAGCTATAAGATCTGTTTATGGGCAGACCCTGGAGAGCACTGTAAGTAGAAATGAGAATGAACAGAGCTTTGTTGGAAAGCTATCTTGTGAATATAAGACTCCTGGCTATATTCCATAGAAATAGGTGCAAGTTAAAGTTTCTAGGATGTGTTTTGTCCTTTGAATATAGGACTGTGATTTTGAATAAAGTGCATGCCCATCAATAGAAAAAAATGCTTTTGAAATGATGGTATACCCGTGTCCACATTGTCTAATGTGGTTGTTGACAATATATTAGGTGTGAGAAAGATTAGGCACATTCATGGCTCATAGTCTTAATGCATTCTGTCATAACAAGAATTAAGGCTATATTTGCAGAAGAAATTTGAGGATAGAGTTCTACCAGAACTTTTATGAGCAACAGATGAGGACACCAACTGAGGGCATGAATGAGGATCACAGAGCCGTCCTGAGCGTCCAGCTAAATTTGGAAACCGCACCTGCACAATCATGTGCCTTTCTCTTACCTACAGCCTGCAGCCATCTGGGAGTAGGAGCAGAGAGACAGATGGTGAAAAGGATCAAATGGGGAGTGTATAGGAAAACTGCAGCATGAAGTTCAAGGAGTGAGGAGAGCTGGCATGCTTATGACAAAAGAGGGACTAGAAGAGATATACCATTGTCCAAGAAAGATGGAAAGGCATGACCCAAAGAACATAGGAGGGAGTAGAAAGAAGGTAAGTTTGAAAGTATGTTAAAAAGGTAGGGGAGATAAAGTGGACCCATATCACTCAATTGAGTTTATAAGATCTTGTTAGGTAAGAAAACACAAATCCAGCATGTAATCTGATATGCCTAGGTTGATAATAATTACACAGACATGAATAAATATATTAAAAATACATTCCATCATTGAATAGAACTAGTAATATCTGTAGGAAAAAAGCAAATAGGAAAAGGGGAAAGAAAAACAAAAAAAGGTACAGTGTACATTTAAAACATCATCACCTAACCACTTATAGATGTCTAGAAACATATACACACATAAATTGTTAATTTTATATTATCCAAAATTTTAAAATACAATATCATTTTTTTCTATTGTAACATGAAAAGTGTGGCACTAATTTTTTAACTAAACTACTATCTCATGTATGGAAGGGAGGCTGTTTGTACAGCTGGAAAACACAGAAAAATGACAAATGCAGTTTTGTAACAAAACAAAGAAATAAATGTAATAATGAATTAATCTATGAATCAGAATGAATGCCAGCACATGCATAAAATTGGAAACTATAATTATTTAAATGCATATTATTTTCCTGACATTTAGTTTATTCATTAAATTTTTATTGAGATTCTACAGTGTTTCATGCACCATGTTCAGAATATAAGATACAGCTGTGAACTGGAGAGGTGTGATCCCTGTCTTTAAGGTTAGTATATAGATGGGAAATAGAAATAGAAGGGAACAAATAACCAATATAGTCACATGTACAAAGGAAGGAATTGTGATTGCTAGGCTAGATAGCAAGTGCGCAAGGGACATTATATAGGTCAATCAGAAAAATCCTATCTAGGCCTTCAGTCTGCAGCTACCCTAAGAACAAAAGAAAGTGTTCCATGCATTAAATTCATGAGCTGTGATGATCAGTTGTATGAGTTGAATTGGGGAGACCACAGTCCACAGTTTTTCAAATGCTTATCTAGTATTTGCTGTGACGTTATTTTGCAGATGTTATTAATGTCTATAATCAGTTGATTTTAAGTAAAAGATTAAGTGAGCCTGATATAATCAAATGAAAGAATTTTAAGAGCTAAACTGAGGAGGGTTGCCCTAAGAAATTTCACCTATGCCCTGTAGCTCCAACAAGTATTCAAGAGTTTCCAGCATCCTCCTTCTAAATACTGCCCTATAGATTTCAGATTTGCATTGCCAACGTTGTCAAGGAAGTGAATCTCTTGTAATACATCCCTTAATGTCTCTCACCCAACTGTTCTGTTTCTCTGATGAACCCAGCACAAAAATATGAAGGCCTTAATGTTAAAAATGAGCATAGTGTGTTCAAGGAACTGAAATCAAGTGTATGGCTGGAGGGCAGTGGGAAAATGAAGTGGGTGAGTAAGAGATGAGCCCTAGGCATCAAAATATTGAATCTATATGATGCTTTTAGAGATGTATAGTATGTCTATTATAAAGAAACTAAAATTTTTGAAGTTATGAAATGTTGCCTAAATTTAATGCTAGATAAAGGCTGTTGATCTGGGATTTGAGGCACAAATTTATCCAGCTGCACGGCTCATGGTTTTTCATTTGTGCTTTGCTACTTTCTCTTTGTATGTAGGGAAAATAATATGACAATGACAGACTAAAATACAACCACTGTGGTTGGTTCATAAACCTAACCTAAGATTAGGTTTCAAGACTACATCATCCCTCCACTTATCCCTTTATGGGTTATTTGTTACCTGACTATCTCATTCCTGCTGTTTTTCGTATTTCTCATTTATCGTACCCTTTCTAAGTACATTACAAACCTACAGTCTTCTTATGTGACCTCAGCATTATTTTTCCTTGATTTCAAGGAACTTTATTTTTTCTTGACTCTTTGAACTCCAGTGAAGCTTTGAACCTGTTCTACTTAAACTGTGACTTTGCCAAGACAATTTACCTTTAAAATCTTGTCATCTCACTCAGGGCATAATCTTTCTAGGTCTTTCACTGCATAACTCAAGTCTCATCAAATGTCAAGTTCATTATACATTTGTGGTTAACTAATTGGTCTTTCAGTGTAGTAAAGAAATATATGTCCCTTCTTAGCTTTCTCTCTTTACTATTATAGGTTAGAGCTGGACTTTCCCAAGTTCTTTAAATTTTATATCCAATTTATTCCTCACTTCAGTAAATGACTGACTTTTTTGCATACAAACTCCTTTAACTGATGAACATGAACACATACCATTTTCTCTTTCTATCTAAACACAATGGATAAAATGTCCCTAATCCTCTAAAACATAATTATTCCATACATGATTTGGGAGTACTTGAACACTAAGTATGAATCAATTAGTATCCCTTCACCTTATATCTTCAGCTATTTCTTTACCCTGTACTTTTGTTCTAATGTTACATAATATACTTTGTATTTTTTCCAAATACTATAATATACTACATTCTCTTGAAAATTGACTTGAGAAAAACTTTTTTCATTCCATTCCATATTCTACTCCAGCAAACATTCATGCTTACTTTAAAATACATTGTTAAAACTTGAAAAATAAATTATCTGCTAAAGAAATCAATATTTTTCAATCCTTATCCTGTCTCCTTTTTTCTATCTATGAACTTTAATTCATTCTTTATCCAACACTAACAAATAACATTGTCTCCATTGTATAAATGTAGAAACAGAAACATATAGAAGTTAAGTGAGTTTTACAAGGTTACTTGACTAACAAGTAATTCAATTAAACATAATTTTAACTTTACATATAATTCTTTCTTCAACGGGATTCTTATTTTATTTTTGTTCTAATGCTTTACATCCATGAATAACTCATTTGTTTCTTTGTGAAGTACATTTCTTCGCAAAACTTGGTGATGTGGGACTCTGCTTTATGGATAATAGGAAACTGGACACTTTTGTTTTTGGTATCCCTGCCTGTGCCCCATGCACGTGAAAGGCCCATAGTACACCAGCAGTTTATGTTTCATTTGACTGTAAGTTAGGAACACAGTGCTCACTGACTTAGTCAACCTCAATGGACTTTTTTTAAAATTTTGTTTATTCTATGTAGGTATACATAATAGCAGAATGCATTTTGATTCATTGTACACAGATGGAGCAAAACTTTTCATTTCTCTGATTGTATGTGATATAGAATGATACCACATATGCAGTCATACCTGAAGCTAGGGCAGGGATATCCATCTCATTCCACCATCTTTCCTGCCCCCATGCCCCTTCCCTCTCCCTCCCTTTTGACCAAAGTTCCTCCATTCTTCCTGTGTCCCATCCCCCATTATGGATCAGCATTCAATTATCAGAATATTTGGCCTTTGATTTTTTTGGGATTGGCTTACTTTCCTTAGCATGATATTCTCAAACTCCATCTATTTACCTGAAATTCCTTAATTTAATTCTTTTATTGATGAGTAATATTCCATTGTGTATACATACCACAGTTTCTTTATCCATTCAGCTATTGAAGGGCATCAAGGTTGCTTCCACAGTTTAGCTATTGTGAATTGAGCTACTATAAACATTGAAGTAGCTGTGTCACTGTAGTATGCTGTTTTTAAGTGTTTAGGGTATAGACTGAGGAGTGGGATGGCTGGGTCAAATGGTAGTTCCATTTAGAGTTTTCTAAGGAATCTCCATACTGCTTTCCAAATTGGTTGTACCAATTTGCAGTCCCACCAGCAATATATGAGTATGCCTTTTCCCCCACATTCTCACCAACAATTATTGTTGTTTGTATTCTTGATAATTGTCATTCTGACTGGCACGAGATAAAATCTTAGAGTACTTTTGATTTGCATTTCTCTAATTTATAGAGATGTTGAACATTTTTTCAGATGTCTGTTGATCTTCCTCTGAGAAGTATCTGTTCAGTTCTTTAGCCCATTTATTGATTGGGTTATTTCTGGGTTTGTTTGTTTGTTTGTTTGTTTGTTTGTTTTTTGGTGTTAAGTTTTTTAAGTTATCCTGGAGATCAATGCTCTATCTGATGTGCATATGACAAAAATTTGCTCCCACAATGTAGGCTCTCTGTTCACTTCATTGATTGTTTCTTTTGCTGAGAAGAATCTTTTTAGTTTGAATCCATCCCATTTATTGATTCCTGATTTTACTTCTTTCACTATAGCAGTCTTGTTAACGAAGTAAGGTCCTAAGCCAACATGATGAAGATTTTGGCCTACTTTTTCTTCTATTAGCAGTGGTGAAAGATGGCATCCCTGTCTTGTTCCAATTTTTAGAGGGAATGCTTCCAATTTTTCTCCATTAAAATGATGTTGGCCTTGGGTTTAGCATAGATAGCTTTTACAAACTTGAGGTATGTTCCTACTATCCCATTTTTTCTAGTGCTTTGAATATAAAAGGGTGCTGTATTTTGTCAAAAGCTTTCTCTTCACCAATGGATAAAATCATATTATTCTTATCTTTAAGTCTATTGATGTGATGGATTATGTTACTTCATTTCCGTATGTTGAAACAACTTTGCATCCCTGGAATAAACCCCACTTGATCATGGTGCACTATTTTTTTAATACGTTTTTGTATTAAATTTGTCAAAATTTTATTGAGAATCTTTGCATCTATGTTCATCAGAGATGTTGGTCTGAAATTTTCTTTCTTTGATATGTCTCTGTCTGGTTTTGCTATCAGGGTGATACTCGATTCATAGAATGAGTTTGGAAGGGTTCCTTCCTTTTGTATTTTGTAAAATAGTTTGAGTAGTATTGGTATTAATTCTTCTTTGTAGGTATTGTAGAATGTGGCTGAGAATCCATCTGGACCTGGGCTTTTTTTGGTTGGTAGGCTTTTGATGGCATCTTCTATTTCCTTGCTTGAAATTGGTCTGTTTGTGTATGACCTCTTGGTTCAGTTTAATAGGTCATAAGCCTCTAGAAATGTGTCAGTGTCTTCAAGGTTTTTTATTTTATTGGAGTATAAATTTTCAAAATAGTTTCTAATTATCCTCTGTATTTCAGAATACAGTAGTGTCTGTCATGATATTTCCTTTTTCATCATGAATTTTAGTAATTTGGGTTTTCTCTTCTTCTTTTTGTTAGAGTGGCTAAGTGTTTGTCAATTTTGTTTATTTTTTCAAAAAACCAGCTTTTTGTTTTGTCAATTTTTAGAATTATTTCTTCAGTTTCAATTTCATTGATTTCAGCCCTGATTTTAATTATTTCCTGTCTTCTATATTTTTGGTATTGGTTTTTTCTTCTTTTTCTAGGGCTTTGAGATGAAGAATCAAGTCATTTATTTGTTGACTATTTCTTCTTTTGATGAGTGAGCTTAGTCCAATGAACTTTCTTCTTAGCACTGCTTTCAGAGTGTCCCAGAGATTTTGATATGTTGTATCAGAGTTTTCATTTACCTCTAAGAATTTTTTTATCTCTTTCCTGATGTCTTCTGCTATTCATGTGCTATTCAATAGTGCACTATTTAACCTCCAGGTGTTGGAGTAGTTTCTATTTTTTAATCTGTCATTGATTTCTAATTTTATTCTATTATTCTATTATTTTATTCTATTATGGTCAGATAGGATTTTTGTATTTGCTAAGACTTGCTTCATGGCATAACATATGATTTATTTTGGAGAAGGATCCATGTGCTGCTGAGAAAAAAAGTGTATTTGCTTGTTGATGGATGGAACAATCTATATATGTCTGTTAAGTCTAAATTATTGATTGTTTTATGGAGTTCTATGTTTTCATTTTTAGTTTTTGTTTGGAAGATCTATCCAGTGGTGAGAGAGCTGTGTTAAAGTCACCAAGTATTATTGTGTTGTGGTCTATTTGATTCTTGTAGTTGAGAAGAATTTGTTTGATATCCATAGATAACCTATAGTTTGGGCCATAGATATTTATGATTGTTATGTCCTGTTGATGTATAATTCCCTTAAAGTATAAAATGTCCTTCTTTATCCCTTCTCACTAATTTTGGTTTAAGTTCACTTCATCTGATATGAGTAAGGAAACTCCTGTTTGTTTATGTGGTCATATGTGAGTGATATTTTTTTTCCCACCCTTTTACTCTGTGCATGTCTTTTTCTATGAGACGAGTCTCTTGAAAGCAGCATATTGTTGGGCCTTTTTTTTTTTTTAATCCAGTCTGTCAGTCTGTGTCTTTTAATTGATGACTTTTGGCCATTTACATTCAGGGTTATTATTGAAATATGATTTGTAATCCCAGTCATTTTGGTTTATTTTTGGTTTTTACCTTGATTTCGTTTCTCCTTTGATTGGCCTTTTTTTTTAGTGTAGTTCTTTTCTTTGTATATTTTCATTGTTGGTTATAATTTCTTCCTCATGGCATATTTTGCTGAGAATGCTGTGTAGTACAGGCTTTCTTGCTGTAAATTCTTTTAACTGTTGTTTATCATGGAAGGTTTCTATTTCATCATCAAAACCTTCCTTCTCAAGTTCAATTTTGCTGGATCTAAGATTCTTGGTTGACATCCATTTTCTTTCAGAGCTTGGTATATCCTGGCTTTTAGGGTCTTGGTTGAAAAATCTGCTGAGATCCAAATTGGTCTCCCCCTATATGTAATCTGATTCCTCTCTCTTGTGGCCTTTAAAATTCTATCCTTATTCAGTATGCTGGGCATTTTCATTATAATGTGCCTTGGTGTAGATCTGTTGTAATTTTGTATATTTGGTGTCCTGTAAGCCTCTTGTATTTGATTTTCCAATTCATTTTTTTATGTTTTAGAAATTTGCTGATATTATTTAGAGATAGCACATTCCTTTGGTTGGAAATTTTGTGACTTCTTGTATCCTAATAAATCTTGAATTTGGTCTTTTGATGCTATCCCATAATTCTTGAATGTTCTGTTCATGGTTTCTTACCATCTTCACTATACAGTCAACTTTATTTTCAAGATTGTATATTTTGTCTTCATTATTGAGGTTCTGTCTTTCAAGATTGTATATTTTGTCTTCATTATCTAGTCTGTTGGTGATACTTTCTATCAAGTTTTTCATTTGGTTTATTGTTTCCTTCATTTCAAGAATTTCTGATTTTTTTTCCCACAATCTCTAGCTCTTAAGGTAATCTTTTGCTACATGTATTTGCTCCCTTATCTCTTTGTTGGAGTGATCAATGATTGCCTTTATTTGCTCTCTTAAGTTATTCTTTAATTCACAGATCATTTTAATTATGTATATTCTGAATTCTTTCTCTGACTTTTCATCAACTGTGCTGTCAATGGATTCTATTTTTGTAGTATATTGGTTTATTTGGGCACTTTCTTTCCTTCAAGATGGCAGTGGGAGTGGCCCAAGATGGATGCAAACACTTTCAGAGGTGGGGCTACAAAAGTGGGACTTGCAATGGCTTTAGGCTGATTGAATGGAGATGCAGCACTTTGGCGGGCTGCTGCCTCCAGGCCTCGTCTCTTGTTCTAAGGTAGAGGCTACTCCATGGGAAGAGCTATGTGGATGGCTGCAGTGAACCAAGATGAATACAATAAGGGAGCAACAGCATAAATCCCCACTCTGTGCAGGGGTGTACCTGGGCCTAGGCTCTCACACAGACCTGTCAGGGAAGTCCTAGGCCTTATCTTGGCATAGACTCCCTCAGGAGCCCCAGTTTGTGTGCTGGGGCTTGGGCCTGAACTCCAGCAGATTGGCAGGCACTCTGGCATGGAATTGAGGGCAGTCCAGGTCCTCACTTAGGTCCAGGTCCTGCAGGGGTCCCCAGAGGCAGTCCTGCATGCCTGGGTCTGGGTTTCCCAGTTAGTCAGCATATTGGTGGATAGCAATCTGAGGCCTGACCTTCGATGGGCCTCAGCAGAGTTTTCTGAAGGTGGTCCTGGGCCTTGATGGTGCTTCTGGTAGTTGGCAGGGGCTCCAGTGTGGCTTTTTATTTTTTATTTTTTGGCACAGCTTTAAAACCTTCTCCAAAGTCATGTTTTTAATATGCTTTTCAAACTTTCCCTCTTCTGCTTCTCAAATAAGACTTCTTCAAGGCTCTGTCACTAGCTCTTTATACTCAGCCCCCTCCCTGAGCTTCAAACAATTATGTCCATCCTGTATTAGAAAGATGGTCTGCTAGCTGGGTGTGGTGGCACAAGCCTGTAATCCCAGCACTTAGGGAGGCTGAGACAGGAGAATCACGAGTTCAAAGCCATCCTCAGCAATGGCAAGGAGCTAAGTGACTCAGGGAGACCCTGTCTCTACATAAAAACACAAAATAGGGCTAGGGATATGACTTAGTGGTTGAGTGTCCCTGAGTTCAATCCCCAGTACCAAAAAAAAGAAGAAAGAAAGAAAGAAAGAAAGAAAGAAAGAAAGAAAGAAAGAAAGAAAGAAAGTCTGCTGAATCTGCTTTCAAAGACAAACTTGTGGTCCAACCTCTGGGAGTGAACTCAGGAGATAGCCTCTAGTTCACAGCACTTTCCCAATCCTACCTTAGCTGCAAAAGACCATCTCACCATAGGCAATTGTTGCTGCAGGACATTCTAACAACAAGCAGCCTGAGGCTTCATTCAGCCTGAAGCACAGTTCAGCTGCTGGTCCTGCCCTATCCTCTTCCATCTATATTAATAAATATTTACAAGATATAATGGAAGAGAATAACCAGTGTCAAGAACTTATTTTACCACTCCAGAGTTCCTGCAAACCTGGCAGGAGTGCAAGGGAGGTCCAAAACCACCCTCAGGGACTGTGAAGGGAGCCCAGCCAAGGGCAGACCCAAGACTGCTAGCCACCAACCACAGGTAGCCCACACCCATGGTAAGAGTCACCCACAGAGACCCTTGTGGGAGAACCTGCCTATATGAGGCCTGGGACCATCCCCAGTTACACACCAGAGTTGCTGCCAACTGGCAGGAGCACAAAAGAGGGCCCAAAACCTCCTTCAGGGACCATGTAGGGAGCCCAGCCAAGGCCACTCCCACTGCCCTCTTGAGGTACTTCCACTACCAACTTTAGTGACAGGAGTGTCCATCTGGGGACTCCTGCTGGGGACCAGAAGTAACTCCAAGGTAAGATATAGGTAATCAGTAGTGTCACTACAAGATTATAGGCTATAAACTGCAACACCTCAGATTGGCATTGCAAGAAAGGAAGATACATAATCAACATGAAAAAACAAGGGAAGAAAGTGCTCCAAATAAACCTAGACACCACAGTAATAGAATACATTGACAGCATAGTTGATGAAATTCCAGAGAATGAATTCAGAATGTACATAATTAAAATGATCTGCAAGTTAAAGAATAACTTAATCAAATAAATATAGGCAAAAATTAATCAATCCAACAAAGAAATAGGAGAACAAATAAAGGCAACCATTGATCACTCTAACAAAGAGATAAGAGAGCAAATACAGGTAGCAAAACATTGCTTTAAGAAAGAGCTAGAGATTATGAAAAAAAGTCAGTCAGAAATTCTTGAAATGAAGGAATCAACAAACCAAATAAAAAAATCAATAGAAAGCATCACAAACAGACTAGATCACCTGGAAGACAGAACCTCGGATAATAAAAAACAAAATATACAATCTTGAAAATAAGCTTGACCATACAGTGAAGATGGTAAGAAACCATGAACAGAACATACAAAAATTATGGGATAGCATCATAAAACCAAATCTAAGATTTATTGGGATAGAAGAAAGTACAGAATTCAAACCAAAGAAATGTACAATCTCTTCAATGAAATGATATCAGAAAATTTCCCAAACATAAAAAATGAATTGGAAAATCAAATACAAGAGGCTTACAGGACACCAAATATACAAAATTACAACAGATCAACACCAAGGCACATTATAATGAAAATGCCCAGCATACCAAATAAGGATAGAATTTTAAAGGCCACAAGAGAGAGGAATCAGATTACATATAGGGGGAGACCAATTTGGATCTCAGCAGATTTTTCAACCAAGACCCTAAAAGCCAGGACATAATGGAACAACATATACCAAGCTCTGCAAGAAAATAGATGCCAACCAAGAATCTTAGATCCAACAAAATTGAGCTTCAGATTTGATGATGAAATAGAAACCTTCCATGATAAACAACAGTTAAAAGAATTTACAGGAAGAAAGCCTGCACTACACAGCATTTTCCACAAAATATTCCTTAAGGAGGAAATGATAACCAAAAATGAATATATACAATGAGAGGAACTACACTAAAAAAGAAAAAGGCCAATCAAAGGAGAAACCAAATCAAGGTAAAAACCAAAAAAACCTCAAAATGACCAGGATTACAAATCATATTTCAATAATAACCCTGAATGTGAAAGGCCTAAATGCACCAATTAAAAGACAGACTGACATACTGGATTTTAAAAAAAGACCCAACAATATGCTATCTTCAAGAGACTCATCTCACAGGAAAAGACATCCACAGACTGAAAGTCAAAGGGTAGGACAAAACATATTACTCATATGGACTGAGTAAACAAGCAGGAGTTTCCATCCTCATATCAGATAAATTGGACTTCAAACCAAAGTTAGTGAAAAGGAATAAAGAAGTACATTTTATATATCAAAAAGGAATCATACATCCACAAGACATAACAATCATATATATCTATGCCTCAAAAAAAGGCGCATCTATGTATATCAAACAAATTCTTCTCAACTACAAAAATCAAATAGACCACAACACAATAATACTTGGTGACTTTAACACAGCTCTCTCACCACTGGGTAGATCTTCCAAACAAAAACTACACAAAGAAACCATAAAACTCCATAAAACAATCAATAATTTAGACTTAACCGACATATTTAGAGTAATTCATCCATCAATGAGCGAATACACTTTTTTCTCAGTAGCACATGGATTCTTTTCCAAGATAGATCATATGTTATGTCACAAAGCCAGTCTTAGCAAATACAAAAAAAAAAAAAAAAAAAAAAAAACAGAGATACTACCCTGCCTCCTATCTGACCACAATGGAATAAAACTAGAAATCAATGACAGATTAAAAAATAGAAACTACTCCAACACCTGGAAACTAAATAACATGCTATTGAATGATGCATGGACAACAGAAGACATCAGGGAAGAGATAAAAAAAATTCTTAGAGGTAAATGAAAACTCTGATACAACTATCAAAATCTCTAGGACACCATGAAGGCAGTAATAAGAGGAAAGTTCTTTGCATTAAGCTCATTTATTAAAATAAGTAAAAGTCAACTAATTAATTACTTGACTCCACATCACAAAGCCCTAGAAAAAGAAGAGAAAAACAACACCAAAAGAAGTAGAAGACAGGAAATAATTGAAATCAGGGTTGAAGTCAATAAAATGGAAACAAAAGAAACAATTCAAAAAACTGACAAAACAAAAAGCTGGTTCTTTGAAAAAATAAACAAAATTGACTAACCCTAAACCATCCTAACAAAAAGGACAGAGAAAACCCAAATTACTAAAATTTGTGATGAAAAAGGATATATCACAACAGACACTACTGAAATACAGAAGATAATTAGAAACTGTTTTGAAAATTTATACTTGAGTAAAATAGAAATCCCTAAAGACACTGAAAATTTCTTGAGGCATATGACCTACCCAAACTGAATCAAGAGGTCATACATAACTTAAACACATCAGTTTCAAGCAAGGAAATAGAAGATGCCTTCAAGAGCCTGCCAATCAAGAAAAGCCCAGGTCCAGATGGATTCTCAGCTGAGTTCTACAAGACCTACAAAGGAAAATTAATACCAGTACTCCTCAAACTATTTCATGAAATAGAGAAGAAAGGAAGCCATCCAAACTCATTCTATGAAGTGAATGTCACCCTGAATCCAAAACTAGATGGAGACACATCAAAGAAAGAAAATTTCAGACCAATATCCCTGATGAACATAGATGCAAAAATTCTCAATAAAATTCTGGCAAATTGCATGCAAAGACATATCAAAACAATAGTGCATCATGATCATCAAGTGGGGTTCATTCCAGGGATGCAAGGTTGGTTCAACATATGGAAATCAATTAACGTAATCCATCACATCAATAGACTTAAAAATAAGAGTCATATTATTTTATCAATTGATGCAGAGATAGCATTTGACAAAATACAGCACCCTTTTATGTTGAAAACATTAGAAAAACTATGGATAATAGGAACATATCTTAACTTTGTAAAAGCTATCTGTGCTAAACTCAAGGCCAACATCATCCTAAATGGACAAAAATTGGAAGCATTCCCTCTAAAAATGGGAACAAGGCAGGGATGCCCTCTTTCACCACTGCTATTCAACATAGTCCTTGAAACATTAGCCAGAGAAAATAGACAGATGAAAGAAATTAAAGGGATACAAATAGGAAAAGAAGAACTCAAACTATCATTATTTGTAGATGACATGAGTCTATTCTTAGAGGATCACAAAAATTCTACCAGAAAACTTCTAGAAGGTATAAAATCAACATCTATAAATCAATTGCATTTCTATACATCAGTGATAAATCCTCTGAAATAGAATTTAGGAAAACTACCCCATTCACAATAGCCTAAAAAACAAAACAAAACAAAACAAAAAACGTGGGAATCAATTTAACAAAAGAGATGAAAAGACCTCTACAATGCAACTATAAGACACTAAAGAAAGAAATTGAAGGAGACCTTGGAAGATGGAAAAATCTCCCATGCTCTTGGATAGGCAGAAGCAATATCGTCAAAATGGCCATCCTACCCAAAGTGCTATATAGATTCAATGTGATTCCAATTAAAATCCCAATGTCATTCCTTACAGAAATAGAAAAGGCAATCATTAAATTCATTTTGAAGAATAAGAAACTCAGAGTAGTCAAAGCAATATTTAGCAAGAAGAGTGAGGCACGAGACATCACAATACCACCAGACCTTAAATTATACTACAAAGCTATAGTAACAAAAACAGCATGGTACTGGCACCAAAATAGGCATATAGACCAATGGCACAGAATAAAAGACACAGAGACGAACCCACTTAAATACAGTTATCTTATACTAGACAAAGATGCCAAACATGTAGATTGGAGAAAAGATAGCCTCTTCAACAAATGGTGCTGGGAAAACTGGAAATCCATACACAGCAAAATGAAACTAAACCCCTATCTCTCACCATGCACAAAATTCAACTCAAAGAGTATCAAGGACCAACAAATTAGACCAGAGACCCTATGCCTACTAGAAGAAAAAGTAGGCCCAAATTTTCATCATGTCGGATTAGGACCTTACTTCCCTAACAAGACTCCTAAAGTGAAAGAAGTGAAATCAAGAATCAACAAATGGAATGGATTAAAACTAAAAGCTTCTTCTCAGCAAAAGAAATAATCAATGAAGTGAACAGAGAGCCTACATTCTAGGAGCAAATTTTTGCCATGCACACATCTGATAGAGCACTAATCTCCAGGTTATATAAATAAATCAAAAACCTTAATGTCAAAAAAAACCAATATAATCAATAAAGGGGCTAAGGAGCTGAACAGACACTTCTCAGAAGAAGATATACGATCGATCAACAGATATATGAAAAAATATTCCACATCTCTAGCAATTAGAGAAATGCAAATCAAAACTACTCTAAGATTTCATCTCATGCCAGTCAGAATGGCAATTATCAAGAGTACAAATAACAGGGGCTGGGGTTATGGCTCAGCGGTTGAGCGCTTGCCTCGCATACGTGAGGCACTGGGTTCGATCCTCAGCACCACATAAAATAAATAAAGATATTGTGTTCATCTACAACTAAACAAAATATTTAAAAAAAAAAAAAAAAAAAAAAGAGTACAAATAACAAGTGTTGGCGAGGTTGTGGGGGAAAAGGCATGCTCATATATTGCTGGTGGACTGCAAATTGGTACAACCAATCTGGAAATGTAACCAAATGCCGAATGTTCTCTCTAAGTGGATGCTGATCCATAATGTGGGGGAGAACACGGGAAGAATGGAGAATTTTGGTCACAGTGGGAGGAAGGTAAGGGGTAGAGGGACAGTAAAGATAGTGGAATATGATGGACCTCAGAGCCCTAGGTTTATGTATGACTGCATGTATGTTGTGATTTTACATCACATACAAACAGAGCAATGAAAAGTTGTGTTCCATCTGTGTAGAATGAATCAAAATGCACTCTGCTATCATGTATACCTAAGTAGAATAAATAAATAAATAAAATTTTTTTAAAAAGTATTTATTTATTTTAACAATGTGCATCATTCATATAAAAAATTACAGAAGACACAAGAGGATAATAGGACAAATAGCAATTTTTTTTACCAACAGATAACTTTGCTCAGTAAAATAAAAATATTGTTTTTTGGTACTGGGGATTGAACTCAGGGGTACTGGACCCCTGAGCCACATACCCAGCCCTATTTTGTGTTTTATGTAGAGACAGGGTCTCACTGAGTTGCTTAGCACCTCGCCATTGCAGACTGGCTTTGAACTTGGAATTCTCCTGTCTCAGCCTCCCTAAGTGCTGGGATTACAGGTTTGAGCCACCATGCCTGACTAATAAAAATATTTTAATAAGAGATGTCTACTTAATATGCTTCTATGCTACATACACCTCAACACACACATATATGTAATGTATGTGTATATGTATATATATTTACATACATGATATATATTAAATACATGTAAGTATATATATATATGTATTGATTTATATCAGTATTTGTTATATGTTTTATGTATATATACATCTTATCACATAAATACAGTTTATTTTATGACATATAATAAACTACACCAATATCTTCAACATGTTTTCAATACAAAACTCTTTTTCTATACTAATGTGATTTTTACAAATTACAACTCGAATGTGATTGTTAAGCAGCTATTTTTTTCTGGAATAACAAATATTAATAATTAAGTTCCTGTGGAAAAATAAGTACCCTCAAAGTACTTAAAAATTCACTAAACAAAGGAGAGCCTAAGAGGTACTAGTCAGTCTAGTCATTAAAACATGCTATTAACGTCTACCTAAGAATAGGGTATGCTATCAACATATATGTTGACCTGGTATCCTTGCTTAACATATTTCAAAGCATTAGGTTTTTCTGATCTTTTTTATTGAAAAGCCAGTCACGTGCAAATAGATAAATTTCTTTTTCTTTAAGATTGACATGTATTTTATATCTTTCTTTTTTTCTGTTTGCACTAGCTCGAACTTCCATTATGATCACTGTGATGGTGAATAACACTAGCTAGTGAGGACATTCTGGCTATTATTAAAGAATGACTCATTTTATAAAACGAGTCAGAAATTGTTTACTCCCCTTCTATTTCTGGAAGATATTGTTTACAATTAGTATCATTTTTTCCCCTCCATCAACATCCAACAGGGACTTTAGATGACAGTTTTCACTTTACTATCTCTCTGAAAATAAAATCTTCCATTCTGAATAGGAGATATAGAAGAGGTGAGCTCTGGACAAAGTGTTTGAGGGAAAAGCCATTTCATTTCCTGGTTGATAACAGAAGCAACTGATTTTGGCTTCATCCTGATCTTTTCTGTGATCTCCTAGTCAGAATCAAAAGGGGAAATTCTGCAAAAGTTGTGTACACCTTAAGTCTATTCCTAGTGGACTTTTCTACTCTCATCTAGACCAACTTGATCCTTAACAATTTGTCTGTTTCTTATCCATTCCACAGTGGGGGCCTGTTTTATGTTGCAGTTGGCTCTCCCCCAGTAAGTTACATAATAGCACTGCAAACTCAGTTCTATGATGGGCTCAAAAATGACAATTATTATGCAGTTTTTCTAGATTTATCAATGTTGTTAGATGAAAGTAATCCTCTTTCTAGTTCTCTGCACTTCTGAGCTTCAATCATACTCTTTTAAAGAGGACAAACCTTACCTTTAAATGCATCTTAACAAATTAATTGATATTGTTAAAAAACATCAAAATTAACACAACATCCATGCAAAAATATTTTACTTCTCTGATTAATCCTTTACAAAGTTGTAGGAGCACTCTCCATACCTTCAATCCCTCCCTTCCATCTTTCCCCATTCTTTGTTAATGGACAGTGTGCTTGACAGAGAGCACCCCTTTGTTTGTAACTTTGGATCTGATTGGTCCAGGAGTGTATATAAGCTTTTGTACTTTCTGGAATAAACTGTGTTTCTGCCATCTTGCTCTGGTGTTTCTGCGCTCTCACTCCGGCAGAGCAGTTTTTTACCTACACCCCAGGGTCTGGGGAGAGTGACTCCACAGACTGTCACTGTCCTGGGAGACCCCATTTCATCTTCTTCCCCAGACACCTTTTTTCTTCCTCTCTCAGGACCCCAACTCGTTGAGCGGACCCATGCAGTGCGGCTCTAAAGCAACATAAAATCAGCAAAACAAACTTTTTTGCAACATTGAAATAAGCCTTAGTTAACCTAAAGTATAAAGGTTTAAGTTTTTTTAAATTTATTTTTGATTATACTTAATACTTACATTATAATGTTCTATAACAATACACATATATTACATACAAGTCACATTCAAAAACCCTAAATGTCAAAACATGATTATGGATAATAGAGTAGTTTTAATTTTTTAGAAATAGAAAACTTTCAACAAGCATGTCTTCTGTGTTCCTTATACATTCACTTTCTTAAATATTCTTGGAAGCTCGTCACTAGCAAACATCAAGAGCAGCTTATTACATGTTTAAGATATTTTCCATTACATACTTTCACCTAGTGAGGATAATATGTTTAGACATTAATCAGTTATTTATTTCTATGTGTATCAAAACATACTGCACTACCATATTTTTATGTCAGCATTTCCCTTTCCCTAATTAGAGATTTATATGACAAGATAAGATAAGCCTTAGTTAACTTAAAGCATAAAAGTTTAAGTGTTTTTAAATTTATGATAGAAACAGAAACAACTTTGTGATTCTCCTTGGCCTTTTTATTTTTTTTTCCTAAAAACAAAAACTTATGTCTAGGGAAATAAAGTTGAGTAGGAAAGAATATATATAGCTGTATATTGACAACTTTCTGTCTGAATATTTGTCTTTCTATCTCTCAGAACAGACATAGCAGGTGTAGGGTCAGCCATAGATTGGAACCTTTTTTTTTGGTACCAGGGATTGAACTCAAGAGCACTTGACCACTAAGCCACATCCCCAGCCCTATTTTGTATTTTTTTTAGAGACAAGATCTCACTGATCTCACTGAATTGCTTAGTGCCTTGCCGTTGCTGAGGCTGGCTTTGAACTTGTGATCCTCCTGTCTCGGCCTCCTGAGCCACTGGAATTACAAGTGTGTGCCACTGCCCCCAGCCTGGATTGGAATCTTCACCTCCACAAGTACCTCAACTCTTTGAGGTGTCTCTACACACTTTGGCACCAGCCTGGCTGAGGAACTTAGAATCAATGAAGTCATGCAGTACAGTAGGTGTTCAAAATAGATATTAATTGACATTTTTAAAAAATGTAGTTTTTACATGGTGCAATAGATTGGATCTTGAATGTCATCCCATGTGTTGAAGACTTGGTCTTTAGTCCAGAACTCCTGGGAGGTGGTGTAACCTTTAGAATGTGGGGCCTATTGGAAGAAAAGTGATTGGGGATACTTCTTTGTAGCGGATATTAGGACTCTGGTCCCTTCTCTTCCTTTCTCTTCATTTCTTGGTCACCATTAGGTGAGTGCTTCCACCATGATGTATTGTCTTGTCACAGGCCCAAAATAATGAGGCCAATCAATGATGGGCTGGGACATTTGAAACCATGAGCCAAAATAAAGCTAAGTTGATTTTCTCATATGTTTTTTTACAGTTATTGAAAGACTGAATAACATGCATGGAGATTCACTTACCATATGAGGAGGCTTATTATGGACTACTAAGAGTCCCATCCTTTCATTGACTCCAGCCTATGAAAAGTTCAGGAGATCCATATAAATGGCTATGTTTATGTTTCTCACCAACTTGGAAAGATGAGAGCTAAAAATTAAAATAAATTTGAATTTCAGAAATAGAATTCCTGCTCCTCTTTTTCAAATTATTACTTATTAGAATAAAATACTACTGTTAATTTTGGTTTATATTAACTAGTTAACTCATTATTTTTTCTATATGCTTTCTCTTTTTTATTTTCATTCCAAAATATCACTTTAAGAAACCTAGAAGAGAATTAAAAAAATAAATAAATATTTGTCATGTTCCCAATTGTTTTTATTTCAAGGTTTTCATTATTCACATTACTGAAAACCGACTTGTAGTGAAAGAAATATTTTTTATGGCTGTCATTATGTCTCTTACTATAGATTGATAACAATGTTTTTATTAATCTTGGCATTTTAATATGAAAATTTTATTTTTGTACTTTGAAATGCATGCATCTTAACTATAGTTTGAAAATATTAATATTTGTAATTGATGGCTGATTTGTACTTGCTAGGTCCCAACAGAACATAAGAAAAATTTAGATTAGAGAATCAAGTAACTGAAGCATATCATTTGAAACACTTTTTCAAATTCTGGTTACCAAAAATATAGGAATATGATGTTGATTTCAGAGGCATTTACATTTATATGAAATATTTTACTTGTTTTATATAATAAAAAGTCTTGAAAAAGGTCACATTCCTAATAAATGCTTATTGTGGCATTGAGAACATAAGGCTTTTGATTTATTTTAGTGTTCTCTATTTTTAAAATTTCTTAAAATTATACAGGGCACGGTAAACTAAGGAGAAGACATTTAAAGCTTGGTATGCTATTTGCAATGTATTTTCCAAAGACCTGATTTCAATGATTTGTTCTATTATTTGATCATGTATCAAATTGTTTTCCTCTAGTTTTTATAACATCTTTATTGAAATGTAACTTACATCCTATAAAATTTATTCCTTTAAAGTGTACAATAGTTTTTTTTAAACATATTCAGAGTGCAAGCATCACCTCTGTTTAGTTTGGGAACAGTTTTTCTCAGCCTTAGTCCCAGCAACTACTCATCTACTATCAGAGTCCATGTAACACATGTTCTTCTCTGACTGGCTTCTTCAGATCAGCATGTTTTCCAGGTTAATTCGTATTGTAGTAAGTCTCAATGTGCCATTTGACTCTGTTGAGTTAGGGACTATGGGCCTACTATTGACACTCAGAACAGGTATGGTATTATGCACTGAGCATATTTATCTTCAGCACCAGAGGCACAGCACAGCTAACACACAGTTATGAGAACCATGCACTACATAGGTGTTACCGCTTGGAGATCAGTGCTTCCACAGAGCAGCACTCCTTTTTACTTTAGTTTTCTTTGGTTTCTGGTATTTTGCTCATTTGAAACTACTTCTAATAGTATCCATTTTTTTCCTTCCCTTCTTTCTCTGGATCCGTATAATGTGTACATAAGTGTGTGTATATTCATGCTCTTTATTATAACATTGTTAGAGTTTTATCTCCTACTTTATATCTTCCCTTTAAATTTTTCTATCTTTAATTTTTTTTCTATATGATGAATTGATTAACATCAAAATTGTTCTGATCCTACAGCTAAATGGAGTTTGCTTTCATTAAATCTGTGTATTGACTATGTGCAGATTATTGTGTGTAATTCTGAGGATGCCATGATTAATGGAATAGTATCTGACCTCTTTCTGCTTTGATGAAGAAGGCAGATATATAATACATAATGTCAAATGTGTGATAATTTCCATAACAATGATTGACTACTACGTGATAGGAGAGCAATTTTGAAGGTGATATAAATTGCATAATGAAGAATAAGTATACTATTAGTAAATAAATCTGTGACAGGAAAAAAAAAAGCAATTTTGAGGAAAAAAAGAATTTACCCAAGATTACAATAAGATTAACAATGTATTTTCAGAACTTGAAACTTCTTTATCTGAAACTGCCTCAAACTCTTAGCAGCGGTACACTATATTCAAGAGAGAATATTAAAGAATATGAAACCTGTGTTAATTCCAGACAGGATAGTGCACACCTGTAATCCCAGCAACAGGCGGGGTGAAGCAGGATGAGTGCAAGTTTCAGGCCAGTCCCAGCAACTTAGTGAGGCTCTAAGCAACTTAGCAAGACACTGACTCAAAAAAATAAAAAGTAAAAAATAAAAAAAAGGAGGGAGCACTGGAGATGTGGCTCAGTGGTTAAGCGCCCCTGAGTTCAATTCCCAGAAACAAAAATAAATAAATGAATAAACGAGCATAAATAAACAAACTTGTGTTAAAGCACAGTTGGCACTTTTTATTATTTAGGCTTGACTAAAGTAGAAGTCTCCAGTCTCAGCCTCCCTAAGAAGTAACACTCATGTTTGCCTCCTGTCAACCCTTATCAACTGACATGAACTTTTCTTCAGGACAGCTTTGGTGTTTATTCAAGTATATGTTCCATGCTGTCTTTCTTGTTTGGCATGCTTGTCCTGTGCTTAGTCATCTGCTGGAGTGACTACCTGAGTCCACTGTGAGAGCTTTCAGGAAAACATAACTACAAAAGCCATTTGGAATTTCTGATTCAGTAAGTTCAGGATAATTATAGAATCTCTACTTTTATGGCCACCAATATTATTGATGCATTACCTCATCTTTATGAAAAATAATCTTCAAATAAGATGTAATTTTCTAGCTGGGCGCAGTGGCTCACGCTTGTAATCCCAGCACTTTGGGAGGCTGAGACAGGAGAATCACGAGTTCAAAGCCAGCCTCAGCAATGGCGAGGTGCTAAGCAACTCAGTGAGACCCTGTCTCTACTTAAAAAACAGAAAATAGGGCTGGGGATGTGGCTCAGTGGTCGAGTGTCCCTGAGTTCAGTCCCTGGTGCCAAAAAAAAAACCAAAAAACGTAATTTTCTGTATTTTATCAATCTTTAAGTTGAAGTTAATTTCTTAGGAATGTTTCCAAATCCACATAAATCTCTAAATCAGAGAAAGAAAAATCCAGTTTACCATCTAATTTTATAAGTAAATTGTTTTTGGAAGACACCCAGTCTCATCCATCTATGTGTCATCTATCATGATTTTCTACTAGAGTGGCAAAGTACTTGTAACAAAGACTAAAATACACACAAAACCTAAAATATTTGCCTTCTGGTCTATATGTGTCTATATGTTGGACATGATTTCTGAATCAAAAACCAAGAGAAAAGGGTGTATTTCCCAGTCTTCCTTAATGTATTTATTTGTTTATTTACTTACTTTGTCCTAATTACAGTGCTTTGTATGTAATTGTTTTTCTAATCAAATGTTCAACTAACATTAACATTTTTTTCTTTTTGAAAAAAATATATTTATTTCATATAATTTTTTAAGTTATCCTGATTTTATTCCTAATAGGAAAGATTTTTGAATGTTCTCACCATAAAGATATAATAAAGCTAAACCAGGCATGATGGCACACCAGGTATGATGGCAAACCAGTTATGAGTAGGCAGTTCCACCTACTCAGGAGGTTGAGTCAGGAGGATTGCTTTGATTTCATGGCATGTCTGGGCAACATAGTGAGACCCTATTTTAAAAAAGGAAAATAAAAGATAGATGTATTAAATGATTTGTTCATTACATAGTGTATGTATGTGTCACATAATCATATTGTACTCCACAAATAAGTATAATTATTAGGCATCAAGACAAAATAATACTAAAACAAGAATTCCAGTGTAGGAAGGCATGCTGGGCAGGAGAACGGTATGGTCAGGGATGTGAAGAAGTACAGTGTGTTTGAAAACCCGCAACTTTTGGCGTCACAAGTACCAGCATGGAGGGGCGGAAAAGTGGCAAAGGATGACAGCAGTGGGCTTGGATGGGGATCACACGAGCTGTGGTGCCTGGGTTTTCTTTGAAGGATACAGTGAGCTAGAGAAAAACCTGAACAGGAGAGTGGCTAGCAAAGACCTGCCCATCGGAAAGACCACTCGGGAACAAGAGCCTGTACCTGAAGCCAGGGCTGAACTCAAGGCTTGCTATGGTTTGGATGTTGAGCATCCCCCGAAGGTCCATATGTAAAGGCTTGGGAGGTGCAGTGGACTTTTAGGAGGTAGGGGCTAGTGGGAGGCCCTTAGGTAAATAACTTATGCCCTCAAGGGAATCGTGGGACACCAGCCACATGGCCTCTCTCTGCTTCCTCCTTCATGATGTAACAGTTGGCTTCAATACACACTCCCTGCCATTGCTATCCAATGCCCTCACAAGAGACCCAAAGCAATGGGGCCACTTGGTCTTGGACTAGAATCTCTAGAGCCATAAGCTAAACAACCTTTTTCTCTATTATAAGTTAATTGCTTCAGATATTTTGTTGTAGTAACATAAAGCTGACTAATACAAGGCTAAAATGGGAACAGTGGGTGACAGGCACGAGGAAAGAGGAAATGGATTGGAGAGTGACATAGAAGGCCTAATCAGTGAAGGTGGGATGCAGGGGCAAGTCAAGGCTGGCCATCTGGAAGATCCTCAGGAAGGAGGGAGGTTTTGAAATGGGAATTGGCTCTGTCTATGAAGCTATTACTGCTAATTACCTATTAATGAATCTAACCAATATGGCCTGAGAGTCCATTGTGGTCCAGCCCTGTGACAGGTACCAGAGATGCAGACCCAAAGATGGACCCCCATCACAGCCATGAGCAAGGCCATGTGGGAGACTGCATCCTGAGCAGAGATGAGTATGGGGTGGTGTGGCAGGAGGGATTGAGAATGTTTTCCTAGAAGGGAGGTTGAGCTGATCCTTTTGCAGATGTCTTATTATTTTAATCAGAAAGATGATGGAGAAATTCAGAAGGAAATTTGGAAACGAGTAAAGAGCTTCCTAAGAGTCCTCATCACCTTTCAATGACTGATTTTCATTTTCCTATGGCCTTTGAGAGCTCTCATTTGGGGTTTGGGCCCTGCTGCTATAACAGTGATAAAGCTATTTAACTTATTGATGTTTCAGTGTCCCCATTTGCAAAATGAACCTGCCATTTTGAATATTAAAGGTGATGACAGTTAGCAATTGGCAATATTAAATGTGATGACATTTAGCATTTGGCCTAGTGCAGAGTAGGGTCCAATAAACACCAGTTAGATGTCTCATTCTTGCCCATGCACACAACTGATTTTTATATAGTGGGCCCTCCAAACCTGTAAGTTCTGCATCCACAGATTCAACCAATCCCAGATCAGAAATGTTCAGAAAAATATTATGCCTATACTGAACATGTATAGACTTTCTTCTTTGTCATTTCCTAAATAATATAACAATTATTTACATAGGACTTATATTACATTATGTATTATCAGGAATTTATAAGTCTGTAAGTGTAAGGGAGGAGTGCATAAGTTCTATACAAACATAACCCCATTTTATATAAGGGATTTGAGCATCTGTGGGTTTTGGTACCCAAGAATGGGGTCCTGCAGCCAGTGAGGGATGACTATAGCTGGAAGTATGATGTAGGTCTTATTGTAAGGACTTCTCCCCTCTCCCCCTTCACTAGATATTATTTGTGGCCTCCCCCTCATATTGCTACTTAGCTTTTATATCATTTTAAGGCTATCTCTTGCTCTATTGTCCTAAAGTTTCTTTCTTCTTTTTTTTCATATGTAATTTATTTATTTGTTCTATTTAGGTTTACATGATATCAGAGTTCAATTTGATTCATTGCACAAAGATGGAAGAT
>CM053403.1:29950949-29976866 GCA_028644305.1 Xerus rutilus | reverse complement strand
AAAGAGGGCATCCCTGTCTTGTTCCTGTTTTAGAGGGAATGCTTCCAATTTTTCTCCATTAAAATGATGTTGGCCTTGGGTTTAGCATAGATACCTTTTACAAAGTGGAGGTATGTTCATACTATTCCAAGTTTTTCTAGCGTTTTGAACATAAAAGGGTGCTGTATTTTGTCAAATGCTTTCTCTTCATCAACTCATAAAATCATATGACTCTTATCTTTAAGTCTATTGATGTGATGGATTATGTTAATTGATTTACATATGTTGAACCAACCTTGCATCCCTGGAATAAACCCCACTTGATCATGGTGCACTTTTTTTTTGATATTTTTTTGTATGTGATTTGCCCGAATTTTATTGAGAATTTTTGCATCTATGTTCATCAGGGATATTGGTCTGAAGTTTTCTTTCTTTGATGTGTCTCTGTTAGGTTTTGGAATCAGGGTGATACTTGCCTCATAGAATGAATTTGGAAGGGTTCCCTCCTTTTCTACTTCATGAAATAGTTTGAGAAGTATTGGTATTAATTCTTCTTTGAAGGTCTTGTAGAACTCAGCTGAGAATCCTTCTGGACCTGGGCTTTTCTTGGTTGGCGGCCTCTTCATGGCATCTTTTATTTCCTTGCTTGAAATTGATGTGTTTAAGTTGTGTATGTCCTCTTGGTTCAGTTTGGGTAGGTCATATGCCTCTAGAAATTTGTCAGTGTCTTCAGGGTATTCTCTTTACTGGAGTATAAATTTTCAAAAATAGTTTCTAATTTTCCTCTGTATTTCAGTAGTGCATGTCTTGATATATTATTTTTAATCACAAATTTTAGTAATTTGGGCTTTCTCTCTCCTTCTTTTTGTTAGGATGGCTTAGGGGTTGTCAATTTTGTTTATTTTTTCAAAGAACCAGCTTTTTGTTTCATCAATTTTTTAAATTATTTCTTTTGTTTCCATTTCATTGATATCAGCCTTGATTTTGATTATTTCTTGTCTTCTACTGCTTTTGGTGTTGATTTGTTCTTCCTTTTCTAAGGCTTTGAGATGAAGAGTCAAGTCATTTATTTGTTGACTATTTCTTCTTTTGATGAGTGAGCTTAATCCAATGAACTTTCTTCTTAGCACTGCCTTCAGAGTGTCCCAGAGATTTTGATATGTTGTATCAGAGTTTTCATTTGCCTCTAAGAATTTTTTTATCTCTTTCCTGATGTCTTCTGTTACCACACAGCATTCAATAGCATATTATTTAGTTTCCAGGTGTTGGAGTAGTTTCTATTTTTTAATCTGTTATTGATTTGTAATTTTATTCCATTGTGGTCAGATAGGAGGCAGGGTAGAATCTCTATTTTTTTTTATTTGCTAAGACTGGCTTTGTGACATAACATATGATCTATTTTGGAAAAGGATCCATGTGTTGCTGAGAAAAAAGTGTATTCGCCCGTTGATGGGTAGAACACTCATGTATGTCTGTTAAGTCTAAATTACTGATAGTTTCATTGAGATCTATGTTTTCTTTATTAAGTTTTTGTTTGGGAGATCTATCCAATGGTGAGAGAGCTGTATTAAAATTGTGTTGTGGTCTATTTGATTCTTGTATTTGAGAAGGATTTGTTTGATATACATAGAAGCCCCATTATTTGGGGCATAGATATTTATGATTGTTATGTCTTGTTGATGTATGATTCCCTTAAGAACTATGAAATGACCTTCTTTATCTCTTTTCACCATCTTTGGTTTGAAGTCCACTTTATTTGAAATGAGGATGGAAACTCCTGCTTGTTTGCAGGGTCCATGTGAGTGATATGCTTTTTCCCACCCTTTCACTTTCAGTTTGTGGATGTCTTTTCTTGTGAGATGAGTCTCTTGACGGTGTATTGTTGGGCCTTGTTTTTTAATCCAGTCTGTCAGTCTATGTCTTTTAATTGGTGTATTTAAGCCATGTACATTCAGGGTTATTATTGAAATATGATTTGTAATCCTGGTCATTTTGGGGGTTTTTTGGTTTTTACTTTGAGTTGTTTTCTCTTTTGAATGGTCTTTTCTTTAGTGTAGTTCCTTTCTTTGTAAATTTTCATCGTTGGTTATCATTTCCTCCTCATGGAATATTTTGCCAAGAATGCTGTGTAGTGGAGGCTTTCTTGCTGTAAATTCCTATAAGTTTTGTTTATCATGGAAGGTTTTTATTTCATCATCAAATCTGAAGTTCAATTTTGCTGGATATAGGATTCTTGGTTGGCATCCATTTTCTTTCAGAGCTTGGAATATGTTGTTCCATGATCTCGTGGCTTTTAATGTCTGGGTTGAAAAATCTGCTGAGATATGAATTGGTCTCCTCTTATATGTAATCTGATTCCTCTCTCTTGTGGCCTTTAAAATTCTATCCTTATTCTGTATGTTGGGCATTTTCATTATAATGTAGCTTGGTGTAGGTCTGTTGAAATTTTGTACATTTGATGTCCTGTAAGCCTCTTGTATTTGATTTTCCAATTCATTTTTTATATTTGGGAAATTTTCTGATATTAGTTCATTGAAAAGATTGTGCATTCCTTTGGTTTGAAATTCTGGACCTTCTTATATCCCAATAAATCTTAGTTTGGTCTTTTGATGCTGTCCCATATTTCTTGTATGTTCTGTTCATGATTTTTTACCATCTTCACTGTATGGTCAAGTTTATTTTCAAGATTGTATATCTTGTCTTCATTGTCTGAGGTTCTGTCTTCCAGGTGATCTAGTCTGCTGGTGATGCTTTCCATTGTGTTTTTAATTTGGTTAATTTTTTCCTTCATTTCAAGAATTTCTGATTGTTTTTTTGTCACTATCTCTAGCTCTTTCTTAAAGTAATCTTTTGCTACTTGTAATTGCTCTCTTATCTCTTTGTTAGAATGATCAATGATTGCCTTTATTTGCTCTCCTATTTCTTTGTTGGATTGATCAATTTTTGCCTGTAATGGCTTACTTATGTCATTCTTTAATTAACTGGTCATTTTAATTATGTACATTCTGAATACTTTCTCTGACATTTCATCAAATGTGTTGTCAATGGATTTTGTTACAGTGGTAGCAAGGTTTATTTGGGACACTTTCTTACCTTGTTTTTTATGTTGATTGTGTATCTTCCTTTCTTGCAATACTGATCTGAGGTACTGTGGCTTCTATCCTATAATTTTGTATTGACAGTCCAGATTACCTGTGTCTCACCTTGGAGCTACTTCTGTTCCCCCAGTGTCCCCAGATGGGCACTACTGCCACTAAAGTTGGTGGAGGTAGTGGACATACCTCTAGAGGGCAGTGGGAGTGGCCTTGTCTGGGCTCCTATGGCAGTCCCTGAGGGCTATTTTGCCCCTTTCTTAGGATCCTGCCGGTGAGCAGGGAGTCTGGAGCAGAACTGGGGGTGAGCCCAGGTCTCAGGCAGGGTCACAAGCAGGAGAGTCTATGTGCAACCCTTACCATGTGTGTGAGCTTCCCTGGGGCTGGAGGCTAGCAGGCCCTTGTCTGCCTTCAGCTGGGCACCCCTGGCATTCCCTGAGGGCAGTTTTGGGCCTCTGTCTCACCTGTCCAGAGGAACTCTGAGCCGGACTGGGGCGGGCCTAGGCTGCACTTGAGTGGGGCCGTCTCCCCTGGGGTCTCTGCAGGAGACTTTTACCCTGGGTGTGCATTCCCCTGTGGCTGGTAGCTATCAGTCTCTGATCAACCCTTGGCTGGACACCCATGGAGTTTCCTGAGGGCAGATTTTACCGTTCCTAACATTTTTATTTGTTTGTTTGTTTCCCATTGTTCTTACCTGGAGAAGCAAAGAATTGTTTCGCCACCTCTTTTTTTTTTCAGTACTGGAGATTGAACTCAAGGGCACTCGACCACTGAGCCACATCCCCAGCCCTATTTTGTGTTTTATGTAGAGACAGGGTCTCACTGAGTTGCTTAGCACCTCGCCATTGCTGAGGCTGGCTTTGCACTCACGATTCTCCTGTCTCAGGCTCCCTAAGTGCTGAGATTACAGGCTTGAGACACTGTGCCTGGCTAGAATCCACCCCCGCTTGGTCACACACACAGATTCTTTCATCTATATTCTTGATTCCATACCTTTTTCTGGAAACTTCCATTGTATTCAAGATATAAAACTAGTGTAGTAAAAATGAATGAACTCTGTTGCCAGTTCAATTTCATATAAAAGCAATTGAAGACTTTGGCTTCATTTATACTCCAGTTTATTTTTTATATTGTAAGATTTCACTGATTCTCAACTTCATCATGATGTTCCAGGAAACACTTGCCCAGAAAGACAAACATCAGACTGATACACATATGTGTTCATATACATTTATTCAGATATTTAGATACGCAAGTATTTTCTATTGTGCAACATACCTGCACTATTTAGTACAGTGATATGCTGTATAGGTCTGTAGCCCATAAGCAATAAGATTCATTGCATATCATAGTTGTGTAGTAGGCCATTCTATGGTATATATTAAATATACTCTATGATATTGCATGGTGACAGAAACATCTAAACATTTATTTCCCAGAATATATATTACTACTGTTAAGTGGCATGTGACTGTATTTGATCTTTCACTAATATTCAGTATCTGGATTGAAATTAAAGGTTTCAGTAAGATCACTCCCCTTGGAGGCTACAGAGAGGAACTGGTTCCTTTTCTCTTTTATCTTCTGGTAGAGGTTGACAATGCTTGTGTTGTGGGGACATTACTCCAATATTCAAGGCCAGCATCTTTAAATCCCTTCTTGCTCCATTCTAACATTTCTTTCTCCTCTATGGATATGAAATTTCCCTCCAATTTCCTCTTCTAAGGATATGTGTGATTGTGATTTCAGCTAAGGCCCCTTGGATAATCCAGAATGATGTCTTCACCTCAAGATCCCTCATTGCATCACATCTACAAAGGCTTTCATAACACTGTAAAGTAACTCCCCTAAAATTTGAACATAATATATTTTGTGGGGCTACTTTTAAGCTTATCAAAATAAAATATTTAATTACTTTGAAATTTATGTCTTTTGATGTGATATGTGAAGTGGAAAAATAATGTGACTATTTCTCCTTTTGTGTGGCACATAACAATTTTTTATTTATTAATCATACTCAAGGCAGTAAGATTTTCTTGATAGAATTTTGTACTGAGAAATGTTTGAAGCTAAAAATACCTCAGTGGCAATATAGTTTAATATAATTCTATGATAAATGTTTATATGCTATCTTTGTGTTCTACAAGTATAGAGCATGGGACGCTATTGCTTATGAGAATGAAAGGAATTAAAGTGCCTCAAAAATCACTGTAATTGGCTCAAAAGTTCCCTATGCATAAGTGTAATATAATATTTTTAGTCAATCACAGGTGGCTGCTACATCTCTCTCCCTCTTTTATCTTCTTTCCTTTCTTTCATAGATTTTATTCCCTGAGAATAATCTGGAACCAGATGCAAGTACTGGACTAGTAATACTAAACCGTTAATCTTAGGCAATGATAGAATGTTACATGTCCAATATAAACCTAAACATTTGACTTTTTAATATATTTTCTTGCTGCTATGGGGTATTCACATTTACATGTTATTAGTGTCATCTATCTACCCTTTTTGCTTTCAGGATATGTTCGAAAACTGATTAGTCTTTGTGTTTGAGAAACAGAAAATAAATATTGCTCGGTTGGTTTATGATTTAGTAGGTTTTGTGATGCTGTGTCCTAAAGACTGACAAGAACAACTTAGAGAGGGGCTGGGGTTGTGGTTCAGTGGTAGAGCACTTGCCTAGCATGTCAGAGGCATTGGGTTTGATACTCAGCACCACATAGAAATAAGTAAGTAAAACAAAGTGGTTTTTTTGTTTGTTTTTTAAGAACAACTTAGAGGAGAAAAATTTTATTTTAGTTCATGGTTTCAGAAGTTCAATCCACTGTCAGCCAACTCCATAGCTCTGGCCCCAAGATGAAGCAGAATGTCATGGTGGAAGGGAGTGGCAGAGGAAAGCGTCTCAGAACATGACAACCAGGAAACAGAGAAAGAGAGAAAGAGAAAGAGAGAGAGAGAGAGAGCTCTGCTCACAGGCACAAAATATAAACCTCACAGGCATGCTCCATTGACCTGCTTCCTCCAGTCACACCTTACCGATTTACAATTATCAACCAGTTAATCCATATCAGTGGATTGATATAAATTATCACAGTTGACGTATCAATTATTGTTATCATTTGCATTATTCTAAAGTCTGTAGTATATATTTCAAAACACAGGAAGATGAAGAGGAAAAGTATTTGTAATGACCTACTGATTTAGATACTTGTGGCTAGGAGGGTGGTAAGAGTAAAGTAGTAGTGTGAGGATTCTGGGAAAGTGCTAGTCTAGTAGACCTAGAGAAGTAGACTGTAATGTTACTAAATACTTAAAATCTCAGAAGTTAGTGGGTAGGAATTCTTCCCCATGAGTACTTATGTAGGATTCTAATCCCTCAACTCTATATTCAGGTTGTCAGTCACAACCTGAAAATCCCATTTCTTTCCTGTAAAAGTCACACCTTTACCCCAGTGAGAAGTGTTCCCACTAATGCACTAGAACCTTGACCATACGACGACGGGACTTTCTATCATCTTTTAGGATACCTATAAGCTCTGAGGCACTCTTAAACCTCTGGCAGAAGGTTGAGGAAGAACTTGTCTTAATCTTAGAAGTTTACAATGCAGAAAACTGAGTGAAGATGAGATTTATGTCATTATAAACTAATGTCATTTTCATAATGCTGGTACTGACATTGGCCATGCTGAACAGCATACACTGGGGACAACAGAAGGTATGAGTCACCTTGTTGTTTAGGATACTTGAGGGAAAGGATTCCCAAAACTAACATGACAAAGAGGAAGAAAATGTTTTCCACTAATGTACAGACACTGAAGCTACTATTAAGGTGAAAAGCATAATATAAAAATAGTTCATGTCTCGCTGTATTTTCTCTAAAAAAAGACCACAAATTTTGAGTTGCTGTAAGAATAAATAATATAATAAGCTTACACAGCATCTGGAATTGCATTTTCATGCATGAAAATGAGCTCAAAGCCAAACTTCATTCATTTGCTGGTTTGTAAAGATAACCATGTTTCTACTGTGTACTGTTATGTAGTTTAAAATTACAGAATTTTCCCTACAGTAATGGTTGCTCTTGATGGGTTGTGTTGTAACTATTTTTTATACTAAAGTAATTATTATATAATTACTACAATATAATAATTATTGTGGGGGTGGTGATTTTTATTAAAAGCTCAACATTCTCCAAAGATAAGTTTCTTCATTATTGTTAATTCTAATGCATGTCTATCAGTCTTTATCCAGATAATTACTGAAATGGTTCTCTATGTGACAGAATTGAAAAAAAAAGTTGAGAACAATAAAATAATTTACAAAATCTATACAAGTCATATGAGAAGAGACGTCTGCTATATTCAATTACTTGCTACAATGGGTGATCTGAATAAAAAGAAATCATAATATCTTGTCACTTCTAACTCTTGGAGTCTGCTGTGTTTCTTTTCCTCCAAACATCTAAGGTGAAAACCATTGGTATTAGAATTTGCAAATTGTGTTGCTGTGGTTAATAACCTGATCCCTTCATTTTTGGCAGTTCTTCACCTCTGTGACCTGATAAGATAGTTACTCAAAACTGCACTGTGAAATACATGAGTCTGGACAAGGAAAATAAATAAGTACTGAATATCTTAATGGATAATAGTATGTGTGCCTCTGTGTGGTTGAAGGCTGCCTTTCTTCCAAGCCATTGTCCACACTAAAGTTAGCATGGTCACATACTAGAAAAGCTGAAACACTGTGACTGTAGCTCAAAGCCAAAAGACCTCATTCATTTGCTGCTAACAGTGAGCATGCTTCTGTTATATGCTAGGTTTTGAAAGTGAACAGCTTTTTCCCTGTGTCTTTATTGCTTTATTCTATTGGTTCTTATTGCCATTATGATTGCCCTGGCCACTCTTTTAATTAAAAGAAAATTTTTATATATTTATAACCAACACAATCATGAGGACCTAATTTTGTCTTGATCACTTTTAATATTTAGCTTCTAATACAATCTTATAGTAGGTGTTTATTAAATAACATCTCATTTCAGTATATCAGAAAATAAATAACTACGGAAGCAAAGGAGGACTATGAAAAATTCAAAAGTTCCTCCAAGGATACTTCTAATTACATCTGTGCTAGAGAAGAGGAGCTAATGAAAAATCTCTACCTCGGTTACACAATTACTGATACTCAGGCTTTTGGGAATGTCAATTTGAGTAACTCAGTCTGCTGGCGACCTTTAACAAGAAAAAGTCCAAGTTGAGGGTAAAGAGAAATGAAATGGGTAGTAAAGGAAGATATCAATAATTTAAATTACTCCACATGACAAGTTGCATGAACCCATTCTCCATTTTCACTTTCTACAATTTTGTCCTAATGTTTTATATGGGGAGTAGTAATAGTTAACCTTTCAACTTAGTTTAAAGTTAAGAATATCCAAAGATAAATGTGACTATAACAGATGAGGAATTAAAATCTTTGTGTGGCCCACTGAATTATCCATCTTTCTTGCTTTTATAAACAGATGCTTTAACCTGCCCTGAATGAAGATGTGAGGCACTTGTTGTTCTGGACAATGTGGTAATATGCCTCATTACCCCAATTTGGCTTCCAGGGTCCTCTGTCCTTCCCTCCTCCTTCCTGGGGTGGAGTTATACTATTAGGAGCACACTTTGGAAATATAAACCAACCACATTCCCAACCACCTCTTTTATTGGGCTGTTATATTCTAATCCACTATTCATCTACACCTGCTCTAATTACCCCAGAGCCAGATACCAAACATCTGAGGGTATCTCCTATGCCCTGAAGCCTGAAACTAGCCAATTCTAAGCCTGCTTAGCCTCCCACACTCATCCTTTTCTATGGAAATCATAATAAAGACTCTTGCCCACAGTTTCTCCCTATGTGCTTCTTTTTTTTTAAATATTTTTTTAGTTGTAGATGGACACAATGTCTTTATTTTATTGCTTTGTATGTGGTGCTGAGAATCAAACCCAGGGCCTCACGCATGCGAGGAAAGCGCTCTACCACTGAGCTACAATCCCAGCCCTCTATGTGCTTCTTGAGCAAAATCTGTGCTTTCCTGTGTGGCCCCAGTGGGAGCTATAAATAATACACTAAAATTTCAGTGGCAGTAATCTTCCGTTTCATTGGACTTATGATCCCTTAAATTTTCTATCAGAGATGTACATTTTAAAATGTACATGTTTGGAAGATGGTCAAAAATCTTCACCTGGATAGCAGGTGGTTGCATCATATAATAACAAAGTTGTTATTATCATTATTTTAAAGATACATGGAAGGGAGAGGAAGAACACTTAGAAGCTAAAACAATAGATGCTCCATCACTTATCTGCTTGTTCTCAGCCCATGTTTCCACTTTTCTAGGCTAATTTATCTTCAAGTCAGTCCTACTAATTAAGTAAAAAACACACACTCACACACACACAAAAAAAAACTCAAAAAACAAAACCAAGAAAAACAGGTTTTATTTTCCATTTAACACTTTGTTGGGCACTGGTGATAGTATCTAAATTAAGATATAATTTGTATCTTGGACTACGGTCATAATTTGGATCTTCACTATCCCTAAAGATTCAAATATTGAAGGCATGGTCCCCAATGCTGCAATGTTCACAGGTGAGGGTTTTGTGAAACGATTAATCATGAGGGCTCTGATCTCACCAATAGATTAATTCGTGGAAGGATCCGTATCTGATGGCATTATTGGGAGATAATAGAATCTGTAGGCAGGGGGTACTAGGAGGAAGAAATAGGTCACTGGAGGCATGCCCTGAAAGGGTCTACCTTGTCCCTGGCCCCTTCATTCATCACTTTTCTCTGTTTCCTGGTTGCTGTAAGCGGAACAGCTTTCCTCTGTCACATCTTTCCAACATGATACCCTGCTTCACCATACACCCATAGGAATCGAGCCAGTTGAACATGGATTGAAACCTATGAAACCATGAGCCAAATTATCTTTTCTCATTTAAGTTGTTTATGTCAGGTATTTTGGTCATAGTGAAAAAACCCAACTAATACAAATTACCTAATTTTTAAATCAACACTAAAAAAGTATTACTTAAAGTCACATAAACAGAATATTAAAATTGTTTTCAAACTAATAGTGAGGAATCAGCTTCATAAAATAAAACCTTCTTAAAATGCTTTAAATGTTCAACATTTAATAATAGTAACTCATTTGTAAATATTGACTCATCAATGCTAAGAATAACCTTTAATATGGAAAGAGGCAAAGAAACAGTAATTTACACCAAGTTGGCAGAGTTAACAAGATGTTACATATTATATGTTTCAAAAATATTTATTGCTTAAAATATTTACAAACTATACAGTGGCATTGCTTTTCAATAAGTTATCATTAAACTGAAATTTTCAAAACTTCAAGAATAAGTGCCACAGGGACAGTACAAATCACAGGTTGACATATTAAAAAACTTATTAATAAAATGTATTAAATAAACATATTAAATAACTTGTATTCTTTTAATCATTTATACAGTGCTACTGTTACTTTTCTCACAAAACTAACAGTATTATTCTTTTATGATCTTAGTGGTTCCATGAGTGACAAGGTATGTTTTTTAGAGAATTTTGGGTCTGCAAGTATAAAATAGGATCTATACCCTTTCTGTAATGAAAATATTCTTTATAACTATTCATGTCACTTCATGATATAATTTAAGTAATTTTTAAAGTTATCTTCTTATTTTAATATAAATTTTATTGGTTACTTTACATTTTTGATAATAGAACTTCATGTTATATGCAACTTTTACTCCTTAGTATAAAAATATTCTTATAATATTCTTATAATTCTTGTAATTGACCTTTCAAGATTTGAAGTAATACTTTAGAATCACTTCTTTAAGAGACTATGATTGAGCCAGGCGCGGTGGCAAAAGCCTGTAATCCCAGCACTTAGGGAGGCTGAGACAGGAGAATTGCGAATTCAAAGCCAGCCTCAGCAAAGGCGAGGTGCTAAGCAACTCAGTGAGACCCTGTCTCTACATAAAACATGAAATAGGGCTGGGGATGTGGCTCAGTGGTCGAGTGCCCTTGAGTTCAATCTCCAGTACCAAAAAAAGAAAAAAGAAAAGAAAAAAAAGACTATGATTGCATGCAAATATATGTATATATATATATATATATTTTTCTTCAACCCAAAGCAGATTATTCTTATCTATAAAGATGGTTTAAAAAAAGAGATTATTGGTTAAATTTCAGGAAAATTTGCCCAATTTACATAAGCATAATTTTTCATTTTCTTTTTCTCTGATTTTCATGGGGAAGGAAATCCTAAAACAAAGCTCACATGAATAGGAAAACAAGTGACCAGTAAAGTGAAATTCCATGTACATATCACAAATGCAAAGGACTTTTTTCTGGGATGAAAATTATACCAGACTGAGAGTCATTTCAGGATGACCTGCACTCCTCATTTTGAAAAAGTGGTATCTGAGAAAATAGAACATAAATCCAGAAAAAACCTCCATTAACAGCTCCTTGTACAGAGAAATAAAATTAGAATCAGGCAAAGATACATAAATGCTTTCCTAAAAATTGGCTATCATTAATAATGAACAGAGAAATAATCAGAAGGTAATGCGTAGCATGGATTTCCCTAGAGCTAGCAAAGAGGAAAAAGTAAAGTCTAAATGAAGAGTTTCAAAAGAAAAAGAGAATCCCACAACATCAGGGCACAGGGTTTGCCCCTGATAGAAACTAGAGATAATAGCTTGCTTGGCAAAAGATACATGGTCCTAAGAGAACTAGCCTGAAAATTTCAAAGCAAAGAATTCATCTGATACAAATTTACTGTAACTTACCCTTCCTAACCTTATGAATTTTAATCTACCACCCCCAAATATTTTAAAGTATGGTTTGTGCCTTAGAACAAATCTGCATTTCTAAATATAGGCCTCCTTCAAAAAAATGTTTGAAGCAATTGACATTCCTATGATATTATTATTGTAATTACTGTTAGGAGTTGAATTGTGTGCTCTCCAAAATCACATGTTGAAATTTTAACTCCTACCAACTCAGAACAAAACCTTATTTGGAAACAAGGTTTATAGAGATATAATTAGTTAAGATGAGGTCATTACATTTAACCCTAATCCTGTATGACTGGTATCCCTATAAAAAGAGGACATTTGGACAGAGAGGAACCCACACGGGGACTCTGCCACATGAAGTTAAAAGCAGAGATCTGGCTATGCTTTTGCACACCAAAGAACACCAAAAATTGCCAGTATATAACCTGAAGCTAGGGAAGAAGCATAGAAAAAATTCTTCCTTACATCCCATAGAAGGAACCAAACCTGATGACACTTTGATCTCAGACTTCTAGCCTGGAAAACTAAAACACAGTATTTCTACAGTTTTAAGCCTCTTAAAGTATGGTTCTTTGTTATGGTAGCACTTAAAAACTAAATTATTAATGAAGGTGCCAACACTCCATGTGACAAAATATACACATGTCTATATATATAACTATATGTTATGACTGAATATACATACATAGAATCAATATATACAAATATACATATATTGATTCAATTTGCTAATTAAAATACATATATTTATGAGTATATAAGTATATAGACTCAATGTGCTAATTAAAAATACATATATGTATATTTATAAATAATGTGTGTGTACATATACATACATATAGCAAACATATAGAGAAAAAAATGGTCTTGGATCACAGATATTTTGATAAGAATTGTTTGAAAATATGTTGCATTCTCAAATCAAGTGCATGCAGTTCGAATTTTCCCAAGCTGAGTCCTAAAATTTCTTTTCTTTTTCTTAATCTTTTGTAAGGGTTGAAAACTGTAAAATAAAACATGCAGATAATATAACTGAATGAAGACTCTAATGATAGCATAATAAGTGTGTGGGGGGAGCTTGCCTAATGTGAAAATACAAGCCTTGCATAAAATAATTTATGTTTATATTTTGAAGATTACACTTGCCCAATAAAACACAATTTTGAGATCACTGCTCTATTTGTCTCACCATTTTTTTTTTTTTTGGTTGTCTCCACCATAGCCATTATTTCATTTATTTTCTATTATTCTCAAATGTTTCCCATATCCAGTGTTCTGTATTTTCAACTCCGTATTATACTTTTTCATACAGATTCAGTATTTCCCAGGTGAAAACAATGCTCAACTCCATAAATTCATTTGGTTTTTGCGTTCTACCAGTAACTAATACTCGGGGGGGGGGGGGACCACAGGCTAACCATCGTATTTGATAGCTTCCCTTTTCTTGGCATGTATTAACAAATCCACTGTTATTCTGTTTTTGTTGTTGTTGTTGTTGTTGTTTACTATACATGTATTCTTTTGAAAGTCTTTGGTTAAGAGTGTTATGTTTATTTTTGTGTGAAATATCCATAACGATCATGTTCTGTCATATATTGCTAGCTTAAAAGATAGATTTATATAGTTTATACTTATTGCATTTAGGTTGTAATATTCATAATGAATTACATCTTTAATAAATATAAAATTACCTTCTTTTTCCAACATAATGCACATTGCAATGGTATTATGTTTACTCTTCAGTATTCCTACTCTGAACAATATGAGAAAACTCTTAACATTACTTTGTTCACAGAATTTCTCTTGCTTGTTATTTTAGAATTTGTTATAAATAATTAGGCAATATGACGCCATCATATGACAAAGGACCTACTTGTCTGGTGCTACAGTCCTTGCATTTCAGTAGAATTTTGAGATACAAGTTTTGAGATATAAATAACAAAGTGTCTAAGAAAGATCAAATAACTAATGTGCATTTCAGAAATATTTAATATAAATAGAAATCAATATTACAAAATTTATATGATGTAAGTCCATATATATTAGGTTATCATTAAAAGAAATAGCACCTAGTACTTTTAAATTTTTGCCTTCATAACAAGAGGAAGTATGAATTTAAAACCCTCTGACATACTAATTTGTCAATATGTATCATATTTTTGTAAGTTTCAGCATCTAATTCTTTTATTGATATTTTACCTCTTTGAAAATAACCAGTAATTCCCAGAAAGACAGAGATCTAATTTTTTTATTTCTCTTTCATTTAAAATATGGAATATGTAAACATATTTCATAACAATGCCATTAAATTTTGTCATATATGGGAAAATGACATTTTAATTAAATATTAAGTAAAAATGCAAGATAAAAAGTGGTCTTAATCTAACTTCTTAAATGTTTAACAAACCTATGAGTTATAATATTTTTATTTCAAAATCGCAATTCCAGTTCTCCAACCTGCTTTTTTTTTTTTTACAGAATGCTCTATTTTCCTGGAGGATGTTCTTCAACAAATGCTTATGAGAATCACAGAAGACTTTTTTTTTTTTTGATACTGGGGATTGAACTCAGGTGTGCTCAACCACTGAGCAACATCGCCAGCACTATTTTGTGTTTTATGTAGAGACAGGGTCTCACTGAGTTGCTTAGCACCTCGCCTTTGCTGAGGCTGGCTTTGAACTCACAATTCTCCTGTCTCAGCCTCCCACAGTGCTAGGATTACAGGCTTGCGCCACCGCGCCCAGCTACAGAGAATGATTTAGTCTTGGTAATCCTCAGATATGCCACCAGTGAAAGCAAGAAAGAAATGTACCAACATGATAATGGCTATTCTCACAAGGTTTTAGGTTTGCTAATTATTATTTAGCTTTTATTCTTTTGCATATATTTTAATCATTGACATTAAGTATAGATTTCTAATATTAGAAACCAAATGTCATTAAAATTTTGTTTAAAAATATAGTAGACAAATTTTATTTTTATATATGCATCAATTTCATGAAATGTATTTAATTTACTTTAGCTTCTGGCCTTTCAATTTTTGAACTACTTTACCTTTAATGTTCTCTTAGTTGACCTGAAATTAATGGTGCAAGAAAGGACAATCATTGTATGACAGATATTCGGGTTCTGTAAGGATCTTGATGGATTGGATCTGCCTTATTATGAGAAAAAAGCTTAACTCTGATATTAATGAGAACTAATCATGTTAAATTTATCAGCCTACTGAAGCTTAACACTGACTTGTTTTGTCAACGGGATAGTTATAAACAGACATCAAGTCATGGATAACATATTGGAATTCCATGAACTATTATCTCTCAGAATGAAAATTAGAAATTAAGAAAAATATTTAAATAGGTTTTGAATCTTAAAACAATCATTTTAAGCAAGGTATATTAAATTTGCTCATTTTATAAGACAACAAAAATAATGCTGTGTTCAGTAAACACTTAATTGTGATTATTGGTCCATAACACCAAGGGTTTATTTTTAAAATCATAATTTAACATAATAAGATGTCAAAAGTTATATAATACACTGTGCTTTGAATATGTGTTTTCTTTCATAGACAAAATAATAAAAAGTAAAAAAAAAACTAAAAAGAAATATAATCCCAAAATGGCAAAAATAAACTATAAATTAGCATACTGTCTACAAAAACACACATTTTACAGTAATAATTATTAATTCTTTACGCTTAATTTATCCAATATTTTTTCAGTGATTATTGTGTATCTGGCTCATGCTAGGGTTTGTGGACAAATACAAAGAAGAAAAACACAATAAATGGTCTTTATACTCATGATGCTAATAATTCTAGCATGGGAATTTGCAAGAGAAATTAATTTAGATAATATGTGTTATATATACATTTACTTATAAACTGTTTAAAACTACTAGAAGTAAACAGTATATATGCAGAAAATATAGGATGGTCTACCTCCAACAGTTTGACTAGTCATAGCTTGGAAGACTGCCACATATCAAATTAAGGAAGACGACTCTAGGCCAAATGAACAACAGCAAGAATAGAAAACCTAGTGTAGAAAATAGTTTCATCTTCACATAAAACAAAGATTTATGTTTGATTGTGCCCCATGACTCTGCTTAATGGCCTATAAGCTAGGTGAAAGGTGATTGCTTTAGCAACACATTATGCTCTCTGTAAATGAGAGCATCATAACTCTTTGGAAATGTTTGAAAATCCTTCAACTCTTTTTTTCACTAGAAATATTAACAAGATACATTTGCCAAAAGAAAAATAAAAAAGGATAGCTTAGATGCTTTTTAAAATAAAACTTTATGCTTTGCCCTTCAGAATTTCCTAGCCAAGCTTTACATTCTCCCTCTCATGGATCCAACTGCTTGTTCTCAGTTTGAGCCCAGCCACTTTCTCTCAGCAGGACTTTGTTTCTTAAGCACTGTAGATTGCAGGACATTGCAGCCTACATTTCAGAACATATATTTGTTTTTAGCTCCCCAGACTCCCACATGTCCCAGAGCTCAAAAAATGTCCTGTGGAGAGAATTGGCCAGCATTTGAGCAGATTTGGTTTAACTTGGTTTCCTGCTTTGTTTCCTTGGTTTCCTGCTTTGTTTCCTTGGTTTCCTGCTTTGTTATTCCAGCACTGTGTGTCAACTAAAAAGCTTTCTAGTTTCTCCTTCTTCCAGCAGAGTCTCTGCTTGAGCTAAGCTTGGTCCAAAGCCTATGCCCCAAATCAACAAATGTTCGCAGGGTTCTGAAAAAGACTGTAGCCAATCAGCAAATCAGAAAAATTTATCTCCTCCCTGGAATTTTTGTTTATCTCTATTTTATTTCTTCCACTGCTGTCTCATGCCTTTGAAAATGTGTTTCTGTAATTTTCTTTATTTTTGCAACTGGGTCATTGACCTCTGTTTGTTTATTAGAACTTACCTAGAAAGCAGACTTCATTTTAGTTTACCATTTTGAAATGGGAGGGTGAGATTCCATAATTTGACACTTGAACAGTCTTCAATAATAGCATTCACAACAGTCTGGTACTCAAGGTATGTATACTACAATGGTCACGTATTTATTTTTCCAATCAATATCTTAAGAACTAGGGAAAGAATCAAAATGCATTTTCTGTTGCATACACTCTCCTACATTGAAACAGACTTGATTCAAAACTTCATACATCCCCTCATACCCTTAAACCACTATTATTCTTTTTGGCATTTTGATACAACAGGTAGTTCAGGATCACTATTCCATGATCTGTGAAATGACTAGGAATTTTCCTTTCTCTAGTGCACCATTACTCTGCTTAATGTCTATGAGTTCTTTTGGGGAGACAAGGAGGAAGGTATATACTATTAATTTCTCATATTATCAAAAATACTTTAAATGTATCAGCCTTAGTCTCAAAGAGATTAATTCTTTGAACTGACTTAAGTCTGAGATTTAGGTCAGAATTCACAACTACATGTGGTCTAGCTCAGCCCCTGTTGTTCCCACTAGGTATATTATTATTGATTATGGTGATATTTCAGTTGTATAGTCTAAACACAGCCTTAATTTTTATCCCATTATGGAATTAATGTTTGTGTTCTCCCTAAATCCCAATGGTGAAGCCCTAAATCTCAATGTGATGCTATTAGAAAGTGGGGCCTTTGGGAGGTAATTAGTTTTACATGATGCCATGAGAATGGAGCCCTTCTTATGATGGCATTTGTGACCTTATAAGAGGAAGAGTCACCAGAGTTCTCTCTGCCATATGAAAACAGGGTGAGGAAGGGGCTATCTACAAGCCAGGAAGAGGACTTTCTACACATCTCAACTAGGAAGGCATCCTTATTTTGGACTGGAGTCAAAAGAACTATGAGAAACAAATTTCTTTTGTTTAAACCACCCAGTCTATGGTGTTAGTTATGGCAGCTCAAATCGAGTAAATTATTGCGTATTAATTTTATTTCCAGGGATATTACAATCAATTACGCATCTGTATTGGACAAACTTTTCAAATTACCAGACTTAATTGAATGTTGCTGAATCAGCTTGTTGCATCAAAGAATAAAGAGTAAGAACCGTTATCATTAAACAAAGAGAAGATTGTGCTAAACTGCTTGTGAGGGTATATTAAAATACAGAAAGAAGAATCTCTGTATTGCCCTAATTCGTAGATGAAAAGGTGATTGATCCTCATGCTGCCTGTGGATACTGAAAGATAAAGTCAACTTCCATGACTTCTTCTAGAATATCTCTGTCATGTGTTCCTGGATAGGCTAGAGGGCACAAATCAAAGGCCACATGGAAACCTGAGATCAGATCTCTTTCCAGTCACCTCTGCTTTGTTTTCCAGTATGAGACACCAGTCCTTTGTTGAAAAGTGGGAGAAGGGAGGTGGATAAAGATGATTTGCCATGATTCTGGCTTCAAGGGAAAGTCAACAGATTATTGTATGTCAGGGGTAGAACATGATACAATTAAACAAGGGTAAGCAAATAATTACAAAAAATGTGAATGGGAAAGGGACTGCTTGTAAAAATAAGACAAGTTGCTACTTAATTGACCTTCCTCAAAATTGTGCCCAAGGGGAAAACTGATTCTAAACTAAGGTGAGTGAATAAATCTGCTTTAAAATCTATGCCACGTCTGTCTCCTTGAAGGCAGAATTGACCTTGAGGTTTTTCTATTTGTGAAAATATATTAGGAACAAATTGAGCTAAAATTAGTGTTCAAAGGTTAAAGTGTTTACATAAGTGAGAATATTACATTTCCACTGGTAAATTGGTAATTCATTTATGATATTTAAAATTATTACCACGTTGCCTATTTGAGGATTGGCTTATAATTAGTTTTAAAACTGTTTATTATCAAAAGAGTCCATAATTTCCTAGTGAACTAAATTAAAATAAAGTTATAATTAATATAATTATAAATTTAGTGATACTGTGATAGATTGCATTATAATTCCCCATAATCCATGCCTCCAGGTATCTGTGCTCTTTACTATATGACTTATTTTTTCCACAAAGAGAATATTGTCAGATGTGATGCAAAATGAGATTTTGAAGCCCATTCAGATCCACATTTTGAAGTAGAAACACCTAATCCACAGCAAAAAAAAAAGCTTACATTAACTGATTCACAAGGTTGTAGACCGATAGAATAAGTCAATGTGTATTACTTCGGTTTGAAATGCAGTGCTACTAATCATTATTGAATCAATAGCTGAAAGATCAAGACATTAGTACCCCAAAGTGCAGTGCCTCCATAAGGAAAATTTAAAATATGGAGCATGGGCTTTGGGACTAGATTTTGGGAGTTGAGAAAACTATTTAAAGGCATAGAAATGAAGGCAATGATATAATTTTGAAACAGAAATAAGAAGAATTATAGAAGGCCTAGAAATTCTGGGACATGCTGGGTTTGAAACTAGATATTTTTCCTTATTCTTTCAGCTGATATGGGCTAGCATTAATGACACTCCAGCAGTAACAAGCACATCTGAGATCTTGTTTTCTAATAAACTTCCCTAGTTAAAAAAAAAAAAAAAAGAAATCATTAGGAAAATGACTGATTGTAGTACCAGGGAAGGAAATACATAAAACCAATCGAGAACACTTAGAAAGTAAGAAAGTATAGGGAAGGAAACGAGGAGAAGAAAGAGGAAAGAAAAGAACCCCAATACAGAGTAGTACCAAAGGAGCACAGAAGCAAATTGAAAGAATTACCAAAACTGAAAGCATTCGAAGAAAATACATATAATAGGAAAAAGCTCTATTTAATGATAAAAACAAAAATGAAAATCTTTTGGAAAATACTTATGATCTCAGGTATCTATACAAATATATAAAATAAGAATTAAGCATATTTCAAAGTGAAGTAGGTATGAGTTTGATTACATTAAAATTAATATTTCTTTTCTATACTTCTTAGAATACCAGTATTTCCACTGGATGGTATACTGGACAAGTCTGTCCCACTTCTCCAGCCCAACATGCTTTCTTCCCCTGGTCTTCCCTACTTCAGAATAAGTGAACCTCTTGCTTCCTATGGCTCAAGCTAAGATTCTGGGAATTCATTTTATTTCTCACTTTTATTATATACCACATAGAATGTAGACACAAATTTTATTGCTTAAAACTTCAAGATATAATCATAATCTCAGTAGTTTTTATTAGCTTCAGTGTTATCACCATAGTAAGTGAAGAACTTAAGTTCTTCACTTAAGTTCTTCACTTAAGATGTTTTTCATGGTTAATCACTAAAATCTGCTAATTGGGTCTCCTAGAATATGTCCCTCATTCAGATCTCTACTAACAAGGGGTAAGAGTAATTCTTTTATAATTATAGATCAGTTCAAATCAATAAACCACTCAATGTTATCAAATGTTATAACTGCATATAAAATTTGGTATCTAAGGGTATAAATCCATCTTTGTCCTTGAGTATTTTTCTGTGTTTAGCCATTTGTCTTTACAGACACATTTTTGAAATATACCATTTTTTATGATCATCTGAAGGGTGGTATATCATAAGGTTTGAATAGTTGATTAGGAGAATTTTGTGGGAATTGGAAACATTTTATATTTTTCAGGCTTCATTTGAAAGAAAATTTCTATGTAGACCATTCTCCATCAGTGAGAAAATGTGGACAGCCTTATATTTTTCTATTACAGCTTTAATAAATTTACCGGTCACAAAAGTACATAATGTGACTTTTCCAAATGCCTTTATCCCCTATTAAAGATAATTTCTATCAAATAAAAATGAAAACAATCAGTGTAAGAGCTCATTTTAAGCACCTGCTCATTTTTTATCATTACAGTACATGTAAAGGATTATATGAAAAATTAGTCTTTGATTTTAATTTAAATGGATTTTACTGGTAAATTGGATTTTGTTATGTTGCATAAGGATATACTTTCTAGCAAACTGAATTGCCTACCTTTACAAATTGATATGGATCAAAAGAGAAACTTCATTTCATGCGAACTTTTTAATATCTAGACAGAAATATAAAATATACTCTTGCAATAATCTGTGGATCTATTGCATTAAAAATTCTGTTTATCTAAGTAAATAGAATAACTTCCATTTAAGCATGTTCCTGTGTGCTTCTTCAGTATTACATATTAATGTAATTAATCTATTCCATATCTTTAGATATTTTAAACATAATCACATAAATTTATGCATGTGCTTAGGTATGTTGTTTATACTTTTAATATCTGTAATGAATTTGATTTATCAGTAAAAGTTTTATAAGCTTTTATCTAGTAACAAACAGCACCAAAACCACAAACATTGTATTTTTATGAATTTACATTTTCAGCTCTAAGTAATTAATTTTTTCCATATTAAATGTAGGACACTTTAAACACTTAATTTTCTAGAACTTTAAGTCATTATTTTATCATAAAATAGTTCTTCACTTAAGATGAGAATTTGCTATTAGAAATATTTCCACAATAACACTGATATAACATTAAAATTTATTAGCCTTAAAAGCATGCAATTTTAATAATTTATAAATGAAAATTAAGCATAGATACCATTGATACTGCAGTTATCAAATAATTAACAGCAACTCTTCTACAAAATCAACAAAAACATAAAAATATTAACTGCTTCTCTACCCACTTCTTGGCCAACCAGTGCCAGTTAATTCAGAGAAGCTGATTGTATATTGCTATCAATTTTTCTTCCTTAGTTTATTAAACCCAATTTTTGTTTGAGCCTTAATATGCTGCATTAGATTAGCACAAACATTTTCACCAGCTCCAGAGAATAATCATTATTTGTCAAAATCAAGCATGGTAATTTCCATAACTTCTATTATTTACCGGCTAGGAGTGATTATGACCCAATTTTGATCCAGGAGTCAGAAGTCAGATAAGGGAAATTATGAGAATATTCATTGATGAAAAAAGAAAGAAAGAAAGACAGGTGTGCCAGTATTGTGCTTCTTTTATTATTTCAAAATTTGAATCCCCAAAATGTAAATGTAATAGCCATGACTACTATATGGGGCAATAATGAAAAGAATAACAAATCTTTTACATACTTCATGTGTTTCTATGTCTTTTTGCATAGGCTACTATTTCCTGGAATTACCACAATAATATTATGTAGTGTGCAGTTTTATCATAGGCCCTTTTAAGATGCTTAAAAGGAGGCACATAGAAGTGAAGGAAGTTCACACTATGTAGAAATTGTAAATTTACACACAAGTAGTCTGTTCCCAAGGCTGCAGCTCGTCACTGTTATTCATTGGGTGCTATCAAAGAAAGTATGGGTAGAGAGAGATTTTTGTATTGTATCATATACTCCACAATTTATATACAAACAAAAGACAAAAGAAGTTAAAAAACAAATCTAATGTTTTAAAATGAAAATAAAAAACCAAAAAGCTTGAAAGTTATGCTTTGTTAACGTTTTCTATTACTATTATCTCTTGCACTGCATATCTTTGCTATTCTACTTCAGTGTAGGTTTAGGTTTCTTAGAAAATGAATTACTGGTTCTTTTGTTTTTGTATGCATTTATGTAACTTTTCTTTTCTTTTTCTTTTTTCATACAGTATTACTGCCCTGAACAACTGATAAAACATTGATACTCTTTATTCCTCTCATGATACATTAAAAGGCATGATAAAAATATTAGAAATTCTAGTTACTAAAACCTTAAATGAACTTGAGCCTGTGATTCAACATGACTTGGCCCCACTCCTTCAAAAGTATGTTATAATAATGACATTATATTCAAACTCTAATAGCTAAAGAAAAGTATACCATTGGTTAAGGAATCTATATAGTCTAGATCCACAAGTCAAATTTCATGATTAATCTATATAAAGTTAGGATCAAATTAGAAAGAATGTATTTGTTTATTAACATTTCCCTACAGACCAGATTTTTACTTACCAAGGTATCAAATTATAGAAAGGAAAATATGTGGGTCAATTTTCTTCCCGGAGAAAACATGGGTATCAAGTACAGTTCACCTCTAGAAGTGTGAATTTATTTTTTATATACTCTTTCCAGATTTTTTTGCTGTAGTATGTAACCCCATGAGCTTTTGATTTGTTGATCTTATGTCTACAACAGAATAAATGATCCTTGTTCCTTTTTTTATATTTCTCCTGAAAGAATCTGCACAGTTTTTCCTTTAGAGCTCTATTTCTATCCCTACCTTCAAGTAACTTCATTTTGATATTATGATAACTTCAGATTATGTATATGTAAAGCATATACAAATCCATGGAATGCATTAACCACAATAAATTATAAACCAAAATATTTCAACTTAAATCTCTACCAATTATATACAGTGTCTTCTATTTTTTGAATAAAATATAGAATAGTTTTGACATTTGTCATGTAATTGAGTTATTTTAATACTTATTTCTGATTTTTTCCACATATATTAAAAATGTCTTTTACCAACTGCATCCAAACTAATTACATATTCAATATTTTCTTTTAACTATAATTGTACTGCCACAACAGCTATTGACTGCAAAGAAATTTTGAATCCTATATGAAAACCTTTGCATTTCATATGTAGCATTTTCACTTATACAGAACATTGTTATTTTGAAAGCATAGCTTGCATAATGTGATATGATAACTCAAAAATGATTGGAGGAAATGCCTATGCTTTTTGAGACTGCAGAGCATTGTATTTATGGTCAACAAAAACATTTTTAAGCCTGTTGCTTAGCAACCTGCATGCAAGGAAATATTTGCATCAGTACTTCCAGAATAAAGGTTTATGATATTAAATTCTTTAACAGTGCTTGATATTATTGCTCTTTAAGAAGTTCATCAATAATGCCAATTTGACTGGCTTTCTAGCTTCATTCGCAACTTTCAGTTTACTTATTAACTTTTACATAAAAGCACAATAAGAAAAAATACAAATAAGACCTAAAGAATGGGAGTGGGAAGAAAAGACAAACTGACAAAGAATCCCATCCTTATATACATTACCATTTCATTAATTTAGGGAAGGGCACTGTGATCAAAATCACGATGTAGATACCATTTTCTCTTTCTTTCTGGGACTATTTTGGGTAAACACTTCTATATCCTTGTGAAACTACTCTAACGAATTTCATATAGGATAATTCAAAATGGAAAGACAAAAATAACGACCTATAACCACAACCGTTTGAATATTGTAACCTTCGCCACACTTATGCATTCTATGCAATTGCCTCTCAGAAGCTATGCATTTCTACTTGAATCCATGAGAACACCAATAGAATTGTTAGAGTCTGATAACAATCATGAATCACTTTCATGATTAGAGTCTAACCATGAATCACTTCCACTGACCAAGTATAACGTTCACTAACAAGCAATATTATAAAATTATGAATTTTTTCATTAATATTAACATAATTTCTTTACATAAAAATAAGTTTTATGTACTTTTTCTTACTTTTTCTTCTTTCTTTCTTTCTTTCTTTCTTTCTTTCTTTCTTTCTTTCTTTCTTTTTTTCTTTCTTTCTTTCTTGTGTTCAAATTGCTGTTAATGGCACTAGTGTGATGTTTGCTGTCCAAACAAGAAATCAGCCGTTAGCAACATTATGTGCTTGTTGCCAAGTTGTGATGGATAGCTCTTTACTAGTACATGCAATACGTAAATAGATAACTTGTTCAATTCTCTTAATCCATTGATTCTTAAAGTAAAAGTATTTCCATACTTACTGCGTTTGTATTATCACCATTGAACTTAGAATTTCTTCTAAATCTGATCTAGTCTTTGCTTTTCAAAATGTAGATAGTCTTCACAGGTTTCTCTTTCTGTAGAAATGATCATATCTCTCCCTTACTAAAACCTTTCAAAGATTTCCTATTAACTGCACAGAAGAGTCAGAAACTGTCAGTACAGCATAACATGTGACCCCAAGTATAGCCTGTGCTGACCTCACCTGCACATTTATTGATTAGTTTCTCCCCTATTACTGCTACATTCAAATAATATTGAGAGAATTATAATTTTCTGAATCTGCTGTTTTTTCTCTCTCCATTAATTTAAACTTATAATCCCATTTCATATGATTTCCTTCTTTTTTGTTCTTCAGAAAACAACCAATTCTTGACCCACGAACACACCAGTGCTTTTCCTCAAATGCCTAATTAACTCTACTTTTTGGTGGAGCTGAGTGTTCCCTTGTCAGTATTACCAAAGTAGCTGAAGCATTCTTCTGGTGTACTGTATTACATGTACTTACAGATCAGCAGCTCTGATGTGATTAGCACTCATTTTTCCAACTTTTTATCCTTGGGGCCTTTATTAGAGTACCCTTTATGTCCTAGAGCTCAGTGTTTAATATATATTCAATTGCTTAATAATATGATGTTTAAAATTGAATTGATTCATATGTTAAATTAATGATTGAAGTAGTAACATGAATTTTAATAGGTAAGAATTGAGAAACTCTTGGAATTTGCTTCTAGTGAAAGAACAGATGGAGTGAGGTTCTCTGAATCAAAGACTGGATTTTGATCTTTGTTGCTCAGTGGATGTTAACTGGACACAAGTTGTATCCCTTACAGCAAAATTGAAATGGTTTCAACCAGTAACATATTTATAGTCCCTTAGACAATGGTTTCTAATACAAGAGATTTGGGCTGATATTAGACATTATAAATGTGTGTTTTAGATTGCAAACAGATACTTAACCTGAATCAGCAGTCCAAGTATCTTCAAGGAAAAAGTGCAACCTGAACAATGTTTAGAGAATAAAAAGAACTGAATCAAAGGAAAAAGTAGAGGACATTTGAAGGAATGAGAACATCAGGGATAAAGGTTTGGAGGGGAAAAGCTGGTATTAAGAGGGATAGTTTGCAAGTAGCTAACAGGTTTTTCCCCATTGCAAGGAAGTCATAAATTCACTATTAACTTAAATAATGGAGTTATTGTAAGTACACATGTAGAAGCCAATAAGTATTAATTCATTCCTTAATGTTCATGGAAAACCAAGAATGAAATGGCCACTGTGCTATGCT
>CM053403.1:29927388-29950449 GCA_028644305.1 Xerus rutilus | reverse complement strand
ACCAGAAATGTGTGAGTGTGCTGTTTCCCTCACAACCTTGTTAACACTTATTGAAGTTTGTATTCTTGATAATTGCCATTATGACTGGCATGAGATAAAATCTTAGAATAGTTTTGATTTGCATTTCTCTAATTGCTAGAGATGTTGAACATTTTTTCATATGACTTGATCAATTGTATATCTTCTTCTGAGAGTGTCTGTTCAGCTCCTCAGCCCATTTATTGATTGGGTTGTTTGATTTTTTGGTGTTGTTTTCTGAGTTCTTTATATATCCTGGAGATCAGTGTTCTATCAGATGTGCGTGTGGCAAAAGTTCATTTCCAGAATGTAGGCTCTCTGTAAACTTCATTGATTGTTTCTTCTGCTGAGAAGAAGCTTTTTAGTTTGAACTCATCCCATTTATTTATTCTTGATTTTACTTCTTGCACTATAGGAATCTTGTTAAGGAAGTAAGGGACAAATCCAAAGATTTGAGCATATTTTTTCTTCTATTAGGTGTAGGGTCTCTTGTCTAATTCCCAGATCCTTGATCCACTTTGATTTGAATTTTGTGCATGGTGAGAGATAGGGGTTTAGTTTCATTTTGCTGCATATGGATTTCCAGTTTCCCCAGCACCATTTGTTGAAGAGGCTATTTTTTCTCCAATGTACATGTTTGGCACCTGTGTCTAGTAAAAGATAATTGTATTTAAGTGGGTTTGTTTCTGTGTCTTTTATTCTGTACCATTGGTCTACATGTCTATTTTGGTGCCAGTACCATGCCATTTTTGTTACTATAGCTTTGTAGTACAGTTTAAGGTCTGGTATTGTGATGCCTCCTACTTCACTCTTCTTGCTAAGAATTGCTTTGGCAATTCTGGGTCTCTTATTCTTCCAAGTGAATTTCATGATTGCCTTTTCTAATTGTATAAAAAATGATGTTGGAATTTTAATTGGAATTGCATTAAATCTATATAGTGCTTTGGGTAGTATGGCAATTTTGACAATATTGATTCTGCCTATCCAAGAGCATGGGATATTTTTCCATTTTATAAAGTCTTGTACAATTTATTTATTTATTGTCTTGTAGTTTTCATTGTAGAGGTCTTTCACCTCTCTTGTCCTGGGCCTTGGCCGGTCTCAGTTTTTCTTCATTCAGTCTAATGTTAACCTTGGGTTCATCATACATAGCCTTTAGGATGTTGAGGTAAGTTCCCTCTTTCCCTAGTTTTTCTAATTTTTAAACATGGAATGGATGCTGTACTTGTCAATGCTTTCTACAGAGCTATAGGAACAAAAACAGCATGGTTCTGGCACTCGAACAAACATGAAGACCAACAGAATAGAATAGAAGACACAGAGATAAACCCACATAAATATGCAGTTTTCTGAAACTAGACAAATGTGACAAAAATATATGTTTAGGAAATAATAGCCATTTTCACAAATGGTGCTGGGAAAAGTGGAAATCCATACACACGTGGAGAAGAATGAAATTTGACCCTTTTAACTAACCCTGCATAAAAGTCAGCTCATAGTGATTAAAAGACCTGAGAATTAAACTAGAAAATCTGCAAGTGCTAGAAGAAAATGTAGGCCTAATATTCCAGCATGCCAGCTCAGGAACTAGCTTCCTTAAAAAGACTCCTAAAGTGCAAGAAATAAAATCAAAAACCAATACATGAGATAGCATCAAATTAAACAGTTTCTTCACAGCAAAGTAAACAGTTAAAAACAGGAAGAAAAAGCCTACTGGATAGGAAATGATGTTTGCTAACAGCTCCTCAGATAGGGCATTAGTACCCAGAATATACAAAGAACTCAAAAAACTTCTAACCAAATAAATTATATAACCCAATTAATAAATGGGCAAAAGAACCAAAAAGACACTTATCAAAAGAAGAAATACAGAAGGTCAAAAATTCATGAAAAAAATGTTTAACACATCTAGCAATTAAAGCAATGCAGCTCAAAACTACATTAAAATTTCACTCTGTATTCACAATGACAATTGTCATGAATATAAATAATAAATGTTGGCAAGAATATGGGGGAAAACATGCACTCATACATTGTTGGTGAGACTGCAAAATAGTGTGACTACTCTGTAAAACAGTACAGAGTTTCCTCAAAAAACTAAAAATGCAATCATCATATGACCCAGCTATCCCATTCCTTGGTGTATATATAAGATTTAAAATCAGCATACTACAGTGATGCAGCCACATCAATGTTTATAGCAGCACAATTCACAATATCTAAGTTTGGTTCCATAACCAACCTAGATGCCCTTCAACAGATGAATGAATAAAGCAAATGTGGTACACACACACACACACACACACACACACAGACACACACATTGGAATATTACTCAGCCATAAAGAAGAATGGAATTATGGCATTTGCCAGTGAATGGATGCAACTGGAGACTATCATACTAAGTGAAATAAGCTAGTCCCCAAAAGTCAAAATTTGAGTGTTTTCTGTGATATGTGAAAGCTAATAAAAAATGTGACAGGGGGTGGTTAGGGAGAGGATGAAAGGATGGGAAAATGTAGTAGAATGAGTCTGACCAAAGTTTCCTGTATACATACATGAATATAGCACAGTGAATTCCAACATCAAGTATATCCACAGGACACTAATTTGAAAAAAATACAATAAATAAATTTCAGAAAGATCAATAAAGTAGAATGAAGCAAGGGGAGAAAGGAGAGAAGATATGTGCTAGGGGCTGAATTAGAGCAAATTGTATTCCATGTTTTTGTGATATGTCAAAATGTATTTTAAAATTATATGTAACTAGACACAATCAATAAAAATCCTTGCTTGTAAACCAAGTTAAAAAACATGAACATAATCCAAACAAAATAAGTGATTCAACATCCATTTATTCTGACCAGTATAAATTATAATTGTTTCTTTACTGATTTTTATTTTTAGCCTATATTTAATTCCCTGTACCATAAATATATATGTCTTAATGCAACCAAGCATAGACTTTCCCCATTTCATGTCACTCCTTATTCCAGAGGAAAGTCCAATGTCCTTTAAGTTCATCCCCAAAATTAACTAATACAAACCCAAATTCTGTAATAAGTCCTTCCTAACAACCTCCTCTTACTAGGATGTTCCCCATGATGTGCTTTTTTCTTTTACTGAGTTCACTATTTTAAATTTTAATGTTATTGAGAGATATCCTCACATAAACTCAGATTGATTGACACATAATATAAATCATCATATGTATATTTCCTGGTAATCATCTTTTTCTTCCCTCATCCTTCTCCATTTCCTTGCTTCTTCCTTCTCTCATGTGGTGTTAGGGATCCTAGGGCCTCCCACATGCTAGGTAAGTACTTTTCAACTGAACTACACCCTCAGTTCTCCTGATAATCTTTAGCTAGAGGCTATTGACATCATTTGCGTCACAAGCAAACAAAAATAAAAAAGCAATAGCTTACAACTAATGGGTCAATACAAAAAACAAAATAGAAAATGTCATGAAAATCAACCAATTAATACAAAATAGATCCAAAAGTGATGTAAGGAGAATGAAGAAGACAAAAATGGAAACCTACTAGTGAAATGGAGGTTCAAATTTAACCATATTAATAGCCATAGTAAGATAAAAGTCTATACATACCAGTCAATGATACATATACATTTAGAGAAAAATGTCAAGCCTCAAAAAACATGTTGTTGCCTACATGAGACCAATTTCATTATGAAGACAAATAGGTTAAAATATAAGTTCTGGCAAAGACAAGCCATGTTAACACTAATTAAAGGAAAGCTGAGTAAGTTGTGTTAATGTTCCACAACAAAGAATAATGTCAAGCATAAAAAGATTGTTTTAGAATTATAAAGATTACATCCATAAAGCACATCACAATACTAGATATTTATGAACATAAAATGTACTTCAAAAATAAATGAAAGTATGAGTGCACATTTTCCCCCATGTCCTTGCCAATACTTATTGTTGTTTGCATTCTTAATAACTTCCATTCTGACTGGTGTGAGATAAAATCTTGGAGTGGTTTTGATTTGCATTTCTCTAATTGCTAGAGATGTTGAAAATTTTTGCATATATTTGTTGATTGCTTGTATTTCTTCTTCTGAGAAGAGTTTTTCAGTTCTTTAGCCCATTTATTGGTTGAGTTTTTTGGGGTTTTTTGAGTAAATTTTTTGAGTTCCTTATATATCCTGGAGATCAATGCTCTATCTGACATGCATGTGGAAAAAAATTGCTCCAAAATGTCAGCTCTCTCTTTACCTTGTTGATTATTTCTTTTGCTGAAAGTAAGTTTTTTAGTTTAAATCCATCCCTTTATTGATTCTTGATTTTATTTCTTGTGCTTTAGGAGTCTTATTAAGGAAGTTGGGGGCCTAATTCAACATGATGAAGATTTGAGCCTACTTTTTCATCTAAGAGGTGCAGGATTTCTGGCCTAATTCCTAGGTCCTTGATTCACTTTTAGTTGAGTTTTGTGCATGGTGAGAGATAGGGATTTAGTTTCATTTGTCTGTGTATGGATTTCCAGTTTTCCCAGCACCATTTGTTGAAGAGGCTATCTTTTCTCTAATGTATGTTTTTGAACCTTTGGGTAGTATAAGATAACTGTATTTATGTGGGCTTGTCTCTGAGTCATTTATTCTGTACCACTGGTCTACATGTCTATTTTGGTGCAAATACCATGTCATTTTTGTTACTATAGTTTGTAGTATAGTTTTGGTGGGACTACAAATTGGTGCAACCAATTTGGAAAGTGGTATGGAGATTCCTTAGAAAACTTGGAATGGAACCATCATTTAACCCAGCTATCCCACTCCTTGGTCTACACCCAAAGGACTTAAAAACAGCATACTATAGTGACATAGCCACTTTAATGTTTCTAGTAGCTCAATTCACAATAGCTAAACTGTGGAACCAACCTAGATGCCCTTTGGTAGATGAATAGATAAAAAAACTGATCTATATACACAATGGAATATTACTCAGCATTAAAAGAGAATAAAATTATGGCATTTGCAAGTAAATGGATGGAGTTGGGGAATATCATGCTAAGCAAAGTAAGCCAATCCCAAAAAACAAAAGGCTGAATGTTCTCTTTGATAATTGGATGCTGATCCATAATGGGGGAGGGGGCATGGGTAGAATGGAGGAAATTTGGTCAAAGAAAAGGGAAGGGTGAGGAGGGGATATGGGGGCAGGAAAGATGGTGAAATGAGATGGACATCCTTGTCCTAGCTACATGTATAACTGCACATATGCTGTGAATCTACATCATGTACAACCAGAGAAATCAAAAGTTGTGCTCCATTTGTGTACAATGAATCAAAATGCATTCTGCTGTCATGTATAACTACTTACAATAAATAAATTTTTAAAAAAATGAATGAATGTGAGAGGAGAAGTAGGCCAATCTACAATTATAGTCAGAGGCATAAATAACACTTTCTCTAAGATTCACAGAATAACTAGACAGAAAAACAGTAAAACTATGGAAGATATAGTCAAACCTTGAACTTACCTGACCTGATATTTATAAAATAGCCCAACAAAAGTAGAATATGCATAATTTTTAATACACATTGAACATTTACAAACATAAGTCATACATATTCTGGGGCTTAAAACAAGTAGAAATAAATTTAAAGTGCCTTAAATCATATAAAGAATGGATGAATGGTTGCAGCTCACAGGTGACAATAATATATTGTATATAAAAGAATAATAGAAATAACATAATGTATATGAAATAATAGACAATAATATGTTATATATAAAAGACAATAATAAAAATGTATCTAAAATATTCCAGATATTTGGGGTCTGAGAAACTTCTCATTTTAGCTTTTAAAAAACAGTACAAAATATCTAACTTTGGGACCAGTTGAATTAGGCTCCTGTATGATCCTCATCTTGTATCTTTCAAAATAAAGAAAATATAATCAAGATTAATTGTTTTTAATATATAAGATTATATGTGAATTATGTGATACACACACACACATTCACTGCACATTATTTTTCTGGGAATAATGATTCCATATTCATTAATTCAGTTTCCCCTATGACTTTGCAAGCATAACAACTATGAGTAATGACTATTGGCTGTATTTGTGACTTAAAAATTCTTTTTAATAGCCCATCAATCAAATGAGAAATTGTAAAGAAATTAGAGAATATGTTCAATTGAAAGAAAATGAAAACATCAAAATTTGTAAAATGTAGCTAAGCCAATGTTTAGGAATAAATTTATTAAATTCAGTGCTTAAACTAGAAAACAAAAAGGTAATTCTCACATTAATGACTCAAGCTTCCATCTGAAGAACTAGAAATCAGTAAAATAAACATAAAGAAGAAAAATAAATGGCAAAAATCAATGATATAAAAGCAAAATTAAATAAAGGAGGAAATACATGATATATTGGTTCTTTAAAAGACCAATATAATTAATAAACTTCTGGACAGATTAATATAATATATAAAGGACAAGTTAATTTCAGAAACGAGAGAGAACATTAATATAGATCCTGCAAACATTAGAAGTACAACTAGGGAATATAATTAGCAACTTCATTTATGTCAGTAACATTGATTCTACCCAAATTCCTTGAAAGATACACAACTCCAAATAATTGTTAATGTGAACAATTTCATGTTTAAAGTTAATACATTTGTCTAGTCCTGTGCACATAACAATCTGTCTCCTTCAGGAGCTTAAGAAGGTACCCCTGTTTCACATTGTATTCAACACAGTTTTGCTAGCAGACTGGCAAAACAAATCATTTTATCTACAATAAACTATAATTTATTTTTTAGCCATAAATTTTGTTCCATTAAAGCTAATGAACTTTTTTCCATTTTGCTCACCCTTTTACCCCATGACTTCATGGCAGGAACAACATGGCTATTTTAACATAGTTAAAATTCAAGGGCTTTTCCTAATGTGAGATGAGCATCTATAAAGCAATTAGCTCATTTTAAAATGAGTCAACTGAATTACTTTGCTCATTCTACCAAGATACTAAAATAAGCAATTCAAACTCAAAATTTTTACCATGAGTGCATTTTACTACTCACAATTTTCCTGAACACTATTCTGAAACAACACCCATTTCAGTGAAGATGTGATATAGCTAGGTTTAGATTGGACAACTTTCTTTCAGAGCAATCTAATTCCAAATTAATTCATTATAACTGTCCTCTAACTAGACCTCCTAGTCTTTGCAATATTTTAAAAATAAAATGTTCCTGTATATTTCTAATTTTACAAGGAAGATTTTTAAGACAGAGCCAAAAAACTTGCTGCATATTCTTTACAGTGAAAGGGAGCTGATGATGTTTTATACAAACTCACTGTACAAACTTCTGGAGTGCAACATTTATCCATGTAGCATCCTCACTTAGAACAGAAAAACAAGCTTTTTCTTCTACTTTGACTTCAACCTAGACTCCAATAACTTCAAATTGAATTAACTTGCTTTGCAGTAAGATTGTTGATAAGACTGAATAATTGTGGCAAATTTTTCCATCATTATTATTCTCAGTTTTGCACACATAACACTGATTGAGTTAAAACTTTTATTTACATGTTATGATCAGTGATTAGCTGAAGTGTCATATTTTAAATTGTGAGATAACATTAAAACCTGCCAGTTTTAGCCAGGCGCGGTGGCTCAAGCCTGTAATCCCAGCACTTAGGGAGGCTGAGACAGGAGAATTGCGAGTTCAAAGCCAGCCTCAGCAACGGCCAGGCGCTAAGCAACTCAGTGAGACCCTGTCTCTACATAAAACACAAAATAGGGCTGGGGATGTGGCTCTGTGGTTGAGTGCCCCTGAGTTCAATCTCTAGTACCAAAAAAAAAAAAAATTAAAAAAAAAACCTGCCAGTTTTATCTGAGATGAGCCTAAAACAAAATTACTTTTTAATATATTTATCTGCAGATAAAGTATATATAATTGTCTTCTTAGAAGTAGTTGAATTTTTAAGGTAAGAATAAGAAGAGTTATGTTTTTAAATGATGTTAAAATCAGTGTATTTTGAAGAGTCTGAAGTATTTTGTTGGTGAATATTTCCAATAAACAGTCTTATATAATAAAATACAAATAAGATTTCTAAATTATAATCTTGACAGTTTATCTTGTCTACAAGACAAGATGCAAAAAATTATATCTCTGCTTTTAAAATTAATACATCTAATGCAGTATTATCCTTTGGAATTAATTTCTAATGATTTCCTTAAATAAGACTTTTCCTTATTCTAATCATAATCTTTCTTCCATTATTTGATGTCCTCTTCTCATCAACCAACCACGATGCTGTTATTAAAAGCATTGCTCACAGGAAATAATAAATAATTCATCCTGAAGTGGAAATGCTATATAACCTGTACGCCATGATACAACAGGAAACAGAACAGTCTTTGCACCCAGGGACCATGACCTCCAGCCAGGACGTCACACAGACTAATGACAGTTAAATGTGATAAATGTAAAGCAGGAGAAGCATACTGAGGTTGCACAGAGTGAGCACTGTATCTTAGGGGTGTCAGCAAAATTTAACCATGTTTTAAAAGAAAACCCATGTTGCTATCACTCCTGGGTAGTCATATCCTTGTTCACATTTATTTCACCCCCATTTCCAGCTTAAGACCAGCTGTGTCTTGTGGTATTTGTCAGGCAGATTCATTAACAGTTCCTCCCTCTGGATGTGTGGTAGGACTGTGCTTTTGTACTTCTTTTGATGGTAGTTCTAAACAAGTGACTTTCTTTGACCAATGAAGTAAGAGTGAAATTAACATGCATTGTGCCTAGGCAAATGCTTTATGATCAAGGTGTTATTTCTACATTCTCCTCCACTTGCTGTGGTCATCATGGACACACATGTTGAGAAGGAGTCTTTACGGGACTGAGTCCTTGACTGACAATGATAAGCACATTCCCAATCCGTTCTCTGATGGACACTTAATATGAGGAAATACAAATCTTTACTTTTATATGCCCATACCTCACTTTATTGTGCTTTCCTTTATTTTACTTTGTGGATAACTATGGTTTGTGTGCATATTGAAGATTTATGGTAATCCTTCATCAAGCAAGTTTATTGGCATCATTGTTCTAACAGCATGTACTCACTTCATGTCTCTGCATCACATTTTGGTAAGTCTATCTAAAACTTTTTCTTGATTATTTTGTTATGCGGATCTTTTAGTGATTTTGTATATTATAATTGTTTGGAAGCATCATTCATTGCACCATATAAGACAGAAAACAATATATGTTATTTGTATTCTGCCTGCTTCACCAAACAGCTTTTCCTCCATCTCTGTAATGGTTTAGATATTAGTTGTCCCCAAAGGCTCATGTGTGACACAATGTAAGAAAGTTTAGAGGTGAAATGATTGGGTTATAAGAGTCTTAACCTGATAGAGATTAATAGAGTGGTAACTAGGCAGATAGAGTGTAAGTGGAGGAGGTGGGTCATTGGGGTGTGACTTTGGTCTATATATTTTGTCCCTGGTGAGGAACTCTTTCTCTGCTTATTGGTGCCCATATCTTGATTTGCTTTCCTCCACCACACTCTTATGCTATGATGTTCTGCCTCATCTTGAGCCCAGAGCAATGGAGCTAGCCATCTACAGACTGAGACCTCTGAAACTGTGAAGCTCAAATAAAATTTTCCTCCTTTAAAATTGTTTTTGTTAGGTCTTTTGGTCATAGTAGCAAAAATGCTGACTAAAACAATTTCTTTCCCTCTCTTTAATCTTCCCTATTCTCTGAGATATGACAGGGTTAAAACTAGGCCAATTAATAACCCTGGACTATAAGGTTTCAAGTAAAAAGAAGAGATGTATATGTCTCATTTTAAATCAAAAGCTAGAATATGATGTAGTTTAGGAAGGCATGTCAAAAGTCAAGATAGGCTGAAAGGTGGGCCTCTTGTGCCAAACAGTTATCAGTGTTATAAAAACAAAAGTAAAGTTCTTGAAGGAAATTTCAAGTGCTACTCTAGTTAATAAAAAGAAAGTGAAAATATAAACTTACTGCTGAAATAGTTTGACTGATTTGGATATAAGATAAAATCAGCCACACATTCCTTTAAGCCAAAGCCTAAGCCAGAAAAAGTCCCTAACTCTTCAGTTCAATGAAGGTTGAAAAGCAAGGTAGCCACAAAAGAAAGGTCAAAGCCCATGAAGGTGGGTTCATGAGTTTAAGAAAGGAAACAGTCTGTACAACATAAAAAAATGTAAGATGAATCATCAAGTACTGATGTAAAACCTGTAGAAAATTATCCATAAAGTCGAGCTGAGATAATTGATGGTGGCTACAAAAATCAAGAGATTTTCAATGTAAGCAAATCTCCCTTGTATTGGAAGAAGGTGCCATTAGGACTTTCATAACTAAAGAGAAGTCAAAGCCTAGCTTTAAAACTTCAAATTATAGTCTGGATTTCTTAAGGAGGAAAAACAGCTTATAACTTTAATTGGAAGCCAATCCTCTTTTAGCATTCAAAAAATTCTCAGAGTTTTAATAGTTACATTGAATCTATTCTGCCTGTGCTGTGTAAATGGAACAACAAAGCCTGGATGACAGCAGAATTTATAACATAATTTACTGAATATTTTAAGCCCACTATAGAGATCAGTACTCAAAAAAAAGAAAAGAAACCAATTACTTTCAATAGATCACTACTCATTGACAATGCACATGATCTGCTCTGATGGAGATGTATAACTAGATTAATGTTCAATGCTGCTAACACAATATCCATTCTGTAGCCATTCTGCAAATCAAGGAGTAGTTTCAACTCTAAAATTTTGTTATTTAAGACATACATTTTGTAAGATTATAGCTACCAGGTTGGACAGTGATTCCTGTGACATACCTAGGCAAAGTAAATAAAAAATTTTCTGGAAATAATTTGCCATTGTAAATTCCATTAAGAAAATTTGTGCTTCATGAGAGGAGGTAAAAATATCAGCATTAAAGGAAATTTGGAAGATGTTGATTTCACATCTTATAGGTTGACTGTGAGGGGTCCATGACCTCAGTAGAGGAAGTAACTCCAAATGCGGTGAAAAGCACAAAAGAATTATAATTAGAAGTAAAGTCTAAAGATGTGGCATAATTGCTACAATCTCATGTTAAAACTTTAATAGATGAGGTGTTGTTGATTCTGATGGATGAACAAAGAAGCTGTTTTTTGAGATCAAAACTACTCCTGGTAAAGATCCTATTAATATCTGTTAAGTGACAAGAAGAGATTTAGAATATTACAGAATTTAGTTGATAATACAATGTTAGATTTGAGAGGATTGACTCCAATTTTGAAAGAAATTATAACATCAAATAAAATGGTACCAAATAGCTCCTTATGCTATAGAGGAATCTTTCATGAAAGGAAGAGACAATCAATACAACAAGCTTCATTGTTGTCTTATTTTAAGAAACAGTGATAACTGCTTGTTATCACAACATAACCCAGCCCATCTTCTCTGATGGTTTTAAATGCTTTAATATTAAGCCTCTGGCACTGAACTCAGGTGGCTAGGCAAGAGAAGTTACTTCTACATACAAAACATATAATGATATTAGATAGTGTATCTCAATATTGTGATGATTCTCCTCATAATAGGCACTGCACAGTTCATGTAGTCAACCCTGAACATGTATGCCCATCATTATTCCTCCTGCCTTAATATATTTTCTTGACATTATACATTTCTCCTCATACCACTTAATTTAAGTGTGAAACTACTGATGTGATTATTTAATTATTTGTTTTCCTCTTACATATATTATGGTCTTTAAGCAGATTGCACCATGTCTCATACATACACCAGTGAACAGCACAGACATAGAATCAAGGTGAGTCTTTAATAAGTGAAAGTTAAAAACATAAGTAAATTTGTGAGCATATAAATGTGTGAGTCAACTGAGGGTACTGCATACATATTTATTTATTTGACTTCTCCCTATATTTTATAATCAAGGAAAAAGGGTACTAGCCTTAATTGTTATAAGTTTTACTAAGTATAATCTAAATAAGTAGAACTGAAATTATTGACTTATAAAGCCTAAAGTGGTGTTTACAATGATTTAGTAGTTTTTTTTTTTTTTTTTTGCATTTTACAGCTTAGAAAACCAAAATCTACACAGACCTGTGCTTTACAAGTAGTAACACAGGATGTCTACAACACTGCTTTAAATTTCATGATAATAATAAGGATTTTATTTTGAGTGCTTTTTCCACAAATGTAGTGAGTATTCTAAATAAATAGGTGCTATTTGACACTTGCATCTTTTTGATATATTTAATATTTTGGAATCTCTATTCACTAATCTCCAGTATTATTTATTAAAATGATTTATTATAAGGTGTAAGGGAATTAAGATAGACAAAATAGATATGACATGTTCCTGCATATTATATATGTATATACAAATATGTATATACTACACACACCATATTACATACATACACCTATGGTCTGATAATGATGAGGTTGATGATGGAGATGAATGCATGTAATCAAATAAAAATGTGAAACCTTTTACAACTTTGATAACTCAAATTCCTTTTCATTCACACTTTGTCTTTGTGAATATTCATGTATTTAAATTAAATTTCTGAGACTAAAGAATTTTTTAATATAAGGTGGGGAAGTTAAAGGAAAGGAAAAGAAATATATGATGATAAATAATTTGTCCAAATAATCAACTAGACAGCTACTCCTTTTAAGAAAATTATAGACAAAAAAGGATTAATAAAACTTAAATGGAAAAAGTTAAATTTTCAGACCTCAGAAACGGAAGTGCTTAAAAATTTTTGGACAAAATAATCATAATGTCCAGTTGTAAATCATAGTGTCCATTTATAAATTATAATATCCAGTTGTCTGGAGACAAATTGTTAAACATTGCCTATTTTATTTTTCTGATGTGGAACTAAATCCCAAGATTATCATGGATCCTACCTTAGTTTGTATAGCATCTGAGGGGTGATAATAATTCTTAATTCTCACTCTTTCACTCATGGTGTACCTTCAAGGACTTTAGTAAGTATTCTACAATATTTTTATAATATGGGCTTAATAACTCAAACTTCCACTTGAAAATAAATGTGTGGTATTCTTGAAGATGGTCATCTCTCCCTGCTGTGAGCACTACTAGATCCTTATCATTTACTTAGAGTACACGTTCATGCCCTAACATCACTTTTCCCAGAACAGTGCTTATTCCATAAACAAAAAAAAAATTTAAATTTGTTATAAGATCAAAAAGTATCTTAACATTATTGATAGAAAACTTGCAGATAACTTGAAAAATATGGCTATTTAAGTCTACATGTTTATACTCCAAAAAGACAAATTATTATATCCATGATGTTGAGTGAGTGTGGTACTTTAATACCTAACCCATCTGAGTAGGAAATAGTTGGTTAAAATAGAATCATGGTAAGAAAATTTCTCACACCAGTAAGAATGGCAGTCATTTAGAATACAAATAATAATAAATGCTGAAGATGATGTGGAGAAAAAGGAACACTTTTATACTGTTGATGGGACTATAAATTTGTTCAACCACTATTGAAATCAGTATGGGGGTTCTCAAAAGACTAGACATGGAACTACCATGTAGTCCAACTATACCACTCCCTGATATTTATCCTAAAGAATTAAAGTTTTCATACTATAGTGATTCATGCCTACCTATGTTTATAGCAGCACAATTCACAACAGCCAAACTACAGAACCAGCCTTGGCGTCCATCAACAAATGAATGAATGAAGAAAATGTATATATAATGTAGTTTTATTCAGTCATAAATAAAAATGAAATTATGGCATTTGCAGGAAAATGGATGGACTAGAGCCCATTATATTAAGCAAAACAAGTCAAATTTAGGAGGTCAAAGGCTTTATGTTTTTTTTCATAAGTAGAAGCTAGAAAGGAATAAAGAAAAAGAGGGGCAGATCTCATGAAAATCAAAGGAAGATCTGTAGAGGAAATGGACCAAGGGTTGGGAGGTGGGGAGTGAGAGGAAAAGTGCTGGGGAATGAGATTGGCCAAATTATAATTGTTATATTGGGTATTGTGTGTATGTACAAGCATGTAACAATAAATCCCATCAATATATACAATTATAATATATCATTTTTTTAAAAAAGTAGAAGGTGGATCAATTTCCACTCATTTTATTTAAAAATAGATTCTGAAAAAACTGTATGTTGTTTTCTTAGGTGGTTGGTAAAGTGTGCTAGGGATTGAACACACAGCCCCATGCATGTTATGCATGCACAATACTAGTGAGCTGTACCTCCAAGCGCAGAGAGCTTTTTAATCAGGAATTTATGAACTATAGAGAATGATTGAATACATATTATGGAAAAACATTATACGTGAATATTCATTTACATGTCTGTATGCAAATAATGCATATATGTGCCTCTATGTATCTCTGTGCATGAGTTCCATAAAATATTCTACATAATTGCTATTTTTGTTCAAGAGTATGTATATAGACATAGATATATACACAGGTAAAACAAAAGAAAAACTAACAAAAACAAACAAAACTTTTAACATTGTCTTAAAGAGCTCAAGGCATAAGCTTTATTCTTAGCAGTCTGTTTAAAGGTCCTCATCATGTTTTAAGTCTGTTCTTTTCTTATGAATCTTGGAAATCACAACCAGGACATAAAAAAAATAAATAAAAAAAAGTTCTCATTGCCTTAACTTCACTTGAAGCAGATGTTTGTCAGCAATCTGAAGTATCTTTACTTCACTCTAAACAGTATTGTGGTGTCCTGAATCCAATTATTGCTTATATAGGAAGAACAGATTTACCTGCGTCCTAGTTCTGAAGAGCCCGCAGTGTCTCAGAAACATGTCAATCCTATAGGACAATACTCCGACAATAATATCTTTGTGATCTCCACAAATTAGGGGTGAGATGTCAACATTCATTTTTTTAATGCCAGAAAGTGTCACAATCACTAATATTGTCTTCCTTTAGTTTGATATTGTTTGATATTCTAGTTCTTAGTTTTCAGAATAAAATTTTCAGTGCTTGAAAAAATAGGAAATCTATTATGAATTAAATATTTTTTATTATCATAGTATTCATTTCCAAATATATTTAGTATGTCTTGATGTACAGCATGTTACTTGGATTAATATCTATAAATAAAGTATCTTCTTTTGAACACCTGTATCTTTCAGCATTGCATTTAGTGCTCCAAAAATAACATTTTACAAAATGAATAAATGCTAAAACACTCATTACATATTTTGAAATATACATAGTTCAAGGTAAATGTACCTAAAGAAATATAAATTATGGCATTTGCAAGTAAATGGATGGAATTGGAGAAGATCGTGTTAAGTGAAGTCAGCCAATCCCAGAACACCAAAGGCCAAATGTTCTCTCTGATTAGTGGATGCTGATACATAAGGAGGCTGGGGGTGGGAAGCATGGAAAAATGGGGAAACTTTGGATGGGGCAGGGGGTGGGGAAGGGAAGGGGGCATGGAGGTCGCAAAAATGGTGGAATGAGATGGACATCACTACCCTAGGTATAGGTATGAAGACATGAATGGTGTGACTCTATCTTGTTTACAACCATAGAAATGGAAAATTGTGCTCCATATGTGTACTAAGACTTGAAATGAATTCTTGTTTTAAAAACAAATTTTAAAAAATCATGATTGTGAAATTTGTTTCATTTTAAAGAACATTTCATATAAATTCATTTTAGATAACACACTAAAATATTTTCTTTTTAATAAATGTATAAAACACAAAGAAGAAAATGACAGTTTTCATGAACCCAAACCCACAATGAATATGTAGTTTTAATTACCCAGAATTTACAAAATTGAAATCTGGGTATACGTACTTCTAGCTAATAGTTTTTTGTGTGATTATTGTAAAATTATTTTTGTTTTTTTTTTTACAAAGTTGCATAATTTTTATACAATTTAAATTCAGTGGAAAAGTAAATAAACTTAAGCCATTTTGAACTTTGTATGTAAATATTGACAAAAAATATTTTATTTCTGGGAAATAGTCTAACTTGAAACAAAAATGCTATTTGAGGTGCTATTTTGAATCTTATTTTGTATTTAAAATCTTAGATATAATCCTTTAAAAGCTGAAATTTTCTCATACTTTTTTGTCATTTACCTCTTTAACCAGTTTATTTTTTATATTTTTAGTGTTATTTTACCATGTCAAAAATTTTAACAGAAATGCAATTCTGTAGTTTTAACATGTGATTTCACAACTGTAATAATTCTTATATGGAATGTGTTAAATATTAAAATTCACCTGTTTTTTTGGTAATTTTATTCTATGTTCTTCATTCCTGAGCTCTTTATTTCATTTTATTCAGTAACTGGCTGATGGTTCTTCAAGAACTTCCTTTTATCTCTGCTAGGAGGGCTCATGGGCGATGTAAGCTAAGAGGATTTCATGTCTGAAAATTATTATTTCCTTTATACCATCTCAACATGTTCATTGGTCACCACATTCTTGATTCACACTTCCTTTTAGATGAAGACATTTATCTCTGAAAACTGAATGATAGCATAGCTTAATTTTTCTTCCACATGGTTGACTTACTTTTTATATCCCTGAAATTAATTATGAACAATTTTTTTGTCCTTAAATTTCAAAACCTAATGGTCACTTTCATCTACCTTTGTTGACATTATTTTAATATTGCTTCTATATCATAATTGAGCATTCATTTTCTGGGTTTTTTTTTTTGGTTCTTAGATCAGTTAAAGCTCTGCAATAAGATTGGTATTATTGCTTTAAATCAATAACTGTTCTTTTCATTCTATAATTTCACAATTCCATTCTTGAAATATATTAAATTATTCTACAAAACAGAACTATTATGTGTGAGGAATTAATTTTACTTCCTTAAGTCATGTTTGGATTTTACATGCTCACTCCTTTTTATTTTACCTATTATAAGTTTGTGGATTTATACATTTTTTTAATCTTATAAATGATTGGAAGACCCTATTCAAGTATTTTATCTAATATGGTGGTAACAATTTAATTCTCTTTTATAGCACAATGTGGTCAGCTTTTGCTTTCCAGCTGCCGTAGTAGATCTATAAAATTGCTATTCTGTCCATTTTTTTGTCTGCTCAGACAAAAGGTGAGTGAAATACCAGTGGAGATAATAATAATAGTTAATATTAATCAAGTGCTCAAAATGTGCCAAACATTCTTTTAAGGAGTTTTTATAAAATTAAATAATTTAATACTTGTAATAGCACTATGAAGTTATTGCAATTAATTATTATTATCCCACTTATGTAAACCAATGCTAAGTATAACAAAGTTCAATAACTGTCTTAGATATTACAATATAGACTGAGATAGTTTTGTTTTTGTTTAGAGTACATTGGTTCTACTTAATCTTGTGAGATTTTGCTAAAATACTTAGATTTTCCTCACCTAGTTGAGAGATTTATTATCTTCATGAGGTTATATTCCAAAGCATTCAATCATTTTATCAATTGTGCATTTACATCATGATTCTAACAGCCATCAGAAAAGGTCAACACTCTTGCTTGATATGTTTCTCTTATTTTCTTGAAATTTTTTTATGTGCCAAGGAAGGAAAACATAAGACTTTCTTCAGTTTTCTTTCACCAATAGTTAGTGACTAAATCCTTAGCTTTAGGTTGTCCTAAATCCTGTCAGTGGAGATGTAGTATGTGATGATGAATACTGTTATATTTATCTCCTCTCCTTGCTGGAGAGTCTCCTACTGCTACTTTTTGTTTTTTGCAAATGTTAAGTTTTGGAATTAATGTGCAATGCAGTGCCCCTTTCAACAATTAGATTCTTCTGACAATAAACATTATCTGACAAAATTTGGTAATAATTGCTTTAAAATAAAAACATGGAAAATTCTGAAATGCCTATGACATCCCAGAAACCATTCCTAGACTTTTAATAAAAGCCTTTCCTATCCGATGCTATACAGGTTTTTATTTGATTTCCTTAACTTTTCAGAAAGATTCCAAGAGAGCTAAGATTTTTATTCTTATTTTGTTTTATTTTATTGACATGTATCATACACATAAAATCTGTAATGTTTTATAGGCATGTAAAGCACAGTAGTGCTACTATATTTTCTATTTCAGTTGATATTCTAAAAGATAGAAGTTTCCAACATCTTTTTATCCCCACTCTCAATGTGGCTTTTTAGTTTGTTTCTCTTTTCCTGTTTGCACAAGGACCATTTGAAATAATATTTCCCACAGTGTGGAAATGGTCTCTGATAGCCTAATCGACACTTCTCTTGGGGGTTACAGTTCTTGGAATATAGCCTAGAGATTATTAAACTCACAAATAAAACATTTTAAGATGTATCATAAATTTTTGGCCCAAAGCCCAGTAACACTTGTAGTGTTTTTGGCCTTATTGTCTCTCTAAAGGACAGGTAGGAGAATTGCTCTAAGCACAAGGAAATTGGGATACCCAGTAAGTGTGTTTTCTTTATTTTGTTTTGTTTTTCATTCAGTTACTAGTAGCACAAAATGTGGTCTCTCAACACAATTTCAATATGAATATCTTTCAATTTTTATTAGTGCTTCATCTGAAGGCTTTGAAGAAGTGTTCTGTAGGTAGATTATGGACTCCTTGACATGTTGTACATGAAAACCCAAAGTTCATATTCTCTTATTTAAATCTCAAGTGTTTCGATTAGTATATTTTACTTACTGAAGAAATAATAGATGATTTTAGGAGTTTCATATCCATCATCAAGTTGAAAACTTGTTTTTTTTTTCAATTAACTTCAGCTCTAAAAGAGCTAAATTATACTTTAGCTCTAAGCTGAACAACAACAGAAGACTCCCGACTTGACCTATTTTAAATCTACTTTTTAATAAAGTAGCAGCCCAAATAGCACAAATTTTTTCCAGACTTTGCTGTTCCCTCCAGAAAGTGAACTGTTTCTTTTTGTTCTCCCTATAATGGCACTTGGCTAATATTCCATTGTAATAATTATAGCATTCAATCAGAATCATCTGGAATATATTATCTTAAAATCATCTCAATTACTCTAATTATGCATTTAATCCTTTTCATGGGTCTTGTAAACTGAAAAAGACATATCTGTTATGAAAATGAGACAAAGGATGCTACCATGACTAATAAGAACAGTAAATATCAGTTAACGCTTATTATATATTTATTTTGTGAGGATTCACCTTGACAGCTGCTCCATTACCTAACAACTGCCAATCAGTCAAAACTCAGAAACTGAAAAAGATTAAAGGCTTTTATCTGAGATCTTAGGAAGTGCAATTCAGGAGGCAAACATTCAGAAAACTCTGAATCAGTGTTGTGAAGAAGACAGGAAAGGTGGGAGCTTGTATGGGCTATTGAATTTTGAAAGGAACAGAATGTACAACTGATCAAAGACAAAAAATACATAAACCCAATGAAAATGTTCATAAAAAATGAATCTAATAACCTCTTGGAATGCATTTTGAACTTTTGAACACCATATAAATGGCCCATCTATAGCTTTCCAGATGGTCAAAGGATGCAAAAAGCCAAATTTTAGGCAGCATTCTGTTACGGAAACTTCTGTAAGAGTCTCCATTCTCCATCTTGAAAACCTTCTTCTGTTAGTAGTAAATAAATCTTCTTTCTGAGTAGTAAACAAATCATTGCTTTGAACTATGCAAACGTGGACAGTAAGACGCTCCTTCTGGGAACCCCTCAGTACAAAAGGGCAATGCCCATTTCCAAGGTGACCTCTGTTGATAAGGAGAATTCTGTGCTTGTCCTAGAGTTCACTAGTTCAAAAGTCTTAAATTCAAATCCAAGCTATCTGAGTTAGTAAACTGATAAGCCCCAACCAAGCTGTATTGCTCAACTTCATCCTGTTTAACTCAAAAAAAAAAAAAAAAGCCTTTCACAGTGAAACCCTTTGATGTTTAAAACCTATAAAATAAACATGTAGACTCTCGCTCTTTGTTAGAGCCAGACTCCATCAGAGCTGGTTTGCCCAAGTCCTGCTTCCACTTATAAATGAGTTTTGTCTTTATTTCTTATAATTTCTAATTTTCCCAGTCCAACTCACAGCCTGTGTTCAGGGAACTATTCATCCGCTGCGCGGGTTGTTGCAGACATTCTTCAATATTTCTTTGTAACTTTTTTTTTTCATATTTATACAACTCTCCCATGTGGTAGATAGTATTATCATCTGTCTTTACTTATGAGGAAACTAAGTCACAGATTCAGTAACCTGTCAAAAGCTAATGAATTGGGAAGCTAAAATTCAAAACCAGGCAAACTCAACTCTAAAATTAAGTTATCCATATCAAATATCTTGTTAGAAGGAACCACAACTAATACTAGAAACATGTTTAACCAACAAAAAGGGTACATTAAAAGCAATATGTTTCCTCAATTTTTTGGTTGATTACACTAAACTGTATGTAATATACAACATATTAATATACATACATATTCATAACACATTCATACATGTATATTTATGTTCATACATATATAATTTTATGTGCATTTATTTAAAACAACATAAATTTATATGTACTACATACTATATATTATGTATTTTATCTGGAAATACATACATAAAATAAACCTTAAAAGAAAAATCTCTGGGAAATAATATGTACCAAGAACTTCCAAACCTCTGACTATATAAGAAGGACTTGAGTAAGATGAATGCTGTACATATGTTTTGGATTAAAAAGAGACTACTAATAGTTTAATATTTCAAGTCTGCCTCGATAATTTTTGCTGACTCTGGTGTTTACCTACCCAACAGCCTGTTCATCCCTTTGTGTCTGAAAACAAAAACACTTCCTCCTTCCTCCTTCCTGGCTACCCTGTGCTTTAATGAAAGCCAAAACCTTCTCAATCTGATGAGGTGAATTTGGATTAGTCCATCTGCCAGTGGTTAGTACAGAAACAGGCATTGATTATTCTCAAAAATCATATGAAATCTGCTGGAAAACTGTAAATGTTTTCTAAACCCTAAACACACAGAAACGTTTCTTTCCATGACTTCAGATTTTGGGTGTACCTAAAGATGACACACCTACCAGGCAGCAATTAGAGACAGGTTTGAGGGGAAAAATCAAGAGAGCAAGAATAATAGTGTAAAAAGAAAAAGAAAATCCAGCTTTGAACTACTGACTTAACTTACCCAATCAACATCATCTTTGTGGATACCTTGTCATATGAGGAAATACATACTCTCTTTTACTTATAATACTTTATCATGGACATATGCTCAATTTTAGCTAAAGCAGAAAATGTTTACTTCTAAGTCCCTCTAATAATATAAACATAACCAAAGAAGATTATTTTAACAATCATGTGGACATAAAAATGTAAAAGTTAAGAAAATTTTCAAAATTAAGATTAATTAAATGACACTGAATAGTCAGTCATACAAGATTTCTTTTAAGTATATAAGAAAGCTAACAGAATTACTAAGTATGATGCTGATATGAATTCAGAAGTCTTTAATCAGGAGAGATATTTTAGTAATAAACCCAAATACGTATGGCAATTTATTATATAATAAACATGACATAATAAATTTTAGAGAAAATAAAAATGACTTTAGTCAATGTTGTTGAGTGTGAAAACTATAGAAAAGATTAAGACTCATCACTTTCGCCTGAAAATATCCAATGGGTGGCTAAAAACAAGAATAAAGTCTAGTTATCTTTCTCTTTGCTTGGAGTCACCTTGAAATACAGGAAAAACAAGTCTGATGAACAATACAGGAAAAACAGGTCTTGATGAACATCTTGTGACCAGCCAAAACTAACTCCCAGGTAATAGTAACTTTCTACAAGGTCCCATCTGACCAATCCTTAAATAATGATGGACCAGACCAAGATTTTGCTTTGGCAGTTCGGAAAACCCTGCAGCTATGAAACCCCAAACCCATGCCCTCATCCTGCTGTCCATAAAACTTCAAAGTCATTGTCAGCCTCCTGAAGACAGGGCTAAGGATATGAGGTCCCTTTTGTGCTCCTGATATAGCTACACTGATCAAAGTCCTTTCCAGTTTTTTAAAAAATTTATTCTACTTAGGTATACATGATAGCAGAATGCATTTTGATTCATTGTACACAGGTGGAGCACAACTTTTTATTTCTCTGGTTGTACGTGATGTACAATCACATCATATATGCAGTCATATAGGAGGCTAGGGCTATGACGTCCATATCATTCCACCATCTTTACCGTCCCCATTCCCCCCCACCCGCCCTCCCCTTTGACTAAAATTTCTGCATTCTTCCCACGTCCTCTCCCCCATTATGGATCAGCATCCACTTATCAGAGAGGACATTCTGCATTTGGTTTTTTGGGATTGGCTTACTTCGCTTAACATGGTATTCTCTAACTCCATCCATTTACTTGCAAATGCCATAATTTTATTCTCTTTTATTATTGAGTAATATTCCATTGTGTATAACTATTACTTTTTCCATTTGGCTTTTGAGGCTAGACCTATTTATTGGGAACTTCAGAATGGGGCCTCTGGCCTAGGATTCCAGTGATACTAATTGCATCTTATTTTTTTTTTTCATATAACAGTACCGTTTTACAGGTTACATTCTAAATTTTGCCATATTAATCCACTGAGTTTGAATACACATCATTGTTTATTAATTTTGCCATTGTGCATGCTTGCAAATATATTTGTAAGAAAAGTCTTGAAAATGGAAAAGCTAATTCAATAGATGTAGACCTTTAACATTTTGATATATATTGCTAGGCTGCATTCCAAGCTGTACTAGTTCTAGTCATGCTAACACTGTATGGGAGATCTCTATCTCCATTTAACAATTGCATATTAATTTTAATACTCCATTTATGATTTTAATCTCTTAATCCTACCAACCAGTTATTATTATTATTATTTATTTTTATTTTTATTTTTGGTACTGGGGATTGAACTCAGGGATACTTGACCACTGAGCCACATCCCCAGACCTATTTTGTGTTTTATGTAGAGAAAAAGTCTCACTGAGT
>CM053403.1:29892759-29926888 GCA_028644305.1 Xerus rutilus | reverse complement strand
CAAAGTATTGTCCCTCTGCTTGTGATGCTCTTCCCTTATGTCTGTTTGAATTCTTCAAGAAGCAGATGGTAAGACAGGATAACATATGAAAACACTTGTGGGGAGGATGAAAATGACTGTGTATAATAACAGGAAAGGGGCAGGTAGATCTTTAGACTACTGGGGCAGGTCTAACCTCTGTGAAAGAAGAGGGGAGGAAGAATCAGGTCAGAAACAACTCAGAAATAAAAGTAGGGTTCTAAGTTTTGTCTAGGCCAATGGGGAATATTCAAGCAAACTTTACCTAAGAGCATCTGTGGGAGGTCAAAATGCACTGGCTTTAGTTGTCTTCCAATGTCAATGTTTGATAGGGAACAATCCAGAGAAGCATGGCCTTGGCCAGACATTGATGGTGAACCTAAAGAAGCAGCACCTGTCATTTAATTTTACTCCTCATGATAAGCCCTCTGGACCATATGAGGGACATATCTACGTTATTGTCAAAGTACACTGTGTGCCCCAACCAAGTCACTTCTTTAGGCAGATTCAGGGAATAGCTCCTTTTTTTTAGTCAGCTTGTTTGTTGCTGTGACCAAAAGACCTGACAACAAGAATTTTTGAGGAGGAAAAGTTTATTTGGTGCTCACGGTTTCAGAGGTCTCAGTCCATGGACAGCTGGCTCTATTCCTTGGGGCTTAAGGTGAGCAGAACATCATAGTGGAAGTGTGTAATAGACGAATGTGGCTAGGAACATGGCACTAGGAAGCAGAGAGGAAGCTCTTCTTAAGAAGGACAAAATATATACTCCAAAGGTATGCCTACAATGACCTACCTCCTCCAGCCACATCCTACCTGCCTACATTTACCACTCAGTTGATCCCTATCAGGGGATTAATACACTGGTTAAGGCTCTCATGACCCAATAATTTCACCTCTAAACTTCTTTGTATTGTCTCATACATGAGCTTTTGAGGACGCCTCATATCTAAACCATAACAGCTCCTCGTAGTTTCCATGTGTAAGACTACAACAGGGAGGTTAAGGAGAATATGATATCTTTCATTGCTACAGGTGGTTTTCAGTCTACAAGTGGTATTTTTGCAATCTTTGCAATCAACTCAGCATCTAAGGGCATGACTCATTCTAATAAGACTAAGCCCTTCTTAGTTTGGGGTTGCTGCAGTTTCCAACAGTTACACTTGATCAGGGAATATGCCACGAAGCATCCAAGTGAATCAGCCAGGTTTCACACACATTCCTGCACACCCTTAGTGTTGTTCAGTCAGTTACTTTTGACAAGATCTTGATTCCTCTCTATGTTTGTTGGTCCCCATCTCAGGGAGGTCGAATTCTTTGATTGTAGCTCTAATCCTTAGTTCCATAGTATGTATCTTTTGGCAATAATATGTCTTATGAGGGCCAGGAATCTCAAATTTGTATAGTCAGAGTAGTGAGGACAGGTTACAAAATCTCCTTCAATAGATTATTTGAATTTATATAGTTGCTGTCACTATTGGCTTTTGAGCCTATGTTTGCTTCCTATTAAGAAGATAATATTTGGACTGGGATTGTAGCTCAGTGGTACGGTGCTTGCCTCGTATGCATGAAGCACTGGGTTCAATCCTCAGCACCACATAAAATTAAACAAATAAAATAAAGATATCGTGTCCATCTGCAACTAAAACATATTTTAAAAAAAAGAAGATAATATTTCATTAAATGTATACATTTTATCAAGAAAGAAGTCATCTCACCCATTCACAGTACTAAACATTTTAGTTTTGCTCTCTATAGGTGTTTCTCATAATCTCTGATGTAGAATGCTTCTGGATGCAGCATGCGGATGGATTTTATAGACATGGGCCCTATGACAACACGTTCTTCACTACAAAATGGGCCTTCCGCTCAGATGTTATGCTATACAATATTCCATACCTGTGGAATCAAAATTCCATAAGTCCCTGGGCAGTGGTACTGGTTGAGGTCCTACAGGCAGGAAATAAAAACCTACACCCAGCACAGGCATTATCTCAGTGAAGACAAACTACTGACCTTTTGGAAATTGAATGAGCTCAATGTAGTCCACTTGCTAACAAGTAAAGTTTGGCTTCCTTGTGGAATAGTGCCATGTGAATAGTTCAAGATTAATCTCTGTTGCTGAGAGGTTGGACACATAGAGGTAACCAAAGTTAGATATGCTTTGATAAGTCGGAGTCAAATCTGATGGACCTGTACATATAGCAGTTGTGACCAATGTAGCCTCTATCACTATAATTTTGGCCACTCCATTTGCATACTACCATCAAAGGGCCAGTTAATCTGTCTACTTTGTTTTCTTCCTTTTATGCAGTGTAAGACTTATAGCTGGTTAACATGTAAGAGAAAAATCTTGACATTTCATGCTTTCCACTGAGGTAAGCCTATCTCTAAAATGCTAGACCAGACATCCTTGTTGAACTTCAAATTTCCCTTTTATAGATCTCTTACCTGCAGAAGAAGGTGTACAATCGATCAACAGACATATGAAAAAGTGTTCAACATCTCTAGAAATCAGAGAAATGCAAATCAAAACTACCCTAAGATTTTATCTCACGCCAGTCAGAATGGCAATTATCAAGAATACAAACAATAATAAGTGTTGGCGAGGTTGTGGGGAAAAAGGCACACTCATACATTGCTGGTGGAACGGCAAATTGGTACAACCAATCTGGAAAGCAGTATAGAGATTCCTCAGAAAACTTGGAATGGAACCACAATTTGACCCAGCTATCCCACTCCTGGTTCTATACCCAGAAGACTTAAAAACAGCATACTACAGTGACGCAACCACTTCAATGTTTATAGTAGCTCAATTCACAATAGCTAAACTGTGAAACCAACCTAAATGCCCTTCAACAAATGAATGGATAAAGAAACTGTGGTATATATACACAATGGAATATTACTCAGCAATAAGAAAGAATAAAATTATGGCATTTGTAGGTAAATGGATGGAGTTGGAGAATATCATGCTAAGTGAAGTAAGCCAATCTCAGAAAACCAAATGTCGAATGTACTCATTGATAAATGGATGCTGATCCATAATATGGGGAAGGACATGGGAACAATGGAGGAACTCTGTTCACAGGGGTATAAGGAGGGCGGGGGCATGGGGACAGTAAAGGTGGTGGAATATGATGGCCATCATAGCCCTAGCTTTATGTATGGCTGCATGTATGTTGTGATTCTATATCATTTACAACCAGAGAAATGAAATGTTATCCTCTATCTGTCTACAATGAATCAAATTGCACTCTGATATCATGTAAACCTAAATAGAACAAATAAATAAATTAAATATGGAAAAAATGTAGGCAATTTTCATTTCTCATGAATTTATATATTAGTATTTCAAGTCAAGTTTCCTTCCATATAAAGTAGTTGATTAGGTCCCTCTCCTCCTCCCCCCAAATCAGGAAGCCTTTTCCTTCACATTTACTTTTATTGACAAGTCTGGATATGGACATAATGCAGTCCCTATCAGTTTTAAGAATTACATGTACATATGGAACTGATTTATATACAAATCAAGTTCTGGCATTGTCCTCTTCCCTCTCATGCTCACATAAAACCCCTATAGAACCAGAAACATGATCTGAGGGGTTCATGTTCAGCAGTAACAGAGTTCTGGATTAAGAGTTCGCGTAGCTTCCTAATGTTCTATGATCCTTCTTGGACCAAATTCTCTATCTGCTATTTCCATCTTATGATGGACTGCTGCTGGGCTCATCTGACTTTCTGATCTGAAAATTCTAAAGGAACCCAGCTTTTAATGAACACTTCTACAGGCATAGTTGCTTGGTGCCCAATGGTCAGACACTTCATTTTATCAGGACCTAGTATAACATCAGGAGCTGCTTATCAAAAAAAAAAAAAAAAAATCTCCACCACATGTGGCATGAACATACTCCAAAAATTCAAGGTCTTTCATTTGGATTTGTACACCATGGCCTGCCACATATTCTACACTGCAGTCTTCCAGGCCTGATATCTCCTACTCTAGATAGGATCTGCCAGATTATTTGCTTCGAATGGCAGAGCTGTTTCCACAGTAGCCAGAGTCTGCTGCAGACCACTTTGGTGTTTTAGACTCTTTAAAATTGACATATTTTTGCTTGTTCCCATATATGAACCAAATGAGTTTATCATAAATGTGAAACATGTTGATTATAGAAAAATATCCTACCAACATGGCACTTTCTTCTCTGTAGTAGGGGATCAAATTTATCATTTTTGGAACAAATATCCTGATCTGCCCTAATCACAGGAACAATATAAGCACTTCACTTATCAGGCATGTTTCTGAATCTTCCTAGAGTTTATCTTGCACTCTCTGAAGCACATGTGTTTAATCTCATTTATGGAGTACTAACCTCTTCTTAACTGCCATCATGTTCTGCCTGATCAGAGTGATATCACTGATTTGATAGATCAATGTAAGGTCCTGAGGGAAGTTTTGGCAGCACAGATATTTTTAGACTATATTATGACAGAGTATAAGAAAATAACTAGCTCTGGGGTAAAACTACAAATGAAAAGTGTTACTCTATTCTACATGAATGCAAACTCCAGATGATCCTCTTTTCTAATCATAACAGAAAAAAAATCCTTTTCCATATCAATGACTCCATAATATGCACATGGTCATTATTGATCTGTTCTTACAATGATTTCATGACTGGCACAGCATCTGTAGTTTGGTCTACTTGCTCGACCTTGGCAACACTGCTTAGCTGTAAACTTTTCATAAAAAAGGAAGGATAACTCAGAGTAGGTTTAAGAGCCCAGAGAGGGAGTTGACAACCACTGCTTTGAAAATAAACAAGACATTTATGATTGTAGATTTCTGACCAAGTTAACATGGAAAACATATACCTAGACCTACTTAAAAGTTAGTCTATATTAATGGATTGATGGGGAGGGGAGATTGAGGGACAGAGAGAGATAGAGACAGAGATTTTATGTATTTATGTACATGTTTTCAAGAAAGAAAGAGAATTCATCTAGGATCAAAGAAGGATCTGAAAAGGATAGTGGCAAAACCAGGAACTAATCTAGTGGCTGCTCTGTGGGCTATTAACCAGGGCCTGTCCCTAAGAATTTATGTTACATACACTTATTGATACTCAGTATCATCTCCTTCATTCTAAATAATTCATATCAGCATGACAGATAAAAAGAAACCCCTAAAAACTACATTTCTCATTGTTTCTTACAGCAAGATTCCTGATAGATTCATACTATTAAAGGGAGACACTGGTGCATAAAGGCGGGGAGGTGAAGTCTTCCTACACCTTATGAGAGCTCTCCTGTAGCTCTGTAGGAGAGGTTTCAGCCCTTCCAATATGTGTGAAAGCTACTGGTTCCCTGTACTATGTTTCTTTGAGTTTAAAACATCTACACTGGTTGTTTTCCTAACTAGTTCATTACTGGCATTGTATTTGGTTAAGAAATAAGACCCTAGAAATTTCAAGATAGAAATCTTAGATTATTTATTTAATTGAATTATACTCAAAGCATTAGAAATGTTGCCAAGAGACAACAAGATATTGATAGTTTGTGACATGTAGCTTCTTATTTAACTTATCACTTTTCTAGACAGCTGTCTGAGAGACAAATTGGTCTTTGTGATGTAATACTATAAAGGGAATAATGAATATAGGTAGAGTTTGAATACCTGTTCTTACTGATCCAAAGAGAATAACGACAGACTTGAGATTTATAATTCACAAATAAGACCAGACGTTTTTTGTTGTTGTTTATTTGTTTTTGTTTGTTTTTTGTTTTACTGCCTAGGTAGGAACTCTTAGTTAAACTCTAGTTTAACTCTTAGTTAACTCTAGTTTAACTATAGAATCAGTGTTCTGTAAACCACACTCAAAGTTTGATCATACACTTTGCAAAACTTCAGTATGAGTTCAAAGTATCCCCAGGTCTCAATGAAAATCAGAACCTTTCTTCCAGAGAAAAAAATAGGAACCTGAAAAATGGATTGATTATGTTTGGAAAGATTCTAAATATTTCAAATAAGTGAACTCTCAAAAGACACTAAATCTCTGCTATATTCTGGGTTTTTTCACCTGTAGAACTCATTGAAATATAAACCCCAAAGTCATCTTAGTGATATTTGGAGGTAAAGTCTTTGGGAGATAATTAGAATGAGATGAGGTAATGAAAGTTGGGGCATTGTGACTCATTAGTAACTTTATAAGGGGAGAAAAAGAGATGAGGGCAAACTTGGTCTTTCTCACAGGACATCTTCTGCTGTCATGATCCAGCAAGACAGCCTCATCAGATGCTCAGTAGATGCTAGCACTATGCTCACTATGTAAAACTGAGCTAAATGAATCTTTATTTTATTTTTTAAATAAATGTCCCAGTCATCATGAGAATATGGATGAAGACAGCCCCCTAGTCAGTAAGAACACACTTTTCTTCTCTACAAAGTTTAGCCTCTCCTTTCTTGAATACCTAAAGTGAATTAGCTTGCAAAAATTACCCTGGAGAAGGGTGATAAAACCTAGGAACTGTATATAAGAATGGATTCTTCTCTGTTACAATAGGGAAGAAAAGGCACAGTTCTGGATCAATGTAGATTTATGATAGTGGCTTATATTAAATGAAGATACACGATCATAGATAATTCACTAACTCTTAGAAGGGTGGGAAGTTGAGAGCTTTTCACATGTGATAGGTAGGGTCAACCACACCCTAACGATGTGTTTTAGTCAACTTTTTTTGCTGCTGGGACTAAAATACCTGACCAGAACAATTTTAAAGGAGGAAAAGTTTATTTAAGGGCTCAGGGTTTCAGAAGTCTTAGTCCTTAGGAGGCCAGCTCTATTCCTGGGGGCTCAGAATGAGGCAGAACACCATGGCAGAAGAGTGTGACAAAAGGACGCAGTGCACATGGGGATCAGAAGCAGAGAGAGACTTAACTCTACTGATAAAAAAATATATATCCCATACCCCTGCCCCAATGAACCACTTCCTCCAGCCACACCCTACCTGCTTCCAGTTACCACTCAGTTAATCCTATCAGGTATTAATTCACTAACTTAGTTAAAGATATAACCCAATCATTCCTTCTCCAAACCTTCTTTCTTGTCTCACACAATAGCTTTTGGAGGATACCACATCTAAACCATAACATAGTGGAAATTTGAGTGCCCATAAGCTTTTACATTCCAAGCATTAACATGTGTATTGGGAAAAGTTTTGTAACATTTGTAGCAAACTCTCTAACCGCCATATGATAAAAGCCAAAGATTATGGTGGAGGTGTCAACATTAATATTATTTTTCTCAGACATGAGTATATATTTCTGTGGTAGAGTGCTTGCCCAGTATGTTTGAGACCCTCAGTTGGATCCCTAGCACTACAAAGAAAATTAAATAGATAGGTAGATAGATAGATAGATAGATAGAAAGATAGATAGATAGATAGATAGATAGATAGATAGATAGATAGATAGACAGATGATAGATAAATAGATAGTTTTCCATGTTTCTTGGAGGGCGGTGATCAGAGGTGGTGAGGGTGAGATCCTGTAATCACAGGTAGGCAGCAGAGAAAACTGTGACAGTGATATGACCTATTGTCATAACTGTCAATGGACTGTCTAGTAAAACATTGCCAATCAGTGAACCAAACAATAAAATAAAATAAAATCTAGATCTAATGGAAGAGGTCTAACATATACCATAATGGAGAATGAAATTCCAGTCTTGAGCCTGTTCATATACACAGTCTCTTGAGTAATGTGAAGGTTGAATCCTCTTTACGAAGGATTCTGCAGCATTGCAAAAAGGTATATACCCTTTTCCTCTTCAACTTTCCTGAAGTAATCTGTAGTATTTAACATAACAACTGGCGTGGGGCCAAATCTCTGATGAAGCAAGATGTGTGGCCACAGACTGAATTTAAAATAATCCCTGGGTAACTCACATATCTTAGTGCACTAATGTATGAAGCTCTAGTGACTGATGGAGTTTTGGGATGAATCCATTTGATAATGGGTTCACATAGCCTGTGATTTTCTCCTAGTTCCTGAATACATAAACATTGCCTTTTTCAGCAACTGGATGAATGGATCACTGGCTCTCAGACACAGAGAATGAGAACTATGATGCAGGATGATAGACTAGAAGCCACTGAACCTGCCACTGCACAGCAAAATGGCAAACTAAAAGCAAATATTGTACCTGGGGGGTAATTGTTGAGAATAGTGCAACCATGCTATAATTGCAAAATGCCAATCCTAAAAATGGATTTTAAATAGTGAAAGAAAAAAAAGGCATATTGCATACAAAGCAATGCCAATTAACTCTATATGGACTTCTCATTAGCAATAAACCAGTATCAGTGCAATGATACCTTAATTATACTGAGTGAAAATACAAGTCTATTTAGAATAGATATGTTGCTAAATGTTCAAGAGTTAAAAAAATAGATTTTTTTAAAGAGCAAATAATTTATTACCAAAATGCCTTAACAAAAGATACCTCTAAAAAATAGCTTTCAGGCAAAAAGAAACCCAAAAGAACTAAAGAAAGGTATAGATACAGAAAGAAACAGCAAATAATTCTGTGGAGGGTTACTCTACAGAGTCTGTTAATAATGGGAACAGAGACCATATCTCTTAGAATTCCCAAAGCTACTTTCTTTGTGTGTGTGTGTGCGTGCTTGTGTGTGTGTGCGTGTGTGTGTGTGTGTGTGTGTGTGTGGTGCTGGGGATTGAATCCAGAGCCTGTGGAAACTTGTTTCACAATGATGCTAGCTGGAAGAAATTTTTGGCAGATCTTCAGCGTAGAATCACTTTAGTTAAAGTTTCCCTGTGTATAGCCCTAAACCTCAGGAACAAAGGAGGACCTTTACATCAATAACCAGGAGTTTCCACTACAATTTGTCTTTCTACACACAACTTCTGGATTAAATTATATTACATAATTTTCTTTCCTTAAAAGACTTCACAAACATTCTATTTTACAGAGTTTACATTGTTATCAAAGTTTAATTTCCTTGCCCTTTCTCAGACTATTTCAGGTTTAAATGGCACTTGTTAATTTTACTTTAACTGCTTGTTTTGTAATTTTCAGCTAATTAATAAAAATGGATGTGATAATGGGGGAAATAGTTATAATGAGTCACATTATAAGTCAGCTGGGTTTATTTTTTTCTACAAACAAAAGACAACATGCAGCTTTATAAAATAATCTGCATATTTAGCAACTTTTGTAACAACATGTATTATTTATTATTTCTACTCCCACAAGTCTACTCTCCAAGCTACTCATTTTCTTTTACTTTTTCAAATTTATCTATCACAATTCAGGTTTTAATTGAAAAAATAAATAAACACAACCTAGTATTAGTTAGGCCAAGACTAGTATTTATAAGAAATACTTTCACATAGTACCTGGGACAGATTGGAAAATAGCATGATTTGACAGGTTATCATCTAAATCGATAGGGTACCTTGAAGAGAGACAAAGGCAAGGTAAAGCTAAAGAAAGGGAATTGGGAGTTGAATTTGAGAAAACGTCCAACTTTGTCATTCCAAAGATCACAAATGAGTGGTACAACTTGATTATTACTGAGGGGCAAAAATATATGCGCTATTGTAATAAGGTCAATATTATTGTCCTTTTAACAAAGGGATAGTGAATTTATAAATTAAGGAGACCTTATTACATAAAGATTTGGTTGGATACACAAACTATGAGTTTTCAGTAATTTGATGTTATAGTTGCATAATTAAAATGATGTTCAAGTTGATTGCTTTGCAAGATGGATTATGATGTATCTAATTGAGTTGTATCCTTTAGACAAATTTCATGTACTGAACACTAAAGGTCTTGTAACTCAAGATTAGAAAGACATTTTCATACCAATTATTATAGTTTGTTTCAAGACATATACCACTTCATTTACTAGAGAGTCAAGTATTATCAGAACAAAAGGTCAAAGATAGAATAGAAATAATTATTTTCAGTTGCACAAGTGCTTGTAAAAACATGAATGTAACTATCACATCCATTCTCTAGCCACACCGTGTTACAGGGCCACGACCATATATCTGAAATGAAGCATTGGCAGATATTTCACACAGTGCAGTCTTACACTACCATATAAGTTATTAAAGGAACCTCATAAACTTCTTATATGAAAGATATATTGAGCAGTCTATCTTTGATAGAGTGTATTTGAGATTGAAATATCAGCATGTATCCCGATCCCTGATCTTTGGACAGGCTATTAATTAAATTACACAGATAATATTTTTCTCACATGCTTCACAGTGCAAGGATTTTTTCCAAAGATGTATTATTGAGTGACAATATTTGAATAGCATATAACATTATTCAACTCTTTGTAAAATCATATCCTATAAAAGCCAGCTCACTCTTCAATGCCAATTTCATGAAGGCATGAAAACAGATTTAATCATGAAAGTTTTAATCAAATCTGTGGGACGTCCTTTAACCAGACTGCTTTACTTGTCAAATTACAGTCCTTTCTTACTATGCTTGGAGAGCAAGATACTTTATTCCTGTGGTTCTTAATTGTCTCTTTTTAAACTTCTAAGGAAAATTAAAGACTTTTCATATCACTAGAGAAATATAAAATGTAGGCTAGATTGACTAATAAATATTAATGACATTAAACAACAAACAGCAATAAGACTGGAACATTCATTTAGATTGTGCACCATTTAAATGCCATTTTAAGATGTATATTTCAATAGATAGCAAAAGCCATTATCACCTGTGTACTGTATTAAATTATCTCCATATGAGAATCATAGATGTTCATACAAATGCTCTAACATATTGTTTAGTATTAGGATTTGGCTTCCCTAACTATTACATTAGCATAGTTTATGCAAATTTATGTAAAATGTATGCAACACTGATTATTATAAATTCCAGTATTCTCTATGGTCAGTCAGAAATACTAACTAAAAGTACAGAAGAACAGTGCCATTATTATGTAATTAGATTTAGATAATTTCATTTACAATATTCCTAATGTTATATAATAAAATCACTTTTGCTTTTTTAGTTAGAAAAAATAACATACATGTTTTTCAAATAGATATCTTTTATTTTATGCATCTTTATTGTTCTTATTCTGATATATAAATCCATTCCTTTACACAATGTTTATTTTGTAGGCAATGAATAAAATAGCATTCCTTGTCCTATAAAACTTATATCTGAACAAAAATTAGAAACAATAAACAGACAAGATATATAATAAACAATGACAATTCATGAGAAAGTCTTAAAGTAAGAAGATACAAAATCCAAGAGTGCAATAACATTGCGTATCCATACATAGAAGTGATGTCTGAAAAGTGGATATCCAAACAGAAAACTTACAAAAGAGGTGAGTGGATCACAGGCTGCTTCAGACTATTCTGGGAAAAGGAAATGACAACTGCAATTACTACAAGGTAGAAAAATACTTAGGGTGATCAAAGAGCAGGAAAGTCAATATGGCTTGCAAGTAAGTGATGAAAGGAGGAAAAGAAATTAGATATGGGAGTATGAAAGGGCCAGACTTTCTAAGTTGATATATACCATGTAAAGGAATTTGAATGATATTTTAAATGAGATTAAAAATATTTGAAGTTTCTGAGCCAAAGACTCATTATTTCACACGTTTTAATGTGTGAAAAAATAAAATGAGGATGGGGATCAAGAGAGTACTCAGGGAGAACAATTAGAAGGCTTCTGGCATAACCCAGCCCTAAAAGTATGGTGATTTAGAACAGGGACGTATAATGGAGATAATGGGGATAGCTGGATTTAAGATTTTTATTGAGCTAAGAACAGTGGGATCAGTTGATGCATTGAGTGTGGGGTGTGAAAGGGGGATGAGGAAACAGAGGCATAGCATAGTTAAATAACTTGCCAAATTCCCAAAGCCAGTTTAATGCATAGCTACCTTGGAACACAGGACGCTTGGCTGAAGAGCAGATGTTAAATCATTTTTATACAAACGAGATAAGAGGACAAGTTTAGATAATGGACATACATATATAACAAAGTTTTTTAATACATCCAAAAAATGTTGTACTAATTTTAATTTCAGTGAAATATGACATCTAATTCCAAATACACCCAACCAATATATATCCAAATAGTGTTTTTTTTCTTTATGCATTTAAATTATTGGGCACTTATTATATGTAAGAAACCATATTAATACTATTAACAGATTAAATAAAGAAAAAAAAAGTCCTAACAATGAAAACCTTACTAACAGAGAAAATACATCCCAGAGTGATTACTGATGTTACATTAAATACTTAATCTGAAAAATCTATTCCTACTTGTTTGGAATTTCAATTTTGATAAATAACTCTGTGATCTAAGAAGAGCTAAAAATCTCTCTGTATATATTTGTAATTCTGGGGGCTTGTAGCAAGCAGACTTTGAAGATTGCCTCCAATGACCCTGCCCCTTGGTATTCATGGCCTTGTATAATATACCATCCTCTGGAGTGTGGACTGGACCAAGTCAGTTATTTCTAATGATTAGAATACAGGGAAGGTTATGGAATGGCACTGCTGAGATTAGATTATAAGAGACTGAGACTTATATAATTCCAGGGAGCCCTCTCTTGAAATCTTTCTTGCACATTATTTTGCTTGTTCTGATGCAGCCAATATGAATTGCCTGATTTGACAGATCACTATTTGGAAAAACATTCAACTCAAGAGGAACTGAAACTCCCAGTTGAACAACCAACAAATAAGTAAATCTGTCAACCCCAGTTAAGAAAACTTTGAAGAGATCAACCACTAGATGAGTGAGTGACTGATTTCAGCCACTACCAATACTTTCAGAAGACTATCCCAGGACCAACTTAAGCCTCATTCCTGGAATCCTGATCTAAAGACACGGTAGGGTAGATAAATTTTTTTTTTCTTTTGGCACTAAGTTAAAGGGTAATATGTAATCTACCAATAGATTACTAGCACAGCAACTTCTGGAGAGAGAAAAAAAATAGAGAGCACCTTTTTCAGTTTTTAACTGCTGTCTAACAAACTGCCCCCAAAACATAATGACTTAAAACAATATCATTTCATTATATCTCATGATTTAGCAAGTCAAATAATGTGGAAGTTCTTACTTCAGTGGTTTTTCTGTTTCATGTGGCATTGACCAATATCACTCAGCAGTATTCAGTTAACACATGATATGTTTGGGGTAATCCAACATGATTTTTCTCACTATTCCCTGATTGGTCATGACAGAGAATTTGGGCTCGCTGAGGGCTCTTTCCCTCTCCATGTGGTTTCCAGGCCTTACTGCATCACTATAAGGAGTTCTACTTCTTACGTGGACATAGGGGGCTTCAGGAAACAGAAAGACCAAGTTGTTCATTCAGCACAGACACTGGCACAGCATCATTTCTGCTGTATCTTATTGTACCCCATTGGTCAAAGATAGAGAGCATTCCTCAGAACCACACTCAATGAAAAGACATCGAAGAACTGATGGAAATCTTAAAATACCTACAAATATTTAGGAGTACTAAATTTCCCCAGAAATAATACTGACTGCTCTAAGTTAACTGATTAGGCAAAATTCAGAAGGAATAAGAAAAAAAAAAGTTGGCTTGAATGGGGAAATCACATTTGAACTTATGTATTTAAATTTTCTCCAACAATTCAGCATATAATTCTATCATTTTATGGAACACAAGACAGAAAAATCTCTGGTAGAAAATGGGTAATCAAGATGACTGTCATCATCAACATTCACATTGTCTTTATAATTAATTGATACTAGAAATAAATAGTTCATTTGACTAAAACCTGTCATAAATTCCAAATTTCATTAAAAACCTGCTTTTGTTAAAATATATATATGTATATGTAAACATATGTAATATATATATAAATATATATTAAAGCAAATGTAGGTTTCTAAAGCATATTATTATTTACCTATAGAAAATAATCTTTCTAGTTCCCCATGAATCAATCTCTCTTTTAGATGAAACAGTAAGAAGCAGATGACATAATACCATATACACAGTAGAATTTAAAGTATAAGCAAACAACACCGAAAAAGTTACCATGAGTGGTTAAATAGGACACAAACAGCCATCCCTTTTCCCCTCCTTATAAATAAGAAGAAAGCTTTTGCTTCCTAGTATAAACACATTTACTTTGGTATGGATCTGGGTTATTAACTTTGGCAAGATAAGACTACTATCTCTCACTTTACAACCTAGTAGATACCAAAATGACTTCAGGTCTCTTCTCTACGTGAAATATAAATATACACCTCTGGAGTAGTGAAACTCTATGGAATTCCTACTGAATAGAGATTCTCTCTCAGCCCTGATCCCTAGTTTTAGCAAAATTTTCTTGGAAAAAAGAAAAGTCTTGAGCAGATAAATGCAAATATTTCCAGTAGTGTCCCACAATATCTTAATTCATTATAAATGTATTAACAAATTTAAAATGGGGTAAATTTATTTACTTACTAATATTTTCAGTAACATTTAATTCTTGTTATAAGCAAATATTATAAATTATTAGCACTGATTGGTAAAATTTATAGATAATTTTCATTTTTAACTTTATGCATATGTATCTTCTAAATTCTCACGTACACATATAGTGTCAACTTGAAAATAAGTAAAAACATTATTTTAGCGGGTTTTAATCATGTTTCTAACTTTTTAATTAATCTGAGAAAAACAGTTTCTAAATGTAATGATTAAAATAGCATAAATTTTGTGTGGATTTCAATAACTTATGTACATTCTATATATAAATATGAAATTCTTGAATTTTCCTCAATAGTTATTGGAAAAGTTATATTTGGTTTATTATTTGTATGTGCATCTCCCCCTTCCTATATGCTCAAGGTGAATATTAATAACCCTGCATTCAGCCTGAGGTCAGCAGAGTCACCATTTAACCACCTCATCAAGATTTTCCACTAATAAAAGCTGGCACTGTACATCCACAAGAAATTAATTTAAAAAAATAACTATGGATAAATGGCAGAAAGATCAATAGAAGGAAGGGAGCAAGAAAGCAGGGGGTGGGGAGAGGGAAGGGAAAGTTGAGGTTCTGGGGACTGAATTAGAACAAGACATATTTCATGCTTGTATAATAATGTCAAAGTGGATTCTTTTGTCACGTATAACTAAAAAGAACCAATAGAAAAAGAAGAAAGCAGAAGAGCAGAGGGCAGGGGAAATGTTGGCACTGTAGGGAAAAGTCCATAGTGGCTTCAGGAGATGAATAAAGAAAGACAATGTCTATAATTAAAAAAATTTTATCACCTCTGTGACACTCATTTTGGGGTCTTCTTGCAAATTGTATTTAGGCCTTTCCCATAGTTCCTGGGGTAAGTTATTTCTATATAAAAAGATATTTGCAAATAAGAGAGAATATTCACATTTTATCTGTATGTGTTCTTGTCAAAAATCCAATAATTTGTAAGAATTTGGTTTTTATCAACATTATCCTGAGAGCACCTTCTAAAATTTTACCTGATCTAGCCGTGTACCAAGTAGTGGATGACACTATTCATAGCCTAGTCTATAGCCGTATTCATCATATGCTGCCAATTCAAAAGTAATGAGGCACAGTTATCATCTATGGATTTAGTGTACAAAGTTCCCTATATAACTTCACACTCTATCAAAGGTATTAGGTAAAAGGTAAATTCAGCCCTTTTACACAAACAGTCCATCAGTTGCCCTTGCATAAAAGAATTGTTCTCAGTTTTTTCCCATTTATACAAAAGTGAGTATATTGTGAATATTTTAAATTTCATTGTAAGTTGCAGAACTTTATCCAGAGGTATTTAAGCAGAGGACTCTAGACATACTCCCAATACTGGACATGAACCTTGAAATAAGAAGACAGCTCTAAATTTGTTTTATATGGTGATTATGCATGTTTAAGGATCATTTTTATAGATTAATAGCACAGCAATTTTAATTTCTCATTACTTGACCCTTACTAATATACTTTTGAAATCACTCAGAAAACCCTCTTTAGTAAGGAGCTTGAGAAGCTGTACTGTAGCTGCCAGATGACCAATTGCATGGAAAATTGAAATAGATAGGGAAAAGTGTTTCCACTGAATGATTTTGCACCAGAGTGTGGTAATCACCTTGGTAATGTTTGGCTAATGCCCTCCTTTTCTCCATTACCTTCCATCAACTTCCATCATGCTTCACTTCCTTTCTAGGACTCAGGGTAGTTCTCACTCCTCCCTGTACCAATTTCATTTGGTACCAGTCCATTTCACACCATTCCAACAATTTATGCTCATCAGTTTATGTTATCTTTCCAAATATCTTACATTATAAGAAAACCATACCATTATTCCTTTATCTCTCTCAGGTTTTTAAGTCATCCTCAAAATTCATGAACAGAATAAAAGCTTTTAATAAAAGAGATTTAAAAATGAATACGAAATTAGAAATATGTGTTAAAATAACAGCCCAATTCAAATATATAAAGCAAAAAAAAAAAAAAGGCTCACCAATTCTAGTTAAATAGAGTACTTTAAATAAGGATGTATTTAAGAGTAAATGCCAGCCAGGTGATAATTTAGACCTGAATCCAGACTACCAAGTTTATCCTATATAGTCCATAGGACATCCTAAAGAGCATTCCAATCCTGGCCCATATTCTACAATGGGAAAAAGATCTCTATTCCTAAAGGAGAGGTTATAAATTTTATCAAATTTATGTTACTGACAGAGAAGTTTAATTAACTCTATCAGTCACTGATCAAATATCTAATGAGACTCAAAAGGTGCCAGAAAAATATGACTACCCCAAAGTTTCATACAAATGTTCAAATTAGCTTAGTTCATAATTTCCAAAAAACTAGAAGCAATCAAGATGCCTGTCAGGAGAATAAACAAGCTTTACCTCATCTATATAATTGATTATTATTCAGGGATTTTAGAAAACCGAAATATCAAGTAACAAAAATGTATGGGTGACTTTTAAATGCATATTGTCAAGAAAAACAAGAAATAATTTAAATTCTCAAACAACATGATTTCTAAACTTACTATCAATTTCTACTGATCAAAAGAGATTTGGCTAAAGAATACACAGCTATATTAATGACTCAACATAAAAAACTACACAACTGTAGTTAACTCATCATTAACAAAAAGTAAAATACAATTTTATAGATATAATATAATCTTTTTAAAATGGTGTTGGAATAATTTTATGTGTGCAAAAAAAGGAACTAATATAGACTTTGTACTTTCTACAAATATTAAATTCATGTTGATCATAGACCTATATGTAAAATATTATAACATTTCTAAAATGAAGCCCAAGGAAAATGAGATCGTCTTCAGTTTATTATGAGTTTTAGGTACAGCACCAAGAGTAAAGATAGAAAAATTAATGAGCTGGACTTTATGAAATATGTCTGCTCAGCAAAATACTTTAGCAAGTAAATAAAAAACGAAGTTATATATTAAGATAAATCGGTTGTGAAACACATTTATGACAAAGGAATTTTATTCACACTGTACAAAGAATTGTAACTCAACAATATGAAAGCAAGCAATCTAGTTAAAGAAATGAGCAAAAGATATGAACTGACATCCTATCAAAGGAGAAATACAGATGCTAAATAAACATGTGTAAAGATACTTAGCATCATTAACAATTGGGAATTGCAAATTAAAACAATAATAAAATATCACCACATCTACTAAAGGGCTAAAATTTGAAAAATTGACTAAATGAAGCATCAATGAGAATAAAGAGTAATAGAAAATCTCTCTTATTGCTAGTTAGAAAGCAAAATGTAATGAAACTTTGAGAGTCAGATTAACAATTTATTACCAAGGTAAACATAGATTTACTACACAATCAGAAATAGCACTTCTATGTATCCATCCAACTCATTTGAAACTATGGCTACCTGAAATCAGCACATAATTGTATAAAGCAGGTGCCAAAACTGGAAGCAAACAAGATATCTATCAATAGATGATAGATAAACAAACTATACCACAACCATGCAATGAATTACAATTCATGGATGAAAGAAATGAGCTATAAAGACACAAAACAGTACGATGAATCTTAAATGAATATAGCCAAGGCTACATTTGTTACGTTCCCAACTATATGATATTGTGAAAAAAAGGTAAACTATATAAACAGCTTTAAAAACAAATCAGTGGTTGCAGAGGTTTGGGATAAGAAAGGAAGGTTTACATAGGTGAGATGGAAGATAATTTTTAAGGGAGATAAAACTGTTTTTTTCTGATATTGTCATGGTGGTTATATGATAGTATGCATTTCTTCATAGCCAAAAAAATTTACAGCACAAAGGGTAAATCTTAATGTATACCAATTAAAACAACAATCATTTAAGGAGACTAAATGATTCTAAGATGGAATGAAGAATATAATAATCAATTCCACTAACTTATGAATATATACAAAACAACAATTGTGATATATTAGGGGAAGTATATACTAGGCTAAATATCTTTAGAAGTGAGGAGAATCTGAAGGCTGGAGGTCAAAAGAAAAAAAAATTGAGTGAAACAAAGTTGTGCAAAATTACCATAGATAATAAAAATATTTCCCATCCCATGCATGGAATTAAAAATTATGACACTACAAGACATACAATTAGAAGTGAACAATTAAGTAAGCAGATGAGAAAAATAGTCTCTTCACAGAAATGAAGTTTGCAGGCAAGCAAGGAGAGAAGACTAGAATGATCATTGTGATAATGAATTAAAGACATCAGTATTAAATCAAGTTTAGCTTCAGATAGACAGAAATAATTATATACAGAAATATTTGTTGATATATATCTATACACTGATCAGGATACACACATATACTTTCTGGCTCTGTCAGATGAGAGGGCTTGGAAACAAGGAAACCTCAGTAACAACAAGCTTACACAGCACCCTGACATTGCTTTCTGTTTGTCTTCTCAAATAGATAACAACAACAAAGCTTCCTGGAGAAACAGCAGATTCTAAACATGGAATAGGACATATAGAAAATGAGCTCGGAGCAGCATATAGTGCCAGAATGTAAAAAATTATTTAAAAACAAATGAAAAGACAGTGATAGAAAGGTGTTAAAAGGGGCATACTATCAAGAGAAAAATTCCCTATGGTCAACAATGTAAGAAATAAAATTAATAACATAATATTGATTATAACCAAAAGCATAAAATAAATATGAGTTTATATTAATATATGTATATGTATATATATATTTATACATATAAATTTTTTCTTTATATATATATATAAAGAAGAAAATTGAAATAATAAGTGGAAAAGACAAGTCTCCCATGAATAAGAATTCTAATTAATTTATGCAGATACAAGGAAGAGGAGCATAACTCTCAAATTCTAAAATATGAGCTGTGCAGCAGTTATTTCTATACAAATACTGCAGTATAAAACACGTTTAAGAGTACTTCAAGTAGAAAATCCAACAGCACTTTGTCAGCCAGGTGAACAAGCTCAAATTGAAAACAACAACAAAGCTTCCTGGAGAAACTTATCAACACTGGTAAGTCATCTTGATTGCGTGTACTTTTAACATATGCTATGATGAAAACGACACTTTAATCTCAGTCTTATCATGAGAAACTTATGAGAAAATCTCAGCAGAGATATTTTCTATACAATACCTGATCAGTACTCCTCAAAACTCTCAAAGTCACCAGAAACAAGGGAAGTAAGAAGTTTTCACAGCCAAGAGATGCCTAAGGACACATGGCTCACAAATGTGATATAGTTTTCTGTAGGAGATCCTGAAACATATGAAGGACAACGACTGAAAACTAAGAAAATGTGAGTAAACTATATATTCAGATAGCAATAACAAAATACTACATCAATATTAGTTTGCTGACTGTAACAAATGTACCATATGCATATAAAATATTAATAATACGGAAACTAGATGTAGGAGGTATAAGAATTGTTATTTATTTGCAATTTTTCTATAAATATAAAACTGTTCTAAAATTAAATGATTACTTTAAAAACACAAATATTATACTGAAAATTCAAAACAGGACCACTTTGACTATAGTATTTTTCTACCACATTTCACAAATATCTTTGATCTTAGAATACCATGCAACTAACTGTTCATTGTGCATAGTCAACAATCTATACAGCCTATAATTTTAGTATATACCAAATTTGCAAAGCAACTTAAGAATGGTAAATTTATAAAGCTTTTATAAAACTAAACGGAAAATGTAAATCCAGTGGAGTATAACACAAAACAGATGCAATTAAAATATAAAATCTCAAGTTATAAATCCTTGACATCTAGGATAATAATGTATTTTACATTTCCAAATTACTGTACTATATAGATTATCTGTCATATATGGCACATGATTTACCAAGTGTTCCTGAAAAAACAAATGCCATGTAATGTTACACAGGTAAATAATTTATGGAAATATTACTACATTCTACATTCAAGATTTGAAGGGTCACTGCAGGCATTAGTAAATCACATTGATTCTGATCAATGTGACAATAAAGAAATGAATTAATCAACTATGAATTTATTTTATTCAGCATTTCCTAGAAATACTCAATCTGTGAATAGAGGTTTTCCATAAAGCCTTGATAGTTTTTACAAAAGTAATATGTCCGCAAATATATTGAGCAAAAAATAAAAAAAAACAGAAGCCCCTGTAATTTTGTATATGAATAAAAAGCTACAATCAGAGGATGTCAAAATTTAGATATAAAATATCTTGCCTCATATATCACATCTTATATTTCCAGTTTAGAACAGGAAGTTTTAGTAAATACTCACAAAATGAATACTTAATATTATTTTAAAACCTTTAAGCAGTCTCACTGTGGAGGAAGACAACATGGTATTCATAAAGCTATCTTTGTTAAATTTATTTTATGCTTTATTTCTACTTCAATGTTCTATGAAATTATTGCAGTATTAAAAAGTGCCTCTGATGTTTTAAATAAATGACATATGAACAACAACTTCATGCCCTATAGTTATTCCTATTTTAATGTACCCTAAATATTAAAATCATTAAACATCCTCCATTCATAGTCAGTTATCCTAAGGCTATGAAGAAAATTAAAGTGGGCATCAAATTGCTATGCTTTTTATAAAACAATACATTTCACAATTCCTCAAAGGAACTATTGATCTATTACTGGAAAAGCAGAGAATAAAACCCTTCAAACCCTCCAAAAATATACTAATGCAGATTTGTATAAAACAAAAATCAAATATCCTTCATGCTACACCTAATAACGGTGAAGAAAAAAATATATAAAAACTGAAAGACAAGTATATTATGTCATTTATAAAATATTTCCTCCATGTGATTCTGCTGATTCTGTTTGAAATATTTAATGCTTTGGAATATTATTTAAAAGTTTTAATAACATATTTTTCAAAAGCTATTTTATATTGTGTAAAACAAAACTCCATTTCTGCTTAGTAAGTTTACCCATCCCCCACCCCAGGATTGTCCATTACTGAACATTTATTGAGTACCTACTATAATTTAATCAAATAGCCCAACAAACCATGAAGTCCATGATGTCTTTTTGGCAATTTGAACAGTTTAAAACATCATCTCACTGAAAAATTTATGTCTCTTTGTTATGCTTGAAAAGGATTTTATTTTAAAACTTCAAAGAAATCACATTAATCATATACAAGATTAATTTTTCTGCCATACTAAATTATGCAACATAAGAAAAGTTAGTAATATACTGTGCTCAGCTTGGCCCCTCATTATTGATCTCGGACAAACAAGGGTTGGAAATGTGGCAAGAGTGGCAATTAATAAGATTTTTAAGTTTCAGGTACATAATAAACTATATGTTGCCCACTGGACTTATAATAAAGTGAAATTTCAAACCTAGGTCAAGTTAATAAATTTTGATACATATTTATTATGAAAAATACTAATGTGATCATATGTGAGACTGGTCTCTTATATGTATCTTTGATGAAGTATTTAATCTTCCATGAAGACAGAATCAAAGGAACTTTGAGTTTGAAAATCTACAATAAGTTTGGATGTTTCAAACAAAGGCTATGGTACACAATCATTTTAAACTTATGAAGTTGGACAGTGAAAAATGTTAAAGAGGCTATGGATAAAGTGATGTGATATAGGATATGTGTATGCAAATCAAAATATCCTCTTCAAGAAACAATTTGACATTTTCTTGTGAAGCTCAGCATTCACATGACACACAACAAGCAATTCCTTTTTTAAGTATGTAACAGAAGAAATTATTACACATCTGAAAATAAGGTAGAAATAAAAGTGTTCATAATAGAAAATTTTGTGATAGTTTTTTAAAATTGGTTCTTTTTAGTTACACAAGAATTCATTTGACATAATTATAAAAGAAAGGATTATATCATATTTTAATTCAGTCCCCAGTATGAACATTTCCCCCCTCCTCATCCCTATATGTGGTATATAAACACAATGGAATATTACTCAGCCAAAGATCATTCTACTCTAATGATCTTTCTACCATTTACTCAGGTACTTTTTTAGATTAATTTTTTGTGGATGTACATCACTGTAAGATTCACTATGGTGTATTCACATAAGTACATAGGAAATTTAGGTCAGATTCACTGCACTGGCTTCCTTATCCCATCCCTCCTCCCTTCCCTATTCTTCTTTGTCTACTCCATTGACCTATCTTCTGCTATTTTTTTATTTATCCCTGAAGTTATTGTGGATTAGTTTCCACATATCAGAGAAAATATTTGACCTTTGGCATTTGAGAATAGCTTATTTCACTTAGCATGATAGTCTCTAGACCATCCATTTGCCAGCAAATATCATAAGGTTATTCTTCTTTATGGCTGAGTAATATTCCATTGTGTGTATATACCACATTTGCTTTATACATTCATCTCTTGAAGGGCACCTAATTTGCCTCCATAGCTTGGCTAGTGTGAATTGTGCTGCTATAAACATTGTTGTGGCTGCATCACTGTAGTATGCTGATTTTAAATCCTTTGGATATATACTGAGTAGTGGTATCACTGGGTCAAATGGTGATTCCATTCATCATTTTTTGAGGATCTCCATACTGCTTTCCAGAATAGTTGCACCAAGTTGCAATCCCACCAACAATTTATGAGTGTACCTTTTTCCCCACATCTTCACCAACATTTATTGTTAATTGTATTCTTGAAAAATGCCATACTGACAGGAGTCAGATGAAATCTCAGAGTAGTTTTGAGTTGCATTTCTCCAATTGCTAGATATATTGAACATATTTTTTCATATATTTGTTGACTATTTGTATTTCCTCTTTTGAAAATTGTCTGTTTAGTTTCTTTGCCAACTTATTGATTGGGTTATTTGTTTTTGGTGTTAAGCTTTTTGAGTTTTTTTATATTCTATATATTAATGGTCTGTTTGAGTAGGAAGTGGCAAAGATTTTCTCCCATACTATAGGCTCTCTCTTCATGCTCTTGATTGTTTCTTTTGCTGTAAAGAAGTTCAAATGATGCAGAGAAAGCTTTTGACAAAACACAGCATCCTTTTATGTTCAAAACACTAGAAAAACTAGGGATAGTAGGAACATACCTCAACTTTGTAAATGCTATCTATGCTAAACCCAAAGCCAACATCATCCTAAATGGAGAAAAATTGGAAGTATTCCCTCTAAAAACAGGAACAAGACAGGGATGCCTTCTTTCACCACTGCTATACAACATAGTCCTTGAAACACTAGCCAGAGCAATTAGACAGATGAAAGAAATTAAAGGGATACGAATAGGAAAAGAAGAACTCAAACTATCACTATTTGCAGATGGCATGCAGATCCTCTATACTTAGAGGATCCAAAAATTCTACCAGGAAACTTCTAGAATTAATAAATGATTTCAACAAACTAGTGGGATATAAAATCAACACCCATAAATCAGTTGTATTTCTATACATCAGTGATGAACCCTCTGAAAGAGAAATTAGGAAAACTATCCCATTCACAATAGTCTCAAAAAAATTAAAATACTTGGGAATCAATTTAACAAAAGGGGAGAAAGACCTCTACAATGCAAACTATAAGACACTAAAGAAAGAAATTGAAGGAGACCTTAGTAGATGAAAAAAATCTCCCATTCTCTTGGATAGGCAGAATCAATATTGTCAAAATGGCCATATTACCCAAAGCACTATATAGATTCAATGAGATGCCAATTAAAATCCCAATGTCATTCCTTATAGAAATAGAAAAGGCAATCATGAAATTCATTTGGAAGAATAAGTGTATATCAGTGTGGTTTTGACTACTTCATTTGAGAGAAGGATGACTTTGTGAGCTTCTTTTTCTTAAGAGTCCTGGGTTAGGTGAATATACAGATAGTTATATTGCAATTTAATGGGGGACTTCTGCTGATCCCAATCTCAGCCCCACTTTAAGTGATGCCACTGAGCCCTTTACTATAGTCACTTATGAGGCAGGCCTTATTCTATTCAACCTTATAAGAACAAAAACTTGTTACAATTTATCTCTGCTGTTCCTTAAATTCAGGTATACATCAATGATAAATTTCTGGAACAGGTCAAAAAGTTAGTTCTTAAATTTCTAACTTACTCTACCTTTAAATGATTGCTGAAAGGAGGAAGAAAGAAAGATCAGGTAAATAGGAAAGGGGAAAAAATAAAGAAAAGGCAGGTTGTAAAAGGATAATTCATACCAATGTACAGAGATAAATTGATGGATGTTGTTTGAGGTTGTAACAAATAGTGCACAGGGATGAGGAGAGGTGAGAGAAGCAGGTATAAACTACAGCTAGGAAAACAAACATAGGAAGATTGACTTCAATCAATGCCTTAAACAATTAGATGAAATACAAATGGATTGAAGGTACAATGCTGGCTATTGGGTTAACAATTATCATTCAAGTTAAGGAGTAATTTGTATAATCAAAGTTGACTTTAGAATTGCTTATCGTATAACATTTCCAGGTGAAGGAAATTCTTATTAAATCTTGGATTTCACTGGGGTTTGGACATTCAGCAGATGCCCACCAGTCTTTTGGAATGTGGATCTCTCCCAAGTTGCAGGGAAATAGGAGTCAATTTCCTAGTTTCTCTTATCCTCCTCCTAGAAGCTTCTGTTTTATCAGTTCAGGGGCCTGTAGCTGACTTACTCAGATGATGCACTGTTTCTGTCATGTGCAGTAGTTCAGGATGCAGTCCCTGTAATTGCTGTGTGTGAACATGTACCTGTTCTTTTTACTAGATCCTTTTCCTGATAGTGAAGATTCTAGTGTCTATCTGTGAACATAGGAATTCTGGTTCTGGATTTTCCACTGGTGATTTATGGTGCAGAAGTATTCCCCCAGTTGAAACTGTTGAATTACTATAGTGAAGGGTCTCTAATAGTTCACCTGGATTCTAGTTTTCACTACCTTAGCTTGTGAATGGCTTGATGAATGGATGATTTCCTCTTTCTACTAAGTTTGATGCAAGGTTCTGTAAGTTTCCAATGTCACTTGCCAGTTGGGAATATGGATCTGGCTGTGCACCAGTTAAGGATGGCAGGAGCCTCTTTCTGCTTCATAGCCTCAGGCAATTTCCCAATAGATCTCTGCCACCAAATATTCAGGCAGCTTCCCTCTAGTATGGCCCTACACCCTGGCCCTGCCATCCGAATCGCAGGGACTGTCCCTAATCTTCCTATAGTGCTTCCCCCCAGTATCATTTGTTGGGGGCCTGGTGACTCTACTTTCTTTTGATCAGGACATAAGCTGTTTGGTTATAAAATAAAAGACCACAAATAAGAAATGCAAATCTACCCACAGTTATATTCTAGCTCATATTTAGCAAATTGACAAAACGTAAAAGCTGACATTGTCTGCTGTTGTCAAGAATGCTGAGCAATTGAAACTGCATTCCAAAGATCTAAAAAGAATACCAGTCTGGAGAAAATTTGGCAGATTTCAGAAAAGTTAAACAATGAGAATGATGAATTTCTTGGGAGACAACAATGTGGGAGTTTTTCCTTGAATTCCTTCATTGAACAAGCACAAGGAAAAGATAGCCAAAAAATCTAGAGGTAACTTAGAAGAAAACTAAGACTATATACCTGTAAATCTCAAACACGCCTGTAATCCCAATGGTTCTGGAGGCTGAGGCCAAAGGATCTCGGGCACTTAGGGAGCCTCAGCAACTTGGTGAGGCCCTAAAAAACATGAGACCCTGACTAAAAAATTAAAAAAAAAAAATTAAAAGGGATGGGGATGTAGTTCAGTAGTTAAGTGCCCTTGGGTTCAATGCCTAGTACCAAAAATAAATAAACACATTCATAAAATAAAAATAATAGGTAACAACAAGTAAACAACAAGTAAACAGAGGATGTCTATAAAAGCTGAGAACAAAATGTGAAAAGTAATCAAGTATACTCAACCAGAGAAGTACAAAAGGCAAATTAGCAGAGAATACTAGCTCAAATTGAAAATGTTTTTTCACATCTATTGGTAATAAATAGGACTCTGAAGCAAAATCTGTAGTGACCTTGTAGTGGTCCACAGATGCATAACAAATCACCACAACTTTGGTGGCTTTTAAACAACACATCTTTATCATCTCACACTTTCTGTGTCAGGAGTCTAGTTACAAGTTATCTAGATTCTTTGTCATGGTCTCAGAAGAGTGCTCTCTCTCATGTCAACCAGAATGCATTCTTATCTGGAATTTCTGTGCAGAAGAACTGCTTCTTCTGTGTTTAATCAGCTTGTTGAAATAATTTACTTTTTTGCTGTGTAAAAATGAGTACATATTGGCTTCACAGTGGCTTTCTTATGGAGGCCACCCTAAGTTCCTTGTTATGTGTATCCCTAATGATGGCCTTTTATTTATTCAAATCCATATAGGGTTAGAAGTCTCTACAGCTAGTCTGCCAGCAAGATGGAGTTCTAAATAATGCAACATAACCACAGTAATGTGTCCCTTAACTTCAGCCATGTTTTAATAGTTAGAAGCAAATCACAGTTTCCACACTCAGTGGGATAGGATGATACCATGTATGAGCACCATGAGCCAGGGATTATGAAGGATAACATGCCCCTTCTGTCTGTCACAGGGCTGAAACACTATTAAGTAATGAATGGTATCTTCCAGAACAAAGCCCTATACTTATAAAAACTAAACAGTATCAATTAAAATTTTAGTGTAAGATAAAAATGGGGAAAAATTTGTTTCCATGCAAAGAAGACAGAAATGTTAGAAGAGGGGAAAAGAATTAGATCATGTAGCTCAGTGGTGTTATACTTGTTTAGCATGTGCAAAACCCTGTGTATGATCCTCAGTGCCATACATACACAAAATAGTAATAACAAGTTTAAAGGAAAAATATATAAATTTACAATTAACAATGGCAACAATGATTGACATGACTGATATTTTTAATTGTATATTGAACATTTTCCACAACCTACTACATTGTAGACAATTAAAATGCTCCAACAATCTTAAATGATTTAAATGATTTGGAATAGTACAATTAGTACACTTGAATTAACCTAGAATTAATAAAAGGAGAATTAGGGTTTTCTCACTTAATGTGAAATTGAAGGATTTCTAAATAATTTATGTATTAAAGAACTAAAACAGAAAAATATAAAATTTTAGTGAAGTAAATAAAAATTTACTTTATTAAAATTTATAAGATGTAGGTATAGGTATAATTAGAAAGAAATTTATAGCCCTAGTTGCATGAATTTTAAAAAAGAGAAAGATTAAATATTAGCTTAAAGCTTAAATATTAAATATTAACTTAAAGCTTCCACGATGGAAACAGAAATTTAATCCTAACCATTGTAAATAGATATAATTAGTAAAAATAGATTAAAACATATATAAATAGAAAGGCACATATTTCAGAAATTAAAAAATCTAAAACTCCTACCAATATTTATCAAAATAAAATGAAAAATAAATGAATTACCAAGAACGGGGAAAAAATTCATCCTACAGATCCTACATATATAACAATTTTATTCGATGATATTAAAAACAACTTTATAAAAACGTATTTGAGTATAGGGATGAAATGGTCAAAATATAAGAAAAAAGTGAAAAGTTTTAGAAAATCTTATTAGTTGTGTATCTATTGAAAAAATTAAAACTGTCATCCAAATTCTGCCTCAGAGAAATCTCAAGACTCAAATAGTTTCACCAGTAACTTCTTCCAAATATCTCTAGAATAAATAGCACCAATCTTGTAGAAATAAGTATGTTCTTTATTTATATGGAAATTTTACCTTGGTTTCAAAATCATAAGATAATCTAACAAGAACATGAAATTAGAAACAATATGCATCACAGATACAGATGTGATAATCTCCACAAAATAAATATATATTAAATTTAGTTGCAGAAAAATGTGTCATATTACATGATCATAAAAGTAACTATTATCCATAAGATAAAAATATCCTCTACACAGAAGGAAATGAAGAGAAGAAAACACAATAGAAATATATGCAAAAGACTGGAATAGGACATTTCTCAAAAAGAGACATTCTCTAAGTCAAGTAAAACAGAAGACATCAACAAACACCAAACAGAAATGAAAGAAAAACTACCAAGTATTGCTATACATTCAGAACAATTGGAAATCTTATAAATTAGAATGTAATATTGGCAAAACCATTTAGAAAGGTCTTTATTTAGGTCCTTCTTCATTTTCTTACTTTTTAATTTTATTATTAGTTATATATAACATTGGGGTTAATTTTGACATTACTATACAAGAATGGGAAATAATTTGCTCCAATTCAGTACCTAGCACTTTGCTTTTCTCTCCTGTTCTTCTTCCCTCTGTTCCCTTTCCTCAACTCAACTACCCGTTCTTCTGTTTATTTAGCTTTCTTTTTAAGTTAGTGTATCATGTATATACAGGAAGATTAAATTCACTATAGTATATTCACATATGCACATAGGAAGATTGATCAGATTAATTCTCCCTTTTCCCATCCTCATTCCCTCCCCCTCGATTCCCTTCCTCTACTGCAGCGATCTTGTTTCTATTTTCATGCAATTCCTCCCCCCATTATATTTTCTCTTTCCTTTTTTTTCTTTCTTTTTCTTATTTTAGTCTAGCTTCTGCACAAGAGAGAATACACTTGACCCTTGACTCTCTGGATCTGGCTTATTTCACTTGGCCTGCTGTTCTTCACTTCCATCCATTTACTAGCAAAATTTCACAATGTGATCCTTCTTCATGACTGAGTAAAACACCAGCCTGTATATATGCCACATTTTCTTTATCCATTCATTTGTTGACAAGCACCTAGACAGGTTTCATAGCGTAGCTTCTGTGAATTGCACTAATAAATATTGATGTGGCTGCCTCCCTACAGTATACTAGTTTTAGACCTTTGGGTTATATAACAAGGAGTGAGACAGTTGGATCATATGGTGGTTCCATTCTAGTTTTTTGAGGAATCTTCATACTGCATTCCAGAGAGGATGTGCTAATTTGCAGTCCCACCAACAATATATGCATGTACCTCATATCCTTGCCAACATGTGTTATTATTTGTATTCTTAATAATTGCAATTCTGACTAGAGTGAGATGAAGCCTCAATGTAGTTTTGATTTGCATTTCCTTGATTGCTAGAGATATTGGAAATTGTTTTATATATATAGTGGCCATTTGCATCTTTTCTTTTGAGAAGTGTCTTTCATGTTATTTTGCCCATTTGTTGAATTGTTTTTTGTTGTTTTGGTGTTATGTGCTTTTTATTAGAGAATTATAATTGTGCATAGTATTTGGTTTCTTTTGACAACATTAAATGTACAAAGAATTCTATTTCAATCTCCATTCCTCCTTGCTTTTCCTCCCCTCCTTCCTCCTTGATTCTACATATCTTCCTTTCACTCCTTTCTTTTTTTTTTTATTGGCACTTTCTATATATACATAGAGGAGAAATTCCGTTTGGTATATTTACATATGCATATAATGTAATTCTGTTAGATCATTCCATATTTCTTTCCCTATCTCTTCCTTCCTCCCTCCCTCTCATTCTCCTAATTTTGCTCCATTGATCTCCATATTTTTATAATATGATTCCCTCCCCATTGCCTTCTTTTCTTTACTTTGCTTTAGACTCCACATGAGTGAAACCATCTGATCCTTGATATTCTGAGTTTGGTTTATTTCACTTAGAATTTTTTTCTTCTAGTATATTTATTTGCTGGCAAATGCCATTATTTCATTATTTTTTATGGCTCAAAAAAATTCCATTGTGTAAATATGCCACACTATTTGATCCATTCATCTATTGATGGGCATCTGGATTGGTTCCATAGTTTTATTTTTTAACAGTGAATCATGGGCTATAAACACTGATGTGGCTGCATAAGTGTAGTATGCTGATTTAAAACCCTTTGCATGTATATACCAAAGAGTTGGATAGCTGGGTCAAATGGTGGTTTCATTCCTAGATTTTTGAGAGATCTCCACACTGCTTTCTCAAAAGTACATATAAAAGTACTTTTTCTCCCACATCATCAGCATTTATTATTATTCATCTTCTTGATAACTGTCATTCTTACTGAAGTGAGATGAAATCTTACTGTAGTTCTAATTTACATTCCCCTGAATAATAAAGATGTTGAACTTTTTCCATATATTTGTTGGCCATTTGTGTTTCTTCTTTTGAAAAATTTGTTTAGTTCTTGTGCCTATTTGCTGTTTGGTTTTTGCTATTGGGGTTTTTAAATTTTTTATATAGTCTGGATATTAATCCCCTCTCAGAGAAATTACTGGCAAATATTTTTTCCCATTCCATAGGCTCTCTCTTCCCTCTCTTAATTATTTCCTTTGCTGTGAAGAAGCTTTTTAATTTGATGACATTCAACCTACTAATTCTTGGTTTCATTTCTTGAGCGTTAGAGGTCTTGTTGAAGTCAGTGCCTGCACTTATATTTCATCTAGTGTTTCAGAGTTTCTGGTCTAATTCCTAAGTCTTTTATCCATTTGAGTTGACTTTTGTACAAGGTGAAAGTGATCTAATTTCACTCTTCTATATATAAATATTCAGGTATTTGTGTAAAATGCTGTTTTTTCCATAACATATTCTTAGCATCTTTGTCAGGCATCAAATAGCTGTAAATAGGTAAGTTTGTTTCTGTGTCTTCTATTCTATTCCATTGGTCTTCATGTCTACTTTGATGTTCATATCATGCTGTTTTTGTAACTATAGCTCTGTAATATAATTTGAGATTGAGTACTATGATGCTTGCTGCATAACTTATCTTATTCAGAATTGCTTTGGCTATTCTGGTACTCATTTCCTTCCAGATGAATTTAAGGAGTGTTATTTTTCTAGTTTTGTGATGAATGTCATTGATATTTTAATGGGAATTGCATGAAATCTGTATATTGATTTTGTAGTATAGACATTTTGACAAATTAGTTTGGCCTGTCCAAGAATTTTGAAGTTCTTTTCAGCTTCTTAGGTCTTCTTCCATTTCTTTCTTTAGTAAATTACAGTTTTCATTGTAGAGATCTTTCAGTTTCTTGGTTATATTAATTCAAAAGTGGTTTTTTTATTTTTTTTAGAGGATATTTTGAAGTTGATGGTTTTCCTCATTTCTTTCTCAGCTGAATCACTGTTGTATAGATAAGCTATTGATTTATGAGCATTGATCTTGTATCCTGCTACTTTGCCAAACTCATTATTCAGCTCTAGGAGTCTTCTGGTGGAATTATTTGGGTCTTCTAGATATAGATCACGTCATCAGCAAACTGTAATAGTTTGAATTCTTCTTTTTCTTTTTTTATCTCTTTAATTTCCTTCTTTTGCCTGGTTACACTGGCTAGAGTTTTGAGAACTATATGGAATAGAAGTATAAAAGTGAACATCCTTCTCTTGTTCCTGATTTTAGAGAAATAAGCTTTCAGTTTTTCTTCATTCAATATATTTTTTGCTTTGGTTTTGTCACATATAACTTTTGTCATGTTGAGACAAGTTCTTTCTATTCCTTTTTTCTCCACTACTTTAAACATGAATGATTGTTGTGTTTTATCAAAAGCCTTTTCTGCATCTACTGAGAGGATCATATGGTTCTTAATCTTACTTCTATACATGGTGAATTGCATTAATTGATTTGCATCCCTGAGATGAAACACACTTGTTCATGGCATATTATCTTCTTAGTATGTTTCGATTGTGGTTTGCTGATATTTTATTAAGGATTTTTGTATCTATGTTCATGAGGGACAGTCTATACTTTTTTTTCCTAGATGTGTCTTTGTCTGGTTTTTGTATCAGAGTTACACTGGCTTCATTGGGGAGTGTCCCTTCCCTATAAATTTTATGGAATAATTTGAGAAAGACTGGCATTAGTTCTTCTTTAAAGTTGTGGTAGAACTCAGCTGAGAATCCATCTGGTCTTGGGCTTTTTTTTTTTTTTTTAGCAAGCATTTAATTGTTTCAATTTTATTGCCTGATATTTTATCTGTTTAAGTTTTCTGTATCTTCCTGGCTCAATTTGGGCAGTTATATGTGTCTAGAAATCTGTTAATGTCTTCTAGATTTTGGAATTAATTGGAGTGTAAATTTTAAAAATAATTTTCAATAATTCTTTGGATTTCAGAAGTATCTGTGATGTTATCTCCTTTTTCATCTCTAATTTTGTTGATTTGGGTATTCTTTCTCTTTCTTTTGGTTAGTTTGGCTAGGGGTTTATCAATTTTATTTATTTTTTCAACAAACTAACACTTTCTTGCATTGATCCTGTGTATTCTTTTTAATCTCAATGTTATGAATCTAGGCTGTGATTATAATTATTCCTGCCTTCTGATTTGGGGATTGGTTTGTTCTTTTTCTAAGGCTTTGAGGTGGAAACCAACTTTATTTATCTGAGATCTGTATTTTTTATGTAGATATTCAATGCAATAAGTATTCATTTTAGTTCTGCTTTTATAGTGTTTCAGATTTTGATATGTTTTATCTTTGCTTTCTTTCTACAATTTTTTTCTTTCTTCTTTCATTTTTTCCTTTGATCCATTCTTCCTTCAAAAGAGTAATGTTTAATCTCCATGTATCTATGAGATTTCTATTATTTTTTCTTGCTGTTGTTTCTAGTTTTATTCCATTTTGGTACAGTAGGATGCATGGGATTATATCTATATATTTTTTGCATTTGTTAAAACTTCTATTGTGACCTAAAATATGGTCTATTTTGGAAAAGGTTCCATGAGCTGCAGAGAAGGAGACAAATTCACATGTTTTGGGTGAAATATTCTGCACATGTCTATTAAGTCCATTTGATTTATAGTATTATTTAGGTTGAATATATTTTTATTGATTTAATGCTTCAAAAGAACTGTATATTGATGATATGGGTGTGTTGAAGTCACCCAGCCTTATTGCATTGGGATCTAACTGGGATTTAATGTCAAGGAATGGATTTTTAATGCAATTGGGTATGATGAAATTTGGAACATACATATTTACTGTTATTATATCTTCTTGTTGGATTGATCCCTTTCCCAGGATGTAATGGCCTTGTTTGTATCTTTTGATTGATTTTTGCTTGAAATCAACATTTTCAGATATAATAATAGCTACTCTGGCTTTTTTTATGGGCTCCATGTTCATGGAATACTTTTTGCATCCTTTCACCTTAAGTCTATGAGTGTCTTTGCTTATTAGATGAGTTTCTTAAAGACAGCATATATTTGGATCTTGTTTTCTGATCTGTTCTGCTAATCTATTAGTCTTTTAATTGGGACATTGAGACCATTTGTATTCAGCGTTATTAAGGTCTCTCTGATTAATGGATGCTGATGAATAAGGGAGGTGGGAATGGGAAACATAAGAGAAATAGAGAAACACTAGACGCGACATGGGGGAGGAGGGGGGCAGGAAAGGGGAATGGGTATAGTAAAGATGGTTGATAAAAATATATATATAAAAAATATATATATATATATATACTGTTCATTGAAAGTGCATATAAAGATGTTTAATATGAAGAATGTAATCTGCTTATAATTTTGTGCAAAGTTAGAAAAATTATGATTGTAACAATT
>CM053403.1:29837553-29892259 GCA_028644305.1 Xerus rutilus | reverse complement strand
TTACTCATGTCTGGAAGTAACTATATTGCATTAAGTCTGCTTCATTAATGATTCAATGAAATTAAGCATTGACTAAGTACCTAATAAATTTATATTAATAGAGGAAAAACTGTACTGATTATCACAACCTTTTTGTCAAGTACTTTAAGCTACATTTCCAGTATTTTCATACATGCTCAATAAAAGATTTATGACTCATTTCAAAAATAGGACTGAGGCTTGTTTACATGCTACCATCATACTGGGAAATATATCAAAACCTAGATTGCTTTTTCTGCACGCACGGTAAGACTAAGTACAGAGAAATTACTGCCCATTTCAAATGCTGCATTCTCACTTCCCTATTTGCCCATTTACCCTAAGCTGAGTTCCTATGGACGCCTTAGCTCAGATGGAATGATGTCAAATGATATCTTTATATAATGTTTCTCTCTGTACAGTTCACACATTGAAATGCATTTGTGGAATCCAGCCATGCATATAAACAATGATTTTTCAAATCCCTGATTCCAAACAAGTCATTTTCTGGCTATTCCACAGCACAACATCCAACTGAAGCATTATTATAATCATCTAATTAAATGATAACCAAAGCAAAGAAGAAAATTATTGTCCATTGACAATAAAACACAAACACCAAAACAAATATAAATAAGTGAAATAGAACAGCTGTGGAATATGTGTAAATACATTTATCTTTTTTAAAAGAAATACTACAATTGCAAAGCATAGAGAATCTAACTTTGGAAATAATTGTCCACTCATTCTTGAAGTACTTTATTTTAGCGACCTGGACAGCAAAATCTCTCAATTTTCCATCTGTCTCATTACTGCTCTCTCCCTTTTCCAGTCCTGTCTCTTCTTTCTGGCTCTAAATGTTAGAATGTCTCAGACAAAAACTAATTTCTCGGGCCTTCTTCTTTCCTCTTTTACTCCCTAGGTGATTTCTAGTTTGAAATATCATCTATAAATCATCTTTTCAAATTAACATCTGCTATCAAGGACCACTCACCTGAATCATTGAATTGAATACTCACCTATGTAGTTGGTGTGGAGGTTACTTGAGTGAGTAATAAATGGCCCAAATTTTACATTTGAAACTGGATGAAATAAATTTCAAACTAAATCAGTGATTTTTTAAAATATTTTTTTAGTTGTAGATGGACACAATATCTTTATTTGTTTATTTGTATGTGGTGCTGAGGATCGAACCCAGTGCCTCAGGCATGCAAAGCAAGCGCTCTACCACTGAGCTACAATCCCAGCCCCTAATCAGTGATTTTTAAAATCTCTCCTTTAAATGTTCCTCCCCTCTCTCTCCTAAATCAGTAAATGGCATCTCCATTAAGCCATTTGCTCAAGCCTAAATCTTAAAGTCATTGTTTTCTACATTAATTCTTCCATACTCATTCTGATTTGAAAACAAATCACTTAACAGAGTCTGAATTTCATTGTTAAAATATCATGCTGGTTGCCTTTTAGATTCCTAACTATAGTGTTATAGATCAAAATAAAATCCAAATGAATAATGAGGTCTTATACAATATGGAAGTGGCCTGATTCTGCCAACTTTCCAACCACACTCTGCTTATTCAATATGCTGTGTATAATTTTCATTTCTCTCTGTCTCTAAGATATCAGGTTCATTTCTGACTCATGCCATTAATAACTGGTGCTCTTGTTAATGAAATGTGCTTTCCCAAAAATTTTTGAGTGATAATTATTTCAATAAAATCTGTTTAAATTATATTTCTTCAGAGGCTGGCCAATTTCACAGAAAGTGTCTATCTAAAAACACTCTCCAGTCACCACCTTCCACACTCAAATTTGTTTCTTCAATACTTATAACACGTATGTATCACATATATAAATATAACATTATAATATTCTGTTGGATTATTTGTTGTCTCTTTCCCACTATAATTTAGGTTCCAGAGAAACAGAAATAATCCTTTATCCACCACTCTTCCCAAAAGTTTATAACAAATCAATAAAGATCATAAAATATCTTTTAAAAATACAGTTGTCTTCATTTTTAAGATTTTAGAAAACCTTTGATACATAAAATAAAATTAATTGAAACCTTGCCTTAAGATATGATTTCATCATTGATTCAGTTATAATTGTATTCTCTTACTTTTAATAATGTAATTCAAACACATCAAATGCCAACACAATATTGACAACAGCCATTTATATACTCCTCCTCATTTAATTATCTGTTTTCTTTCACCAAAGGTAACAATCCATTTTAAATATCTTCTGTGTGAGGGTTAATTTTCTTAAATTTACAGTGTGAGACTTCCAGACAGTGATATTTTATGGCTGTGCCAAAGTTTTAAATCTACCCCTACATGCCTCATAAAAAGTCAACAGAATACAGTTAGCTGAAGAGAGAATTGGGAAACATCTTCTAAAAAATAGATGGTAATTTGTTCTAAGAGTGTTAGATTAGGGATGCTTGGGAAAAATCACACTAAAACTCAGAATCCACATAAGATTAAAAGCTGAAAATATAGTGTGCATGGGAGTAAAGAATAGTTCTGATAATCCCAAAAGTCCAAGGTGACAGAAAGCAACCACAACTACGTCAAGAACAGACTTGAATGGAGTTGAACAGTAAAAATGGAGGGGGAGTGCTCACTAAGGCCTTGTATGCCAGACATGTTTTTGAAAGAAAAATTATTATATATAAATAAATTCCACAGGAAATATGCAAAGGAGGCAAAATTTCAATTATTTGATTGTAAAAGATAGAAGAGATGACAGGTCAGGAGACTATAGACCTGAAGAAATAGCAATTTCAGATTACCCATGTTTTCATATGTTATGTCAAGAGATTAATACTTTTAGCTATTGCTCTTAGGACTAGGATTTATCTCAAAATATTTGTCTTATATGGTGAGAAATAAAACTCAGGATGCATTTTTTTTTCTGCCCAGTTGTTTGAGCAACATCTGTTGAGAGTAAATTCATTGCCTTCATTGAATTACTTTATCAACTTTGTTAAAAATTAAATGACAAAGGGGCTGTGGTGTGGCTCAGTGGTAGAGTGCTTGGCCTAGCATGTGTGAGGCACTGGGTTGGATTCTCAGCATCACATATAAATAAATAAAATAAAGGTTCATTGACAACTAAAAAATATTTTAAAAAATAACCAGGTAGATGTCAATATATTTCTAAACAAGTTTCTTTAATGTTAGAGGTTATTTCTATCTGTGCTGTCCAGTAGTATAGCTACTAGCTACAAAAGTCAATAAAACAGTTGAAATGTGTGGCCTGTGAAGATGAGCAAAAAGGTTTTGTTTTATTTTATTATAATTAATTTGAATATAAATTCAAATAAATACAAGTGGCTCTCAGTTATCATATTGAAAAGCAAAATTCTAGATTCTTTGATATATTTCATTAATCCATATGCCTACTTCTTAACAATGCCAATTTTTTTTCACTGCCATATCTTTATAGTACTTTTTTATCATGTAGTATCCATCTCCTAAACTTTAAACTTTTTTGTTTAGATTATACTGGCTATTCAAAGCTTTTTGCATTTCCACATAAAATTCTCCTTTAATAGCCATTCCATTTCTAAAAAAACAGAAAAGAAAAGAAAAAAGAAAACCAATCACACCAGAACTAAAACAGACCAGAACTAAATTGAATCCATAGAACATTTTGGGAAAGATAATACAAAAATAGTAAAACATTACTTTTATTTCATTACATTTTATTTCATTTTATTTATTTAGATCTTATTGAAATTATTCAAGAAATATTTTCCCTAGATTGCTGCAAAATCATTTTTACAAAATGCATTATCCTCTTTACTTACCACTGGATTAAATATACAATATCAATAATGCTTTGTCAAGATTTTTACATCCTTGTTAATAATGTATATTGATTTATAGTTTTTTTAAATTGAATGTGCTTGCATGAGATTTTTTTTAAATTTTTTTTTAGTTGTAGGAAGACACAATACCTTTATTTTTATTTTTATGTGGTGCTGAGGATCAAACCCAGTGCCTCACCCACGCTAGGCAAGTGCACTACTGCTGAGCCACAACTCGAACCCTGATTTGTAGTTTTCTTGAAATATCTTCCTCTATTTTTGTAATTAATGCAACACAGGCCACATACAAGTCGGCACTTTCTCCCTTCCTTTCCATTTACTGGAAATAGTCTTCAATATATGGTTGGTATTATTATTTAAAATTTTGGTAGAATTAACCAGTCACACCATCTTGTCCTGGAGGGTTTCCTTTTGGGTTGCTGCTGCTTTTTATTGAAGGTTTTTAAATTACAGCTGGAGCAAGGCACCTTGGGGTAATGGTGGGGCCAGGTGGATTTATACAAGAATTTAACCAAGGGGAGTTAAGCCCATCATCAGCCTTGATATTTGCTTTAACAACTGCCATGGTAGCATAGTCCCTGTCCTTCTGTGTATCCTACACATTTTTATACATTAACTTTTAAATTGTCATTTAGTTCCAAATGTGTTTTAGTTGCCCTGAATATTTACTCTTTGACCTAGATGTTGCTTAATTTCTAAATACTTGAGGATGTCTTATGTATGTATTATTGATTTCTAGTTTAACTCCAGTATGTTCCCAGAACACACTTTGTTTGATTTCTATTATTTTAAATACCTTTAGGTTTATTTTATGGCTAAAAATACATATCTTAGTGAGTATCCCATACACACCTGAGAGATATATTAGTAATATATTGCTGCATACAAATTACCCTGAAAATTTAAAGAATACGAATGTACTTTCTTATTGTTCTGTGGGAAAGTTATCTGGGAAAGTTTAGTTGGGTCCTCATCCTTTTGACTTTACCATGATGTGATAACAGCACATTCACTGTTTTCAATAAATGCAGTTCAAGAGATCAGTCCATTCTTAAGGTGAGGGACTTAACTAAAGCAGATTGTATAGAACAAGAAGTGAAATCACCACTTGCTTGCTCCCTATTCTCAGTTCTCCATGGAAATATCCCCTGATTAAAGAATCATCAAAGGACTATATTGAGCTTTCCTTATGTATTTCCCTTTATTTTTTTCCACGGTAAAGGTTCCCCAATACTTGCTAGTGTATTTCTGGAAATTGTTACTGCACATCTTTTGTCCAGTGTTATAATTGTTTTCAGCAGGGGTAAAATTTGGTGCCAGTAGCTACTTTGTTTTTACCAAAAAGAGAGTCATTTGCCAATTTTCTGACTGGGATTGCATTGAACCTGTAGTTCAGGTTGGGAATAACAGATGTCTTAACAATTCTCCATTTATTTTGGTATTCATTATTTTTTCTTAGTAGTTATCAGTTTAAGTAATTTCATCATTTGTAAATTATTTATTATATATACACATATTCACATCGATATATTCATTTTTCATTCTGTAACTTGCTAAATTCATGATGTAGATTTAAAATTGGATTTCCAAAACACCATGTATGTATATAGTGTTTTACTTCTTCTATTCAAATTTTATTTTGCTTGCCTATTGTACTACTGAGATCTTCAGAACTATATTAAATGAAAATAGTGACAGTGGATATTGTTTCTCCTTCAAGATTTTATGAATCCTATATTAATTTTGATGTAACAGTAGATTTTTCATAGATACCTTATCAGTTTGAGGAATTTTTCTTCTGTTATTAGTTTGCTGACAGTTTTTATTATGAATTTTTGTTGAACTATATTAAATGTTGTTCTGCCTCTATTCAAATGTTCTTATGATTTTTTTTCTATTCTGTTATAACTGTACCTATGTATAAGAAAGGAGGGTTATTTCTCTAGGGTAAAAGACCTTTAAATAACATTACAACGAAATATAATGTGGAAAATTTATTTAGATCCTAATGGGAAAAAATTAAAAAGGTAAAAATAAATTCTCATTTAAATGGGAACATTTTTGAATGTACTAGATTGTACTTGATATTAATTTATGTCAAAGAATTAGGCTAATTGTTATGGTTTGGATATGTGGTGTCCCCCAAAAGCTCACGTGTGAGACAATGTAAGAAGGTTCAGAGGTGAAATGATTGGATTGTGAGAGTCTTAACTGAATCAATGAAACGATCCCAGATTGGATTAACTGAGTGTTAGCTAGAGGTGAGTGGGGTGTGGCTGGAGGAAGTGGTTAATTGGGGGTGTGACTGCGGGGTATATATTTTGTATCTGGAGCTGGTGTCTCTCTCTCTGCTTCTTGATGTGAGCTGCTTCCTTCTGCCACACTCTCCCGCCATGATGTTCAGCTTCACCTCAAGCCCTGAGGAATGGAGCTGGCCTGCTGTGGACTAAGTCATCTGAAACTGGTGAGTCCTCAAATAAATTTTTCCTCCTTTAGTTATAGCAGCAAAAAAGCTGACTAAAACATTAATTTTATAAATTATAGTGCACTGTGATTATATAAGAAGCTGTGCATAGTTTCTGTGTATGTATGTATAAGAATGATAGATGAAATGACATTGTAACTTGTAGAAAGAGTATCAGTATCTAGTTACTTTATTTTTATTTTTTATGGTTTTGATATATATGCATATACATAAATACAATCTTCATTTCCTCCAATTGTGTCTTGCATCTATATCAGGTTTCAGTCAACAAACATACTGTTTTTATATGACTTAAGTAAAAATGAAAAAAAGTATGAAAATGCCACAAAAAGTTTTGTTATTTTCTGTGTATTTATGGGAGAATTATTCATTTTATTTGCTAAGAAATCCCTTTATTTTAGTTCATTTTGAATAATACATTATTCATTGTGAATGAACACATATGCATGTGTTTTTATTATTTAAAATTATTATTTGTGTTTATTTTTTTCCAGGAATTTGCTTTTGAGAGGACTGAACTGTGATCATCTTTGTACATGTCTCATGGAGCACATATAAATCATTTTCCTTGAGCATATACACAGCAATTAAATAGGTAAAACACAGCTGGGCGTGGTGGCTCAAGCCTTTAATCCCAGCACTTAGGGAGGCTGAAACAGGAGAATCGCGAGTTCAAAGCCAGCCTCAGCAATAGCAAGGCACTACACAACTCACTGAGACCCTGTCTCTACATAAAACACAAAATAGGGCTGGGGATGTGGCTCAGTGGTCGAGTACCCCTGAGTTCAATCCCCAGTACCAAAAAAATAAAAATAAAAATAAATAAATAGGTAAAACACAATATATGTGTTAATTCTTAATTATGAGGTCATTCCACAATGTAGCACCAACCATCAAGTGGTTATACCACTTTTGCACTCACAAGACATGGATCTCAGTTATCGACATCCTCCCAAATACTGTTATTCATCATATTTTTATTATAATTTTTAAAATTCTTTTCCAATAAAATGTTGTACAATATTTTGCCTATGTATATATGATGTTTGCCTCTGAGCAATAAGATTTACCATCTCTTCATTTATTCTTGGTCATATTTCCTTCATTTTTAGGTACTTCTCTATGCAATATTTTTTCTTCAGTTGCTTATTCTTATTGATTTGTATAATATCTTGATACATTCTTGACAGTAATCTTTTTCAATTCTGTGTACTACAAATATTTTCTCTAAAAGAACAATATTTTTGAATAAATGAATGAGTAAATATTAAATTAAACGATTTGTTGAAATATTGGATTTTGCGTTCAGCAGCTGTGTATAGCTGATAGGTAATTTAATTCCTCTGAATTTAAATTTTCTGTTTATTACTTATATTTATCAATTTTGATTTCACAGATTATCTTAACAAACAGATCATTAAGACACTCAAAGCATTGGACATACATGAATTACATCTCTTATCAATATCAACACTAGAGACATATGACAGATGGATGCAGACATACATATATACATAGACACACAGATGAACAAAATACATAAATAAAGAGAAGACAGATAAAAAGATTCAAATATATTTTAAGGATGAAAAGTATGATACTATAGTATTTCTACCATACTACCACTGAACCATATAGCATATGATTTTTTCCTGACATTGAAACTAAATATTTCTTAGAAAATTGTTTTTCTTGCTTTGAACCACAAAAAATATTCTACATTGTCATTTATGTTGTATTTTTCTTCAAGTAGATTTTCAATAGCCTAACAATATTACAGGTTCATTATAGCTTAAATAAGGAAAATAATTGATTTTCTCTTCTGTTTGTAGAATGAATCTGTCCAACTTTTGCTCACTTCTTCCTCCAAATAAATCTACTTTTGTCCTAATATAAAGACAGAAAAGACAGAGTGTATCCTAAGTCTCTATGCTCAATTTAGCTAACAACAAATAGCTGACTCCAAATCAAAATTTACCCTGGAGAAACTGTACACAGTTATATTACCATAAGTCATCTTACTTCATTTCTTCATTCAGTTTGTCCAATTTGTTCAAGCTCCAGAACACAGTGTATTATCTGAGAGAATAGTAATGGAATGTTTTTTCTATTAAAATATATAAGTATAATCAGACACAGTAGTGCAGGCCTATAATCCCAGCAGTTTGGGAGACTGAGACAGAAGGATTGTGAGTTCAAAGCCAGCCTCAGCAACGGGGAGGCTCTAAGCAGCTCAATAAAACCCTGTCTCTAAATAAAATTCAAACTAGGGTTGGGGATGTGGCTGTGTACTTGAGTACCCCTGAGTCCAATCTCAGGTAATCCCTCCACCAAAAAAATAAAATAAAATAAAACATATAAATATACTTTAGAGATTTACATAAATAATAATGCTTTAATATAACCATAAAAATAGAAAATGAAAAGCACCATTGAGCACATAATTTTGAACTCTTTTAACAGTTTATTGTTTAATAAATCACATTTATATTGCTAACCGAATTAGCATTCATTTCATATTTGGGTTTTGGAATTTGGTCAGAATTATACAATTGCAGTATATAGAGCTTATAAGAATACCACTTATTAAATACCCCAAACTGAATCTTATTCAGAAAAAACGCATATCATGATAAACATATCATCTCATTAAATATATGCTATTCTTTTCACTATGATAATGTTTCCTATAATAATTAGGCAAATTGTCTTCATGTTCAGGCCAAAATGTTTACCTTAAAGTACTTTATATATTAGTGCTACTGGAAAAATTCTACTAAGTTTTTAAGAAACGTGAAAAATTTAAACATGCACAGTTAATACTTCTCCATAGACTGTCATTGAACAGAAAGTACAAAAGATTAGATATAAGATTGATAGATAATGCAACATCCACATGAGATATTAAACTAAAGAGACTTAGTAGTAAGATCTTTTACCTCAATGACCCCTAACAGAGATTCAAATTAGAGTGGAGAATACAGTAACATTTTGACACACATATACACCTCTCCTTGAAGAACTAGCAATCGAGTTCTAAGACTGCTATCTCATTTATTAGGGTTGTATAACAAATTGCCCAGTAACTTAGTAGTTTTTTAAAAAAAGTTTACTTTGCTCAGAACAATTTATCTCTGCAATGCACAGCATTACCTAAGGTGGCTTGGGGAGTGAGCTGGAATCCTCTGAAGATTCACTAAATACGTGAGAACATCCGGAGAATGTAACAACTGGATTTCCTCAGGTGTTTCTATTTCTGTGTTGCCTCTTCAGGTGGTTGGGAGTTTCAGAACAGCCAAGTTTTTCACGTGTCAACTCAGGGTTCTTCAAATACTTATCCAGGAGAGAGGCAGATAGAAGCCTCCTAAGTCACATAATATCATTTTCATCATAATGTATAAATTGAGGCAGTTATAAAATCTTCCTGTTCCAGGAAGAAGAATGTCAAAAAAGACGAATGTCAAAATAATATCATAAGAAAATGATATTAGAAGAATATCTAATATCAAAAGAAAAATGTCAACATAATATCATAAGTATAGAAATGATGGGATATACATATATGAAAATCTTTGGAAAAGACCATCTACCTAGGTGGAAAAGATGCTGATAAAAAAAATTATGTGAAGGAAACTTAGCCACAAAAAGAAAAACATCAAAATACCAGGATCAGCAATAGAACACCAAAGAAAGTCATGAACTGAAAACATGGTAGATATGGAAAGATTTTGATAATGCCACTATGACAGAAATGAACCAAAATCAGCTGAAAAGAACATACCAAAAGTTGGTTCTGATTCTATCGCAACCTAAGTGCCTTGAAGACCACTGACACTAAAGAACAAGGGAATTGGAGCCTAGAGTTAAATCTTTCTACATGGAAAAGATTACATCCAGTTTCAGTGGTAAATACAGTCTTTCATAAAAGTGAATCGATGAGGGGAAACAGTGGTTGCTTCATCTAAAATTCTAAAGGGAACAATAATGTCTACCTGAGATATCACTGTGTGAGGGATGCTATTTAAGATTTATGGCTTGTATTTAAATCCCTGCTTTAGAGTGTATTGGCTGATCCATCATAGTACACTAAAGCATTCTCTTTCTATTCATGGACTTTAAAAAGCCTTCTCTTTCTCAGTCTCCCCATACTATGTATCGAACCTGTACATTCACCTTGCTTGCCCTTTTCAGACCTTTCCTTTCTGATCAGGTTATTTATCTCTACCTGTCTGCCCTGGATCTTTGGCTTGAGGCTGACCCTGACATACAAGTGGGTTTTTAATATCAGGACCAACATAGGCCAAGACACATTCAGCCTTATTTTGAGAATCCTATTGCAGAAGGTGATGCCTCTCACTTTGAGAGTGGATGACCAGAATTTATAAAACAAATTACTTAAGTTATATTAAATTTTCTTAATCCTATGGTTTAGGCTTACTATTATAGTCTTTGCTGTACAGTAAAGACAGATTTATGATTTCTTAAAATCACATGATATTTAAATAATAATTCCCATGAGAATTCAGGTATTCTGACTCCAATCTTGACTTTTGTACACACTGCAGAAATCACTGGGTATTTTGATGTGAGTCAAGCCTGTGTTATTCCTGAAAGTACATTTTAATGACTGATTTCTCAAGTATATCTGAATTTCATGCATCTTTCTTGTCAAGATTGAGATATAGTGAGAATGTACATAGTCTTTGACAAGTACTGAGTATTCTGTAAATGTTTTAGATATATTATTCACTTAATTATGACAGCAGTACTCTGAGGAAGTAATACACAGTATAAATACATTAGAGACTTAGTAAGATTAGAGATGGGGTGCAGTCTGTCTCTGCTTTTAATATTACTTCTACCTAACCAGATGTCTCCTTACAATTTTAGCAAAGAGTTTCATATAAGTTAACAAAACCAGAATTAAAGTAGAAAACTTTAAAACAAAAATTTTAAATAGACTATTAAATTTTATAGCTGATAATTTCTTGCAAGTCTGTCATAATATGAATTTTTTCAAGGTGAGATTATTCACTGGATTTATGCTTAAAAGACATATAATAACATGCAAGCAAGTATAATATATGATACCTTTTGACACTGATGCCAGGAAAAGGATGCATTTTTTACTTATTAAAAATGCCTAAATAGGTAATTCATAAATCTCTATCACAGTCAGAAAATATATCTTAAGATTGTCTCTATATAAAATGAATAATTATTTAAAAAGTCTAAAAATGTAATTGCTTTATGGATTTAAATAATTAAAGGACTAATTACATTAATGTAATAATATAAATCATTGAATATTAATACCACTATCATTTCTAAGACATCTATGTAGTTTTAGACAAAATTTCTCATGCATTTCTAATTAAATAATATCATTTCCATTCCAGTAATTATTTAAATTTATAAAAAATCTAGTTGAAAAATGGACAAACTCTTAACAGTAATAATTTGTGCTTTGAAAACACTGTTTAAGATTCTTGAAGCCTATAGTTTAAGGATTATGAACAACTGTATCAATTATTATTGAGTATTTAGACCATTTACATTGTATTGAAGCTTTTTCCATCTCAACTACTTCATACTTCATACATTATTTAAGTTTGTTAAATTTTATTAATCCTATGGTTTAGGCTCAATATTATTGTCTTTGCTTTACAGTAAAGACAGATTTATGATTTCTTAAAATCACATAGTATTTAAATAATAGTTCTGTCCTGCTTGTTTTTCTCTAGAAGTGTGAAATGCATAACCATCTGGCATGGAGATCTCCCCTTGTTCTCTGTGTGTTTTCTTAGATAACAATGACCCCACAGCAGTTCTATTAAGAAGTTCTGGGTCTTGGACTAATTCAAGTTTAGAAAGTAACTAAGGCTCCTTGGCCCTCTATAAAAAGGCTGCAATTGGGCACAGTGCTTTTGTTTATAAAAAGTAGTAAGATGATAATAAAATGTTCATCTGTTTAGCACCAGGGGAACTTTGGGAAGCTGCCTTTTATGGTGAGCTTGCCCACGTGGTTGCTATTGTCACCAGGTGATTTGTTACCTTAAGATCTTAGTATTTGTTTAAATCAGGAAGAACATTTAATGTTACTCCTCAAAGAGTATGTACATTACATATTAAGGCTATGTGTATGAATGTAATGAATGCTGGTGTTCACCTCCCAGTGAATTTCTTGAAGTTTTAGGGAAAGTGATGTTTTCTGGGTCCTTTCAAGATAGAAATTTAGAAATAGATTATCAAGTTCCACAGAATGAATTTACCTGAAAAGTTCTATTTACTTCATTGAAGACATTTGTAGTATTTTAAATCCTGTCACCACACCTACCAGATTAATAATGATAATATTTCTGTTCTAGAAAACTTAGAATGTGGAATAAGTAGAAGAAATATGTATTGATACTTTTCAGTAAAAATCAATATTATATTCTTTTCTTTTTTTGTTGTTTTAGAATCTGTTACTAAAATAAATTTCTCATGATTTATAATAATATTGTTGGTGTGACAATATTGTTACAATATTGTGGAAAAAAAAAGAAAAAGAAAGGAAAAAATATCCCTAAGGGTAACAGCAAAAACATTTATTTCATGTTTTCATACTTGAAACAATGAACAATGTTCATGTTCCTTATAAACTGTGGTTCAGCAGTGTCAACTCCGTGTATAGTCTTATTTCAGGGGCAAGGCTGAAGAAGTCAGCATTTTGGAACGTCTATTCTTATAGAAGAAGTGCAAAGTGCAGAGCTCAATCATAAAATCATGTCACATGCTTCTACTAATATGTGGTACACTTTTTAGATTTTTTTCCATCATTCCACTGGCCAAAATAAGTCAAGTGTCTAAACCTGACAATACAGGGATGAGGAGTTGCTATGGTGTTAGCGTGCAATACTCTCAATGAGGAATAAAAAAATTTTTTTAAAAATACAATATTCAAAAATAAAATATCAAATCTTATAAATGTTTTAATTGTAGATTTTCTAATGTTATTGGATAGTCCTAAGCACTTGCTAAAGATTTATCCTAGTTAGAGGCTGGAATGCAAGTCAAATATATCATGTTACATGAGGAAAAATCTCCTAGAAGACAAATTCCTTGAATAAGGACATTCAGTATTTTAATATAGGAAATATTGCTTCGATAGACAGGGATGTGGGGTAAGTACATTATTCCATATTCAGACAAAATTACACCCTGCTTTGGTAAATAAAGTTTTGCTGGGAAAGAATTTCAGCCATCATTTACCAATTGTCTGACTGTATCTGCCCCAGAACTGTCAGCACTGGAATTGGATAGTTGCGAAAGACTGGCTCACAAAGTCTAAAGTATTTAACATGGGACTTCTTCAGAAAAATTGTTATATCCCTGTTATAGATTATTGATAATCTTTGAAATTACAGGACAAAATAACAAATATTGGGGTTGTCTTGCAGACCATTTAATATTTTTTTATTATTTTTAGTACTTTTTCCAATATTTATTCAATGCAAAGGAACATATATTTCAACTGGAGAAAACTTACATTTTCAAATGGAATTAAATGAAAAGGAAACAGGTTAACAAGAGATAACACACATAACATTGTTAATGAAATTTCCATTAAAATATTAGAGAATAAACATGTATTACATGTATCAAATTGGTGAAAAAAAAAACACTAAAATGTGGGCTCAGAAATGAGTCATGCAGAAAATTGAATTTGTTCCTTAAATATAGATTTGACTTTCAATAACTTGAGGTGATAGACATTTAGATAAAGAGATCCCAAAAACAGCTTATTAAACTAAGGTACTTCACAGACATAAAAATAGATTGTTGTTATCATTAAACAAATATCTTATGTCTATTTAAAAACCTGTTATGTTTTCCATATTACCTTTTCCTTATACATTAATGATACATCTTTTATTTGCATTTTTGAAGTCACCAGTTTGAGATTAACATAATTTTATATTTCCTCAAGTGCTGATTCTGTTTCACAAAGATACAACCCAAATGCAACTGTCCCTGTCATTAAGCAACAGCATTTCTCTTAATCTGTGAACTGCAAAATGGTATAGAAAACAGCAGAAGCTATGCATTTATGGCATCTGAAATTTTAAGCTGTTTTCACAATAACTAGCCATAATGTTTGCTTTGTTTCCTGGCTAGGCACCAGCTTTCTCATAAAGATTATATCTCTTTATTGATATATTTGATGAACTGTATTATAGAAGATTTGTGTGTTCCTTTTTTGTTTTTTTTGTTTTTTTCTCTCTCTAGAGTGATTTTCAATACTACTGTTTGGCACAGTTAGTTAGCAAATGATATACTAATCCAAATTTTGGTTTTTGGGAAAAATGCCTAATAGAAACATAAATATTTTGATAAAGCATTTGTAAAAACCACAGCTTTACATAATCAATCCAACTCTTATAGTATCATTTGTCAATGGCCCTGCTAAAATTAAATAATAATCAGTGGTGCCTGATGGTTCATTTTAAGGAAGAAAGAAAAATGTAACAAAACATTGTACTAGTTAACATAAAATGCTAACCAGTAAGTTATGCATTTGGCAGATGTTTAATGATATTTCCTATTAATATTAGAGGTAAATATTTTTGCTATTTTACTTCCTCTGATGTATAAATTCGAGCCTACTAATACTAACATAATCATTCTTTAAATGCACTATTTTAAAAAGAAAAAATAAAAATCCAATCTGTTATTTGGAGAGAAGCAAATGATATTTACACTGATCATAAAGTTAGCGTGGACTTTAGTAAGCAGTGTAGAATAAAACCTTGGCATATAAATGAAATCAAATTGAGACTTAAATTACATGGAATAGAAAAATTTGTTGTATGACTTAATAACAATAAATAATATTTAGTTAGTTGTATTTGTGTGTGTGTGTGTGTGTGTGTGTGTGTGTGTGTGTGGTGCTGGGGATTGAACCCAGGACTTTGTGCATGTGAGGCAAGCACTCTACCAACTGAAATATTTCTTCAGACTTAGTTACTTTTTGCTAGGTACTATGTTGAATACTCTATAAACACTTATATGAACCATTTGAGAATATTAATTTGTATATCTCCATTTACAGATGAATTGTATTTTTATAGAGGCTGAATAAGTTGCCTATGAACATACACTTACTATGTGTCAGAACAAAAAAGCATAAATACACTTCTAGAAGTTGAAACGATTTTAAAGTCAACTGCATTTTTGAATCTGCTTTAAACAATAAAGCAACTAAGCTAAGCTAATGGATTCTTATAAAGGGAAACACCAAATAGACCTTATATGCATTAGCCAGAATCTGTCATCCCTTTAGGCAGCTCCAGACGAACAATGTTCACTTTGACTTGACTTCTATAAATGGACCCAGATCATTTTAAATGTTTGAGTTGTTTCTATAATTTTCCAGTGTCCTTTGCCTTTAATTATTTCTTCTCTTCCTCCTTTTTTCCCTATCTAGAAACATAAACAGGCTTTATTTTGCGATACCTAATTCCTGAATCCTATCCACAAGGGTCCATAGTACTGGGAAAGATTCTGGCATCTAAAAGAAAGAATCTTATACATTTCAAAATCTTCTAAAATGGTAAAAATTAAAAATGTACATAATTTCAAAACTGGTAAAACAAAATGCTAAATGAAATATTCATACTACATCATAAAAAAAAGAACATTTTTTACAAGGGCATCCTTCATCTTCTGGTAAAGAATAGATAATGACGTTTGCATATTTGTAAGAAAACTCCCTTACTGATAGAGAAAACTAGACTCTAAGCCACTTAACCTATGACATTTAAGCTCAAAATATGTTTGAGTATGCCTTTTATTTCTTTATTCAATTCCTTAATTTTTCCTCCCTAAAAGTCTCGCCCCTCAATCCAGTCTTAGCTAAAGCAAAAGACATCTGGTAATTACTACCTAGAAATGTTACCACTACTAATTATAATTGCATGTTTAAGAAGAGAAACACCACAGTAATCTCAAAGGAATATATAGAGCACACCTTCCAGAAAATAAAATTCTCAACAAATATGAGTTCTCTTAATTTACAGAATCTAAGAAAAAATCATGTGATTGAGAATGCAAGTTATATCATAATATAATATTTTTCACACTAATATTTTTCTGCTTATTCCATAATGATGCATGAGAAATGTTTTATTAAAAGAAGATAATTCCTTTTTAATGGGGGACATTTCTTTTTATATTTCATATAAGAAATTATTTTATTACTATAACTCTGCTATTTAAGTGTTTCACTCATTTTCAACCATTTCTAACAATTGATGTATCTTTCTGATAAAGTTTTTCTGAACATATTTCTATTTCAATCCTCATTGTGAAATGAGCTGTAGACTAGGTTGTCAAGTTTTAAATCTAAAACCCTGTTCAGTTGTTACTAATGCAGGTCATTGTTCTATTTTGTCAAAATTGAGCTTAGTAAAAAGACCAATTCTCCTTATCTTTAAATAAATTTTGATTTAGTAGAATAATCAGGTGAATTCTAACTACCAACAGGAAACAAGTATTATCACTGAAGTGCCCCAAACTTGCTTTCATTTATCTGACTTTAAATTATTTGTTACTCTATTGCTCTTGGGATTTATGTTCCTAATTCAAAACTTAAAAGTAATTAAAACTGGGGCTGGGGTGGTGGCTAAGTGGCAAAGCGCTTGCCTAGCATGTGTGAGGCACTGGGTTTGATTCTCAGCACCACATAAAAAATAAATAAATAAAATGAAGGTCTATTGACAACTAAAAAAAATATTTAAAAAAAGCTAAAAAAAAAGTAATTAAAACTGTTATCTACCATCAGTATATTATATTCTGTGGTAAAGCATGCAAAGATATTAGGTAGAAATTCAAGCTGGGGAAAACAAAACAGTAAGTTAGATATTCCTTTAATATTTAATAGCTGTACAAAGAGGTTATGAGGAGCCAATTCTAAGAACCAAAATACTATAAAATGCAGAATATCTAATATCAAATTAGACTCCAGTTATTTCCTGTACTAGTTTTCATACCAGTTGTTCAGTTACCTATGTACATTCTTTTAGAGGTGTGAATAACTGAAGCTGCTCCTAGGAATTAAGTAAATAAGTAGCTAGGTAGATAGACCATCTACATGACAGAAATAGAGAGACAGATATGATCAAACATATTTATGTATTTTTCCAGACAATTATATAGGATATAAATTATATAATAAATATATTAACAATATGCAAGTATATATAAAATATATACTTCTGGAACATATCATTTATATACACTTTGACAATCATACTTAATAAAGAAGAAAACTCCTATAAAATCCTCCAAGAATTAATTTTTATTTCATATATTTATAGATTCAAAGTTAGTGTTTCAGTCCATTCAGGCTACTACAACAAAATATCTTAGACAGGGAAACTTTTATAAACAACAGAAAAATTATTTCTCTCAGTTTTGGGGTCTTGTTAGTCCAAGATCAAGGTGCCAATGACATCCGGTGAGGGGCCACTTCATAGATGTTTCCCTCTATGCTGTAGATAGCTATGGCCTCACACCTCAGATGGGCAAACAAGGTTCTTGAGGTCTCTTTTACAAGGGCATTAATCACACTATTTCCAAAGATCTCCACTTCCTAATATATCACCTTGGGAAACAGAATTTAACAGTGACTTATGTCCAAATAGTTACTCCTTTTATAGCAAGAAAACTACCCCCCTTTCATCATGACAACCCCACTCTCAAACCTACCTTCAATTACATCTGGATACACTAGAGGAACATGTTAAGGTGGTTCATAGTCATTACGACTTTTCATTATATTTTTGAAAATTTTATACATTCACCAACAAATATCAAAGGATCAAGTTGAACAAATGAAGAAATAAATACCTTGTAATTAAAACAGAATCAACATTAATCTAGGGAATGCAATAATTTTTTTTAATGACATATGTCAAGGGAGACGAAGGTCATTCTGTGAAGTCTGATTCTGAATCTCCCAGGACTATTTAAAACCTTTCTACAAGACTTATTTCTCACAGAGAATCTAATTTGATATGCCTTCAGATTACTTGAAGATGAGGAAAATAAATTGTTTTAGTGTCTAGACCTTTTCCCTTTAACATAGGCTATTAACATCCTGCTCAGAAACCATGCCTAATTATTTGTTCTCCATAGCACTCAGACCTTGATAAATGTTAACTGACTCCAGCAACAAGAGGCATTCTTGACTCTCGTCTCATTCTGAGACCATGGCAACAATCCTTATTACCCAATCAACAGGGAAATAGTCCAAAAACAACTCAGGTGTCTGACTTGAGATGCCCATATGCTGTGAGTATAAAAAGTAATTCTTGAATGATTTCTTTTCCTTGAAAATTCAAGATCAGAATTTTGTTTTTAACATCGATTTATCATGCATATCTCAATGTAGCTCTAACTAGAAACCACTGCAATGAAAGTCATCTATTTACAAATTTATCTATTACAGTGATAGAAATCATTGTAAGCTCTGTAATTTTTATATTAGATATTATCAATGATGTTAAAGATGTAACTTATTTTCTAATGTGACTTTACACTTCATACAAGAAAAATTGGGAATTATGTGAAAAATGTTATGTCTGATTTCTTTGTAAAAGGTCATAATCAATGAGAGCTCACTATAAACATATATTTACATAGATATGAAGGAAAATGGTTAAAATGTGTTTTTACATGAATTTACATGCATCTATGAATTTAAAATAAATGCTATTTAAATCATCACAGCTGCTATAGTTTGGATCTCAAATGTTTGCCAAATGCTCATGTGTTAAAGGCTTGGTCTCCATGGTAGCACTATTGGGAAATGGTGTAATATTTGGAATGTGGGACCTTGTGGGAGGTCCTTAGGTCATTGTGGACATGCTGTCAAAAGGGATGTGGAACCCTGGCTCTTTCCTCTTCTTTTACTTCCTGCCCATGAGGCTTTATACTATTGTGCACAACATTTCAACAAAAGAGCTAAAAACAATGGATTTGCCCAATCATGGAATGGAATCTCTAAAACAGTGAACCAATATAACCTTTTTTCTTTATAAGTTAATTTGTCAGAATTCTTGTAATAATGATAGAAAACTGATTAATACAAAAGGTTTAATGACTATGTCCATGTTCTTAACAGTTTGTAGTAAAATATAATCAAACTGTAAGAACAAAAAAGACACAATTAAGAACAAGTAGTTTTCAGTAAAATCAGTATGATAAAAGGCTAGTGTAAGAGATTGGAAAATTATAACTCATGCAAGTAAGTATAGTCTACTGAACACTGAAAAATTATGAGTGTAATTATGTTTCTGAAGAGTAGCACACCCTTAATATTTTACCAAAGTAACTGGAGATTTACAAACAATAATAATTGGTTCCATTTTACATAGACAGAAAAATTGGAGATGAATTAATGGGTTAAATAGAAATACTGGTATAAAGCAATCCACAAATAATAAATCAGTCTAAAATTCATTTTTATGAAAATATTATCTTACCTGAATGCTACTATCCAGAATTTTGTTTAAATATCTGAATATATATCATTTATACAATTTCCCTAACACTCTTAGAAAAAGGCAAAGATAATGTCTCCAGGTAAATTCATTCATTTATTCACTCATTCATTTGTCAACAAATATTTGAGTGGCATTGTGTATAAAATATTATCCAAAGTGCCAAGGATGCAGCAGCAAATGAAATGAATACCAATCTCTATATTCATGGAGCATATTAATATATATATTTTCTTCTCTGGAGCTAAACATTTCTAATATTTATCGACATATCTTTATAATAACTAAGAGAAACCTGTGACAAACAAGATATCTAATTATAAAGAGGAATATTGAGACTGAGAAATTTAATTAGCAGGCAAGTTCTGATATAGGTCTCTTAATTCAAGGTCAGTGTTCTGTGTATCTAATCATGCAGTTTTTTTATGTGATATAAATTTCTAATTATTCTTCCAGTTATTCCATGAGAATATTTATATGATATCATATTAAGATGGTATCAGTCAAAGTGGAATGAACAGAGAAAAAGATCTTAATCAGAAATTTATTCTGATTAATAAGACTTGCTAAAAGAACCTGTATTTGTTATCTTCCTTCTTTTTCACAGAGAGTGAGGAGCCAAAGGTAAGTTGCAGAAATGAGAGTATAAACATGATCATTTTTCTCTTTATGATACAAATTTTCATGAGAAGTCATCTTAATATGGAACCTAAAATAACCACACTTTAAAACAGAAAATAAAAACATAATATTTCATGGTCTGTTCTTATCAATTATAAAGGTAAACCAAGGGACTCAAACTTAATATCACAATAGTCACCCAAGAGATACATATGTAGATTTCCTCAGAGAAAGCCTTAAACTTTGTCCATGTCTGAGGAGAATCACGAGTTCAAAGCCAGCCTCAGTAGCAGAGAGGCACTGAGCAACTCAGTGAAATCATGTCTCTACATAAAACACAAAATAAGGCTGGGGATGTGGCTCAGTGGTAGAGTACCCCTGAATCCAATCACCTGTACCAAAAAAAAACTTTGTCCATGTCTATATATTATCTCTTATTTCACCTCTGTGTGTGTGTGTGTGTGTGTGCATGCGCACGTGTATGTGTATATTATCCTTAAAGAAAATCACACTTCATGGAAAACAGTATAAAAAATTCCATTAGACCTGAAATTTTAATGATTGTAAGATAATTAATCATCAGTATCTATTGACAAAGATTCTTCCTTTGACTAAATTCTATACAGGCTTCTATTAAGTCTATTCTTCACAAGGCCTAAACCGTGACCTGTAAAGACTTCAAACAAATATGGAAAATAAGAAGTTTTAAGAGCTGAAGCTCACATTCGTAAGAATGACTTTAGTCACCGTTAAAATGCCTGCCTGAGGAAACCCAAGGCTGACAGAAGAATTTACTATTTAGTTTAGTAAAAGTCTGAATACACAGCTCTTATCTCCCAGCCTTTGCTGGGGTAGGTACATTGAGATTAAGTATTTTCTAGCACTTTGGGAGGCTGAGACTGGAGAATCGCAAATTCAAAGCCAGCCTCAGCAACAGTGAGGCGCTAAGCACTCAGTGAGACCCTGTCTCTACATAAAACACAAAATAGGGCTGGGGATGTGGCTCAGTGTTTGAGTACCCCTGAGTTCAATCCCCAGTATGAAACGAAAAGAAATTAAGTATTAACACTAGCTAGTAAACACAAATGGGTTTTATTTCCCTGACTCTACTGAACCCTTGCTCACTCTCTCTCTGTTCCCTCATTCTCCCTTTAAAACTTCCAGTCACCTCTCCAGCTCAGTTCATGCTGGACCCTTTTCCCTACCAAAACTTCACATTACTGATTCAAATCTTCATTACCACTTTATGTCCTGCTTCGTTGATCTTTAGCATGATGTGCCTCCACAGCACATGGTATTGACAGTGACTTTGTATTGAAATTATTTGTATAACTATATTCCCAGATGGATTTTGAGCTACTGCAGGATAGAAGGTGTATCTCATATTTCTAAACTCTTAGCTTCTAATATGGTGTTCAAGACACCATAGCTGCTGTGGTTTGAATATGTCTCCCAAAAGTTCATGTGTTGGAAACTTAATCTCCAAATTTACATGTTAATGATATTTGGAGGCGGAGCCTTTGAGAGGTATCATATTACCTGGTACCCCCTGATAGCATTATTATTTTATAAGATGAAGAAAGGTGATCTGGCATATCTGTTCTATATGCCATGTTATAATGCAGCAAGGATGTCTCTATCAGATGCAAGCACCACACTCCTGGAATTCCCAGCCTCCAAATCTATGAGCTAACTAACCTCTGCTCTTTATTACTTACCTGGTCTTTGATGTTTATTTATAGCAACAGAAGAGGACTAAGACAGTAAGCATTTAGTTAAAGTTTCAACACTAGAATTCAAACACGTTTGGGTCTGCCTAATAAACTGTTGGGTTGATATCATAAGAAACTTCTTTAATGGCAAGAGCAGAGAGACTCTTTGAAGATCTCTTCCTAAGGAAAGAAGGGATCAGTTATGCAAGCTATACCTAGGGGGAAAAACCCAGCAGGGAGACAGGCAATGGCTGAATATTAGTCTTTCACTCAAATGTGCTCTGTATTCTACCTCCTTTTTGACAAATAATCCCTATGGATTGTAGGGAGATTGTGGGATGTTTTAAAGAGCAATTTCATTGAGAACCCTGTGACTTATGGCAAAAAAAAAAAAAAAAAAAAAGCAAGGTTTGACTAATTTCTAACACAACACAATCTCTCCACACCACAAAGAAAAGGTGCATCTTTTCCTCACGTGGGACCCTGATATCTGCCAATACAAAATATCTATAGTCAATAGTGATGAATGTGTGATCCACTCCATGGAGTTCCAGACATTCTTAGAAAACCATTTGAATGATAAAAAAATTCTAGTCCCATCTGATTCCCTATAAATCCATTAGCATTGATGGACTGGTAAGGGAGAAACATAATTTTTATAGCCTAAAAGGAAATGTTATACCTTAAACTACTGAAAAACAAGAAAGAACAGAAGAAACCATTTAATATAGATGACTTTATAAATCTTAGATGGCATTCTAGGGTTTAAAAATTGACCCACATAAAATTATGAAGTATTTTTTAAATTTATTTTTTCATTGAATTAATGTAAGCACATAAAAATTCACAAAGAGCTTTAGATAGCTTCATAATTTTGAACTGTTAACAAAGCAAACATATGGTAACTGAGATACATAGATACAGTCAAAATACCTTTAAAAAGTGAAAGAGGAATGTTAGTATAAATTATGCCTAATGTTCTCATAGATGACAAGTTTAAATCCATTAGGATGATTTGGGCAAAATTGTGTTCTTTCTTATATTCATTTGGTCCAATTATAAATCTGCAAGATCTTTAGATCATGAGATAGAGAAACTCATGTTATTCATTGAAATTATATTTGTAGCTCTCTAGACTCACAAATTTAATGCAAAATCCAGCTGAGAAAATTATGAGTGAAGACCATTTTTTTCCCTGAATTATCAATTATCACTGATAGAGGTAATTGCTTTCATTTTTTCCTTATAAGGATCTGAGTTTGCGTGTGTGTCATTCTATATTCTGGCCAGGAGTTCAGAGGCACAAAGTGAAGCTAAATCTTTTTTTAAAAAACATTTCAATAGTTTAATATTTTTACCTGTAAATTTAAATTACAGTAGTTTCCTAAGAGTTTCACAAGTTAATGTCCATATATTTTTAATTGTTATCATCTATCACAATGCTTGAATGAGGGAAGACAAAATATGAAAAAGACAAGGAAGGACAAATTTAGTTAAGACCTTCCTCAGACAGAGCAGTTTTCCCTTTTGTGGGTGGTCATCCCTGGAATGGAATTTTTTTTCTCAGGAAGTAGTAAAATGAAGTTGCCAAAATGTACACACTTGGTTAACCGCTATTTCCTTCAGCCAAGTATTATTTTCTTAGGCAATCTTTTTCTGCTTCTGTGACTTTAGTATACACATCAATAATACTGCATTGTAGCACCATGTTGTTCTCTTGAGAAGCCCTTACCACAGGGATCAAAACAAAACAAAACATTCAGTATGTGATGCTTTGATGGTGTTTCTCCCTCTTGTAAGATTTAACTTCTGGGAGATAGACCTGTATACACATCTGATCACACTGAATCATACCTCTCAGTACAATGCCAGGGAAATAATAGTTGAATAAATAAAAGAATAAATGACTTAGGGTGTTACAAATTTTCTATCTCATGCAGTCATTTCATAAATTTATCCAGATTACTTATTTAGTTCAGGCAAAATAGACATCAGGCCTTACATAATTACAGGACCAAAAAAAAAGCTTCTCTCTCTCTCTCTCTCTCTCTCTCTCTCACACACACACACACACACACTTGCACACACACCACTCCCCACATTTATCAGTTCACCTGCAGAGAATGCCCAACCATGCTTACATTTATTGTATGGCTCAGCACACACTCTCTTTCAATTGGAAATAAATATAAAGAGGGTTTATACTCATAGAAGTTGTCTTCACATAGCACTTAATCATGAGGCTGATCAATATCTTTGCTTTTTCAGACAGAAGAAAAGAGCAGCACATTTTTGCTTTTAACACCAGGCCTTTAGTGTACAGTTCATTGAAATCCCATTAAATTGATGCATCTTTAGAATAAATCAGATAGTGGCTCAAGTTCTATACTTGATATAATTAAGCCACAAGCCTCCTGATCCTGTTTTCTTGTGGATCTGCCAGCTGTATTTGCATGCATGCTGTTTGGGCAGATTATTCTTAGGAGTAGTTCACAAATTTGACTGTGACTTCATTGTTACATTGCAATTCCAATTAGAAGGTTTTCTGATGTGGAGGACAAAATGAGACTTTAACTTTGTGGAGGTGAAGAAGAAAATTTCAGTAACATAAGTAAACACCCACCACTTTTGCTACACTGAAGTTTTTAATGATATATTATTGTTTCAAAAATTCACTGTTATTGCAATTTTGATTGAAGAGACTGGGAGTTCCCTACATATGGAGATGATATCCTGCCTATGAATTTAGTTTTACTTGGTGCCTAAAGGTAAAAGCTAATGATAGCAGATAGAAGCCAATAAAGTTCTTCTTGCTTCAGTCAGCTAAAAAAAAAAAAAAGGTAAGACAATTTGACAATTACTTGACAATTATTTTCTATAATACATCACATTTCATTGTTATCAGAGTTCAATAATGGTAAAAGAAATTAGAGGATTAATATACTGCATGGTCACTATATACCAGGAATTTTTGTATAATAACCATACTTCTCAAAATATTATACTAAACTAGATTTAAATTTAGAAACATTCATTTATGTGCTCAAAATCTACTTTTTTAAAATGTCATCTATCAAATAGGTAACTGATGTTACTTTCCTTAAGTATCAAAAATATTGCAAAATTATGTATTTTTAAATATGAAAATCAATCTAAAATGTATTATGTAATTCCATTCCTGGACAGTTGCTATCAAAATCAGTTCTACTTTGCATTTATTATTCAAGGCTCAGTGATCCTCTTCAGGAAAAAAATGGCTCCACACCACATACTACAATGTGGTGATACACTTGATGGCTTATTCATGACTATAGACATGTTTGCTTATGTTTTTAAGTTCTGATGTCTAATTTGCTAACTTGCTTTTCTTTTTGCTTCTCTAATGTCAGGCTCCCGGTAGTTAAGTCTGACAGTTTTCTATGTGCCAACTCTAGGGGTCATCATCTAAACATAGCGTACCAAGAGCTTTTCCAACTCATAAGAAGTATTAAGTTCTGAGTGAAATTCTTTTGGCTGTATCTTCTATAAAGACAAGTGTGTTAATACAAACTCCATGATATATGTGTGTGTATGTGTGTGAGTGTGTATACATGTTTATGTTAGATAATATAACTGGCTCACTTTCTCAGCTATAGTCTGGAAAATTAAATATATATAATATATATATATTTAATTAATATATATAATAATATATAACTGCCGAACTGGCTCACTTTCTCAGCTATAGTCTGAAAAATTAAATTTGCCAGACCAGTATTCTACAGATAAGAGAGGTAACATCTAATTGAAAGAGTTTATTAGAATAAAATGTAAATGTCCAGCACTAGTATATTGTTTAACTACATCATGAAACATACATATGCAAGAATACTATACAACAGTTAAAATAATTTTACCACACATGATGTTATTGTTTGGATAAGACCTTTCCTCCCAAAAAGCTCCTGTGTTAATGCAGGAATGTTCGGGGGTGAAAACAGTATTGTGAAATCTGTATCCTTATCAGTCCATCCCAATTTGAAAGGACTGAGTGGGTGTTAACCATAGGTAGGTGGGGTATGGCTGGAGGAAGTGGATCATTGCCCTGGAAGGATTCATCTTCCGTGAAGCCCTTTCCTCATTCTTTCTCTTTGCTTCCTGGCTGCCATGTCCTGAACAGCTTCCCTCTGCCAGACACTTCTGCCATGATATGCTGCCTCATTTTGGGCCCACCATGCACTGAAACCTCTGGAACTGTGAGCCAAAAGAAACTTTCTCCATGTTGTTCTTGCTGGGTACTTTGGTTACAGCAACAAAAAGCTAACGCAGATGGGAAAATCTTTAAACATATTTTATACTAAAAACTGAGTTTTGCAATCTTATGAAACCAATCATATAAATATAATATGGGCATATGATTAGGTAGAAACATACGCCATAAAAAAATCACAGGTTATTATTGGTTAAGGATTAAGTAACAGAAGTCAAGTCACCCAAAATGAATAAATCAATAAGTATAAAATTATTATGGAAATAGAATGGCAAATATCATATAAAACAAATATAAGTACTAAAAATAATTGTCCCTGGGAAAATAACTGAAACAAGAAAGCTTTCTGCTATTTTCATTGTTATAAGTCTAGGTACTCAGTTTTAAAATAAGGTGGATTTATAGCATCACATTGATCAAACAAAACCAATAAGCTAGGATAAAATAAACTTCATCTGAAGAGAAAGCCTTATGCTTCAGTTTTATCAAAGGGCATCAAACACTAATACACTGATCCTCTTTTAGAACTCACTGGAAGGAATGGGTATAATTTCTATACATAAAACCATAGCATCAGAATGAAAAAGGACCTTTTACAAAGCTATAAGAATAGATGCATTTTTGGCTATGTTACCAAATCTCACACCAATTGTATTTTTAACTAAATAGTACATTTCATCCTATTATAAATGGATTCATAGTTTCTAATTATACTAAATGATACATGGGAATAGGGCTTTTATTTTTTCTAGAAGGATATAATAGCTACACTCATATTTGTGACTTATTTTTTCTGCCAACATTTTTTTTTCAAGGATCTCATTAAGGTAGAATTCTTATTTCAATGGATCCACAAGATTTTCAAAGACATTTTACATTCAGGCAGAAAATAATCCAACTAGAAATAGTAGATCAGAAATACTCCAACCCATTTTAGTATTGAATTTCTATGATGATGAGTTCTGAAAGCATACAAATGAAAACCTATATGTCTATAGTTCAATGATATAAGCCGAATGAGGAGTAAAAGGGAAAGTAAGCTCAAATGTTTTATTTATGAAGAACAATAGTTATCTACTATCTTATTGAGAATGGGTTGCTGTAATAACTATCATACACTAGGTGGCTTGTGAACAACAGAAACTTATTGTTCCAGTCTAGAGGACGAAAGTCTGAGGTCAGAGTACCCGAATGTTTTGAGTTCAGACCAGGGGCCTCTTTCGGGCTGCAGGCCTTGTATCTGACATGGTAGAAAGAGGCCAGGAAATTCTCTAGGGTCTCTATAATAAGGGCATTAATTACATCTATGGGCTCCATCTTCATGACCTAAATTACCACACAAAGGCTCCACCTCTTAATATCTCTCACTGGAGATTTGGAATTGAACATATGAATTTGGGAGGGACACAAACTTTCAATTCATAGTACCTCTATTAACCTTTCTATCAGCTCACACAAAAAACTCAATAAATGTAGATTGCTCTCTGTTGCATTGTTCTTTGTTTTTTTCTAACATAAAATATGGTTTTTAAAAAGTAAAGTAATGAATATGAAGAAGTACATCTAGAGCATTGTTGAGAGAGAGCATTGTTCTTCATTTTTGATTTTGGAGCATATTAATTAAATAAGCTTTTAATACTTGTAATACTCTATTATACAGTGTACTTGTTTATCAGTGTTTGAAAATATTTGGAAATATTGTCAAAGTATAAAAATACTATATAACCAATATTTATAAATAACTGTATTATCTATTAATGACTTATTTTTACTTGAAATGAAAATGTTAGATTGACAATTAGTTCAGGAGTATGTGCAATTTTATGAAGACATAGAAGAATGAAAGAGTTTTGTTGCAAATTATAAATTAACAAAGCCAACCCACACAGAAAAAAATTAACAGAGAATTTACCATAAAATGGATTAGAAAGATAAAGTGCTGACTTTTATAAAGTAAACAAATTTAGAATTTTGTTTAACTTAATGATAGACAAACTCTAAATAACAAATAATTTCAAACACGGATTGTTTTGTCAAATATTTATTGAACATTTCTCTGTGTAAGTCACTGAGATGCTGGAGAATCTGCAATAAATAAAAAAATCAAGGACCTGTTTTAATAAAACTTACAACTGACACTACTCTAGGGTAAAAGAGGGCAGCAGTCAAATGTGAGTTCATATAATTTAATGAGTCCCAGCACAAATTTAATACCAGAAAAATCTAATGGGATGTAGCAATGTACCACAAGAATTTATGATAAGAAACTTTAGTCTGAAAATAAGATAATACAATATTATAAGGAACGTATACCATAGACATGTTGGGATATGCTAAGACTCACTAAGCTACTGACCATAAGGAACAGCAGCCATTGGCATGCTTGATCATGTCTGCTTGCAATTGAGAAGAAGTTGTAAGGGACACTAGCCATAGGCATGCTTAGCAATGACTGGTTACAATTGATAGGGAGCAGAGCTCTATGGACATGCACAAAGAACATGCCCAGTTGCAATTACATCACCTCACGGGACATAACCAATGAACATCAACTTTCACTGGGTGTAACCAATCACCAACATACATACATAATGGAATGAAATTAGACATCAATGATAAAATAAAATATAGAAGTTACTCCAAAACCTGGAAAGTAAATAATATGTTACTAAATGATACATGGATAGTAGAAGACATCAAGGAGTAGATAAAAAAATTCTTAGAGGTAAATGAGAATTCTGATACAACATACCAAAATCTCTGGGAGTGCTAAGAGGAAAGTGCATTGCATTGAGCTCATTAATTAAAAGAATAAAAAGTCAACAAATGAATGACCTGATATTATATTACAAAGCCCTAGGCAAAGAAAAAAACCAACACCAAAAGTAGTAGAAGACAGGAAATAGAATCGGGCTATAATCAATGAAATTGAAACAAAAGAAAAAAATTGAAAAAATTGACAAAACAAAAAACTTGTTCTATGAGCCAGGCACGGTGGCTCAAGCCTGTAATCCCAGCACTTAGGGAGGCTGAGACAGGAGAATCGCGAGTTCAAAGCCCGCCTCAGCAATGGTGAGGCACTAAGCAACTCGGTGAGACCCTGTCTCTACATAAAACACAAAATAGGGCTGGGGATGTGGCTCAGTGGTCGAGTGCCCTTGAGTTCAATCTCCAGTACCCCCCCCAAAAAAAAGCTTGTTCTTTGAAAAAATAAATAAAACTGATAAACCCTTAGCCACCCTAACAAAAAGAAGGAGAAATAATGAAAATTACTAAAATTCAAATCAAATTACTAAAATTCACAATGAATAAGGAAATATCATGACAGATATCACTGATACAGAAAATAATTAAAACCTATTTTAAAAATTTATACTCCAATAAAATATAAAGTATCAAAGACGCCAACAAATTTCTAGAGACATATGAGCTGCCCAAAGTGAATCAAGAGGACATACACAATTTAAACAAATCAATTTTGAGCAATGAAATAGAAGATGCCATCAAAAGATACCAACAATGAAAAGCCCAGGACCAGACAGATTCTCAGCTGTTTTACAAGACCTACAAAGAAGAATAATACCAATACTCTTCAAATTATTCCATGAAATAAAAAAGGAGGGAACCCTTTCAAACTCATTCCATGAGGCTAGTATCACGCTGATATCTTAGCCAGAAAAAGACACATCAAGGAAAGAAAACTTCAGACCAATATCTCTGATGAGCATAGATGCAAACATTATCAATAAAATCTGGCAAATTATATACAAAAACATATTAAAAAGATGGTCTACCTTGATCAAGTAGGGTTCATCCCAGGGATACAGGGTTGGTTCAACATGTGAAAATCAATAAATATAATTCATCATATCAATAGACTTAAAGACAATAATCATATAATTACTTTAATAGATTCAGAAAAAGCATATGGCAAAATACAGCACCTTTTCAGAACACTAGAAAAACTAGTGATAGTAGGAATATACCTCAACATTCAAAAACTGTCTATGCTAACCCAAGGCCAACATTATTCTAAATGGAGAAAAATTGGAGGCATTTTCTCTAAGAACTGGAATAAGACAGGGATGTTCTCTTACAACTCCTATTGATATAGTCCTTGAAACTCTAGCCAAAGCAATTAGACAGAAGAATAAAATTAAAGGGATACAAATAGGAAAGAAGAACTCAAACTATCACTATTTGCCAACAATATGATTCTATATACTTAAAGGATCCAAAAAACTCCACCAGAAAACTTCTAGAATTAATAAATGAATTCAGCAAAGTAGTAGGATATAAAATCAACAGTAATAAATCAAATGCATTTGTATACATCAGTGATGAATCCTCTGAAAGAGAAATTAGAAAAACTACCCCATTCACAATAGCTTAAAAAAAAATACTTGAGATTCAATCTAACAAAGAGATGCAAGATCTATACAATGAAAACTACAGAACACTAAAGAAAGACATTGAAGAATACCTTAAAAAATGGAAAGATCTCCCATGGTCTTGGATAGGCAGAATCAATATTGTCAAAAAGGCCATACTACTAAAAGCATTATACATATTTAATGCAATTCCAATTAAAATTCCAATAACATTCCTCATAGGAACAGGAAAAGCAATCATAAAATGCATTTGGAAATATAAGAGACACAGAATAGCCTAAGAAATCCTTAGCAAGAAGAATGAAGCAGGAGACATCACAATACCACACCTTAAAGTATACTACAAAGCTACAGTAACAAAAATGGCATAGTGTTGGCACCAAAACACACATGTAGACCAATGGTACAGAATTAAAGGCACAGAGACAAACCCACATACATATAGTCATCTCATACTAGACAAAGGCACCAAAAACTTACACTGGAGAAAAGATAGCCTCTTCAACAAATGTTGCTGGAAAAACTAGAAACCCATATGCAGGAAAATGAAAGTAAACCCCTATCTCTCATCATGCATAAAAATCAAAGGAGATCAGGACCTAGGAATTAGACCAGACACCCTGCACCTAATAGAGGAAAAAGCAGGCCCAAATCTTTATTATATTGGATTAGGCCCCAACTTCCTTAACAAAACTCAAGTGCAAGAAATAAAATCAAGAATCAATAAATAGGATGGACTCAAACTAAAAAGCTTCTTCTCAGCAAAAGAAACAATCAATAAGGTGAACAGAGAGCCTAGATTTTTTGCCACACACACATCAGAGAGCACTGATCTCCAGGATATATACAGAACTCAAAAAACTTAACACCAAAAAAACCAAACAACTCAATCAATAAATGGGCTAAGGAGATGAACAGACACTTATAAGAAGAAAATATATGACTGATCAACAAATATATGAAAAAATGTTCAATATCTCTAGTAATTAGAGAAATGCAAATCAAAACTACTCTAAGATTTCATCTCACACCAGTCAGAATGGCAGTTATCAAGAATGCCAACAACACTAAAATTTGGATAGGATGTGGGGGGAAAAAGCACACTCATACATTGCTGGTGGGACTGCAGATTGGTGCAACCAATCTGGAAAGCAGTATGAAGATTCCTTAGAAAACTTGGAATGGAACCACAATTTGACCCAGCTATCCTAGTTCTTGGTCTATACCCAAAGGACTTAAAAACAGCATACTAAAGTGACACACCCACTTCAATGTTTATAGCAGTTCAATTCACAATAGATAAACTGTGGAACCAACCTAGATGCCTTTCAATAGATGCATGGATAAAGAAACTGTGATATATATACACAATAGAATATTAGTCAGCATTAAAAGGGAATAAAATTATGGCATTTGCAAGTAAATGGATGGAGTTGGAGAATATCATGCTAAGTGAAGTAAGCCAATCCCAGAAAACCAAAGGCTGAATGTTCTCTCTGATTAGTGGATGATGATCCATAATAGGGGTGGGGTGAACACATGGGATGAATGGAGAAACTTTGGGCAAAGGGGAGGGAGTGGAAAGGAAGGAGCATGGGAGCAGGAAAAATGGTTGAATGACATGGACATTATTATCCTAGGTACATGTATGACTACATATATGGTGTGACTTTACATCATGTACAACCAGTGAAATGAAAAGTTGTACTACATTTATGTATAATGAATCAAAATGCATTCTGCTGTCATGTATACCTAATTAGAATTAATAAATAAATAAAAATAAAGAAAAGAATAGAAATAAAAAATACTGAAAAATAAGCACTTATAACATAATAATTTTTATGCCTGGAAAGTAAAAAGATAAATACAAAATACCATCAGAATTAACAAGAAAATTTGAATAAAAAAATTTATTAATTGCAAATGAATATAGAATAACCAAAATTTTCCCACATATTATCAGTACACATTGTAAAGAAAAATAGAAAACATTCTAAAGAGACCAATGCATACTATACTCTGTAATCACTAAAATTTATTAACAAGTACTATAGTCAATAAGCATCTTAACTTTAAAACATATTTTATCTCCATTTTAGATATAATGTATGCTTTATTCTAATCATATTTTTCATATTGTGAAAAATAAGAAGCAGAGAGTTTGAATAATATGTCCAAGGTCAGATAACTAGGTGCAGAGCTGAGTTTCAAGCCCTTTCCAGTCATAATTACTACAGTTTTCTGGCTTCTAGTTTCTCTCTGGATCTAATAGGAAATGTACAAAATATTTGCAATTCCTGTTTGACTACTGAATGTTATTTGTTCAGAATCCATTAAACTATCAAAAGTTTCATTTGGAAGTATTATTATCATAAACTCCCAATTAAAATAAATAATAGCAATTAGTAAAAATGTATTTTTATACACATATTAGAGTTTATGGTGAAACATTGCAATTACCTGAAATAAAGTTAATATATTTACAGGCAAACTGATCAGACCAATTACAAATTTGTAAGGCCAAATTTATAGTGAGCTAGAAATGAAAATCCAACCTGATTCTAATCTCAGTGTAATAGTCTTCATTCCTTTCCCCTGTATTATTCATAGTACTATTCTAGAAGATTGCATTGACTGGTTATCAATCAACTGCAAAGGAATCATTTCAACAACTTGGCCTTAGCAGCTTAAAGGGGAATTTTTATATAATTTCTATTATGACAAAAACAAAGTATCCTCCCCTTTGTTTTACTTTCCTTTTCTACTTTTGTGGTCTTTAGAAAGATTCGAACATTTTCCATGAATAAAATTATGATCTTTAGATGTCAACCTCCCTTTTTTATTTCTGAAAAGAAGAGGGTTTGGGGTTTTTGTTGTTGTTGTTGTTTTTATGGAAGAAGTTAATGAACATTTAAATGTTCATTATAGTCAGAAGTTATAGGGCTTCTACATTTCAGGTGATTCCAAATTAAAACTCTGATTAAGATAAGATTCTCATTAATAAAAGAGAGCTTGAGTAGTTTGGCAAGGCAGCAGACAAATACTAAATTCTGGAAATTGACCTGGTGTCTGCCTGACACAAAAGAATTTCTACTATACTTTCATATATGATATTTAATTGCTGTCCAATTCATCTAATTTTTGTAAAATGAAATATTTAAAAATTCAAATTAAATCAACTTGTCAGTGAGTAATAAGCATTTTAATATACAGGACAATGATGACTTTTGAATGAAAGTAATAACTTATTTAACCATTATAGGTACTGATGATATATTAAAACTAATATATTGTTCCCTAAGTAACTGAATTATTCATTGTCCAGACTCTAGAGAAAAAGGGTTTTTTATTCCCAGTATAATGCTTTTCATAATCATAAAATTGTAAAATTACTATTATAATGTTAGTTGCATAAAGTTTTTAATATAAAGTTACATAAAGAGGAAAAATTTAGAAATTATGAAGGGAAAAATCTGAAACCAATAGTAATTCTACCACCCAATGGTAATCACATAAAATTTTTGTGCATTCTTAAGCTTTCAAATTCTTATTAATATGCTATTAGATTACAAGGAAAATATTTTATTGATTTCTATTAAATACTGTTTTGTGAATTTATGATAAAAATAAGGTAATATTGTATATAAAAATTTCCCCTTTATTTTTCATTTTAAATCAAATATCTTATTTTGAGAAATTTGTTTAAAAAATATTTTTAGTTATAGATGGACACAATACTTTTTTTTATTTAGCTTTTTTATGTGATGCTGGGGAATGAACCCAGTGCCTCATGCATGGTAGGCAAGTAATTGCTCTACCATTGAACCACAACCCTAGCCTTCTTTTGAATAATTTTATAAAGCCTCAAGAAACATTAAAGTGGTTTTATGATACTACATTGATACAAGATGTTATTTTACACATTCTTGTATATTTGACATTCAATTTTGAATTATTTTGAAAATAAGAAAAATTATAAATATGTTCTTGTCCACCTTTATGTTTGTTGAATTAACTTTTAGAAGAAATATAAAGCTGGACTAGACTAATTAATAGGATATTTTTAAAGATTTTATACACACACACACACACACACACACACACACACACAGGTTTATATGTAACTAAATTACAATCCTGAAAGTGTGAGGTAATTTATAATCTGACCAAAAATGCATTAGGAGAGTATAAATTTTTCATGATACATAACATTGAGAGTAATATTTTAAAATATTAAATTATTAGGCAAGTTATTTCACTCATGAATCAGGTTATATATTGGGAGTTTCCCAGAGAAAGAACCAATAGTGTGTAGGCATGTGCATGCACACACATACACAGAAGGAGAGATTTACTTATTTACTAAGAGAATTGGCTCACATAGTTTTGAAAGTCAAGAAATCCCAAGATATACTGTGCATAAGCTGGAGAACCAGGAAAATTAGTGGTGTAATTCACTCAATACAAGTCCACATGCCTGAGAATTGGAAAGGTAGGGATTTCGATATAACTCCCAGAACAGAAAGGGTTAAAAACCAGGAGGTCTGATGTGCAAGGGCAGGAGAAAATGGATAGTCCATCTCAAGGAAAGAGAGTGAATTATCCATTCCTCCACCTTTTTGTTCTATTCAGATTCTCAGTGAATTTAAAATTGAATGATGTCCACCCATATTAGTGAGGACAGAGTATTTTCTACTCAATATACATACTTAATGACTAATCTTTTCCAGAAATGACTTCACAGACCCACCTAGAAATGTGTATCAACAATCTGAGTATCCCTCAACCCAGTCAAGTTAACACATAAAGTAAACCACAACAAGGTCCTTTTTTTTCCCTTTCATATAAATACTGCCTATTTTCATTTCTGTGCTTCATTTCTTCTTTCCCACCATTTTGAATCAAGATTTTAAAAATGTATCCTTACATACAAGTTATATTCAATGTTTGCTATGATATGTTTTAAAATACCATTTCATCATGAGGTTTTACTTTTATTTAAAATACACAAGTTTAATTTGTATTTGATGGATTAGTATCTTTATTGTTTTTCTTATGAAGCCTTGGTTAGCTGTTTTGCTGATGTGATCAAAAGACTTAACAAGCCATGCACAGTGGTGCATGCCTGTAATCCCAGCACTTTGGGCGGCTGAATGAGGTGCCAAGCAACTCAGTAAGACCCTATCTCTAAACAAAATACAAGAATTGGGCTGGGGATGTGGCTCAGGGTCGAGTACCCTGAGTTCAATCCCTAGTACTAAAAAAAAAAAAAAAAGACTTAACAAGAACAATTTTTAGAGTAGCATAAGTTTATTTAGCACTCAGTTTCAGAGATCTTAGTTCATAGACAACCAACTTCATTGTTTCTGTGTCTCTGAAGTGTGCCTCAAGGTGAAAGGTCATGATAGAGGAAAGCAGCTCAGGACATGACAATAAGAAAGTAGAGAGAGAATTCCACTCACCACTGAAAAAATATAAACTCCAAAAGCACATACCTAGTGACCCACCTGCTCCAGCCAATAGTCACCACCCAGTTAATCTTTATCACAGGATTAATGCACTGAATAGGTTAAAACTTTCATAATCCAATTATTTCACCTCTAAACTTTCTTGCATTGTCTCACATATGAGCTTTAGAGGACACCAAAAATCTAAACTATACCAGTTCTACAATACCTTGAAATCAGTTTCACATTCATGTATGTCTTTTGAAACTTGATAAATATAACATAAGTTGAAATGGTACTACAAATAAAATATAATGTGACTCTTTTGATATGTTTACAGATACAGAAAAATCATGCTAAAAATTGGTGAATTTAATATATTTTACTCAAGAGATTTATCCACATATCATTTAGGTGAAGAAATTTTGAACTCTGATATTTTAATATATTAAGATTTAGATTTAGATGAAAAGACTTTGTACTTGGACTTGATGTGCTAAAGAGATGTGCCTCTGGGGAAACTTGGGAAAGGATAAATGTACTTTGTACTTTGAGTAGTCAACAAATAGAGGGAGGACTTTGATAAACTAAATTCTAAGATGGACCAGGATCAGTGGTGCATGCTTGTAATCCCAGGGACTCATGAGGCTGAAGCAGGAGCATTGTAAATTTGAGGCCAACTTGGGCAATTATTGAGACCCTGTCTCAAAATAAAAAAATAAAAAGGGCTGGGGATGTTATAGAATGCCCTTGGGTTCAATCCTTGGTACCCACACACACACACTCAAAAAAAAAAAAAAAAAACTAAGATGGTCCCCAAGTTTTCCATCTTCTGTGTTTGTGCCATGAATAACATACTCCCACTCTGTGAAAATAGGATTTGTAAAAATAATGGTACACCAATCCTGTGGTTATGTTATGTTATGAGACAAGAGGTTTTGCAGATGTAATGGAAGTTCCTAATTAATTGATTCTATGTGAATTATAAAGAAAATTATCACAATGGGCCTGATTTACTCAGATGAATTTTTCACAGAATAGCAAGATATTTCTTCTGAACTTGGACTGAAATTAAAATTAAAATCTGTTCTGCAGAAGACATTGTTAAGAGAATTAAATACAAGCCTCAGACTGAAAAAATATATTGCCAAAATGCATACTAAATGACTTTTATCCCAAATACACAAAGAACTCCTAGAAGTAAATAAAATAAAACAAACTTTCTTCAAAAAAATCAATGGGCCAATTTCCTATGAAGACATTATACAAAAATTTTTATATAAACATTTTAAAAGAAAAATGAGGTACATGTCTATATGAAAAATGAGATACTGTTATGATTTGGATCTGGAATACCTAGAGGCTCATGTGTTGAATGCTTGATATCTAATACAGCAATGTTCAGAGGTGAGGCTTTTGGGAAGCGATTGGATCATAAGGGCTCTGATTTCCTCAATGGATTAATCCATTGATTGGTTCATGGTTGAATGGACTATTTGGAAGTGGTAGAAACTATAGAAGGTGGAACCTAGTATTATGGAGTAGGTGCTTGAGGATATGCCATTAGAGATTATATTTTGTCCCTGGCTCTTTCTTTCTCTCTCTGCTTCCTGATCACTATGTGGTGAGCAACTCTGTTCCACCACACCTTTTTATCATGATATACTGCCTCACTATAGGCTCAGGAAACAATGGACCTAGCCTCCCATGGACTGAAATCATGAACAAAATAAATTTTTTCCTTACTTAAATTGTTATTCCCAGGTATTTTGATATGGCTATATCAAAAGGTTGCTGTACAGCTATATCAAAATGTTGCTATATCAAAATACATGGGAATAACAATTTAAGTAAGGAAGAATTTATTGCCAGATTAAGACATAATAATAAAGTGAGAATACCTTTTTTGCATATTAATAGAGATTCTTATTTATTTCATATGAGAACATAAAATATTACAGTTATTTTAAAAGAGTCTGGCAGTGTCCTACAAAGCTACTCTTACTGTGTAATATATCTTAGGTATTACCAAAGTAATTTGAAAATTCATGTCCATACAAATAAATTACACACACATGCTTAGGGCAATGTTATTTATAACCAGTATGAATGAAAACAAACAAGGTATCTTCAAGTTGTGAATGGATCAACAAACCATGGCACATTTATACAATGGAATACTAATTGGTGATATAAAATTTTGAGCTATCCAAGAAGATGGATGTATCTTAAATAAAATGTATATGACAGAAATCTGAAAATCCTATGTCCTCTAAGACTTCAACTACATGACTTTCTGGAAAAGATTACACTATGGATATAGAAAAGCTACACTTGGAGGGAACTTCATTGACCAGTAGTTTTTAAGTAAGTCACAGCTTTAATTTTGCCTTTTTATCAATCAGCTGAGGCAAGACACAATTTCTCTTTCAGTTTTATCTGATATATAATTAGAAACTTTTAATATAGGATTTTACAAAGGAATAAAATCATTCCATTCCATTCCTTCAAATTTCTTTGTTTAATTTGACCTTTTAAAAGTGCCCCATTCCTTCACTCAACTTAAATTGTTATGCTTTATTAAATTCTTCTTTTCCAATCTTAAAAAATTTTACCTCCAATTAACTACCATTATAGTCTTCCTTCCAAAGGGGAAAGTTTGAAGGGGTTGGGTAATAAAAGAGCTTTGGTGTATAAACTATGTATTTTGTAAATTGTCTGAAATTTTTCAGCAGTTGGAGAAAATTGCTTATACTTACAGAAATTCATATTTCCAAAATGTCTAGGGATTCAATAGTGTCACAGCTGTGATTATTAAGATTTTAAAACTATGTTTAGAGTACCTGTCTTCCAGTCTTAATACCATTATGCATTTTGTGAACTTAGTATATTAGTTAAAACCTCTGACCCTGTTCCTTTACCTATAATCGTCTCATAAAGGCAACTTGTGCAGAAATGTTAGTACATTTGTACTACTCACCATGGAGATTTATATAGAGTACATGATCAATGCACACATTACTATTATGCTACTAGTATTTTGCTTATCATTTTGGAAATCATGACAACATTTTCTCATTTTGTTAATTGGCATTCATTATTAGCTGAAAAACCACTTATCCCCTTTAACAGGAAAGTAGGCCTTGGAATTAGTGGAAGGTAAAACTCTCATATCAATGGGCTGATATTTGGCACATGATAAATGCTTCTTATCTTTTAAATAGATGAGTGAGTGAAAAATTGATTACTTAAGTTTAGAAAATCTTCATTATGTATCTGTTGTTTGTTCATGCCAGAGACAAAGATCGTAAACTGGAATAGAACATGCAAAGCTAGACAAAGGCATCTCTGAAAAGCCTTGTTTGAGATTGTTGGCAAGAACATATAACTGACTCAAATCTTATTCACACACACAATCTTTCTGTTGAATGAAAATAACCTAAGAAAGATCCTCTGTAAACTTTTTAATTTTGGAATCCAAAGACATTGTTCATGCTATGCTACTCATTCAACATGGAATAAAAGTAAGTACATAGAAGTTATGTAACTGACCTGGAGTTACATGGTGACTGCTAGAAATGGAAAACCCTACATGTTCTAAATCTAAGTTGTGAAGTTGTTCTTGACTAAATTCAACTCTATCCCAATAAACAGAAGTCTTAAGGGTAAAAACATTTAAGTCTCATACTGCATAAAGATATTAGAGGGTCAGATACAGTGAGCATGTTAAGAAACACATTAGACCACAAGAACAATTATAGTATTAATTTAGAAAAGGCTCTTTGGCACATCTACAAGAATTAAAGCATATCAGAGAAAAACTGGTAAAATAACATGCATTTGACAAGTCTCCTCTGATAAGTTTATTCCCTTGGTTCTCATACAGATGGCTATGTGGTATGTAAGTTACAGTTTTAACTGCTATTTTATTCTGGGTTTTAAATCAATGAACTTGGAATCATAAAATGCATGAACCTATACATTAAATTATCTTCATTAACTTGGAAAAGATGTCGGGCCTGATATTTCAGGGTGCTTGTTAGGTAGCATGATAGTTTGATACCTAAGAAACCAGCGTAGCGAGTACTAACTTTATTTGTAGTCTGGGTCAATTGGTCTACATAACCAATATCCATAAACAGTGAGATAAGAACCATCATCCCACAGAACAATGCCATGTAGATTTTCAGTACCTAGCTTAACAACATGATCTAGGTCATAGCATGATCATTCATTTTGATCTCAAAACTGGAATTGGATAACTCTCTAGACAATAATGTGTGTGTTTATTTAGCAAATTATGTGTCAGCTAATCTAGGTGTGTCAAGTTATATGCTTTGTGTTAGGGATACAAATCTCTCAGCATTACACCTCCTCTTCAAGAAATATGAAGTGAATTATGGAGAAGCAAACACCTAAGGAAAAACATTATAATATCTTTTGAAATATGTTATAATAGAGGTTAAGTACAAGGTTTTATAGAAGCTGAGTAACAGAAACAATAAATTCCAGGAAAACAAATCACAGAAAGACTAGTACAAATGCCAAGATTGGAGTGGGCCTTCAAGGATAGGCTTACTTGTATGAACAATGGGCAAAACAAAATTGAGTGTGCACCAAGGAAGGAAAGTAGGTGTAATTCCTGAAGAACCAGAAGTTTGAATTATGATCATATTATCACTAATATTTAGGTATGAACATAGTCATTTATTGAAAACATGTTTACTATTAAAATTTGATAATATTAATTTGAGAATACTTTGAGATTTAAAAGGATGTAACTTGAATATAAAGTACTCTTTTATTTCCTATTGATATATTCAGAATATTCCAGAAATATGAGGAGTTCACTTTTGTTGAGTTATGATCCACTTTTTGTTTTGTTTTGTTTTTGGTACTAGAGATGGAACTCAGATATACTCAACCACTGAGCCACACTTCCAGCATTATTTTGTGTTTTATGTAGAGACAGGGTCTCACTGAGTTGCTTAGTGCCTCAATTTTGAAAGCAATTCTCCTGTCTCATCTTCCCAAAGTGCTGGGATTACAGGTGTGCGCCACTGCACCTGGCTTGATTAACTTTTTAAGTAGCACATTTAAGTTTGGAAACTAAATCAGAAATATGTTTACCATGATAAAATAAAAACAAATACTCTGAGCATCATATAAAAGTGACCACATTATTATAATAGTCATTATCAGTCAGGCATTTTAGTTCATCGGTAGTAATTTCTTCAAGGAATGCTTTGATTTTGTACTATATATACTAGAATGTAATATTCACTCTGAGGCATTATATAGTTTTAATTTAGTGTTCACCAAGATACTTTATAAATCTGACTTCAATAATCTATGCAAATATATTTCCCTGGCTATTAGTGTATTAAAGCTAATTAGAAAAAGATAAATAATATCAATTTACTCAGTAATAAATGATAATGAGTGGTCAATAAAAACAAGATTAAGGTTTTAAACATGAAGCAGCTATAGACAACTCTTTGGTTTCCTTATCTGAAAAAAAATAAACATTAGTTTATGAAGCAATTAAATTAAATACCTTCCATTTGAAGAAGCAGTAGAGAATTCACTACCTAAACTGCATGAGTATTAAATTTGTAAACCTTCACAGAAACATAATTAGTAATATGTTCTTGTCCTTTATTTAATTTATATTAAATTAAACAGTTGTTTGAAGTGTTTAAAGTCTCTTGTCTATTATTCTAATACAAAAATTTGGCTACAGATACATGGAACAAATAAAGTTATAGGCATACATACATATACATATCTTTAAATCACAATAAATTTAAAATGAACCACATAGAAAGTGAAATAGCAACAGAAAAATGCAGTTCAGGACTATGTTAAATTGATATAAGCCATTTCAAAAGGCATGACTTATAGATTATATTTTCCACCTGAGACTGCTTTATAAATTCAGTAGTTCTTGTCACCTTTAAGGGTGATTAACTTGAACATTAATGATGTCTACTTGTCCATCGACATTATGAGCTTCATAACTATTATTACTGGTCAACATTTGTGAAGTGCCTACCAACTATGCTAATAATAATGTATTTATTCAGCACCTGATATCTACATGAACTTAAATTTATGTTAAATTATATACTTATTTATTATCACTGTTGCTGTTTTTATTGGAATTTAGTCTAATTTAATAAACCACATGAGGCAAAGCCACATAAAATAGGAACTTAATGAAATGTGCATGTTCAAAATGATATTGAAAGAAAATTAAAGGGTAAAATGTAACACCCAATTTAAAAAAAATATTTATACAAAAAGTTAAGACAGTAACAAATTAGGATGCTTAAAAACATGATACAAATGGTAGAATTTCTTCATTAAATATCTAAGTTCTCATATCCTGTTTTTACCGTGAAAAATTATATCTTATGAAAAGAAATATTAAATTGCACAGAGAATTTATATGGCATTGCTCTATAAATGTTGATAGTTTACAACTAGACAAAAAAAGTCCATATGTAAGAAGCATGTCTTTTCTGGGAGGTTCTAACCAGCTTTCAGATGCTATAGGCTCATAATATGCACCTTGATGGGGATGGTAGCCTCTAATTAGGAAACATTATATTTTTTAAAAAACCTTTATTGTGTACTTATGTTATGAGGTACATATGCATAGTAAAATGGTCACTATAGTGAAGCAAATTGACATATCTATCATCTCCAATCTTTACTTTTTCTTTTTAAAGGAACTGCTACACATATGTTTTAGTTACTCCCTAAGAACAAAGACAGAGCCATAGGCTCCAGGATCAAATTCTTCTTGAATATCTTTTCTTCATTTAATATAGGCAAAATTGTGCTAAGAGTAGTCATTTGGTTCATATTCATTTATGATAGTTAATCATAACGTCTCTGGATACTCCTCATTTCTTTTTCTATTCTACTGCCCTTCTCCTTTGTTCTATATTTCTTCAAGCTCTATTTTGTCAAGTTAATTAAATTCCACCTTACTGGAAAGAATAATCACTTATGTTTATACTACCATAACCATAAAGTGCTATTGTCTATCTTTCTGCATAGAATATTCCAGTCCTAAGTACCCTTTATAACTCATTATAAAATAACAATAAAAAACAAAATAGCAATACGTACCATGCATATACAAAATAATGCATATATGTAAAATTATGAATGTACACAAAATAACAGCAATGCCCATGAATATGATACAATATTCACTAATATTTACATTCTCATCTTTCTCTTCCTTATTATCTGCTCATTTGTTTTTCTTTTTTTAGTAAGATAGTAAAATTAATTCAGGGCACAACAGTGTTCTACCTTTCACTAAACACTCACCAAGGTTCATGGCTTCCCCCTGGCATAATTAAAAATGGTGTCAGGGTGTCTGCTGTTGGCAGGCTACTCCTGGAATATAGTGACTACACAAAGATTTCTGCTATGATCCTTGTTGGCAACCCTTTTCTTCTGCTTAATATTGTAGCACATTTTCTCTTCAGTGACTGTCTTTACCTTATAAGTAGTGAAGACGAATATTTCTTCCTATGTTTTTAATTCAATTTTGAGCAATACATGTACAATTTAAATGATTTTGTGACAGTTCACAGATATAGACCTTTAAGTTTCATGGAGTTTAAAAGACATGCAAGCTAATAGAAATTATTAAGTGATAGGACAAGAATGAACAGATTGTTATGGTTTAGATGTGGTGTCCCCCAAAAGCTCACATGTAAGAGAATACAAGAAGGTTCAGAGGAGAAATGATAGCATTGTAAGAGTCTTAACCCAATCAGTGAATTAATCTCCTAATAGGGATTAATGAGTGATAACTGAAGTGGTAGGGTGTGGCTGGAGAAGGTGGGAACTAGTTTGGTGGCTTAGGGTTATATCTAGACAGTGGAATCTCTCTGTCTCTCTGCTCACTGATCAACATGTGAGCTGTTTCCTTCTGCCACTCTTTCTCCACTCCTTCTGCCTCACCTCCAGCACAAGGAATGGAACTGGACTTCTATGGACTAAGACCATTGAAACTGTGAGCCCAGAAATAAATTTTTTCTTCTCTATAACTCTGCTGGTTGGGTCCTTTATTCATAGCTGCAACAAAAGAAAAAAGAAAAAAACTGTCTAAAACACAGGTTTTAAATGTTTAGTTTCTGAATGTTCAGAAGAGATGTTTTAAGAGATTGTGTACTGTCACTTATGAGACCATGCATAGATATTTCTATATAAGCACTGATTCACTTGGAATGATTCTTTGAGTTCAGCCTAAGTTCTTTTGTCTTACTTTTTGATAGTAAAGTATGCTCCACTGAAAGAGATTTGGATTTTACATAAATAAATTTCAAAAGTCCTAATCTGAAAATCAGTCTGATCATTAACAGAGAGTAAAATAAGAGAAATATCAAACAAGAACTGCAAGTTTTCTGCACTGTGAAGCAAAACACCAGACTACCAATGGTAAAGACTGTGATTCTAATAGCTGATAAGCAGAAATTATATATAGCCACAATCTTCTCATCTGGCTCACTACCACCAGGATCCAATAAGATGGTTCTTGGTTTGAGATCTGATGGTGAATTTCTCTTTTGTTTCTCTCTTTTAACCTAAGCTCTTTTGTTTGTTTTGCTTTGTTTTCACCATTGTCAGGAAGTAGCACACTATCCCAAGCTAAAGAACATAAAAAAGGCATAGTACTGGGACTGAAATGGAGAAAACTATGTTAAATTACATTTGTGATAATGTCAAAATGAATCTCACTATTATGTATCAATAAAACACACTAAAATTAAAATGAAAATTTTGGGAAGTCTAAAAATATGAAGATGAAAAAATTTTAAGTGTAATCCACAGAGCTATCTAGAGCCAAGAGGGATTTTAACACTGAAATAGCAGTCAGTTGACATAAATTAAAGTTATGTTCCTTTAAGTCTATGAAGGAATAAGAAATAAAGCAAATGAGAGTGAACATCATCATGCAATAGTGAGCTCTTCATAACTGTATTACTTTAGATGCTACTGTAATATTATATATCAAATATGGCAATGAGCTTTCTCAGTAAAGATATATTTTTATCTTACATAGTGCAAGAAAATTAGAGTCACAATATAAATCAATTACAAGACAAAATCTCAAAAGTATTTATCAGACTTAGGAACACTCTCCTTTCAAACCCCAAACTGCTAAAGCAATTAATGAATACAATACATGCCAGGTATCGTTTTTGTGTGTGGGTATAAAGTATTTGTGTGTGTGTGCATGTATATGTGTGACATTTGAGTGTTTGAGGATTTTTGAAGCTCATACAACTGTTCCTAAGTGAAAAATAATTTGGGAATTCATGTCTCAAGAGTTTTGAATCATCTATTCCTTGAGAAAATTTCCTAATATGAAATTTCCCCATGTACTAATAAAGCATTTCACATGAGAAAGTTCAAATAATACTCCAAGCCATCCATATTCTTAAAATAAATTTTTACAAACTTTTTTATAATGAAAGCATTTTAATGTTATGTTCAATTTCAATCAGTATCTCTCCCTACTTTGGCTCCCTTTAACCAGAAATGTCTGCAGAGCGCATTAATTTCACATGTTTCCATAAATAGCTGTAACACTCTTCAATCTATTTGAAGACACTCAGGCAATAATACTGAAGTACATCTCAATATTAATATTAATTCATTCAGTGCTGATATATCAATTTATCTCAAATAAAATCATATGAAGAAATGTGACAGTTTTCCAGATAAGTTATTCAAAATATTCAGATAATTGAAAAAAATTGCCTTGATGAGCTGGAATCATTTATATAATTAATTTCTAATTCCACTTCACCTATTTCTTACTCAGTTTGAGTGAATAATATAGGCATCTTTCTCTCAATTAATTTAACATATTTAATTTAAAAATATTTATTGGTTTTTTTAAAAAAATACAAAATTTTTTAGAACATAAGCTACATTATATAAATTTTACACATATTTTCTGAAGAATATTCTGAAAATAATTTGATTTTAAAGAGTACTTTCTTCCTTTGTGGGTATAGCAACATATGAAAAAAAAAACAATTGCTACCATAAAAAACAAGTTCTTTCTGCACTGCCTGTTTAGATCTATCACAAACTTTAATGGGTAAGTAACTGTCTCTGTGAACTACATTTCTGGCCAGCTCCATCTGCTTTCATTTTCCAAACAGCCTGGTGAAGCAAACAGAGATAAGCAGGTAATAAAATATTTGACTGAATCACTACCTCTAGGGTACCACCAAAATAAAAGGCTTCATGGTGATATGTAACACTAGAGATTAAAATCTAAAATTGTTTATTTCCAGGAATTGAGGCTTCAGTAGTCTCTCCCAATATAAGGGACTTAACTAATATACCTTGATAGGAGATGTGCATCAGACACCAAAATGTAAATAAGAATCATAAGCATATTTAGCCAAAAGTACAAATTGAAAGACACAGTACAGGTCCAGATGTTTCTAATGTGTCAGTTACAAGGGGGCAAGTAAGATTAAAATAATATGAAAATACTTACAGGTATTGTCACAGATTCATAGTCACCAAATTCAGACAGTCATAGTCATCATGTAAGCTAGGTCATTGGTAACTATTTTAAGTAGAGAAAGGTCATGGGCTCTTATTTATTTAAAACGGATACAGAATATTTCTAATAATGAACCATTTCATTAAGATATTTACTTGGCTTAGTGTATGAAATTCATAATATAATAGATTATTTGCAAAAACAGATGCATTTTCCTCTTCTCTATATCTACACTTCTTTGTGCTGTGACTCTACAGTTCTCCCTATAAGAATAAGTCTAATGACATCACTAGTTAAATCTGGGATGACTTTGTGTGCTCCTTTAGCCAGTAGAATGTGCCCTAAAGGAGTCTTGTTTGCTTTTACTGTCTTCCCTGGAACACTGCCAAGCCTCCACATGAATGTTCCCAGTCTAGCCTGTTGGATGAGGAAAGACACTTGGCCCAGTTACTCACGTTGCCTTAGCCAACAGCCAGTAAAACACCAGGCATATGAGTGAAACCAGATGAGACAGTCATCTCAATCAACCTGCCAGCTGACCTCAGACACATAAGAGAGACTAACTCTAATCAGCCCAGCCTGGACAGGATCAGCAGAGCCACACACCTGGCTTACTCAGTCCTGAATTATATCATTGATTGTTACATTAAGCCTTAGAAATCTAGATCCCAGAGTTTGCTGCCCTGTGTTTCTAAATGAAGTTCGGCTAGAACAAAGCCACACTGTTTGTTTATATTGTCTACAGCTGCTTGCACACTACTGCAGTAGACTCAACTAATTGCAATGGAGAACCTATGACCTGCAATGACTAAAATAACTTCCGTTTATTATTTGCAGAAAAAGTTTACTGAACTCCATTTTAAATCAATACATTTTGAGGTGAATTGTCACCCAGAATAGGTAAATATTTAGATCTAGCCAAATATTCCCAGTGTTGTTTGCTTTCATTATATATAGAATCAAACTATATTTTTGGTTCTAATATATAATAATTTCTATCACCTCTAGGTTTTATAATTATTTTTAGACAAATATCCACTTGTTTAGTATCTAATATAAACCATCACTGCATCATGTACTGGCAGTGTACAAGTGCACAAAAATATGTCTTATTGAAGCTTATATTCTGGGATATAGAGGCAGACAGAATACATACAAACACACACACACAATAATCAACCATGAAAAAACATTTTTGAAAAAAATATTACTAAATACTAATAATTCAATATAGGGAGAAGTAGTCTTATTCCAGATAGAGATAGGTGCAATTGAAGTGGTGTGGGGAAAATAAGAAGGTAGGAGAATTGTTATCTGAGCAAACACTTGAAGGAGATAAAAGTAGTAGATTTTAACTGAAGGCAATACCAAGAAGAAGGAATAGTGAGTGCAGTGGTCTAGAAGTGGGAAGGAGTCTGAAATGTTCAAACAGGAAAAAAGACAAGAAGGTCACAGTGAATAAGATTTGTAGTAGATGCTGAAATCAGAAAAGCAATATGTGAATGACTCAATAAGTAAGTTGTACAATTGTCACTATGGAGCATTCAAAATACAGTCAGTATGAGATGTCATGCAAAGGAAAACACACATCAAATTTGAAGACTAAGTAGGAAAAAAAGAATGTTAAATATTTAAATAATTTTTATAGTGATTTCAAGCTAAACTGATATTTTGTATGAGCTAAGTAAAATATGTTAAAATTATTTTACCTTTTTCTTTCTATTTTTTAAAAGTGTGGCTATTTGAACATGTAAATTTTAATGTATAGATAACATAATATTTCTATTAAACCATTCCAGGATAGAGTTTTAGAGTCACATATCAAGACTCTGGCTTTTACTCTGAATGAGTTAAGCTATCATTGAGAATAGTTTGTAATGAGGCATTTTGTAGAAACAGGAAGACCAGTTTTGATGATGTTTCATTACACTAAGCAGGAAAAGATGATAGAGAGTTGGAACAGAACAAAGGCAACAAACAGAGGTGGTGAGAAGTTTTGAGATTTGGATATACTTTGAAGGTAGAGTCAGAATAAATCTATGGTTTATGTACAAACAACTGAAGGAATATAGATACCTGAGATGAAGTAAACTTAAAGAGGGACATAGTTGGGATAAAAATAATTTGATGAGAAAGAGAATGCTGAGTAAAATTTGAATAAATGATCTTGTGTTACAGAATCAAGATCCAGGCTGGGGATATAATTTTGTGACTTTAAGGCAGAATGTAAAGCTCATAGTATGAGTAAGTGTATATGTGAGTGATAAGAAGGGAAAAGGTGTAAAGTTACATATCCACAGCACTATTAATATTGAGAAGTCAAAGAAATTAAGAAATACCAGAAAATGGAACTTAGAACATTCCAGTGAAAAAGAAGAAAACAGAAGTTGGAGGGGTAGTGTTATGGTTTGGATCTACAACGTCTCCCAAATACCTGTGCATTAGTGTTGGTCCTCAAGGCAACAGTGTTCAGTGGTAGTGCCCTTGGAATGTGATCAGATCATGAAGAATCTAACCTCATCTATGGATTATAAGTTATGGGGTCATAACTTAAGCTCTTGGGAGGCAACTGGAAATTTTAAGAGGTATGAACTAGTCAGAGGAAGTAGGTTGGCAGGGTTCCTTTGAAGGATGTATCTTGTCCCCAGGCCCTCCCTCCCCACCCCCACTCCTTCCAGACTTCCATGATGGGGGCAGCTCTACTCCAGCCCATCTTCCCTGTTAAGGCTTAAAAGCAATGTAGCCAGTCCCACATGAACTAAAACCTTTGAAACCACGGGCCAAGTCAAATCTTACCTCCTTGACATTATCATGGGCACATTGTCACACCAATGGAAAGCTGACTAACAACAAGTAAGAAAAGTATTTCAGGGAATTAGGAGTGATGGTCTATGTCATATTTTTCAAAAGATTGAAAATTGATTAATAAATTTTGCAATATATAGGTTATTAGAAATCAGCTTTGGCTGAGTGTTCTGAATAAAATGGGTTAGAGAAAGAGAAGAAGAGAAAATATTGATAACTTTTTCCAGGAATTTTGCTATTAAGAAAAAATGGATTTGAGTGGTATATGAAACAGAATAGTCAAAAGATTTTATAAAATTGTAAGTCACTAAATTTATTACTAAAATCTGATTACTATTTTTCCTAGATTTTAGGTTATAGTGTTTATGAAAAGTTTTATTTTACAGAAAAATTGAGCATATTTTTCTTCTGTGTGCTCTCTTAGTAGTTTTAGAGTTTTGTATTAACATTTTCATTGCTGATCCATTTTCAGTGATCTCACACAAAATGTTTGATGTCTCTATTTAGAATCATATCACTGTGGACATCCAGTTGGTACGGGACCATTTGTTTAAAAGAATATCTTTTCCTTGTTGTGTTACTTGTGTTCCTTTGTGAAAAATCAGTTAACTGTGTTTGTGTTCATTTATTTCTTGACTACTCTGCATTGATCATTTTTGTCTATTCTTTCATCAATCTGCCTATTCTTTTACCAATACCAGCCTTAATTACTTTTTTGGTTACTGTAAATTCATAGTAAGTCTCAAGTTGGGTAGTGTCAGTCCTCTGAGTTTGTTCTTCTTCAGTACTGTTTTTACTATAAGTTTTTTACCTTTCTCTTTAAACTTTAGAAACAGTTTGCTGATGTCCACAAAATAATTTTCTAGAAGATCCGTCTATATTTTTAGTTAAAAAATATGTCATAGCCGGGGGTGATGGTACGCACTTTGGGAGGCTGAGAAAGGAGAATCGTGATTTCAAAACCAGTCTCAGCAATGGAGTGGTGCTAAGCAACTCAGTGACACCCTGTCTCTACATAAAACACAAAAAATAGGACTGGAGATGTGACTCAGTGGTCGAGTACCCCTGAGTTCAATCCCCGGTACCAAAAAAAAAAAAAACCAATATATGTCACATTGCCTCCTTTGAAATCATGGAAACAAAATCTTGAATAAACATGATAATATATTCATTTTCATAGTTAATAAGTTTGAAAAGATACTCCTTCAATTCTACTTTAAAAAATATATAACAAACAATACGTATTGTTAAGATAAAAGGAAATTTTATCTCTTAAACACATAATTGTTTCAGACATTCCCCTTGTAGTTTTATAACAACATTTTGAATAAAAAAGAAAATGGAAAACACTATTAAGATAGACCAATATTTCTGGGGGAAAATTAGCTTCTATATGAGAAGGACGTTTGTGTGATTTGTCACTGAAAATTACCTTAAAATATTCTTAAAGATAATATTAAAATGTTCTTAAAAGAAAAATAAAATGTTAAGCTTCAAAATATATAGAAACTGAGGCATCAGATATTATCAAGTTTTCATAAAATTTACTATATCCAGTGAAAACATTTAACCTCAGCATTTAAGAAGAGTAAATCTTCCATGACAAACTGGTCAATCTATCTTTTCACCATTTCCACACTGAAAAAAGCTTATTTAAAACAACTTTCCCAGGACTAGTGCCATAGTTTGGCTATTATGAATGTGAATGGTGCTGCTATAAACGTTGACGTGGTTGCATCCTTACAGTATGCTTATTTTAGATCTTTTGGAACTATACCAAGGAGTGAGAAGCCTGGGTCTTATGGTGGTTTCATTTTATTATTTAAGGAATATCCATACTGCTTTTCATAATCTGTAGTACCAAAAAATAATGTATGAGTGTACCTTTTTCTCCACATCTCTGTGGAACCAATTTAGATGCCATCAACAGAAGAATGGATAAAGAAAATGGGTATATATACACAATGCAGAAGTAAAATTATGACATTTGCTGGTAAAGGGACAGAACTAGAGAAAAGAACACTAAGTAAAAGAAACCAGATCCAGAAAGTCAAGGATTGAATGTTTTCTCTAACATGTGTAAGCTAGACCAAAATAAGAAAAAGGTGTGGGAGGATTCCATGAAAATAGCAGATAGATCAGTGGAGAAGAGAAAGGAGATTGATGGGGAGGGAGAAGGGATGAGAAATTGGAGTTATGGTGGAATAAATCTGACCAAAACTTTCTTTGTACATGTATGAATATACCACAGCAAATTCACCTTTATGTATGTCCATAATGAATTAATTTAAACAATTATAAATAGAAGAAGAAAGATCAGTAGACTAAAGGAAAAGGAATGGGGAGATGAAAAAGGGTAGTAGTACTGGGGACGGGATTGGAGCAAGTAATATTCCATGTTTGTATAATTATGTCGAAATGAACCCTAATATTATGTATAACTAAAATGAAATAATAAAATAAATTTTATAAAACTTGCCTTGATAGCTCATCAACTAAGAAAAATACTGTAAGTAATTATAATAATCAAGGTTCAGAAAAATTAGTAGAGACTTCTGTGGAATGGAAATTAATTTTTTTAATGGGTTTGTCCACAGAAATGAAAGAAGCTTATTATCTTTATTACTTTAAACATACGCATTCCAGACTCAAATTTAGAAGCATTTCATTTTTTCTTTAATTCTTTCCAAAAAATTCATAAATCATACTAAGTGAAATAAAACAATCCCAAAAAACAAATTGCGGAATGTTTTCTCTGATATGCGGGTGCTAATTCACAACAATGAAGGGAGGACTAGGGAAGAATAGAGGTACTTTGGATTAGGCAGAGGGGAGTGAAGGGGGTGGAGGGGGTATAGAAGTAGGAAGGATAGTAAAATGAATCAGACATTATTACTCTATGTATATATATAATTACACAACCAGTGTGATTCTACATCATGTACAATCAGAAGAATGAGAAGTTATACTCCATATATGTATGATTGTCCAAACGCTTCTACTGTTATGTATAACTAATTAGAACAAATTTTAAAAAAAGAAATATATGTCATCAATGGTGAATCAAAATGCACAACTACTAAAAAAATTAGGTCCACTCCTAAATTAATATTTTATATTCTGCCTTAACTTGCTTGAGATAACAATAAAACACAAGTGTTTTTTTTTCCCTTCAGAAAATGTAAAGTGCTTATGTAGTATAGATTTAACTGAGTTTGTAGAAGTTAATATATTGGTACTACGTAGTGTTAACTTGTGTTATATAAAGCCCTTCATTCAATGAAGAAACCCATTAAAATCCTTCTGCTTAATAAGTCATTTAAAGACTAAAAAGTGTATTTTATGTATGGCCTCTGTTTCAGGAGCTATGTTACACATTCGAAGGACACCTTTGTTAAATAATACGAACGTAGAAACATGAAGATATGAAACAGATTGTTGAACATCCTAACGGTGCCAGTCTATCTTGGCTATGATGGTCCTAACAGTGTCATCTGTCAGCAGTTCTTCCCTTTTTCTCTGCCACTGAATAAGCAGCACACAGAGTCAAGCCAAAACTGAGATGCAATATTAGATACCATCTGTGTTGCTCATCTGGTTTCAATCCAAATTGTTCTCAAGCCAATCATGGAACCAAGTGAAAAATTTGGTTGTCATTAGAATGAGGAATGAAAAAGACATGAAGCTAGAAGATGTGCATCAAGTTTTCATGCACAAAGGGGAGGAGTGTTTATTCCAAAATGCCACTGTGGAAAAAGATTTTAGGTCTAGAAACTAAGAACTTGCACAAGGGTAGAAAATAACTATGAATAAATGCACATGCATCTTCACGTGCATAATCTCTCTCTCTCTCTCTTTCTCTCTCTCTCACACACACACACAGTTATTTTGTTTTTAAAATTATCTATTTTTTCTGAGAAAATCAACTAACCAACATTTTTATTTTGCATAACATTTTCCCTTTAAACTTGTAAAATTATCTATTTTAAAGAAGAGTTCTTTTAACTTATTTAGCAGAACAACTGATAATTTTAAAATACAGATAATGAGAAATTGGATATATTATGTGTGTGTGTAATAATTTAATTCTAAAATACTATTTCTCATTTGAATACTACAGGTAAAGGGAATATATCTGTGTCCCACTGATAGCCAGTATTGATCCATCTGCAAAGCATATGAGCTAGCCAGTTGCTTAAGAATACATTGTAAAGGAGATAAATTGCATCATCTTGATTTATTTTGGTAATTGCTACTTGTGGGATGGAGGGTTATTGGCCATTTTTATCTACTTTCATGTTTTTCTTCTTATTTTTTTCTTTGCACCATATTTTGAAAAGTGTTTTTGGTTTATGTTGGATGACTGAAGCCCATAAAATGGCATAGAGCAAGAAAAACATTTCTAATTTTAAAATATTATAGCATTTAAATTTTAATTTTGTGTTCAACAGGTTTTACTTATTTGCATGAAACAAGGAGGAGAAAAAGAACCATTCACTTTTGAACACTGATGAACTATAGGAGTTTAGAATTTAAAAAATAATTTGTATAGGCATATATTACTCCATGAAGTATTCAAAACACTTTATACTATGACCAAAAATTTGAACCTTAGTGCATGAAAAAGGCAAGTAAAGAAATACTTTTAAGAATTTTGAATTTAACAATGAAATAATGCATAAGTTTCACTTAGAAATTACTATAATATCTTATGAAAACATATATTATTTTTAAAGCTTCTTATATATCATTTAGCCAAATTGAAACAGCATTTAACAGTATTTATTTAAAAAGTCCAAAAGCAAATATTCTAAAAGTTGTTTATTTTTGTTTTTGTTTGCTTTTTGCTTTTGCCCCCATATTTTTATTTTCCAGTTACTCACATGCTAATTTACAGAGAAGCAGATTATGTTTGAGAACAAAGCTCAATTTTGTTATTTATCATATAAGTAATACATTTGTCTTGCTAGGAAAATATTTTTAATTAGAACATAATATGATAAATGCATTGTCATGAGCTAGATATCAAGGTTTTCAT
>CM053403.1:29783975-29837053 GCA_028644305.1 Xerus rutilus | reverse complement strand
ACTCCTATGACACCTTATACTGATGCAAACTCATTATAAAAATGACACAGTTTTCAAATAGATAGCATATTTTGTTGCCTGTTTAAAAACTACACAGCTCTAATCTTACCAGTAGTCACTATATTTATTTTTCACACAATCCAGTTTATATAAAAACAATCCTTGGTTTAATACAAAACAAGTGAATGTTGTTGTCTTGTTCCGGCTCTTTGATGAAATTAGTTTTTTTTTTTTTCTTTTTTTTTAAACACAATTTTATTATCCTTTTTCCTGCATGGTTTTCCTAATATCAAAAAGAAACCTAAATATTCATCATGTTTTAATAATGAAGCAATGGAAATAGAAAAAAGTTGTATGCAAAGTAATTCATAATGATGACATTAAAGAACACAGAAACCTCTCTCACCCTACTTTTCTATCTCACTGAGGCTTGTTTGAGCACCAAAGGTTTTTCTATCTCACTGAGGCTTGTTTGAGCACCAAAGAGGTTTTATGAACCACTCAATGCGGCACATCAAGAGAGCACTATAACTCCATGGAAAAAAGAGGGTCATTTTAATTGCAATTCCTTTCAGGTGCAGCAAAAATATAAACCAATCAATCAGTTCATAGTCAAAATACTTTAGGTAATAAAAATATTCTGTTGTCCAAGAAATTATACCTATATACCCCTAGAAATCATACTATAATGTTATATCGCTTAAAAGGGATCTTGTTCATATAGATATATAACAATGATATATGAAAATAGATCAAAATGGTAAGACTGAAAGAACAAAAATATGATAAAATTTTTATTCCAAAATTTAATACTGAATTGGTACAGTATTTCATTGGCTTACTATTTACCTTTTTTGTTGTTTTTATTGTTGTTGTTGTTCTTCGGTAGGATTCTGTATCCAACTGAGTATAATAATAAGCTTTTAAAGTACTTTCTCTTTCTGGATCACTCAGTGAATAAAGTTACTGAGTGCCTGCTATACCAGAAGCAACATCACATGCATAGTCCCATAGAGTACTGTCTAGTGTGTGAGAGAGGGATTTATCAAACAATGGCATGATGAAAGGAAAAACAAAACAAACAAACTGAAAACCCCATGTAAATGTACACACACAATGGAATTTGCCTTAGCTTAGGGGAAAGTTCAAGATGAGATACCTGAGAAACACTTACCATGAAATCTGAAGGAGGAAGAAAAGTTGACTAAGAAAAGGAAGGAGGCAGGGAGGCCTGAGCATATACACAACACATGTGAGTACTCTGTTTCATGAGAATGTATAATATGCTTTAAAAAAAAAAAGGACAACCAGGAAAAAGAAGCATCAGTTACATGACATGAAGCTAAATAGGTAGTCAGAGAATTATCCCAACTATAGGGCATAACTCTCAGTCCTAAAATACTGGAAAGCTGCTGAATGGCCATAAACTTATGAAGTAATATGGGTTCTTTGAAAAGACCACTGTGACTATAGAGTACAGGATATACACAGTGTTGCTAATAAATCTGGTTTAGAGGCTACTGTGTTCTACTATAAAGAAAGTATATTTAGAGTGAACTGGGAGCAGTTCATAATGAGCCAAGTGAAAGGAGCTATCTAACAGTGTATATTAAATAGCCAACTGCTTTTTGACCTTTCCAAGTACATTAACTTCAAGAGAATGTAATTTTTTAGATGTGAAATCATGACTATTATTAATTTAAATATGATAAATTGATAGATTTATCAGTAAACTATGATAAACGGCCTTATAAGTTTATATCTTCTTTCTCCCAAACACTGTCTTAGTCATTGTACCTTCCTGAGTCTGTATCTCCCCACTCTCTAGGCACATGGCAGCTTCCTTTTCCCTGACCCACTGAAATTAGGCATGGATATGTGACTTGCATTGACTAATAACAAAACTGGGGAGAGTGGTCATGGAAATTTCCTTTAAATATGTGATAATTAAGGTGGACTTTGCAATCCAATTACAAATTTCCTACCTGGAGAAAGTTGGAAAAAGGGTCTGATGAAAATGGTAAAAAGTTTCCAAAGTTATGAACTAAATTTTGCTATAGCATCTACAAGTTCATTCCAAAATATAGAAAAAAAAGAGAACGTTTGCAAAATGGTTTTAAACTTACTTGAAGCTAAAGTAACTGAAACGGCATAATTTTATAGAATCTAAAATAAATTAATGGAACAAATGAAAACCCCAAAGACCTCCGAAGGCAGTGTTTTAGATTGCTGTAGAATTCAATATAAATTAATAGGAAAAGTTTGAACTAATAAAACAAATGGTGCTTGGACAATAAGTTTTCAACCAAAAATTGAAGATATAGATGTCCTCCATAAAATTCATAAACCATACAATATGAAATAAAGACCTAATCTACAATACACTTACACAATTTAAAATAGTAAAGTTGAATTATAAAAATAATAGAAAACTTAATGATCATGTTAGTGTCTTTTGATAGGAAAGATCTTCTAAATATAAAAGAAAAAAATAATCTATTTTGGATATTTGATAATACAAATTTCATACAAACACACACACACACACACATGCTACATAAGAGAGGATCAAATCAAAAGACATACTGGAAGCAAACACATATAAAACACATAAAAGCAAAATGAAAAACATTAGAATGCATTTTTAAAATTAAAACTTAAAAATTGGTAATTGATGTGAATAAATGTGATCCAAGCAACACACACACACACACACACACACACACACACACACACACACATCAATGAAAAACCTGAAAGATTTTAAAAGTTAGGTTAATTAGACAAATCCTGATTAAGACAATAATAATCCAGTTGTAGCCGCATGTGGTGGCGCATGCCTGTAATCTCAGCACTTTAGGAGGCTGAGACAGGAGAATCTCTAGTTTAAAGCCAGCCTCAGCAACAGTGAGGCACTAAGCAACTCAGTGAGACCCTGTCTCCACATAAAAACACAAAATAGGGCTGAGGATGTGGCTCAGTGGTTGAGTACCCTTGAGTTCAATCCCTGGTACCAAAAAAAAAAAAAAAGAATCCAGTTGTTCATAATCAGAAATTAAGCTTCAGAATAACCAAAAGGGATGTGATTTAATTAAGTAAAATATGATTATTATGATCATATAAAGTGTATGTAAATATATAGAAATAAGGCCTGGAAGGATCTACAGTTAACTACTTACCTTCTGGTTTTAGAAACAAGAAAGCTACAAGGTAAGGTCATTGATAAGCAATATTTGAATAATTATAAATTAATTGGATAAATACAAAGATATCTATGATTTGAATAGCAAATGTTTTGCTACTATTAATTTACTATTAACTTTCCTTACTTAAACAAAAAATTTTAAGATTTTTTAATAGAAAAATTCTCCTTTTAATAATACAGTAGTAACATGTAGATTTGTTCTACTAAATCAGACAATGGAGGTGAAATTGTCATGTAAAATATAAACTCTGAACAGGTAAGTTATAATCAATTGTCTCAAATTCTTTTGCTTGGACTTTGTGAAAAAAAGCTAATGTATTACATGTTTATATATTTATTATAGTACTTATAATAAGCATAAATGTTATTGATCAACTGTTTCTCTAGAATTTCTATTAACAAAAATAAAAAATTTCTTCAAAATATGATTTTTTTCTTATTTTACTTCATTTGATTTGACTACTACCTCATTACTATTAAGTTTTAATATAGGTAAACTTTGCAAAGGAGTTTATATCACCATTCCTTATAAGTCAATACTGAATAGTACTGGAAAAAATTAAGTAAATTTCTTAGTGAGAAATCATGAATATCAAAAAATTAATTTTTATTTAGAATAATCTTTAAAATTATACAGGTTCACATGAAATGTAAAGTAGCATTATATTTTTAATTCCAAAAATAAATAAACATTTGTTGTTCTTTTAGAATTAATGCAATTACAAATGTATTGAAAAAAACACTGGTGTGTTGGATCAGCAAAGTATTTCTAATATTTTCAAAAACTCATGAGAGATAACAAAGTAATTCATCATCCTCAATACATTTTTGAAATTCATCTTCTATTGATTACATTATAGCAATGTCATAATCTCTACTACCTCTAAGAATAAAACAGATTAAGTAAAAGAGTAAAGCATCCTGATATAAAAGCAAATAATCATGCAAGATGAAATAGCTACTAAAATTTATCCTTAATGTCAAAAATAGGGGGTTATGTTGGCTTCCTGCAGCAAGCTGCGGTCTGTCTTCCGCCAGTTAGATGGAGTAGCCATTACTCAGCTCCTATTGTGTTACAAGTATCTTGACACTGTCTCCAGACCTTCAGACAATGATTCTAGATAACTATTTTTTGGTATTAATTGGCAAGTTATTCTTTGTTAATGTTATTTTACTTCTAATAGTTTGGTGGTCAAAAGAGTACCTTCTCATCCTATGTGTTTGCTTTTACTTATTATGCTTTTATTTGGAATTTGTGGTCTGTAAGTATACTGATATATCCATTGCAGAGTCTTCTCTGGCATTAATGGCACTTGATACATAATTTAATACATCTAAGCATTTGTTTCTGGGTTGTTTTATTTATTTGTTTGTTTATTTTTTGTTAGTCTACAACTGTCTAACCAGTACTACAGTTACAAAAGTTATTTTTATCTTCTGGTTTTCTAGTGAAATGTCAATTTCTCTACGATTTTGCTTATTTTATATACTAGTTTCTTTCCTTTACATATTTCCATGTCTGAACTTAAGGCACTGAATACTTGACTTTATATTTTTAATGATTATATTCCTGTTTTATCAACTACACTCTAAATTTCCTAAAAGAAGGTACAGAAATAGTTCATTTTAAATCACTTGCAAAGAATCTAAGGACAATTCAAGAACAGATATTTTTAAATGTCCATTGAATTAAATTGATTGAAATTACAATAAGATGTTACCAGAGTTTGCATGCTGAATGTTGGGTTGGTCAGCTTGACACTGTGACCAAAATACCTAACAAGAACAACTTAGAGGAGGGAAAGTTTCTTCTGGCTCATAGTTCTGAAGGTTTTGATCTCTGTGGGGCCAGGTCCATTGCTCTGGGCCTAAGGTGAAGCCAGCACATCATGGCAGAAGGATGTGACAGAGAATTGATGCTCACTTCATGGTGGCCAAAAACACAAAAAGAGAGAAGGGGGAAAAGGCCACAGGGAAAACTGAACCCTTCGTAAGCATGCCCTCAGTGACTCTTTTCCTCCAGCCACTCCACTCTTTCCTAGAGTGAGTGGTAAGCCAACATATTCACACTAGGATGGACTGATTAGGTTACAGCTCTCCCAATCCAATGATTTCACTTATAATTATTCCTGCATTAATAATACATGAGCTTTTGAGGAATATTTTATATTCAAACCATATCTGACGTCTTCCCAAAGCCTTATGTTAAAAAGACATGGTATGAAAGCCCATGTGTTATAGGTGCCATCCTCAGTATGACATATTGGGAAGTGCTATGGACTGTTAGGTCCTTAAGCCACTGAGGATATGCCCTCTAGGGAATTAGTGGGATCATGTTTCTTCCTCTCTATCTCTTTTGCTTCCCTGCTCAGGATGTAAGCAGTTTAGATGCATCCTGCATACCCACCATGATGCGCTGCCTTCCAAAGGCAAAAACAAATGGGGCTAATCAATCATGAACTGGAATCTTCAAAACCATGAGTCAAAATAAACTTTTTCTCAGGTATTTTATTATAGGGTCATAAAACTGAATAAAGCAGATGGAAACTGATAAAATTTAAATTTTAGTATTCATCATGTTCATAAATGTGTCATGAACCAAAGTATCAATAATAGTTTGTGATGCAGATGAGTAAAAACATAACCTGATATCCAAGAAGGTTGCTACTTAAGTTGATAGACATTGGAAAACATTAACAATAAATTTTAAAAATACCTTAAAATGTAGAAATTGCAATCAATTATGCACAGCCTACTTTAGGGCATTTGAAATAAACAAATAACATTTATCAAGCAGGCATTCTGTACTGTGTGCTGTTCTAAATACTGTATATATATCTCAAAATAATTTCATAACAACCCTATAAGGAAGATACTCCTATGATATATTCCCATTGAAACAGTGAAGAAACTGAGAACAGAGATGTTAAAACAATTAGTTCAAGGGTCATATTGTTCTCATAAGATAAATGCAGTATGCACATTTAACTAACAGGAGGTTTTACCTTATTACTTGGAGATACAGTGCAATGGTCCAAGAAAACTCAAGAAAGATGAAAAGACAGCCACAAATTTTGAGTTGATTGTTGAAATGTGAGATGGCATTTACTAGATGGGAAAACTAATGTAAGTAAATGGTCCATGGTGGGTGCTCTGAAATGTCTGGGTGAGAGAAACTATAAAGTAAAAAGTGTGGATCCAATATTGATTATCATGAGTATAAAAATGAGAATGAGCCTGAGAATATTAAGATATATATATATGTATATACATATACATATATATATATAAAACACATCATAAACACTCAGAAATGAGAAATCACTGGGAACTAAGACTGTCAAATGTGTTATCATAAAAGCAAACATTTTGGATGTTAAAGTTAAAAAAAGAAAATAAAAAAACCTGAAGAAATTGAATTCTAAATGAACAAACTGAGTAACCTAAAAGAAAGAAAATTCTTAAGCTTCTGGGCAACATAGCAGAATGCAAGATTTTTGTTGTCTTTGTTAGAAATCATCTACTCTCCTCATAAAGAAAATGATTTTTCCACAACCAAAGTAGAAGGAATGTGAAAGAGAAGATTACAAAACCCTGAGAAAGCTATTGCTTCAATTAACTTTGCTCAGACTGATAGTGATAAAAAGCATCATCAAGAGTCCAAGAAAAAGTTATGAGAAATTACAAAGAGTTGGAAAAGCCTAGCTGTTAATTTCCATGCAAAAGCCTGTTTGCAAAAGATACTTGGTATAGCCAAAGTCCTCTCTTCCTTTTATAGCCAATTTGGCCTTCATCATAATGCTACCTGGAAATCATTTCACTTGCATTAAGGGAGTTTTCTATTGGCCTATGGGAGTCCAACAAACAACATCCGTCTCCTGGTCCAGGTTCAGAACAAATTAAAACATTAAGAGAAAAAATTAAAATAGAAGATGAAAAGATAACCTGATTAATTTAAAAAAAAATGTGCCCACAAATTAGGACCCAGTGGATTATTCTGTAGCCATGGTCACAAATAGTCATTAGAATGGTTTCATCAGAACAGTTTTATACCCTTTCAATATTTCAATGAAAACTCACTTCAAACAACTAGGTTTTACAATGAAAATTCACTTCAAACAACTACATTTTACAGTGTTAGACATGCCTTTCTGAAAGTAAGCCAACTAGGAAAGTACTCACCTCTAATGTAAAGCTATGACAAACATCAGTCTTAAATGGGTAACCCTTTCCAAAACACAGAATTAAGCCTTTGAGCTTTTCAATATTCACTGATCTTAGAGCTCCACAGTATCGCAAATCAGTATTCTGCTCTCCCCTGGGGGTGCTGTACATGATCTCCCTCTCCCTCTCTCCCTCCCTCTCTCCCTCCCTCTCTCCCTCTCCCTCTCTCCCTCTCCCTCTCCCTCTCCCTCTCCCTCTCCCTCAGCAATAGATTCAGCTCTTTTTTATTTCAGATATTGAGTGACAGTTTAATCACCTTCAGTCGACCTTTATCATTGACAAAGTCTATGTTGAAGATTCAAAGACTACATTAGAGTCAATGTCCTGCTCACTGAACCCCATAAACAGACAGACAATCTCAATTTAAACATCAATAGATGTGAGCAAGCCTCCCTACTTCAGGCAGTACAGGCCCCTGTCCAGATATGATTGACAACAAAGCAGAGAAAAGAGGTACTACTCCCACAAGCACCAGAGAACTGTATCCAAATTTAAAAAGGTGGAAACTAAGTTGAATATCCCCAGTTTGTTTTTCCTGAAGTTACAAATCGGAGGAAATCACTGCACTTTGTCAGGAGCAGAATGATGAAAGACGCATTAAAAGACCAAGAATGAGTAACGAAACCAAAGGAACAAACTTTCAGAGATGTAAGTAAAGCCCCCGTTCTATTCTGGGTTCTAGCTATTACCTATCTAATATCAAATACAAATACAATTACAACAAAAAGTTTTATAGGATATATATCTCTATGAATTAAATGATATCTTCATTTACTCAGGCTGTTATAACAAAAATACCATAGACTAAGTGGCATAAATAACAGACATTTATTTTCACACAGTTTTAGAAGCTGGAAATCCAAGATTAAGATGCTGGCAAGGTAGGTCTCATTCTAAGACCTTCTCACTTGGCTTGTAGGAAGCTACTATTTTCACTTTATGGCCATATGACCTTGTCTTCCTGTGAATTTAGATACCTCTCTCTTCCTCTTCTTAGAAAGTGACTAATCCTATATGATTGATTACAGGCCTACCTTCATGATCTTACCTAATTTCAATTTCCTCATAAAGGCCTCATCTCAAACTTTGAGAGTTTAGGCTTCAATATATGAATGTAGAGGGTACTATGGTTTGGATAAGTGTATCCCAAAAGTCCATGTGTTGTAGGATGGGTCACCAGGGTGGCACTATTAGGAAATGATAAAAACTTTGGAGAAATGGGGGGTAGTAGGAGGTCCTTAGGTCATGCTGGGTATGCCCCTGAAGGGGATTGTCAGACTCTAGTCTCTCTCCAATTCTTGGCTCCTAATGTGAATGGTTCACTACACCATGCATTTTCTACAGTGCCATCCAGTGTTCTCAACAGAGACCCAAAGCAAATGGAGACATGTGATCTTGGATCAGAACTGCCAGAATCATGTGCTAACTAAAACGTTTTTTGCTGTGTAAGTCACTGGCCTTAGATCTTTGATTAGAGTAATATAAAACTGACTAATGAAAAGAGAACACAATCCCAGCCCCTTCTGCAATTCATCTCTTTCTCTCATACAAAATATATTCTCTCATAAAAAATATATTCATTTGGTTGCAATGCCCCAGACTTTTAACTCAATCCTTCATAAACTCAAGTCTAAAGTTGAAAGTTTAATATAAATTTTGAACAGATATTGGTGAGATTCATTCTATGGTAAAATTCCTCTCCGTGGACCTATAAAACCAGTTAAGTGATTCCAATTCACAAGGGTAAGACAACCATAGGATAGATACTGCTATTCCAAAAGAAAGAAATATCAAGTAAGGAAGTGATTGTGTACAAAAACAAGTAAGGCAAATTCCATTAATCTTAAGGCTCCAGAATAATCCTCTTTGGTTTGATGCTCTAGTCTCCAGCCCTGCTGTAGTTAGCTCTACCTCTTTGGTACTGTGGGGATGCCCTGCTCCTGCAGATGTCAGGCCAGTTTAAACTGAAGAGAAACTACCACCAGCATGAAAGTTGGGAAAAAACAGCCTTGCCTCTATGCTGATAATGGAAGTCACAACCAATGATCTCTGAGTTTATTCCTGGCACACTCTTCTCTTTTCTTGAAGAGTAAACCATGTTCACAGAAAATAGCTCTATTATCCCCTCCAGTAGAATCAAGAGGTCTAACAGCTTTTCTTCACTTGCCTTCTTTCCCTGTAACATTTAATTCAAAACGGCAACATCTCTGCTGGTATAATCCTATCTCTGTTTATGACTTCTCCGGAGATGACTAATTATGAAACTGAGGTACACTAGCGGGACCAGAGAGTGCAAGCCTTAAATCCCTACTATTCAGGAAGCTAAGGAAGGAGGATGCAAGTTCAGAGCCAGCCCAAGTAACTTAGTGAGACCCTGCCTCAAAATAAAAGTGTTTTTTAAAGTGGATTGGAACTGCACCTTGGTGGTAGAACACATGCCCAGCATGTGCAAGGTCCTGTTTCAATCCCAAGTAAGGTTAAAAAAAAAATACAACCAGTCATATACATGATCTTATATCAAATGGTTGTTCTGCCTTATGTTTAGTATGTTCTTCAGTATTTGTTTATTTTTTGTAATGTGGATTGGCTGAACATTTTTCAAATCAAGTTCTGTTTCCTTTATACATAATAATCCCTTCAATTTTTCTGCCTCCTATCACACTTTGCTATAAGCTCTGAGGACAAACCAAGTCATTTCTTCAATATTTTGCTTGAAATATTCTCAGCTAAACAGAAATTCTCAACATTTGAAGGTTCTCTCTGCAACAAAATATTACAACACAATTCAGATAAATTTTTTACCACTTTATAAAAAGGATCACCTTTCCTCAATTTTGCAATAACACACTCCGTATTTCTCTCTGGGATCTCACCATAATGCTTTTCAAAGTCTATTTCTATCAACATTCTGTTCATCTTTAAGACAAAAGAGGCTTTCTCCATAGCTCTTCTATTTTGTGTTTGCACCCTTGCCACAAGTTCCTTCAATTTCCCTGTTTGTACCAACAGTCCCGTCATAGCAATCTAGGTTTATACTAGCATGAAAAACTGTTCCAACTTCTACTTATTACCTAGTTCAAATCCATTTCCACATTTTTAGTTGTCATAGCAGCACTCCACTTCAAAAGTACACAATCATGGATAGCTTGGACAGTTACACTCAAACTCAGCTTGTATGATCATGACAAAATATAGATTAAGTGCCTAAAAAAACCCAAAATGTTATTCTCTCACAGTTTTGAAGGCTAGATGTCCAAAATTATGGTTTTGGACGATTTGGTTTCTGGTGAGGAAGCTCTCCCTGGTTTTTAGACAGCCACCTTCTTACTTTGCCCTCACAAGGTCTTCAGCAAGCACCTGCAGAAAGAAAGAACACAAGCCTGTGCCTTCTTACAAGGTCAAAGCCCTACCTTATGACCTCATCTAATCTTACCTCCTTAAAAGTTCTATCTTTAAGAACAATCACATTGAGAATTAGGGGTTCAGCATATGAATCTTGAGGGAATATAAACATTTAGTCCATACACTTGGTTTTATTCTATTTCTTGATTGTTGTGAATAGTGCTGTTGTGAACATTATTTTATAAATACCCATTTGCTTTCATTTTGTGGAGTATATATTCAGAAGTGGAACTGATCATATGGTAACATTCATCTGTATTTTTTATTTTTAAAATATTTTATATTTATTCTTTTTAGATATATATGATTTAGAGTGTATTTTGACATATTATACATACATAAAGTATAACTTATTCTAATTAGAATCACATTCTTATGGTTTTACATGATATGGAATTACATTGGTAGTGTATTCATATATGAACATAGAAAAGTTATGTCTGATTAATTCTACTGTCTTTTCTATTCTCCCCACTCCCTTTTATTTTTAAATCAATTTTTAGGTACTTACTACACAACAGGCTTTGTGCTATGTATGAAGAACCAGCAATGAAAAAGATAGCTCATTGGATTCTTCTTTCCTCTCTATACTGTTTCAACCTCAAACCTGTCTGACCCACATTACTCATTTCTTTAAGATTTATTTTAAGTGACTGCCTTTAAAATTGATCTCTGACTCCTCTAAGCTCACAAGGTCAATGACATTCCTTAAAGCAAGAGTAACCAAATATTGCAGTTTCCTCAGTACAATCTGCCCAGGTTTAAAATTATAGAAACTTTTACTCTCAATAGTGTGAAATTCACAGTCACATTTTCAAAAGTCATTCTAAAGCTCAGGGCCTTGAAACCAAGTTACTTAATATCTATGTTCATAACTCTTTATATTGAATTGAATATTCAACCAAAAGAATTATATGCCATTCTTTTAAATGACTTTCTTATTTTTATCCTCTTCAGAATTTCAAAGACTTTTTTTTTCCATTAATGAAAGATCAATACTGCTAAACTGAAATGTCAGTGAACAGGAAGTGACAATCTACAAATCTAAGGAAGCATTCTGAGAAAGTCAAAAGTGAGAAAAGAGACAATGACCTTCCTATAACTAAGTAAACTGCAGTTTTAGCGTTTCCTCTATAGGTCAACTTTTTAATCTTTGTTTTACTTACTGAAATAGACTTATGGAGAATGTATCAAATAAATGATTTTGGAAGTATAATATCTTTTCATACTATCAGTTATGAAAAAGAAATGAAGATCTTCACTTTAGTTAATTTTTATTTGTTCTAATTATACATGACAGTAAATACATTTTTAATATGATACATAAATGGAATATAACTTCTCATTCTCCTGGTTGTACATGATGTAGAATCATACTGGTTGTGTAATCATATATGTAAATAGGGTTATAATGTCCGATTCATTCTACTATCCTTTCTACCCCTATATGCCCCTCCCATTGCATTTCCCTCTGCCTAATCCAAAATATCTCTATTTTTCCCTAACCCCCTGCCCTTTATTGTGAATGAGCATCCACATATCAGAAAAAAACCTTTCATCCTTTGGGATTTTGAGACTGGCTTATTTCACTTAGCACCATATTCTCCAGCTCCATCCAATTACCTGCAAATGCCATAATATTCCATTATGTATATGTACCACATTTTCTTTATCCATTCATCTGCTGAAGGGCATCTAGGTTGGATACAGAGTTTAGCTATTGGGAATTGAGCTGCTATAAACATTGATGTGGCTGTGTCACTGTAGTATGTTGATTTTGAGTACTTTGGGTACAAACTGAGAAGTGGGATAGCTGGGTCAAATGGTGGTTTCATTCCAAGTTTTCTGAGGAATCTGATGGTACTTTCCAGAATGGTTCTACAAATTTGCAGTCTTACCAGCAATGTATGAGTGTATCTTTTTCCCCACATCCTCACCAACATTTAATGTTGCTTGTATTTTTGATAATTGTCATTCTGACTGGAGTGAGATGAAATCTCACTGTAGTTTTAATTTGTCTTTCTCTAATTGCTAGAGATGTAGAACAATTTTTTGTATACTTGTTGACCAATCATATTTTTCTTCTGTGAAGTGTCTGTTCAGATCCTTAGCCCATTTATTGATTGGATTATTATTATTTTTTATGGTGTTAAGTTTTTTGAGTTCTTCATATATATCCTGGAAATTAGCGCTCTGAGGTGTGTGTGGTAAAGATTTTCTCAGCCGAGTGTGGTGGCGCATGTCTGAAATCTCAGCACTTAGGGAGGCCAAGACAGGAGAATTGTGAGTTCAAAGCCAGCCTCAGCAATGGTGAAGCGCTAAGCAACTCAGTGAGACCCTGTCTCTAAGTAAAACACAAAATAGGGATAGGGATGTGGTTCAGTGGTCCAGTACTGTGTTCAATCCCTGATACCAAAAAGAAAAGAAAGAAAGAAAGATTTTCTCCCATTCTGTAGGCTCTCTCTTCATGTTATTGATTGTTTCCTTTGCTGAGAAGAAACTTTTTAGTTTGAATCCATCCCATTTATTGGTTCTTAATTTTCCTTTTTGTGTTTTAGGAGTCTTGTTTAAGAAAGTCAGAGCCTAGGCTGACATGGTGAAGATTTGGGCCTATGTTTTCATTTACTAGGGGCAGAATCTCTATTCTAGTGCCTAAGTCTTTGATCCACATTGAGTTGGGTTTTGTGCAGGGTAAGATATAGGGGTTTATGGATTTCCAGTTTTCCCAGAACCATTTGTTGAAGAGGCCATCTTTTCTCCAATGTTTTTGGCTCCTTCATCTAGTATGAGATAACTATATTTAGGTAGGTTTGTCTCTCTGTCTTCTATTTTTTACCATTTGTCTGTGTCTGTTTTGGTAGCAGTACCATGCCCTTTTTGTTCCTATGGCTCTGTAGTATAGTTTAAATTCTGGTATTATGATGTTTTCTGCTTTACTCTTCTTGCTAAGGATTGCTTTGACTATCCTGGGTCTCTTATTTTTCCAAATAAATTTTATGATTTATTTTTCTATTTCTATGAGTAATGCCATTGGTATTTTAATAGAAATTGCATTAGGTCTGTATAATGCTTTTGGTAGTGTGGCCATTTTGACAATATTAACTCTGTCTATTCAAGAGCATGGTGTATTTTTCCATCTTCTAAAGTCTTCTTCAATTTTTTTCTTTAGTGTTCTGTAGTTTGTATTGTAGAGGTCTTTCATCTCTTGTGTTACATTGAGTCCCAAGTATATATATATTTTTGAGGGTATTGTAAATGGAGTAGTTATCCTAACTTCTCTTTCAGTGGATTCATCACTGATGTATAGGAATGATTTGATTTATGGATGTTGATTTTATATCCAGCTACTTAGCTAAATTTCTTTATTAGTTCTAGAAGTTTTCTCATGGAATTTTTTGGCTTTTCTAAATATAAAATCATGTCATCAGCAAACAGTGACAGTTTGAGTTCTTCTTTAACTATTTGTGTCTCTTTAGTTTCTTTCATGTGTCTAATTACACTGGCTAGATTTTCCAGGACTCTGTTGAATAGAAGTGGTAAAAGAGGGCATCCCTGTCTTGTTCCAGTTTTTAGAGGGAATGCTTTCAATTTTTCTCCGTGTAAATGATTCTGGCCTTGGGCTTAGCATAGACAGCTTTTATAATGTTGAAGTATGTTCCTATTATCCCTAGTTTTTCTAGTGTTTTGAACATGAAGGCGTGCTGTATTTTGTCAAATGCTTTTTCTGCATCTGTTGAGATGATCAAATGATTCTTGTCTTTAAATCTATTGATGTGATGAATTACATTTATGGATTTCCATGTGTTGGACCAACCTTGCATCCCTGGGATGAACCCCACTTGATCATGGCGCACTATCTTTTAAATATGTTTTTATATGCAATTTGTCAGAATTTTATTGATACATTTTGCATCTATGTTCATTAGGGATATTGGTCTCAAGTTTTCTTTCCTTGATGTGAGTTTGTCTGGTTTTGGTATCAGATGATACTAGCCTCATAAAATGAATTTAGAAAGATTCTTTCCTTTTTTATTTCATGGAATAATTTGAGGGGTATTGTTGTTAATTCTTCTTTAAATGTCTTGTAGACCTTGACTCAGAATCCATGTGATCCTGGGATTTTCTTGGTTGGTAAGCTTTTGATGACATCTTCTATTCTATTACTTGAAATTGGTCTATTTATATTGTGCCTGTCCTCCCGATTCAGTTTGGATAGATCATATGTCTCTAGAAATGTGTTGTATTTGAGATTTTCAATTTTATTAGAGTATAAATCTTCAAAACAGTTTCTAATAATCTTCTACATTTCCGTAGGGTCTATTGTGATGTTTTATTTTTCATCATAAATTTTAGTAAATTGAGTTTTCTCTCTCTTCTGCTTCATTAGCACAGGTAGGGGTTTATCAATTTTATTTATTTTTTCAAAAAAACAACTTTTGTTTTATTAATTATTAAACTGTTTCTTTTGTCTCAATTTTACTGATTTTATCTCTGATTTTAATTATTTCCTGTCTGCTACTGCTTTTTGCATTAATTTGTTCTTCTCTTTCTGGGGCTTTGACATGTTATGTTAGGTCATTTATTCATTGCCTTTCTATTCTATTAATTAATAGGCTCAATATAATGATTTTTTCTCTTAGCACTGCCTTCATTGTGTCCCAAGATTTTGATATGTCGTATTGGTGTTCTCATTTACCTCTAAGTATTTTTTTTTACTTCATCCTTAATTTCTTCTGCTATCCATTCATAATTCAATAGTACATTATTTAGTCTCCAGGAGTTGGAGTAATTTCTATTTTTTATTTTATTATTGACTTCTAATTTTATCCCACTATAATCTGATAGAATTCAGGATAGTATCTCTATTTTTTTTTTGCACTTGCTAAGAGTTGATTTGTGACATAACAATCTATTTTAGAGAAGGATTCATGTGCTGCTGAGAAGAAAATGTATTTGCTTGTTGATGGATGAAATATTCTATATATATATCTGTTAAGTATACATAATTTTATTATTTAGTTCTATACTTCCTTTAATATTTTGTTTGAAATCTATCCAGTAATGAGAAAAATGTGTTAAAGTCATCCAGTATTATTGTGTTGTGGCCTGTGTGGTTTTTGAAATTGAGAAGGGTTAGTTTGATGTCCATAGATACCCCATTGTTTGGGGCATGAATATTTATGATTGTTACAACTTGTTGATGTATGTTTCCATTAAGTAATGTGAAATGTCCTTCTTTGACCCTTCTGGTTAAATTTGGCTTCAAGTCCACTTTATCTGATATGAGGATGGAAATGCTTGCTTGTTTATGCATTCTATGTGCTTAATATATTTTTTCCTGTCCTTTCACCTTCAGTTTGTGAGTCTCTTGGAGACTAAGGGTCTTTTTATTTAATCCAATCTGCCAGTCTATGTCTTTTGTTTGGTACTTTTAAGTGATTAACAGGGTTATTTATTGAGATATGATTTGTATTCCAAGTCATTTTGGTTTGTTTCTAGTTTTTAACTTGACTTAATTTCTCCTTTGATTGATCTCTTTGGTGTAGTTCTTCCCTTTGGTGGTTTTCACCTTTTTTTTTTTCATTTCCTCCTCATGGACTATTTTTCTGAGAATGTAGTATAGGTTTTTTAGTTGTGAATCCTTTTAACATCTTTTTAATCATGGAAAGTTTTTATTTTATCTTAAAATATAAACTTTAATTTTGCTGAATATGAAATTCTTGGTTGGCATTCATTTTCTTTCAGAAAATGTTGTTTATGTTGTACCAGGCCCTCCTAGCTTTGAGGTTCTGGGTTGAAAAACCAGCTAAGTTCTGAAATGTTTTCCCTTATATGTAATCTGTTATTTTGTCTTGTGGCCTTTAAATTTCAATCCTTATTCTGTACTCTAGAGATTTTTATTATAAAGTGCCTTGGTGTGGATTGTTATTTTGTATATTTGGTGTATTGTAAGCCTTTTATATTTGATTATCCATTTCATTCTTCATGTTTGGAAAATTTTCCATTATTATTTCATTGAAAAGATTGTGCATTCCTTTGGCTTGTATCTCCTCACCTTCCTGTATTCTGATAAATCTTAAATTTGGTCTTTTCATGCTATCCCATGATTCTTGGAAGTTATATTCATGGTTTCTTAACATCTTTTCTGTGTAGTCAACTTTATTTTCAAGATTATGTATTTCATCTTTATTGCCTGAGGTTCTGTCTTCCAAGTCTAATCTAGTCTGCTGGTGAAACGTTGTTATGTAGTCTGTTGGTGATACTTCCCATTATATTTTTAATTTGGTTTATTGATTCCTTTGTTTTGAGTATTTATGCTTGATTTCTTTTTATAATCTCTATCTCTTTATTGAAGTAACCTTTCACCTCCTGAAATTTATCTCTGATTTCACTCCTTACAGCAACCTTTAGGTCTTGGATTAGTTTAGCTATGTACATTCTGAACTCCTTCTCTGACATTTCTTCTACTGTGACATACATGGATTCTATTATTGGAGCATCTTGCTTTATTTGGGATACTTTTTTCCTTTGTTTTTTCATGCTTGTTTTTTCTTTCTGTGTATTCCCATCTAGCAGTGTGGATCTGAGGTATTACAGTTCCTAACCTGTAGATTTATAGTATTCTTATAACCTATAGACTTATAAGACATTTATAGTGTCCCTGCAGATTTCCAGTACCTCACTTTTAATGGGAAGATAAATATTAATAGCCCCCAATGAAAACAATATACAGCCTTAAGCCCAATTGCTCCTATTAAGACATTTACAGTTTTATTGCAATACACAGAAATGATGTGTTTTAGTCTGCAATATAAACAGTAGGTTTTCAAAAAGGTTATAATGGAGGACAAAGAGGGAACATAGTGGTGTAAGATATGATGTTTATAAGGAAGGAGGGGAGCAGATAGAAGTATAACGTGGGAAGAGTGAAAGAGGAATTAATAAAAGTTGACTGTTAGCAGGAGAAAAGAGAGAAGAGGAATCCAGGGAAACAAATATGTAAAATGAAATTATATAGATGAATTTTAAAAAGTTAAATTAAATTAAAAAAGAAAATAATAAAGTAAAAATAAAAGAATACACAATAACACTGAAATGTACTATTCAGACATCCTAGTCCTTAATAATCTGATGCATGAAAAATACTTAGTTTCAAAAATAGTGGGGATATGAAGGCAAGAAAAGAAAAGAAAACAAATCTCAAAGAAAAATTGAATAATTATTTCCATTGGAGTTCAAAATATTCTCAGCTTCTCTTCTCAGCTGATAGGTAAGGTTTTCTGGAATTTGCTGCTAGCTGCACCCTCAGGAAGGTGAGAGTTATTAGGGTATGAGGGTTAGTTAGTCTTGGAGGTGGAACTCCTGGAGGTGGGGTATAGCAATTGCTGGTCCACTTTGGAAGACTGCATCCCATGAATCTCCTTTGGGGTCCACTCCTGTAATATAAGAGCCTAATCTTAACCCTTTATGATTCCTGTGGACCTCAAAATTCCTGATCTCTATTTAGTCTCCAAATTCAATCTCTCCTTGCCCTGCCCTTTCGACTTCCCTGTCAGACATCTTTCTTCCCAGCAATCCTGAAGGCTGAGCACCAGAACCTGTGTGCCTATCCTGGAGAACTGTTCTGTATTGGGTGGATCAGGACCAGGCACTGAGAGCTAATGGGCTGGCCACATACCTATGAGAACACAGGGCTAGGTTGGCAGCTAGGGAAGGGTTGGAAGAATGGAGATTGAGGACCCAGAGGTCCATGTTAATTACCAAATCTAGAGGGTGGAACCAGGAGATCAGTGGATGCTGGACTGGGGAGGGAATCAGAGATGGGGCTGGTGCGAGGTCCCAGAGAGTGCCGGTCTGAGTAGGCCCTGGGAACCTGATGGGTGCCAGAATGGTTGGCTGGGTAAGCTGAGAACAGAATGCCATCACACCTTCTTCCAACATACCAACTCACTGAAGCTAGTCCCATCTGTCACTTCAAGACTTGAGGAGCTGGAGAAAGCCTGGCTCTCAACAGCCTCTGCAGCAAGATGGTGGCTATTAGCACATGTAGCAGGAAGACCTCAGGTGTAATCAAACCTGTAGGTACATTGATGATGAACTTCCAGGCCTTGGCTGGTGTCCCTAGATGGAAGCGGCTGCATCTCAAGACTGTGGCAAACCTGCAGGTACCTTGATGTTAGACTTCCAGCCCTGGTTGGTCTCCCAAGATGGAGGCTGCTGCGTCTCAAGATGGTGATGGCCATAGCTGCATTTGGAAATGAGGCCGCTGAGGCAAGCAGCACAGCGATGATGGGCAGATGCATGTTAGGAGGTGTGGAGCAGCACAGGCACACTGCAAGGCAGGGCCACACTGCATTCACTTTAGATTTGTACAACAAAATAAATCCCAAATGGAGTAAGACAATATACAAAAAGAAGAAGAAGAAGAAGGTGGAGGAGAAGAAGGAGGAGAAAAGAAACTAACAATTTTGGTAGAGAAATACCTCTCAATTTAAAATCAATTAAGAAATGACACTAAAGAATGAATATACATGGTAACACAAAATTAGTTAAGAAGACAGAATTATATTCAGGAAAACAGCAATTATTGGACGCTATTCTGAACCAAGATAACTTCTTTAAATTGCTAGAGAAACAAAGACATAGCTCTGTTCTCAGCATAAACTAGAGGATAACAGACATGGAAAGAGTCCTGACATGACATCCAGGAGAGAATGAAACATTTAAAATGTCTATATCCATATTTCAAAAACTCTTCCTATTGTTTTTTGCTGTAAAGCATTCAATTGTTAAAAGACATATTTAGCTACGAGGAAGTGTGCCTGTAATCTCAGCAACTCAAGGGGCTAAGGCAGGAGGATCGCAATTTGTAGGCCATCCTCAGCAATTTAGTGAGACCCTGTCTCAAAAATTTAAAAAAAAGAAAGAAAGAAAGGAGATCTTTGTCAGATCAAAGAAGGAAGGAAGGAAGGAAGGAAGAAAAGAAGGAAGGAAGGAAGGAAGGAAAGAATGAGAAAGAAAGAAAGAAAGAAAGAAAGAAAGAGAGAGAGAGAGAGAGAGAGAGAGAGAGAGAGAAAGAAAGAAAGAAAGAAAGAAAGAAAGAAAGAAAGAAAGAAAGAAAGAAAGAAAGAAAGAAAGAAAGAAAAGAAAGGAAGGAAGGAGCTGAGGATATAGCTTAGTAATAAAGTAGCCCTGGGTTCAATCCCCAGTACTCCTGCCACCCTGGCAAAAAGATCATATTTAACCCAATGTTTATGACTCACAGTCAAACTGTTACTTTTCAGGCAGAAAGTGTCACCTATGGGGCCTCTAAAACCTAAGGGCCCCTGGCAACAACCTTTCTACTATCTTCATATAGGCCTCACCGGCAAGCAGCTGTGTTTGCTCAACAGGAACAAGAGAACATACCAAACCCCAAAGCCAGCACAAACCAGAAACAGCCAAGATGGTAATAAGGTGGTGTTACAGAAGGTGCCAGCTTAGAAGAGGATGTGCACATGCCTCTCTCATCCCCACTGCACCTGGATGCCTGGTGTATGCCTGAATAAAAGAATTTGCCTTGCCACCTCACCTTGGGGAAAAGGTGTTTTTTGAGCATGAACTTTTCCTTCTCCCTTGTTGGATCAATGACTAAAGTTTTTGGTCTGCTTTGCTAAACCCTAGCTCCTTCTGTTGGCACCAGTAACGCGGGGCAGGAGGATCCTCCAAGGAAGGGCTGTAACAAAAGAATCTTTTCAGTTCTTTAAAATATATTAATTCCTGTGCTTGCTTTGGTAGCACATTCATTAAAATTGGAAATATACACAGATTAACCAAGGTTGGCCAAGGATGATGCCCAAATTCGTGAAGTGTTTCAACAATAAGTGTATTAACTGGGTGCGGTGGGCATGCCTATAATCCTAGCTGCTCAGGAAGCTGGGAGGCTAAGGCAGGAGGATAGCAAGTTTAAAGCCAGTTACAGCAAAAGCGATGTGCTAAGCAACATAGTGAGACTCTGTCTCTAAATAAATTACAAAATAGGGCTGGGGATGTGGCTTAGTGGCGGAGGGCCCCTGAGTTCAATCCCCAGTACCAAAAAGGAAAAAAAAAAAGGAAGAAAGAAAATATATATACCTATATATACAAATTAAATTAAATATATTAATTACTTTTACCCACCGTTTATGGATCAGGTTCATGGTTCAGGCACACTCATTACTACACATAAAGCTTTAGGTTTCCATTGGTAAAGACCTCTTAAGCTCCCTGTTGCCACTGTAGTAGTTCAGTAATAATTTCCCTTTTATTATTTATGCTGAGCTTTATATGATATATAAAGATCATATATAAAGATATGTAATATACACCCAAATATACCAATACACTGTATATTATTTATATAGATGCAGATATATATGGAGGCATTTACTATGTTGTCATTGGAAGCAATTTAATATAGTTAAGAGAAATTTGTTAACAATCAAGAGATCACATTTGAGTTTTCACTTTGACTCAGTTTCCTATTTACATTTTACATTTTATTATTGAATTGTTTTCTTGATCTTATATAATGTACAAGTAAATAGTGATTCTGTGATTTTGTTGTTATTACTAATACTCATTATAGTTCATTATAGTTATAAATAATAGTAGGGTTCATTCTGACACAGTCATAAATATATGCAACATAATTTGCTCCATTTTAATCCCCAGTACTTCCTCTTTTCCTCCCCTCTTCTCTCCCTAATTCCATTCTTCTAATATATTAGTCTTCCTTCTATTTAATTTTCCCTATTGGTCCATTATTGTTACATGTAAAATTGTAATGTATTCTGATATATTCATACATGCACAGAGCATAATTTGGTCAACTTCGTTCTTAATACTTGTTTATGTTTCCATTTCACAGTTGTTATTGGTAGGTGTTTGGCATGTTGTTGTTGGCAGTAATTTCATATAGTTAGCAGAAATTTGTTAGCACATGAAGAGACCACATTTGTGTTTTCACAAATGTGAAAACTCAGTTTTCATATTTACCAAAGCAGTTGATCACTGTTTTCTTATAATAAAGATAAAAAGACAATATGAATTATTTTTATGACCTCAGAGAAATTACACCATATAAATTAAAGTAAGTAATGTTCTTATTTGCCAATGCTTGCTTATTTCATAAAACCAACCCATATCCCTGTCTTCCGTAATATAATTTATCTTGCTATTCTCCAACTAATGCCACAAATTCTAATATGTTCACTTATAGAAGTTCCTATTACATGTCATCCTTGAGTGAAACTCTTTGGAGATTACTGTTTGCTGAACAATTCTCTTTCATGCAATCTGTTCCACATTATAATGCCCTAGCCATATTAACCTGTATTTGTACTAGTTAATCCAATTTTCTTCAGTTCCTCTATATTTTAGATTCCCAACTGCCTAAGTGAGAATTCCCAATGAAATAGCATTGGAGCATTTTAAATGATTAATAAAAAGTTCAAAAAATTGGCTAGCATAAAATTCAAAGACTTCATCCAGAATACTTCCTAATGGAGTTCAGAAACATTTATAAATTCATTTAGCTTGTCTCCTTTGATACTTTTATTCCTATAAAACTTAATATATTCAAAAGAGTATTAAATATTCATAAATATTAAGATACTTTCTCCTCTTTGGGCTAGCTATAGGATTTATTTTATCTTAAAATATTCTTCATTTAAAGATTTGGGTAAAATTCCTATATACAGATTTTCAAATCATTTGTTTTTGTATGACATTCTTGTTTGAAAGCAACATTAACATACTTTAATAAAACTTATAGAAAAAATGAAATTTTATTGGAAGTTATTAAAGATAGCTCCAAAAAAAAGCATCCAAGAATATCTTAAACAGAAATATCTCACAAATAAAGACAGCCACCATTACATTAACAACAGGAAGCTATCATCCTTAACTGTGGTTTTATTATTAATTTAACTCAGGACCTAACTCTACTTTTCTATCACTGCAAATTCTCAACAAAGAGAAATTTTTTATCTCAGCCTGATTAAATACCCTCATCTAATCAAGTATGACCAAGATGAAAGTGTAATTTAGAAGACAAATATGCAGCCAACAGATTTCTATTCCTTTGAACCAGTGCATGAGTTTCTCAGAAGAGATCCTGGCAACATCATATTACAGGAACCTACAACTCGATTCACCCCATCGGAACCATACATATTCTGAGCTTGAATAATATCATCTGAATAATTTTCAGCAAATACGAGGTGAATATTTTCTGTTGGCCCACAACTGAATAAACAGAAATGAACAAACTCTGATCATCCTTAGGTTCTACTGATAATAACCAAAGTTAAATGTTCTTATAACTAAAGATAATTACTGATCACAGGAAGTGCTGTGAAAAGAAGGCCATTGAGATAACCTGGATTGGGGGCTCAGATTCCCTTTGGATAATGATGGTAAAGAGCTTTCTCTGGGAAATTGACATCTATTCTGAGACCCCAAGGAGGAGACCCAGTTATTCACAGGAAGGAGGAACTTTAGGCAAAGGCCATAGTAAGTGAGAAGTCTGGAAGGAGAAACAGCATATTGTATTGGAGCACAGATAGGAGGCACAAGCTAAAGCAGAAAGAACAGAACACTAAAGCCAGTGGAAAACAAGAGTTTGGGAAGGTTGTAGAAGAAAATTGTTACATAGTAATCTCATCTTCAATCTTAATGAACAAAGTTTAATGCAATGAAACCTGATATTTACATGTATACATTTCATCATGTTTTCTGATTTGTAATCAAGTTTTTAAACTGATATCCAATTTTACTGTTTTTATACATTATATTTGTGTGCTTCATTCCTCTGTAAATCAGTTTAGTAGGTAGTTCTGAACAATGAATTTCACCTTATCTTTTGTGGATAATAACCCCTTTTTAACATTTCCTTTGACTTTTTTCTAAACAAGCAATTGTTAGCAATATCACCAAAAATATCCCCTAATAATTAAGAACTTAGCTAGGAAAAAAGAAAAACCTTTTTCATTTTGTCATCTGTATTTTTCCCTTATCATTACTCCCTTTTGTAAGAGCCAAAAAAATGTTTCCCTGAATATTTTTTTGTTTTTTATACATGGTAGTTGAATCAAAATAATTAGCATATCCAACACCTTACATACTTTGTATGTGTGTGTGCATGTTGAGAGCACTTAAAACCATCTCTCTTAGAAAATTTCCAAGTATAGATCACAATGATTATAGTCACCATATTTTACAATAGGCCTGAACTTTTCTTTTTCTTATCTTACCAAACTAGAGTCTGTTATGGTTTAGAAATAAATATCCCTCAAATGCTCATGTGTGAAACAATGAAGGCATTTTCAGAGATAAAATGATTAGATTATGGCAGATGTGACCTAATTGTTGGATTAATTTATTGATATGGATTAACTTCATATCTGTCACTATAGGCAGGTAGAGTATGGCTGGAGGAAATAGGTCACTTGGAGCATACCTTTGGGGTTTATATTTTGTCCTTGGTAAGAAGAGCACCCCTCCTCCCCCCGCTTCCTGGCTGTGTTCTTCCTCACCTCAGGCCCAGAACTGTGGAATTAGCCAACTATAGGCTGAACTTCTGAAACTGTGAGCCAAATAAATATTTCCTCCTTTATGTTGTTCTTGTCAGATCCCAAACAGGGACTAGGTTAGTCAAAACTTTAGCTGCACAGGTCCTCTTTGAATGCTGAGTGTGTACAAGGTGGCCACAGAAGCCCACATGTGACATTACCCACTCTCTTGAGAAACCTCAGGTAACCTTGGACGTTTTGGGTAAGCAAATCCAATTCCTTATTAATACTGGGGCTATTTGCTCTGCTCTGACAACTTATGTGGGAAAAGCCTCTTCCAGTTAATTTTTGTGATAGGACTTGAAGCAGGAAAGAAAAAAAGATTCATTAACTCTCCCATACCTTGCAGTTTGATAATCTGATTTTTACTAATGAATTTCTAATAATCTTCAGCTCTCCTATTCCACTGCTAGAATGAGACATGATGGCAAAACTAGAGGCATTAATCTACTGGGGATACAAATCCCAAACACTTCTTATGGCCATTCGTGACCCTGTACCTGAAGAGATTGATTCTCAAGTAAATTCTATGGCTTCATATGCAAGAAGGTCAGAGAAAGCCATTTACCCTTACCCAGTACGCATAACCCTAAAGGGTTCTGGTTATTACCCAAATAGTAAACAATATCACCTGTCACTGTAGGCAAGTACAGTGTGGCTCGAGGAAGTAGGTCACCTGGGGCATATATTTGGGGTTTATTTATATTTTGTCCTTGATGAGAAGAACTTGCTCTCTCGCACTCTCTCTCTCTCTCTGATCCCTGGTTGCCATGTTCTGAGCTGCCTTCCTCCACCACACCCTTCCACCATAATGTTCTTCCTCCCTTCAGGCCCAGATGTGTATATACATACAGTATGCCAAGCAATTTCACCGCTAGGATTACAAAAGAGAGAAATTCTTTCACACAACATGTCTCCTATCAATGATGATTAAAAAAATTTTTTTGAGAAATAGCTCAGAAGTGTAAGCTGCACAAGTGTTTTTTAAGTTTAGAATAGGAAAATAAATGGGGATGTATTCATTCAACAGCATAGTATGTATCAAAGGACAAATTAACTATAGCCACATGTGTCAACATGGTTGAACCTTGGAAACAATGTTAAGGAGAAAGTCACACAAAAATTCATACAGCATTATGCTATTATGTAAAATCCATAGAAATGAAAATAAATAGTACATTTATAATAAAAGTATTGTATATTGAAAATATGTATATATTGTAAACATTCACATCTAAAGAAATGTTTACAAAAAATTCAGAATAGCTATTAATTATTAGGTAGTGAAAGAAGAGGGGTGCATACAATATTTCTTAGGTATTGGCTTCATAATTTCAATGGGATACAATTATTAAATCCATATGACTTGCTATAAATATGATTCAATAAGTATTATTATTATTAAAATACACATATGGAGATCAAAGAAAAAAATCTGGATTCCCCCAAGGACATTTGAATTTAGTGGCAGCAACCTTTAATTCTCTTTATCTACCTCTGCCAATTATCTCTCCAACACTCTGATAAAACACCTCCTTCTGCCAACCACACACACAGACACACATACATGTTCTCTTACTATCTCTTTTATATCTGGAGCTGGGCAGAAGCTTCTTTTAAATCTCCCACTGGCAAGATTTTTCCTTTATAAAAGACTGCATAATTCATGCTTTCTTTCTCTATCCTGACTTCCCACCAGGACACTCAACCTCCAACCTTTAATATACCCATTCACTTCTGCCTGCATGAGTAGTAAATTGTTCTTTGCTTATTCCAAAGGAAAACTGTCATGAGATTTGACCTGAAAATGTAATTTTGAGAAGAACTTTTCCCACATCCTGGTAACAGGTTTGTGTGAACGCACGTGTGTGTGTGTGTGTGTGTGTGTGTGTGTGTGTGTTGTAGTGTTCTCTGTAATGAATTAAACTTTTTAAAAAGTTTAGGAAGTAGTTACAGAAATGACAAAATGTTTAGAGCTGAAAGATATCAAAGTCATTCATTTAAGTTCAAGTCTTGTGAGAGAGAGCTGGACCGTATTTAAAGAGAAAAATACACACAGGTAATAACTTTAAATTAGGTTAAAATTTTCAATGATATTCAGTTTATACCATCATTATTAGCTTTAACAATTCTTATCAACCTTTTACTCTGAATAAGTTTCTTATAACTTAAGACCAAAAACAGTCTTTGCTGCCAGCAGTGACATTTCCTACACAAGTTCTCCAAGTTGATGCATTAGATCCCAAATTTTTTTTACTCATTTCTTCCCCATAAACACTTTACTCCTTTCCTGCTTTCATACAATATCATAGAGTTCTTATAGCAGCATATCCTTTTCTATTCAATTGTATTTTATTCCTGAAACAAGTTTTTTTTTTTTTTTTTTGGTACTGGGGATTGAACTCAGGGGCACTCGACCACTGAGCCACCTCCCCAGCCCTATTTTGTGTTTTATGTAGAGACAGGGTCTCACTGAGTTGCTTAGCACCTCGCCATTGCTGAGGCTGGCTTTGAACTCGCGATTCTCCTGTCTCAGCCTCCCTAAGTGCTGGGATTACAAGCGTGAGCCACCGCGCCCGGCTCCTGAAACAAGTTTATGTGCAAAAAGATGAAACTGTAACAACCGACAGATAATGGGTGACCTTGTGAATATGTAGGTTGGCATTAGAAATTTGCTGGTACTTGTGATGCTTCATCACAGCCATCCCCTGAGCTATACTCTGATTAGCACATACTAATAACAAGATAATGACAGCTGTGTGAAGCAAAAGACATCATCAATTCTGCTGGCTGAATGCATTTTCTTTCATTTTAACACTGCTTTCTAAATTTTCATTTTTTATTTTTTTTTGGATCATCTATAAGTAGAAAATGTGTGAAGAGTTTAACACTAAGATCATCCAAAACCAAGTACTAAATCCAATGTCTGGACCATAAAATTATGTATATTTCACTGCAACACACTTTCTTGTTTCTAAGACCCCACAGCACTCATAGAACAAAATTTTCCCAAGTCAAAACTATTCTACCTGTCTTAGATGACTTGACTTTAATAATTTTAGAACATTGCAGAACCAATAAAATGCTGACATTAATATTTTCATATAATATAGAAATAAGCTTTTATGTTTTTGTTCTAAAAGATCCTGCTTAACAAACCTAAAAATCTATCACTTTTAAGTGTCCAGACTCTAAAGGATATTTAGAATACCTTAACAGTTATAAAGTTGGAAACAATTATAGATTTATAAATAAAAACTATCCTCATGCTTCAATAAATTTTAATAACTATAATTCATAATAAGCACAATACAGCATGAGATTCTAATAATGTAGATTCATGCTCTCTTGCCTAGGAATATTAAAAAGCCATGAGGCAGTCAGGGGCAACATTTCTAAAAACTGACCATAAGATCAGAACTATGAATCTGTTTATATGCATATGCATCACAATGCTACATGTTTGAAAATACATGTACCCTTCTATGAATGAAGAGTATACCTGAGCAAGTTTTACACACAGGAAAGAAAAAAGAATAAGTCTCAATTTAAAGTAACAATAACTGAATTGAAGTACCAGCCTCACTACTTACTTCTTCCCTAATTTCCTGAATTCCAGTTTCTTTAATAATAAATTAAATTTTCTTGCTTATCTATAGTATTTTTTATTAAAAGTCAAATAGATGAAATGCCTTTATGATGTGTTAAATTAAAACACCATCTATTATGGTGTGCTATAGCTACCATTTATTGAGATATCTGAGAGGATAGACTTCAACTCAAAATAGATGAAAAAATAGATCTATATTTAAAATCCATAAAAATAACCATCAAAATAGCTCATGGAGGAAAGTAAAAAAAATAGCCAGGAATGGTGGTTCACATCTGTAATTCCAGAGACTTGGGAGGGTGAGGCAGGCAGATATCAAGTTTGAGGCTAGCTTGAGTAAATTAGTGAGATTGTATCAAAATTTAAAAATACAAAGGGATAGGGATGTGGGGATGTAGCTCACTGTGTAGTTCGGTGGTAGAGCACCCCTGGGTTCAATTTCCAGTGTAACAAAAGAGAAAGAGAAAAGTGAAAATTAGAGAGAGAGAGAGAGAGAGAGAGAGAGAGAGAGAGAGGGAGGAAATAGAAGAGAAGAGGGGAGGGGAGAAAAGAGAAAGGAACAGAGGGAGAGGGGAGAGGAGAAGATACAGGAAGAGAGGGACAGACCGGGAGGGAAGGAAGAGAGAAAGAAAGAAAAGGGGAGGGAGGGAGGATCAGAGAAGAAATTATTGGAAGTTATAAATTGTTTAGAACTCAAAACTGAAAACGATTTCTTTTATAGATGCTCTTTATGAAGTTTGGGTATACAATTCTATTATAATTTATGAGATGACATTATGCAGTATTTAGAGGCAAATTCACAGTTTCCTGGAGGTTTATTATACATGTCCTTATGAAATTCCAGTGTACCTGCTTTCTTAGTTTGCAAAAGGTTTTCATAGCTAATGACTTGTAAATCTTGTCAAACCTGGGGTTTTGTCAATTATAATTTTCTATTGTATTCTGGTAATATGCTCAGTAATGTTTATTTCCTAAATTTGAACAACAAATAGTCCAAACCCTGAAGTAGATCACTATACCTGAAATCATTTCTAATAACAATTTATGTTCCTTAATTATTCTTGAATATACTTTGCTAGTATTTTGCTTAGGATATTTGCTTTTATGTTTATGAGTATGATTTGCCTATATATAACACTGACTTAATTCAAGATTTGTCACTCTCAAGTTTTTTAAGGATCAACTTTTTGTTTTTGCTCTGTGTCATAGTATTGCTCTGTGAATCTGATGTTACTCTACCCTATTTTTGCATCATTTTCTATTTCATTAATTGATTACATTGTCTTTATTATTTCAATTTTGTTTTTTAAAAATTTTGTTGATTGGAATTATTGGCTTTATAATTTTTAGGTTTACTAGGACTAAAATTTTTCAGTAGAACCTGTGGATTTGCCTCTAAAATTCAGCATTGTCTATTGTTTTAGTCATTTTTTTGATACTGTGACTAAAATACCCAACAGGAACAACTTCAAGGAGAAAAAGGTTATTTGGAGCTCATGGTTTTTCAGAGGTCTCAGTAAGATACATGACGAACTCCATTGTTCTGAGCTCAAGGTAAGGCAGAAAGTCATGGTGGAAGGGCTCAGTGGAAGAAAGTGTTTCAGCTCTTGGCAAGATCAGGAAGTGGAAGAAGGGAGGGAGGGAGGAAGGGAGAGAGAGAAAGAGGAAAGGAAGTAAAGGGGGAAGGGGCTGTAGGGAAGATGCACCTTACCAGAATACACCCTCAGTGATCTATGTCTTCCAGCCATGCCGTATCTGCCTAGAATTAACTGATTAATTCACAGCTTCATATTCTGATCATTTTTGTCTCTGAATATTGCTACATTAACAGAAGCTTTGGGGAGAATACCTCATATTCAAACCATAATACCTATTTTGTGTGTTTCTAAAAATGGATTGAGATCTTTCAATAATTGTTTCTTAGGATCTTTAAAGGGAAGACTTTCTAATCCTATGGGAAAAATCAAATTAAATGAAGAAGCTTCATGACAATACCAATATATACAGGACATATAATCACTGATGAAAACAATCATCATTTCTGCATTGAGTTATAAGCATTCTCACTGAGAACCCTTAACCAAAGCACATTTTATTTGATATATAGATACTGACGCATCAGCATATTATTTAAGTAATTTATTGAATCTGATACCACAAATAATAATTGCCCTAATTATATATCCCATAATCTCTATCCTTATTTTATTATTTTTCATGCTACTTTATTAAATTTTAACTATCATTGAAACTGTAAATGCCTTAAGGATACTATATTACCGTTGTGTACCAAGCACAGTGTCTATGTGAGGTATTTTTATAAAGGGCCGTTACATGAACGTGCCACTCATGCCACTATTTAATGAACTATGTAAGTGCAATTTATATCAATCACATACAGTAATTAACAAAAAGATATATGAAATGTTTATTTTAAAAAATTTGTCTTTATATTTGGTAAGGTAAAATTAATACTGTCAAAATTACTCCAAAGTAAGTCTTTAAGATTAATTTCCAGTTGAAGATTGTAAAGAATGTTTTTTAAAAAACTATAATAGGTAGCCAGGAGTGGTGGCGCACACTGGTAATCCCAGCAGTTTGGGAAGCTGAGACAGGAGAATCACAAGTTCAAAGCTAGCCTCAGCAACAGCGAGGAGCTAAGCAACTCAGAGAGACTCTGTCTCTACATAAAACACAAAATAGGGCTGGGGATGTAGCTCAGTGGTCGAGAAGCCCTGAGTTCAATCCCTGGTACCAAAAAAAAAAAAAAAAAAAAAAAACTATAATAAGTTATGAAAAAAATTTCCTATTTCCATTCGATTTCTTTTTTCTTTTCTTTTTTTTTTTTTTTTTTTGTGGTACCAAGGATTGAACTCAGGGGTACTCCACCACTGAGCCACATCCACTGCCCTATTTTGTGTTTTTACTTAGAGACAGGGTCTCACTGAGTTGCTTAGCACCTCGCTGTTGCTGAGGCTGGCTTTGAACTCAGGATTTTTCTGTCTCAGCCTCCCAAAGTGTTGGGGTTACAGGCATGCACTGCCACGCCCGGCTTCCATTCAGTTTCTTAATGTTTCTTTTATAATATTAAAATAGTATTTCTTTATATATGTATTCATATATGCAAATGCTTTAAAACCTATTTGAAACCCTTCCTTATGCTATCATACCAATATCCCCTAGCACAAAACCTGACAAATAGTTAAAATGGATCATTTGTTGATTAAGTGATAAAAAAATCACTAAATACATTAGTTAATGACAAATCTCTAGGCCTAGATTCTCTGTCTCTTTAGATAAAACTTCCTTGATAAGTTATTATTTGTACATATATATGACAGCTCTCAATTCAGTTATTGAATTATTGGTCCAATTTGGAACATGTTTTCACTTATATAATTTGCATTGATGGGCCAAGTGTTCATGAGGCAAAAGCTGATTATTTAATCATTATTTACAGCATCATTTTAAACTTATTTACTGTGCTTCCTCTCAATCTGAGTGATTTTTGTGTATTTCCCTTATGAAATCCAACAAATCAAGGGTCTGATTACACATAATATAGTTTTCGTTTGCCAAATTTAATCAACTTAAATGTTAATTCAGTTATCTGGTGAAATATTTCATTTTATATTAAAATATCTTAAATATTTAATTATCTTTTAGAGAAAGAGCAAATAACATTTATGCAAATATCAGTACTGCAATTGACTTTATTATGAAAGTTTTAGTAGTTTTTGGAATATTTTTTCAAATTAAAAAAACTGGGGTTTAATTGATGAATTTATGAGAATAAATGTAGTACAAAAATAGTCCTTGAATAACATTTCACATTTTTCTGTGTAATCTTATTTAACAACTTAACTTAATCCTCATGATAATCTATGGGGATACATTATCAAGAAGTTTAAAAAGGAAAACAAGGAAAGAAAGTTTCTACAGCCCTGCCAGAGACTCCTTCTATAGTTGGAGTTAACTTTAAGTTAAGTGCATTGGCAGGTCCCCGGCATTGCAAATGGCCTTCTAGAGACCATGAAGGATTTGTAATGGAGCTAGCTGAAGTGTTGTTATTACTCTCCAGGATTCTATTCCTGACTGTGATGATTGCTAAATAATTTTTGCTTCTCACTGGGCCCACAGTAGTATGTGTTGGTTCATCTCCAAGTCCTTAGGCTTAGGATACTAGAGAGAGACATAAATTTATTCATACTTGGCATTTCACCATCTGCTCTCATGTTTCTTGGCTTGGTCTATCCATAATGACAAACTTTTCAGTAAGAAATTGCAAGGTTTGCCAATGATTTCCTTGATGTGCTTCTTAATCTCAGAATAATTTCTAGGGACTGGATCTTAAACATAGTTCATGCTATTCCTACTGCAAAAGAGCATTACTTTTTTCATTTCCCCATTGCCCCTAATATTCTTATTAAATAAGTATTTGCTGAATCTTTCGCTTAATGATTGTCTAAAGAGCAGCAGTTTTATAACAATCATTCTGAAATTTACATACAGTATATCAATCTATTCTACAAATATTTTCAAAATCATTTGCCTATGTCTTCAAAATATATGATCAATGTTACTACTTGTTGATTTAGTCTTTGGATCCTATGCACCATACTAGAACCAAAAATTATTCATTATACTTCAAAAGTATTCAATATATAAGCCGGGCGCGGTGGCTCACGCCTGTAATCCCAGCACTTAGGGAGGCTGAGATAGGAGAATCGCGAGTTCAAAGCCAGCCTCACCAATGGCGAGGCACTAAGCAATTCAGTGAGACCCTGTCTCTACATAAAACACAAAATAGGGCTGGGGATGTGGCTCAGGGGTCGAGTGCCCGTGAGTTCAATCCCTGGTACCAAAAAAAAAAAAAAGTATTCAATATATATTTATTATACTGTCTACCATAGTGTACTCTAAGTATAGAAATTTGTAGATAGTCTACAGTTTGCCAATCTCTCAAATTTTCTTAGCATACCAAAATTTCTTGATTTTTTTGAAATAACATATAGATGAAATGAACAACCTTTGATGAAATTTTTAATAACTCTATAAAAATGGAAAAATATCTTATAGTTTGGACTCAGAAATCATTCATTCTTTGTTCATATTGGCATGTACAAACAAGATCTCATTAATGAAAGTAGGAATGGTATGCCTTATAAATTTTTATATAAATTTTTTAAAATTTATTTTTAAAACAGAAGAATGCATTTCAAGTCATAGTACATATATGGAGCACAATTTTCCATCTCTCTGGTTGCAAATAAGATAGAGTCACACCATTCATGTCTTCATACATGTACCCAGGGTAGTGATGTTCATCTCATTCCACCATTTTTGCTACTCCCATTTACCCTCCCCCACATCCCCCAACCCATCCAAAGTTTGTTTTATATAAATTTAATATTAAAGTCTCAGCTCTTTTTGTTGACATTAAATAATAAATAAGAATGGGCTTGGGAAGTGTCAGGCTAAAATTTGAAGAGGTGACATAGAACAGAATCCATTTAGAAATGGAATTTACTTTCAACAGCATTTCATACAACACTTCCACCTTTCCTCTATTTTATGGATGAGAAAACTGAAAAATGAAGAAATTTTCCAAAGTCAGTGGCAGAATGGAGTATAGAACTCAAGTCTCCTAAGTTTAAATCTAGTATGTAGTTAGACTGAACCGCCTTCTAGGGCATATGTATCATATTTCAGCTGATCAAAACCCATACACTGACCCTACTCCCAAATTTTTTTTAATTCTCAGATTTTTATTTGGGGGTGATTCTCCATCACATTGCCTTCTCCACAGAATACTCCCAGCCACCCTTTGTTGGTTGCTTCCCATACTGAAGGCTGCAAAATTCAGGGGATCAAAATGTTCAGGGGATCCATATCTATGGATAACTGCAGCAAACGAAAACATGATCAAACTTTACATTGGATGAACACTACAAGTGTTTGTAGCTTGAATTACAGATACAAAAACAGAGGCAACTATTGGTTGTCAAATTAATGCAACAAAATCAATTGTTTCTGATTCCTCACAACACGAACAGTGAGCATTGGGCCAGATGGGTTTTTTGAATGGACCTATGGGCTTGAAAGTCAGAAAACTATAATTTGTACCACCAAACATTAGAAATTCTCTTTGTTCCTTTTTACATTCTATGTATGCACAACTAGCTTTATTTTGAATCTCAATATCCCAGCTCCCCAAATTCCTTCCTTGTGTCTATCTGTCTTTCTCTGTCTCTTTCTTGGTCTCTCTCTTTCTGTGTTTCTCTCATAGTGCTAACATCAAACATGTTTTTATTAATAGAAGTGTCTTATAATAATGATTATAATAGATTCATTCTGAGTCTAATAACTTATCAGTGAGAATTTTTTGCAGTAACATCATAATCGGTGGAGAAAAGATAATTATTTACTTTTTTGTATTATTAAGTGTATATGGAAATTCTTCATTCCATTTGGTTACCAACTCTTCACATTAAAATCCAGCAACAACCATCTTTTTACCTACTTTATTGATAAATGTACTATTTCTAGTGGATTTCATTTTTCTACTATAAATAAAAGCTGATGATGTTATTGTCAATAGTGATGTGATCCTTGGACCAGTTTCTGTTGAAACAGTATAGATCTTTATGCCTCAGCAATTCCATAATATCATCTATTTAATACTGCTTACATCATTTTTAATGACTGCTCTATTCATTATGCTGCCAGGAATAATGGATTTCAGTTACTCAAAGATAGTAACCACTGGCAAGAAAATGTCCAAGTGCTCTGGCTAATTGGTGGCAAACTATGGACGCATACTCATTCTGATTCATTCTGAGTCTAATGAGAATTAGGGATGCTAAATCAGGTCATTAGCACCATTCTGTCAAAAATATGTTCCAGTTGATAAGAACTATTCTCACCAACCTTGCTCCCAAAACCTAGGCTCAGCTTCAGGGCCTCTGAAATCCTAGTGGCACTAGACTTGGAGATCCTTGGTGTATCAGGTCAACAAATGTTTATGGGCTGGTGGAGGGGAGAGATGGTAGAAGATCAAAAAGAGCTCTTACGGGAAGAAATGGGCATCGGTTTCACACAAGTTCCAAATTGCTTTAAAACGTCCCACTCAAATGACAGACCTGACTACAGAGTTTCCTAGACAGCAGATGGAAATTGATATATTTTCTAGGTAGGCAAATCTATCAGCCAGGACCTATTAAGGACCAGTTATAAATTTTCAGTGCCTTTGTTAATTATACTTGGGGCCAGATAGTTCTGATTAAAATATTATAAGAAGACTCTCTGAATGAGGGACAGGAAACAAGCTTGCCCAGGACTAAGGACATTACTGCTTTGTTAAATGTATTCTAGATTCTATTTTAGTATTTTAGAATACAAATTTTTACATTTTGGTTTCTTTTCTCTCTCTTTTTAAATCTTCCCTCCCTCCCTCCCTCCCTTCCTTCCTCCCTCCCTTCCTTCCTTCCTTCCTTCCTTCCTTCCTTCCTTCCTTCCTTCCTTCCTTTCTTCCTTATTTCCTTCCTTCCTTCTTTCCTTCCTTCCTTCTTTTTCATCTACATAGCACTTAGGACTCAAGTAAATTAACAATCAAAAAAGTATAGATTAGGACAATGAAAGATGATGTTCACCTAAACAAAACTGTATGTATGTGGCAAATATAACAATCCCGAGAAAACACAAACTGTAGGAAAAGTGAAATTCACTTAACAACACTAAATTCAGTAGACAAAGTCAATGGCCAAGAGGCACTGACGCAAGCAGGGTAGAAGGAAAGAGACACTAATTTCTATCTTAAAGGATAGAAAGATGCTACAAAATTAAACATTTCATAGAGCTGTAACACAAAATATGTCACAGATGATTGTACATTTTAAAAAGTAGCACAGAAGAAAACGAATGAATTGACAACGCAAGGGGAGGAGGAAAACAAAAACACAAAGTAAAGCTGACATTTAAAAATAAAAGTTGAACTGAATCATCTACCATTTGAAATTGATTATAGGTTTCAGGGTGTTGCAAAGATTAAATGTGCTTTCCTTTTTCAGAGAAAGATAAGAAGGTGATTAGATTACAGTCTGTGATATTCTGTAAAACTAAATGAGGAAATGTTTCTTCTCAGCAATCTTCCATGAAGAATGAGTTGAGAATTACATATATGAGGATATATATAGTTTCGAAGAAAGCGTGGAATGATTCTTTTAGTGTGAAGCTTCTGCACTCCAATTTCTATAAAAGGAAAAGAAAACAAAATTCTATCAATAATTTTGGCATTTACTTATATGTGGGAAGGTTTCCATAAGCAGATAAGTAGGCTTGCAGCCAGTGTACTGTTCCAAGTAATTCTCACAAATCAAAACTCAAAAAAAAAAAAAAAAGGCACCCTGCTTAGTGTCATTTTAAGTGGGCTTTAATCCACAAACAGTTTTACCTTTCATGACATCTCAAAATTTGCAGGACTGATATAGAAATCATTATGAAACATTTAAATTCCTTTGTGCACATATGTGTATCTGAGAATTTAGTAAAAAGTGAAGAAAATTCACAGAAATTAGTTGTCTGTTTACAATTTCCTGCACAATGTGAAGCCATAAGATAACAAGTGCTGGCAAGGATGTGGAGAAAAGGAAACACTTATACACTATTGGTGGCAATCTGAATTTGTACATCATTATGGAAAACAGGTCCTCAAAATAATTTGAAATATAACTACCATATGATCCATGTTTTGTCATCATGCTACTGGCTATATATCCAAGGGAAAGGAAATCGGTATGTTGAAGAAACATCTGAACTCCATGTTTATTGCAGCTGTATTCTCACTAGCCAAGAGATGCAAACAACCTCAGTATACATCAACTGATGAGTGGATAAAAAAAATGATACATATCACAATGGAACACCATTCAGCCGTAAAACAAATGAAATCTTGTCATTTGCAATGACATGGATAAAAATGCAGATCATTGTAAAGTGCAATAAACCAGGCACAGGGAGATAAGTACCACTTGATCTCACCCATAGGTGGAGTCTAGGAAAGTTGGTTTCATAGAAGTTGAAAACAGAAGGGTGGTTACCAAAAGCTGGGGGTGTGGGTAAGGGCTAGGAAGGCATTCATCAATGGATGCAAAGTTATAGTTGGACAGAAGTGACAGACTAGTGTGAACAGTAGGGTGATTATAGATAGTGATCATGTCCTGCATACTGCAAAAAGCTATAAGAAAGAATTCTAAAAGTTTTCATTATAAAGAAATGACAAATGTTGAGGAGATAGGTATATTTGATCTGATTTAAATGTTATACATTGTACACAGGTATTAAAATCATGATACCCCTTTAATATGTACAGTTTTTATATTTTGTATATCACTTCAAATAAATTTAATTTATATTTTTAAAATAAAACAAAAAGGGAAAAGTGAAGCAGTAACTATTCATGAGCAGGTTCATAAGGAGAAGAATTTGGAAAGCAATTTTGTATCAGTGTCATTAGATATTTCAAAGAGAAATTAGTAAAAATTCAATAAAGATTTGACTTTTTCATCAAAAATCTCTTTTAGAGAGATAAGCAATGATTCTGAGATTCAGTTTTTCAATGGAGAAATATTTGACATTCTATGCATGTTCAAAATACAATCTAAACGTCAGCATTGAATATAACTTTATGTGTTTTTCCTCTAATATCATGAATACACATTTTGGTAACTTATTTTCATGGAATATTTTTTTTAAAACTAATTTAGAAAGAGATAAGTCAGAAATGTACTTGAAATAGACCATGGTATACACATAAACCATGACTGCTAATATCATTTAACTGGAGATATTCCATCAATCTAAATAGAAGCCAAAATTTTGAAAATCTATAATTTTTAAGTATAGTCACAGAGTAATTAAATTACAAAATTATTGCTATACACCTGATTCTAAATTAGAAAATAAATAAAACAACATGGAAAATGCTTTTTCTACTTACTGCACTGTCTTTAAATAGATTTTAGAAATATTTAATCTTCTGAAGAACTACTTTTGAAATCAAATGTCATAACAATGGTACTAAATATTTAAAGCATTCACTCAATGTTGGTCTCATTGCACTTTAATTAGTTGAAAATTCTTAATCAAAGTGATCCATGAAATGGCCTAAACATTTAAGATTTTAAAGCTTTTAGTGAATTGAAATTACCAAAAATATTTACAAAAAAGATTGAAATTTATTCTTTTAAAGGCAAAGATGAAACTAAAGGTATTAATAATGAGAACTCATACAGTGTACAAAATTTAATTTCTATAATTAAAATTCTATAGTCTTTCATACTTAAAGCTATAGTGAGAAGTAACTCTTGTTTTTTAATTGTATAAACTTATAAACTGAGCCTGAATAAAAGCAAATTGAAAAAAATTATGATTTTGCAACATCTATGCTTTCTAACACTTAAAAGACTTATTCATAAAGATGAGGCTTTGGAAAATTTTACTTATAATAGATAATTATGAAAATAATTATGCTAAAATATTTATAAATTTCCCTTTAAAACATTATCATCTTTCAAGAAGGATCAAGTGAAGGTTGTAGCAATTTCAAATCTACTAACCATAAAATAAAATTTCAAACACAGTTGGAAGAATAATTTTTCTGTAAACAATAATAATAAATCTATATTAAAATATTTATTCTTTGGAATATTACCAATGATGTGACTAGAGACAGATGTGGCTAAGGAACTTATTAAAGATATGTACATGTCCTAAAAATAACTCTTCTACCTACAGTCAGAAAATCGAGACAAAATTTTATTTTTAAATTTGCTTTAATTGATGAATAAATGTGTTACTTTATTTCTTTAGAAATAACTTCAGTTTAAAAGTGTTTTGAACTAAAGTATTTTAAAAATCAATCCATACATTGTACCTGTAGTTCACTATACTGTAAAATATATTTAAAGATCTGTTAACAGGGTTGATGTCATGTTTAACATTCTTGCTGCAATTAAAAAAATACAGTGGAATTTCTGGGTTTCTAACAGATCCTATTGACGTTCTAAACAAAATGCTTCACTGCAGGTACACATGGCTTTTCAAAGGATCCACATTCCCACTTCCAGTATTTATTTTCAACACTATTTGAAACATACTGTAAAACCTCTTGTCTAATAATAATGACAGTAAATACTTTAATATTAGGACTGTGGACCATTCACTGTTTTGAGTACTTAACAACTTGATAAGATATAATGAGTCACCGAGAAGCTGAGTAACAGCCCAAGGTCACACAGCCAGTAAGTGGTTTTGCCAGAAGGTGGACCAAGGGATTCTGCCTCTCTGTTCTAGGTGACTATAAGATATTTTCCTTTACATAAACTAGGATCTTAGAACTCTGTCCTAAATTATTTCATAGATACTTTAAAATTTTATCTCAAATCACTTACTTTAAACTTCATAAATATGAGAATCAGGCTTGACAACATTTATCATTTTCCATTTCCTACCATTATACTGTATTTGGTTGTGTTTATTTCCAATTATGCTCTGGCCAAGTTCAAGCAAGGGTATAGTATTTGTGGTATGATTGATTGGATTTCAAGATATGAGCAGGTTCATGAAAGTAACAAAAGGAGTGTTTTAGAAATTAACAAATTATTTTATAATTATCTTTTCAGGTTCTCTTTCAAAAGGACAGTAAAATATAGGGTTAAAAAAATTTAATCTGTCAACAATCCACAATTTAAAATGTATAGATATAATTTCAACTGTCTAAACTGTCGCTTCTCTACTAAACCATGAGAAACTATTTATCATAATATTCTCATGGGTACAAGATTACTTATCATGCAAGCTTGCCTTATACATGTACATTTATTCATAGTATGATAGTTTTCATCATTCTTTAAATTCACAGAAATAATAATTCTTATGAGTTTAATAATTTTTCCTTCCAAAATTTTTTCTTTATTGTCATATCCTTGTCTGTAGGTATTCTAAAGGAAGCTTATTATAGAAATGATGTATATTTTCTTTTTATAAAAGAAAACTTATCCTTCAACAGCTTGACAAAACCTTCTCTGGTTTAAGCAAGCTATGCTTAATAAGGCATTGTCAAGCTTCTATTTCCTAATATGCACACACTTTTAATATCTTTTAATCACTATGTGATTCTGGAATATTTCTAGGATGGGGTAATTATATGATCAGATAGTGTAAGTTTTTTGTAATATTGTTTCTAAAAATATACATTTTGGGACTTCTGGAGGATATAAAATAATTCACTTATTGTTTTAGACCATTATCCAAATCACTTGTTCTTTTAGACTGTTATCATTCATCAATTCCTTTAAACAGAGGTTGACTTTGTTTGTTCACTGGTAATATCTGATAGGTACATCTGCATAGTTAAGTGAATAAAATGTTCTCAAATGTTCAGTTCCTGTGTGACTGGAAACTTATTGGTCATAAGAATCTCAGACCATTAGAGGTCTTAGTGATACTGAACTTGGCTCAACATTTACTTTCTTTGTCTACTGGAGAAAATATCCAGCCAATAATGATTACAAGTCGTGATTTCACATTGGTATTAAAAAAAAAGCATTGATTAAAGGTAATTCTACTGCTGTTCAATGTAGATGTTTGTTGTGAGAAATGTATTCTGAGTTTGAGGATGCTAATGCAGAATGCTTATTCATCAAATTACTGACAACATTAATTTGGGTGAGATTGTTGGCACCTTGGAGAAACGAATAAAATTTGAGTAATCTGACAAATTGAAGTGTAGGAGGGAGTCTGTAAGGTAAGCTTTAGTAATGAGGTCAAAGAAAACTTAATTTACCTAAGAGGAAAAACAAATTATGTAACTATAAAGTTGGTAAAGATATAACTGTATATACATGCACATGACATATATTGTGTTGCTTAGAATGTTTCCCAAGCATGATAAATAATTTCTACATTACATATTTTAAAAATGAATCCTAATTTGTTTATTTGTATTTAACTTTAAGTCTATATGGCACTTATCCATCCTTTCATCATCTATCCATACGTTCATGCTTCCATGTCTACGTTTAGTCAGCAAATACTTAGTAAACACAAAAACAAGTATTTTCTCTTTTTACAAGTTTTGCAGAAAAAGAAGAGGAAAATTTCACCTCAAGTTTTCACTAGATTTCCTGTGTGACTTTGAATGTAAGAGGAGATCCTACTGAAAATTTGAAACACTTTTATTCATGCATTCTGACTTTTATTCATGCATTCTGACTTTTATTCATGCTCTGTCCTTTTGTTATGGATAATATTTACGTTCTCCACAATTGTTGAAACACTAATTTCCAATGTGATAATATTTGGAAATGATGTCTATGGCAAATAATTAGGCTTGAATGAGATCAACAGGATGGAGACTTGAAGATGAAATTAGTATCCTTACAAGAAAAGAAAAACAGGAGCTCTTTCCAACCATATGAGGATGAAGTGAGAAAGTGACCATCTCCAAACCAAGAAGAGAGCCCTCAACAGCAGAGGCCAACACCTTGATCTTGAACTTTCTAGCTTCCAATACTATAAGAAACAGTTACCATTATTTAAGCCTACTCGTCTGTATTATTTTGTGAAAGCAGCTCCAAGATAAGACACTGTCTCCTAATCTTTTTTTAATTGATTAAACCTAGCTCATCTTTAGAATCTCATATTTCAATTCCTAATCTCCAGAAGTCAAATTTTTCACTTCACAAATGTCAGGAAGCTGGTACTGAAGATAATATTATACAATGGATCATATCTTTATCATTTTCCATTTTCTTCTAGAATAGACAATATATGCCAGGAATATTTGCCTTTAAAAAAACAAAATACAATTTTGAACTTTTAAAATATGAATGAAATAATATTTCTACTTGATAAACACTAATAAAAGAAAAAGTATAATATTAGTTGGAATAAAATGCACATTTTTACAAAATAGTATTGGAATAAGCAATCACACATCTTGAATGTTAGTACTATATATCTTTTCTTAATACTATAATATTATACATGTGATGCCTTAATTCTACTATTAAAATAACATATGTAGATGAAATGAGACTGAATATGATGTGGCAGACTTGCTAGAATCAATACATAATATTTTTAATGTAGTAATTGCAGATATCCTTTAAAAATGGTTAGAAAGAGGTAATAATCATCTTAAATACCTTTTAAGTATAGACACGGTCATATATCTACGTAACAGACGTAACAACAATTAGTAACCACGCAAATAAGATGTTTGATCTTTCCCTTTTCTCTTCTCTCTCCAGATGTTCCCACACCTCCCCCATACGCCCTTTCCACTCTACATAACTTTGTATTGTCAGAAAAGATGTTTCACAACTTGGGAGTAAAGGATAAGAAAAAAATGAATGGTCAATAAGCCCATCATACCCAGCTTCTATTTAAGGCAGAACTAAGCTGGAAAAGGGGAGAGATCTAAATTTTAAATCAAGACCTACATCAGGACGAAACTTAGTATTTAACCACTGCCTGGAAAAATGCTACTATGAAATGACCACACACTGATGGCATTTGCCTCAATCTCACCAAAATTAAGGGGAAGAACTAACTAGCACATAAGAATCAATATTAAGTTTTTAGAAAAAGAGAAATAAAGTCCTTTTATGATTATATAGCAAGAATAATATTTGCTTAAGTAAGAATTATAAGAACTCCTTTGTACATGATATTTTTCAAATATTTTTATACATCATGTGTTTTGGTCAGTTTTTTGTTGATATGACCAAAAAAATACTTTCAGAGGAGGAAAAGTTTATTCTGAGACTCACGGTCTCAATCCATAGATAGCTGACTTCATTGCTCTGGCTCATAGAAAGACAGAAAATTATGGTGCAAGAGTGTGGTGGAGGAAAATTGCTCAGGATATGGTATCAAGAAGAGAGAGAGTCTCTAAGGTTGGCTCACCAGGGACAAAATATATACCCCAAAGACATATCCCAGTGACCCACCTTCAACAGCCACTCCCTGCCTGCCAATAGTTACAACCCAGCGAATCCTTATCAGTGGTTTAATGCACTAATTAAGTTAAAATTCTCATAATTCAGTCATTCCTCCTTTAAATTTTATTTCACTGTCTCACACGTGAGCTTTTGGGGGATACCTCACATTTAAACTATAACACCATGTAAGCCAGTCTGTGTGTGCTTAGAGTTATAACTTTTGTTCCATTTCCTATTGTTATTGTCACTTTATTATAGATGAAATAGATGAGATATAAGGTAATTCATTTGTCTACAATTGACAGATTTATCAAATAAAAGTACAAGATACCCTGAGTGAATTTGAATTTCCGACACATAACAAGTTGTCAATATAAATATATTCCATGCCGTACTTGGACCATTCTCATACTAAACAGTTATCCATGGATTATAGGAAATTTAAATTGAACTAGATGTAATATAATTCATTTAGTAGTACTTCTTCACACAAGTACTAAATGGTGTCCCAAGATTTCAAATCCAATCTGCAAGATCTGTATGCAATTCAGTCCTCCTAGGTCTATAATTTCTTTTCAGAGGTGGAAAATGGCAATTTGATTGTTTCTTCACACTGTTAAATCTTGGGATCTTACCCTACAGGTTTTGGATTGATGTATTTCCAGTATTGAATAAGGTTTCTGTCTCTATACAGTTCTTATGGAGCCAATAGAATAACTCATCCCAAGGACAGGAAGCATGTAGTCATTCCAGTTTCTATTGTTCTGTTGGTTAGTCCCCCTGTGTTAAAATCCTCCAAATGGTTTTGGCATTTCTCCTAACTCAATACTCTGCTTTTCCAATTTGCATTTTATAAGCCCTCAGCTTCTACTATCAATATATATTCAGGGGCTATGGTTTTTCAAGCAGCTTAGAGAAAGGATTTTCTTGAAAGAGAAAACATGTTATTTGTATGAATAAAAAAATTCTGTTTTAGGCAAGATGAAAATGTACAAAATATATTTGTTACCTTCTATTTCATCATAAATTTTAGAATAAAATAAAAATGATGAACTTGTTTCCCTTGGCATTAATCTTGTCTCTTGTGGCTAAATAACCAAAGAATTAGACTTTGGGTGTCCAGTCCCGCTTTCGTGTGCATTACAAAGATAAAATCCACAATAAGAAGGAAAACAGAGTAAGCTTAGAGTTTCAGGAAGCCAAGAAAAAAGGCAATCTAAAGTTTTCCTTAGAAATTTTTTTTATATTTTCCAGAACTTAAAGGTTAAAATGCAGAGCCAAAAAACAATGCTCAGGAGGTAAATTTATGTATAAAATTATTTAGCCTGGTAAAGACAATGTGGATGATATACTTGAAGGAAGTCAGGCAATTACTGAAACTCTGCCTGTGGCCATAGCATTCAACTATTTGCTCAAAAATATTCTAGCTGAGAAACACTTGCCTTAAGAATTTTCCATCAAAGGAGATAAACAAGAGATTAAAATAATATACGTAAAGGTATAAAAGTATAAGGGTATATAATATAAGCATATAACATTTTCTATATACAAATGTCCTAGACAAAATTGTTTTTATTATACATAAAAATATAGTGAGATAAAGTTATTAAAAGAAACCCATTGCACTAAAATAAAAAAAGTTGTGTGTATTTTTAAAAGAGGAGGAAAAATAAGTAATGCATCTCCTGAAATGACAAAGTTAAAACAATAAATATAGCTACCTGGAATGATTTCAGAGAAATAGAAAGCCTACAATGAACATTGGAAATAAGGAAAGCCAGGGATTAAATAGGACGAATAGCAACTACTATAGTCTGAGTCTTGAATGTCTCCTAAAGGCCTATGTGCTAAAGGCTTGGTCACCAGCCTCTGGCACTACTGGAAGGTGGTAGAAGCTTATTGATCTGGGGATGACTAAAAGAAAGTTTCAACAGTGGGGATGTAAACCTGAAGGAGATATTGGGATCCTGGCCTCTTCCTATCTCTTTGCTTCATAGTCAACATGAGGTGAACAGACATGCTCTGCCTTGTGCTGTTGCCATGATGTACCCTCCATAAGTCCAAAGGAACATGGCTAAGCCACCAGCATCCGAACCCTTTGAATTTGTGTTAAAATAAGCTTTTTCTCCTTTTCAGTTTATTACCTCAGGTAGTTTGTCATAGTAATAGCAGGCTGACTTATTACAACAATTCATATATTGTGAGGAAAGGCAGAGCAAGAGTGGCACATACGTTTACTCTGCCTAGTGCAGAAGTGTATGAAAGTATGTTTGTGAATAATGGAGTGGTAACATAGATATTAGATTAAGAGAAAAGTCTGAGTTCCTCTAAAGTGATAAAATATTTTCTTTCTCCTGAGAAGTCTTCCAGGAGAAGAAATTAATTTAAATGTAAACAGAAGAAATTTTAGGTTAGATGGTAGGAAGCAGTGATGCACTGAAGTGACTATTCAGTAAAATTAACTAATTGTTTAAATGTTATAATTTCTAAATTGTGTTGGAAAATTTTATACTATCCAAATCAGCGAACACTAACTTATGTTAGTTTTGGTTTATTTTTCAAGAGAGCTAATTTACTAGTATACAACATAAATTATGTTATAATTTGAAATTAAACTTCAAGTTGAGTTATAGAAAATTTTGGGGAGTATGTTATTAAAAAGGTGTTATAAGTATCTCCTTTTTCAATAATTTCTTATTTAACAAGTCAAAAGTCAAAACAGTTCTTTCAGTAAAACTGTAGCTTCCCTGATAAATTCCTGAGGGAAATTTTTCTTAAATTTTTTGATTGATTTATTATTTATGTTTTAAAGAACTCTAAAATACTCTAATATTTGTTAAAGGAAGAGAAATAAAGTTTATATTCATTTAATGAAGACAAGCTGTTACATGAAATAAAATATGTAGCAGTGAAAGTAAGGAATAAATGCATGTCAAAAAATACACTTCTAAGTTTTTCAAAAAATGCATCATTTTTCTTTGTTGCATATTTAAATGTTAATTTATGTAAAACATTAGCTCAAAATTTATGTTTGTATGCAATGGTTTGAATTTGAATTATGTATCTATATTTTATTTGATAAGGAATAATTCAGATGATAAAGTACACAGTGTCAGGATCTTAAAATGTGTTTGAGATTTTATGCCTCAAAGTTTTAGATAAATAAAAATATAGAGTATAAAATGGCTTTACACAAATAAAGCATTTCTACTCTGCTGCGTCTTCAGTGTTCACTTGCTTGGATAAATATTCCAAATGAATATACCCTATAAAGCAAAATATTGCATTTGCTAAAATAAATACAAATTCAAATGTGCACAGCTACAGATGGCTACAGCTCTTAGAGAAATAAATAGGGCTCAGTCTAGAATGAATGTAAGACATTGAAAGAAGCATAAAACAGTTTTACAGAACATGGTAAAATGAATACTGCACCATTTAAAACTGATTGACAGGTAATGAGCTATAAAATCTATATTGAAATGAAAATGACACAGAGAAAGAATAGCACATGGCCTATTCCTATAGTTTTATAGTTGAAAAATGGGAAATTTTCTAAACCACCAGCTCACAAAAATTAAGCGAATTAAAAACAGATGAAAAATCTATGTGCTCTCATTGAATTAGTTCCCAAGAAAGTGAAGTGCAATGCAATTTAACTTTGAGGTATTAGAATAATTTTCTACTCATATCAGATTGAAATGGCAGTTGGAAATGAGATGTTTCCTGAATATATGTGTGTTTATTTATGCAACCTTATGTTTCTAGATAATTCTTCATCTATCAAAACACTTAAACATATGTTAGAGATCCACAGCCTACAACTTTGCCTATCAGCATATCTATGTATACCTTCTACTTCTAGTTTATAGTTTAACAGTTTAGCTATAACTAGTAAGTATTGGTTTTTATTGCTTATTTTGATATAAGTGTTTTACATTAAATTTGATCTGCCTCACTCAGAGAAAGTTTTTCTTTGTACATTACCTACATTTCTTTTTTCGTCACTTAATAGATCTGAGCAGAAACAAAACAATATCACTGAAAAACCACACACAGAACTCTCATTGGTAGCAAAACTGAAGTCAGCACTAAACTCTGCTCTGAAACCTTACATTAAAAAAATAAAGAAGTTAAACAGATTTTATAAATTAAAGCAATATTTGTGGAGTTACATAAGCCTATATAATAGCTTATGTCAAGATACAGAAACAGATGACTTAGTTATTATTTATTGATAACCTATTAATTTGATTATGCTATGGACCAAATATTTGTATCCCCTCTAAGTTTGTATGTTGAAACTTCATCTCCAACATGATATTTAGAGGTAAGATGCTTTGGAAATGATTAGGAGGGTGGAACTCTCATGAAAGAGATTCAGTCCATTTTATGTGGGGCTGAATGTACAGAGTTCTACTATCCTATATGTAAGGACAGAGCTACAATTTATTCCTTATGAACCACAAAGTGAGCTCTCACTAAAGACCAAATTATTTTCTGCTCACCTTATGTATATCTCATTAAATCTGTTGGTGCTCTGGTGTTGGAACCACACAAACGTTCCAGTGGAAAAAAGATAACCGTGATAGAAACTACCCAGTCTTCAGCAACTCAAATGAATTCCAACAAGGTGCTAGTCTGGAAATTTTAGATACATTGAAATTGTTTAATTTTATACTGAGCCCTAATGATATGCAATATCATCCTCAGTTTATGGATGACAAACCTAGAGCATGGAGACAAAGTTTGTTTTCCTAATTATCACAAGTAGTAAGTAGCCATGGCTCAAACCTTGTGACCTTACTCCCAAACATGATTTCTTAACCATTCAACAATAAATTTTGTTTTTACTTTCATTTTTTGAACATCTACATACTCTGTGTCTATTTGACACCTTAGATGGTAGTTTATTACTTTAATTCTGCTTAATATCAGTTTGAGGCCCAAGGCCCAGATCAATAGATACAAAATAACACCGCATGCCAATCCTTTAGTATCAAGCAAGAATTAGTGCCAGGAACATTCCAAATGTATTCTTCAAACAAACTTACTGTTGAAAAAATATAATGCAAGCTACAATATTATGCAGACAGGGAAACTGCCTAATGTATCATCTTGATAAAGCTAAAATGAGTTTTGTCTTATCTTTACCTTATGTATAGTTACTCATCAATATCTTTACTTTGGGGCATTAAAGTGTAATTTTTTTCTTCTGTTGCCTATAATCACTAGAAATGTGCTAGTCCACTTAGAATGCAAAGAAGATACTCTGAGTTTCCTGAACATCAACTTTTTAATCTATCAGTTTCAAGGAGGTCTATAAACACTCTGAAAATGTGAATGTTTGTGTATCCATATATTTCCAGAGAGGACTTATGGGTTTGATTTTTGTTTTCAGATCACTGAACCATTTCTTTGGAGTTATAACTCAATTTTTCTTATAAACTCTTAACAATTCTACAGCTGTCAAGAAGATGACAAAGATTAGTGGAAACAAGGAGAGGGCAGAAAGTAGATTGTATAATGGTTACAAGAACATGTTTGAAAATAATGTTGCCCAATATGAATCTTGGCCATAGCCACTTATTTACTGTCTGTGTGAATTTGTACAATCAGTGATAACTTTTCTGTGTATCAGGAGTTAGAAACAATATTGATATATATCCTATTGGACTCTCATATGAAATTAATCTTAATATAGAAAAGATCGCATAGTTATGAAATCTTTGTGTTCTATCTTTTTTAAGTTATGTGATCTAGGAAAACCAAATTAATTGTTGGAACTGGTGAAAATAATGACTATTCTAGTTATGTACTGTAATAAACCATCCCAAACTTAACAGCTTAAAACAATAAAATTTTATATTCTTATTTAGTCAAAGCTCAGTGAAAATAATTCATCTCTGCTCCATAGGGCATCAGTTGCTAAAGGTGAATCAATGGCTTTCGCTGAAAACACCAGAAGGCTCCTTTTCTCTTGCATCTGGTGGTTGATGTCAGTTGTCACTATAAATTCTACTGTGCTCTTAGTTGAAACACCCACATATAATCTCTTAAAGTGGCTATTTGACATACAACATGGTGTTTGAGATTCAAAAATGAGCCTCTAATGACAACTAGGCAGCAATTATATTTCTTTTATATACTAACTTCAGAAAACATACACTATTATGTCTGCTGTAGTCATAGCACACTCACATTGATGAAGGGGGAACATGGGACCCACTTCTCCATGAAAGGCATGTCAAATTTGCAATGTTAAGAAGAACAGGTTGGGTGGGAGATACTGAACCAAAATTTTTCAAAAATATAATCTACCACAGCTATCTAACATGTAGGACTATTGCCATAATATAAAGAAACAGTATGTCTGAAAATGTGTTGCAATACTTTAATTTTAGTAAGCACCCTAAATCATACGTGCATAGGAATGAAAAATGGAAAGCACAATTCCATAGTTATATGTCATCATTATTATTCAGAATATACAATACATTGAATTTTCAGCAACATATTTGAAAATGTCACTATAATTTTGAATTTCCCCATAGCTCAGATTTAAAATATTGAAAACTTTTATAAGGATGCACTGTGTGGTTAACTCTAGAATACTAAAAACAGTGCTGAGAATATTTAATTTAGATATCTGAGTGATAAACAAAAATATTGAAGATGATTTTTTTAAAAATTTGTATTATATACATTATAGATACTTAATATTATTATGATTTTTGGGGGGCAGGTACCAGGGATTGAACTCAGGGGCACTTATCCATTAAGCCACATTCCCAGCCCTATTTTGTATTTTTAGAGACAGAGTCTCACTGAGTTGCTTAGCACCTCGCTTTTGCTGAGGATGGCTTTGAACTCGCAATCCTCCTCCCTCAGCTTCTAGAGCCACTGGGATTACAGGCTAGTGCCACCTTGCCCAGCTAAATACCTAATATTTGAAGGTTAGAAACCTTTTGAGGATCATAGAAAATAGCACTGATAGCAATATTTTAAGCAGTCACAATAGAAACCCAAAGACAGCAGGAAAATATCTCCTCCTACTGAGTGAAAATAACTTGAAATGTAGTAGTAAAATTATGTTTAAAGGATAAAGGCAAAATAAAGGCTGGCAAATTCTGAGTCCTTCCTAAAAGAATTTTAAAAAATAAATTACCATGTATATTTACAACACAGTGTTAAATAATGCATATAGATAATAAAGCTATCATTCACATGGTTGCTTTTGTATGTATCAAGAGCATTTAAAATCTAATTGATAAATATTATCAACACAATGCAATTTTATTAATTACAGTTTTCATGTCGTACATTAGATCTGTATTCTTATCTATACTATCTATCTGATACTTCATATCCTTTTACTTAAATGTCTCATTTTCTTGCCCCACCACCGATAAGTAATAAACCACCACTGTTTTATTCTCTTTATTTTTAGATTATACAGATAAGTAAGATGGTACATTTTTTTCTATTTCTTGTTTGTTTCAGTAGGCATATTGTTCTCCAGATCCATACAAAGTATAGCAAATGATGGGATCTCTTCCTTTTTTAAAGCTGAATTATTCTATTGTAGGTATACATGTCACATTTTTATATATTCATCCATTAATATACACCTACATTGTTTTCATATCTTGCTATTGTGAATAATACGGCAATGAACATGGGAATGCAGGTATCTGCACAAGGTGGTGATTCCTCTGGCTTATACCCCAAAGAGTAATTGCTGAGTCATATGATTGTTCTAGTTTTAATTTCTTTAGGAGTCTCCATATTTATTTCCATAATTGTTATACCAATTTGCATTCCCATCAAGAGTGTAATTATCTTACTTCATGGATTAGAAATATAAATATTGGTAAAATATTCAAGCTACTCAAAGCAATAAATATATTTAATAGAATTCCTATCAAAATTCCAATGACACTATTCACAGAAATAGGAAAAACAATCCTAAATTTGTATGGCAAAATATAAATTTGTAAGTTAATACTGAGAAAAAACAGCAAAGTTGTGAGCATCACACTTCCTGATTTAAAATTATGTTACAAAATTATAGTAATCAAAATGCTATGATGCTGGCATAAAAATAGAATTGTAGATCAAATATAGATCAGGGGAAAGTTTAATTTCCTTATGCAAAAGGACAAAATTTGACCCTTAATTACCCCAGATACAAAAATCAAATCAAAATGGTAAAATAATTAAACATATATCTGAAAACATAAAACTCCTAGAAGGGAACATAAGGGAAAATCTCCTTGACATTGGCTTTGCCAATGATTCTTTGGATATCACATGAGAAGCTTAGGTCAATTTAAAAAAAAAGAGGGAGGGTAGGAGGGTACTATGTACTATGGGACTGCATGAAACTAAAAGCTTTACAACTGGAATGGAAATAATCAACAACACATTGAAGAACAACCCAAAAACAAGGAAAAAGTAATTTCAAACCACATATCATGGGTTAACGTCCATGCTCATAAATAATACATACAAATCCATAAAATGAAAAACAAATAATCCAATTTCTAAAATAGCCAAAGGCCTCGAACAAACATTTTCCTAAAGAAAACATAAAAGGATCAGCAGATATGTGAGAATGTGCTCAACACCACTAATAATCAGGGAAATGCAAATTAAAGTCACCATTAACTGTCACATCACACCAGTTAGAATGATTATTATTAGAAAGACTAGATATAAGAAATGTCGTCAAGGGAATAGAAAATGGACATTTTTAAAAGACACTTCCAGAAAAAGTATGAGGATTCAGGATGGAAGATTTTCAGTATTAGAAGAAATGATAGCAAAGATACTAGAAAATGTATGAGTATAATATATTTGATATAAATGTTTTAAGAATTTAAATTACTAATAAAATTATACCTAATCTTTGTGTTAAAAATAATTACAGAATTAAAATACTTGGATATGGAAGTATAAAACTGTTATTTTAAAGATGGGTTAAATTTCTTATATAATTTAAACAGGTATTAGCAACCTTTTTCAGGAAAGGTCCAGACAGTAAATCCTTAGGCTTTGCAAGCTCAAGAGGTAATAAAAACATAAAAACAGAGATAACACATTTCTATAATCAAAGCAATGATCAGATTTTGTATAATGCAAGTCTGTTAGAATGATAAACTTTTGGGGGTGAGGATAGCATTTTGCTTAATTATTGTTCAAAGTTAGTGTTATCCAACATCAGAATTGATTGCAAATGAAATCCATAATGAGACTATAATGGGACTACATGTTTCATGTTTAAAAATGTCTGTTCATGCAGACAGGCAGTGCCAAATACTGCTGTCAACAAATGAGCCCTTGGAAACACTGGCTGCACTGTCATTTCATTCCACTATGATGAGATATTCCATTTTAAATATTTGAATATTTATGACATTTACCTTCTTAGGGTTGGAGATATTGTGATGAGTGTTTAGTGTTACAATATTGATAAGCACCTTATTCTTTTAGAGCATCTATAAGGCCATTGAATATAGTAAACACAATATTTTGACAGCAAATTTGATAGCAAATATTCCACATTCTATGGTATCTACATTCTGAGGCATTTGAAGTCTACTTTTCTTTCTCTCTTTTGACATTTGAAATTTAACTTTGTATCAGTTCCTCTTGTCACAAAACTTGACTGCTGTTTAAGTATTTTCTATTTATTTACAAATGTAAAAATTATTTTTAAGTTACAAAATGAACACCAAAAAAATCACAAAAAAAGTAAAATGAACTGAAAATTGAAAGCATAGAATATTAGGAGAGATAAAAGCAACTATCTTGGTAATCAAAACTAATGAACAGCAATTAAATTTTCAGTTTAAAAATAAATATACTTAAATTGTGCTTTAAAATATCCAACAAAAGTTGATTTTTAGAGAAAAACACCTAAAATAATTAAAACGTTTTGCAAACTATTTCCAAGAATAAAAAACAAGAAATATTCCAAATTGCTTTGTGAAATATACATAATTGTTACTCCAAAAATCAGATGAGAACTATAGAAT
>CM053403.1:29739577-29783475 GCA_028644305.1 Xerus rutilus | reverse complement strand
ATTAGTATTTCAATATCATATTTTGGAAAGATGGAACCTATGATATATGTGTCTTCAGATGCAGATAATTCCTCAAGTTTCTTATAACTCAGGGAGGATCACACACTGTCTTTCTCCTTAAAATATAATTTACCCAGTTCTGGAAAATTAAGTTTTGCTTTAGAAATTTGCTTTTGGGAAGCAAGGTCTTTAACTTGTCCACAAATGAACAACTAAAGCTTCAATAAAAATGGCCGCTCAGTGTGTGTTTACTGATTGAACTAATTTCCTAATTGGAAAGCACTTCAAATATATACAAGTTCAAATCCTGACTTTTCCACCTTTTCCACCTTAAAGCAACAAACTTCCCTTTTTGCCTTGCTTTATTAAAAAAATATATATATTCTAATTTTGTCTTCTTAGGGATGGTGAAAGTGTTTCATGAAATGATACCATAAAATGCCTAATACAGTACCTGGCATCTAGATGGCATTTAATTAATGTTAGCTATTATTATGATTGCTGTAAAATTCTCTTACTTCATTACTCTTGCAGATGCTGAAGCTTGTGGAAGTTGTAGTCTATGTGACCACAAATAGAGGCACATTTGTCACATCCTGTCAGAAAAGGTTTAATAAAATTCTCAACAAAGACATAAGATTAGTTTGATACTCACTTGATTTTTAATATGCTTCAGTGGTGCCACCTCTGAGGAGCTCATTAGCAACACTGCTTCATTGGTTGCTATAGGCATCACACTAAGATTATTTTTCATTTTGGCTCCTACTTCAGCCTCTCTTTTGCTCTTTTACACCCTGCATGAAAAAGGGAATTTGTTCTGCTCTTCAAGAATTTTACAATAGTCTTATCCCTCTTTGTTCTCACAGAGAAGTGAATTTGGCCTTATCTCATAGCAAGATAGTGCTTCAGTCCAAATGCTTAAGCTTAATTCACTCATTACTGAGATATGCTATACCTGGATAAAGATAATGGAGATCTAATGCATATGCTATGTAGCTTCCCAGTAGAGTATTCCTTTTAAAAAGAAATAATTAGATGAATAAATTAGATTTTAAGCACTGATCTACATATATACTCCAAAGAATATATAATTAGAAATTTAAGCAGTGGGCCAGGTATCATTAAGTCATTGGAGACATTTCTATTAGAAGCCAATAGGATTGGCAAAATGTTAATTGTCTAAAGCCATTTTAAAATCCTTAAATGTTCTAAAGTGTATATAAGGTTGATTGAGCAAACCAATTTAGATAAATATATCACATAAATAATTCTATACTTACAAAAAATGCATGATATATCCCAGTTATTGAGTTGATTTAATATTTTAAAAACATGTCAAAAATGATGGAAATGGTATGCCAAGGAGTCATTGACATTCAAGGAAAAGTCTTCTTTGAAAAACTAATTGGTCATCATACCATTATGATCTTGTGATAGGTGATATTATAGGAAAAATAGGCTATGTCCTTTCTCTAGGATATAGAAGAAAACAAGCACAGCAGATGCTTGTTATGGAGTAATGTTTGGGCTGGTGCACAGGAGGACTTAAAGAACAAAAATTTACATGCTTACAGTTCTGGAGGCCGAGAAGTCCAAGATCAAGGTGCCAGTAGATATCTGGTGAGGCCTCCCTCACTAGATTGTGGCAGACTCTTTCTCCCTTTTTAGCTTTCCCTCTCTGTGCACTGGCTCCGCTCACTCTTCTGTCCTGTTCTCTTTTTATAAGGACACTCATCTTATTGGATTAGTGCTCCACCGTTATGATCTCACTTAACTTTGATGACGTCCTTAAAGACACTTTCTCCAAATATAGTGACATTGAACATTAGGGCTTCAACCTGTGAATTTGGGGGTACACAGTTCCATAACACCTGGCAATTCAAAGTAACTAAATGAACATTAAACTTTAATTTTTACTCTCCTAGGAAGTCTGCATAAAAGAAAAGGTCATGGGAATAAGACCTCAATACATAGAAAAATAAAAATCAGCCACATTTGGATTACTTATGGATGATAAGAATTTGCTGACAAGTTTTCATTTTTTCTTTAACTTCTAAAATGATATATTATGTATGTTTTTGCCCTAATATAATAATAAATCCTAGACTAATTCTAAACTGTGTAAATATCTGAAGTATCAACCTGTCTGGACATGTTCACAGACTGGTAGGTTGAGAATACAAGAATCCTACTTACATAAGGATCTAAGGAGTCTCTTGAGGAAAAACATATTGTAAGAGGAGGATTGATGCATCATAAACTTAATCAGTAAAAAGAAAGTCTTATCTTTGTAAGGGAAAGCACGTGATATATCAGTCAGAATTATCTATCAGACTAGCCACCATGCACTGTGTGGTATATTTAATGAAAAACAAATCTGAAAATGATGAGGCAAAAACAGAATGTGTACTGCACCAAAGTGTTACAAGTAAGAGGAAACAGGCACTTTTATCTCAATTTGTAATACTGGGTTGTATAGATTTAGCTACATGAAAAAATGCAGAGAATCTGTAATATGGTGGCAGTGCCCAGTATATAGGAAGAATCAGTGGTTACTCAGAAGTGATAGGGGAAACTATAATAACCTTGATTAAAAAGCAAGTTCCTGGTGTATTCTCTAGTGATATACAATAAGAGTGCAAATTATTCTTAGCACAAGGGCCATCAGAGCTCAGGAATCTCTGATATTAGCAGATGTGATATCAAACAGGAAAATGAATACAATCACAGATGCCAGTGGTAAATAACTTGAAGCCTTTGTAGTTGGCATAACCAAATGTTACTTTGCTGGTTACAGTTCTGATTTATACCTGATTGACAGAGTATTTATTAATGTGCTCCATTTCACTCCCCAAAATTTCCTATTTTGCCTATAAATTATATGGTAATCTATAGGAGCACTCCTCATACCTTCAATCCCTCCCTTCCCTCTTTCCCCATTCTATGCTGATGGAACTCACACCTGACAGAGCAGTACCCCATTTGTTTGTAACTTTGGGCCCTGATTGGTCTGAGGACCATACATAAGCTGTTGTACTTTCTGGAGTAAACAGGTTCTGCATCTCACTCAGGCAGAGCAGTATTACCAGCCCCAGGGGTCTGGGTGAAGCGACTCTGTGACTGTCTACTCCATACCTCGTCCTGTGGGACTCCATTCTGTCCTTCCTGGGGACCCCTTTTCATCTCCCAGGACCCCAACTCGTTGGCAAACCCACGCAAAGCACAGCATAAAACAACAGTAATCAATCTGATAAACAGGAAAATATGGAAGCTGGAATGACACCTTAGCAAGGTAAGGACAGAGTAAGATAAATGCAAATTGTGCTTTATGAAATTATTGCATCATATTGTAGTATACTGTAGTTAGAGTGATAAAAGATGTAAGGTCCCCTCAGTCATGTGACTGGCTATTTAGTAAATCTGGCTAACAATGGCAAAGATAAAATTTAATAAGAAATTCTATAGTTGCATGATTATTTCATGTACATGTCTGTGGTGATGCTCCTTCCTAGGTCAGCTCCAGTTCTAGTACATTTCTCTATTTGTACCTACTAAGGAAAGCATTGAAGTTTTCTGGAGGTTGAGGAAGAAACAATAATCGGATTTAATATTGTTCATTGCAAAAAAAAGAAAGGAAAAAAGAAAAGAAAAGATGTTCTCTTAGCATCTGCATGGATTAGCTCTGGGAAAATTAGTTTGAAACTTATTTAACTCCAGAAAAAGCAGAAGAGGGTTTTAGAAACTCCAGATAAAATGAGAATTATAAGGACTTCATTACTTTAGGTCCATGGCAGGAATATAGGATCCAGATTAATTTTATTTCTGAAAATAACTTCATAAGTTAGATTAGTTTCCAGAATTAAAGGTACATGTTACACCATGTCTAAGAACTCACCATATTATAAATGAGGTTTTACTATGATCAGAATTGGATATGGCATCTGTCACTGTTATCATGCATTAGACATTTTCTGTAAATACCAGAGAAATCCAATACCAAGACTTAGATTAGTTTTTCAACCTCGGTACTACTGATATTTGGGGCTTAATAGTTCTTTTGTTTAAGGGGCTGTTCTATGTATTGCAGGATTTAGGGCATCATTCTTGGCCTCTATGTACAAAATAACAGGAATGTGGATTTTCTCTTCCAAAGCAATATCTCTGGACAGTGCCACCCAGTGCCCTAGGGTGGTAGAGGATGACGAGAAGAAGAAAATTGCCTCAGGTTGAGAAACATTGGCTTAGATAGAAAAATGTGAATTTCTTAAAATGGGAATCCATTTACATGTACTCATGGAAGCAAAATTTAGAAATCTCACACACAACCTCACTTGTGTAGACACAGCCTCACTGCCTGGGCTTAAAGCCAGAATTAGAATTAAGTATCTCCCAATTCCCTAAGACAATCAGGAAACACATTTTTCTACCTCCCTCCTCTCTACCCTGACACCATTTCTTTTGGACAATTAAACTACAGTACTTTAGGCTCCTTAGAGAAAAGCTGCTGTGTAAATGCAAAGTAATAACGGATAGTGGCTGGGAAAGTAAAATAAAAGAAACCATACTAAAAAGCTAACTATCTAAATTGAGAAGTCCAGGCTCATGAATGAATATTCATGGACATATTTTCATGCTAATATGCTTAAGTAATATCAGACTCCTGCTAGCAGATTAATTTAGAGCCAAAGGAGACATCTATTTTTGAAGCTGGAGACATTGATCTTATGATGATGATCTATAACAATAACTGCATTTCTACCATAGAAGGTGAATGCTATAATAATTTTAAAATGATAAATGCTGATGGTGTGGTGAGATGCATGTTTATTAATTTGATTTGCTTTAATGGAATTTTTCCCCTAAGGGTTCTGGTGGTAGGCAGCAAACTTATAATACATAAGAATGGTTGTTCTTACTATTACTTTTATCACAGAAAACACAATCACTGAACTATACTTTAGCACCATCATAAATATTAAAATACTAATATTTTTCTGCCCAGTGGGAATTTGAAAGTTTAGTGATGAAATGCACATTATTGAATGGAAAGTTTCATTAATTCCAAAAAGAAAGAAAAATGCAGTTACATCTCTCTGAAAAGAATAATCCTATTTAATTAGTTGTTGTATTGTAGGCTTGATTTCACTGTGAAATGGGATAAGTAGTTAACTATACTACAAATTTATTTGTTTAATTTATTTGATAATCTACCTGAGATGAATAGTTGATTTAAGGCTAATATCCTAATCTTGATAAGATTTAAGGATAAATATTATTTTTGAATGAAGGGCTGAAGGAGTTCAGGAGTAATCTCCTGTGTGTACCTGCCTTTTGTCTCCCTACTTCTCATCTGTTCTTGGTCTGAGCCATTGAACCTGTCTAACTTGATCACATAGTAGTCTCTTTTCTTCATTTATCCATTAACTCATGTTAATCTTTTAGCTGGGAAGATCCCAACCCAACTTTATTTAATTAATTTATTTTTTCACTTATTTATTGCTCTCCTGGGGATTAAATCCAAGGCCTTGCACACAAAAGCTTCCAACACTGAGGTACAGCCCCAGTCATTTTGTTTTTTAATTTTTTTTTTTAGTTGTAGATGGACACATTGTCTTTATTTTATTGCTTTGTATGTGGTGCTGAGGATCGAACCCAGGGCCTCACGCATGCGAGGCAAGCGCTCTACCGCTGAGCTACAGTCCCAGCCCCCAGCCCCAGTCATTTTTATTTTGAGACAGTGTCTCACTAAGTTACCCAGACTGGCTGTCTTTGCAATTCTCCTGCTTCATCCTCCTAAATAGCTAGAATTACAGATGTGCACCATTACTCTTGGTCCATCTTTAATAGCCTTTTATTAATGCTTTAAAATTTAGTATCCTCCTCTAGATTTTACATCTTCTATGAAATCTTTCCCTCTTCTACTTTGAGTAAATTCAGTCTCCTCTTCAGTGGTTCACTCCTTCCTCTGTTCTATCACCTACCTCATTGAAAGGAAATTTGTCTATTCACCTATGTCCCCAGCTCAGACCCTGAGCTTCTTAAGGACAGGACACCTTCTCTGACATTTGCTTGCTCAATAAATTTATGGAGCAGATTCCATACAGATATTTGTTGAATGGATGATTGAATAAATAAATAAATTTAAATTACTTTATGGCAGTTTATCACTTGTGTAGTAGATATTATACTGTGAAATTAACATATTTATTTTCTTATTTATTATCTGCACTTTCCTACCTACACCACCACCTACCTGTACTGTTGAGTGTCTGAAGGAGCACATTGTCTGACTTTTATTTCATCGCTATTTTTCATTTCACACCCAGCAGTTGACAAAAAATATTTACTGAGAAGGTATTCATCTTGTTTTGATCTTACTAATCCTGTGGAGTGGGCAGCTCCCTTATACACAAACTAAAGCCACTTCAGTAATACATTTGATGCTTGTTATAATACTAGGTACTTTGCAAATGATTTGTAAATAAACTATTTAAGAGATTGAACTGAGGTTTAGTCATAGGTCTTCTGGTTTTCTGGATATAATTCTGAAAAAAAATGCACTGTAGGAGGGAATGCATTTTTTTTCAAGATATTTGACAATGAAGGACAAGAGAATGTGTTTATATTCAGTTAAAATAGTTCTTGGTATATGTGTGACTGAAGATGCATGGAAGGGGAAGAAATTGGTAAGAAGAGTTTGAGTGAAAGAGGAAGTAGCTGATGATAAACTCTTGGATGGAGAGAAAGAATTCACAGAAAAATGAAGGTCAAGTTTTGAATCAGGAAAAGAAGATGGTAGATTTCAAAGGTGTTCTCTTTGTCTTATGTTAAATACCATAGTTCTTAAACAGGGCTCACAGGGCCTTTTATTACCTAGTCCAGTCTGAAATCAATTTCCTCACTCTCATATCCTAAACTTCATCCATAGGATCTTCACTCAGTTCTTTTACCTCAGGGCCTTCATTCATGCTACTCTCATGAACCACAATCACACTCACCTTTCTTTCCTCTAGGTCTGGTATCCAATTCTTGCTGTAGGTGACATTCCTAGAGTAATGTTTTGTGAAAATGTTTTGTTGAATGAATTAATAAACATTTTGGTCAGATGAGAAAGAATGAAATATAAACTAATATATAGATATTATAGGGAGAAAAAACCAAATGCATTTCATATCAGGTATGCTATTTTTCTTCATACTGTGCAGAACTGAAATTTTCAGGAAAATAAAAACTTTGGCAACAGGCAATATGGAGAATTCAACAGAGAATAAATAAAGATTTGCAGATTGGCCAGATTTGCAGATTTGCGATTGTTTTAAATCTGAGAACACCAATCAAGTTCTTCAAGTTCTCCTTGCCATATTAGGACACACATGATCCAGAATTGATGAAGAAATCTCTAAGCAATGTAAGAGAATCAACTCCACAACAGGAGCTCTTTCAGTTATAAAATATATGTTTTATACTCTGATAAGTATAAAGCTGGTGCTACATTTTTCAGTGGATTATGTTCCATAAATCCTTACCTGCTGTGAACCATAAATGACTTTGATTACATGCATTTTACTAAAAGCATTATGCAAATCAGCACTCTCCATTGTCTTTCTATTGGTCAATTCTATCTGGTAGCTTGATTTGCATGTAATCAGTGAGGGTGATCTTTTTGTAACTATTTATTTTTTTTCTTTAATTTTCTAATGTCTCCTGGTGTTCTGGATTGAATATGAGGTGTCTCCCAAAAGCTCCTGTGTTAATGCAGGACTATTCAAAGGCAAATTGACTGAAATTATGAGAGCTATAACCTAATTGGTCCATCCTAGTTTAAATGGACTCAGTGGTGGTAATCATAGGCAAGTATGGCATGGTTGGAGGAAGTACATCGTAAGGAGCATGCCCTGGAAGGGTTCATCCTCCCTAAAGCCCCTTTCTCACTTTCTCCCCCTTCCTGGCTGCCTTGTGGTGAGGAGTGCTTCTCCACTATGTACTTCCACTATGATGTTCTGCCTCATCTTGAGCCCAGGACAATGGAGCCAGCTGACCATGGACTAACTCCGTGAAAATCTAAGCCCAAATAAACTTGTTCTCTCATAAGTCATTACTTTCAGGTATTTTGGTCACAGTGATGCAAAGCTGACCATGACATCTAGAGAGGCATAATGGATCACAAAATGCTGCCAATCTTTTTCTTACTTATTATTCCAAGTTTACTTAAATCAATTGGTAGATAATCATGAGAAAGCATGCACCAATTTTATTTGGGAAAGTGCTAATATTTACTTATAAGGACATTGAAAAGCAAATAAATTTTCTACATTTATTCTGTCTAATCTTAAAATAAGTGAAATAAATCAAACTTTACCTAAACATAATGTCTAAGGGGGTGTCCTGTGCTGCTGTGGCTGAAGCCTGGGAAACAAGATTTGAGGCTCCTGGCAGGTGGAAGAAGATGCAAGTAACAGTTGGGATAGTAGATGTTCTTTACTTAGAGGTGGCAGCTACCTCTAGCCAGTCCCCAGCTCCAGCTTCAGCCCCTAGCCAGTTTCATTTAGCCCCTTGAGCGGTTTTTATAGGCCTTTTGTCCTATGCTAACCAGACAAAAAGCCACATTACATGGCTACATAAGTGGGCACATGCTCACAAGCAAATATTAATGCCCTTGAATGCATACACTGAATTAAGGTGTTCATGACGTTGGCTACATGCAACATGCTGCTGGAAGCTTTGGGTAAGGAGCCTAACTATAGCCATCTTGGGCCTGCCCAATGGGGGCAAGATATACAATATTGTTTTAGTCAGCTTTTCCTCACTGGGACCAAAATTCCTGACAAGAGCAATATAGACGAGAGAAAGTTTATTTGAGCTTATGATTTCAGAGGCTCAGTCCATGGTCAGCTGACACCATAGCTTTGAGCCTGAGATGGAGGGAGAACATCAGGGCAAAAGGCTGTGGCAGAAGAAAGCAGCTCAGGACAAGGCAACCAGGAATCAGAAAAAGATATGCTCACTAGGGACAAAATATAAACCCCCAAAGCATACCTTACTAACACACATGCTCCATCCACACACTATCTGCCTATATTTATTACCCAGTTAATCCACAATCCAAATTCAACCAATAAACATCATTTTACTTCTGAGCATTCCTGCATTGTCTCAAAATTGAACTTTTGGGGGATACTCCATATTTAAACCATAACATTTTATATAAAATAAAATATTTCTATCCAATTGTGATCTTTCTATGTCCTTACTCTCTGACACCTGATAATAAAGATTTAATATATTGAAGTTGTACAGTTGCTCTTGAATAGAAAAGGTTGTGTAGCCCATTTCCTAGCAATGATTATGCCATCAATACCCTTTTGAATTTGTCTTCCTTTCTTCTCTCCCTTTCTTGATTCATGTTGTCCTATTAAATTCTGAAAAGCAAAGTTTTACTCTTTTCTGCATATGCTTCTATTCAATGACACTATTTAATGACAAAAATTATATAATCAGCTTCAGCATGTTATTCCTACATATTATTAGGTAAGCAAATTTGAACTCAAACTTGCCCTCTCAGAGTGGTAACTCAAAGTATGGTCCACAGACCAAACCTATCAGAATCACATGATGTATGCATATATGTATGCATTTATTTATTCATTTGTTTATTTATTTTATTGGAACTGAGGATTGAACCCAGAGGTGCTTTACCACTGAGATACATTCCAAGTTCTTTTTTTTTTTTTTTTTGAGACAGGCTCTCACCACATTGCTGAAGCTGGCCTCAAACTTACAATCCTTCTCCCTCAGCTTTGTTAGTCACTGTCACTGCACCTGGATATTTTTGGATCTCACCCATAATCAGAATCACTTAGATGGCAGATATTCAAAACTGTTGTGCCAGATAATTTTTTTACATACTTCATTGGAGAACATATATATTTTGGGGGGTGATGGTAGTTAAAGTATTTCTAATGCAAATGCGTTCCTCAGATGGAGAATGTTAAGTCCAGCACTATATTTTTAAAAATATTCTAAAATAGTGCAGCTAATAAATATGTGATGTCATAGACAAAACAAAAACAAAGAATAAGCTTTCAGTGTAATGAAGGGTATCAGGGTATGCCATCCCAAACCCACACCACTTTAGCGTAAGGCTTATTTCCAGCCAAAGGCCACTGGGAAGCAGCAGATGTTGGAAAGGCTATCGGACCCTGACCTGTCAAAGGCAAAAATGTGAATTTCCCTTCCTGAATTCAGGCCTATTCCCTTTTCCCAATCCTTCATCAGGAAGAGCACTGCCAAGGCTGGGTGTGGTTTGAGGGTCCCCTCCAAGGGCCTATGTTGATTAAGTGCTTGGTCAACAGAGTGTCAGAATGGGGAAGTTGGATCTAGTGGGAAACTGTTTTTTCCTTTCCTATTTGAAATAGGTACTTTCTTCTATCCCCATTGCCTTGCAAATAAATGGATACTTCTACAAAATAATCACAGGACTACAATCAAGAAAGGATAATACATACGCTACACTCACAGGCCTTCAGAATTACAAGGCAGAAGGAATACAAGAAGAAATTAAGGCCTAAAGAAACCAAAAAATATTTTTTCTTATATTATAGACACATGATAAAATAAGCTTCTCTATTCCTGAAACAACTCCTCTTACAGCTGGTTTTAATTTAAAAGTAACCTAAGTCATCTTAAACATAGAGACTCATTCAATTAAAAAATGGAACTGAGATATTTTGTGGATTTTTTTTTCTTTCGCCCTTAGGAATTTTTTTATTATCTTGAAAGTATAAATGTAGATTTAAAAATATATTTGATGTATTTTATCCAAAAATTTGAGGTATTTTATAGTAGAAGTATTTATTGAAATATACAGGAAACCAGTTTACTGAAATATGCAGTCCACTAATTTTTTTAAAAAGTAGGTAATATGATATTTTCTTCATCTATATGATTAACAAAACAGTAAATTAGTTGCTTTAAAATACTTATATTAATGCCTTAATATCAATTTAATGCTAACATGATCCTCATGTATAGCCAAATTTTTTAAGTTTCACTTCTTAAAAAATATTTTTAGTGGTAGATGGACACAAAACCTTTATTTTTATTTCATGTGGAGGATTGAACCCAGTGTCTCATACATGTAAGGCAAGCACTTTACCACTGAGCTACAACCCTAGCCCCTGTGCAGCCCATTTTTGATCAGGACAAGGAAGAAGTAGAGTAATATAGTGTCCCAGAATCCCAGGAACTGAAAGATCTGCCTATCAGTAACTGAGTTCTACATGACATTCTATTGTAGTCATTGGCTGTGGGGACAGAACCAATATCTGGTTTCAGTATCGGTAAACAGTGGCTATCTTTGTGCCTAAAGGAATCAATCTTTGCTTATTTCTCTGGGTGCTGACAATTATCTTGGAATGTATATTTTGGGAGCTAGGAGCCATAAAGAGATTATTTGTGCTGCTGGTTAAAATATAAAGGTATATTACACTCAGGCAACTGAGGGATGCTGGTGTAATTTGAAGTATTATCTAGAAAAAAGGAGAAGTGAGGAAGATAATAGAAGCTATTCAGTAAACATTTATTAATGTACACTATGCACCGATCAAGTGAGTGACTGATTTTATGTAAATAGCAGATGAACATGGTCAAGTAAATGGGTCGTCTAATGCAGTGTAAACTTGACAGCTTCTCATTTTCTATGGATTCTAGAAAAGGCTTAATTAACATTTGATATGATCATATATTTTTGTACATTCTGCAGAAGTATTTTGCCCACTTCTTTTTAATGAGATTTCCCTTCCAAACTCTTATACTAACTTTAGTTATATTCAACTTCCTGTAGGTACCTTCTGTGAAATTGTTATGAAGACTCCTCCTTTCAGTTGTACCAGGAAAAGGAATATAAACTTCATGTCCTTATAAGATTTGACCTATTATCATTTTGGAGCTTTGCAGGGCTCTCTCTGTAACTATGGACATTTTGGCAAAGCAAAACATAACTGAAATAAGTGTTGTATTTGTCATTTAGAGTGCACATTGGACACAGACTAACATTTTTGTCATTTGTCTTCCACTGTCAATGTGGCTTTATTCTATAGAGCAAACTTAACATATTTCGTTACTAAAATGATTGTGGATAAACATGATTTGGTGGACATACGGGGAGCAGCACAAACTCATTGCTGTCTCTTTTAAGTTATGCTTTTAAATTATGCCAGTGATGATGCTTTGTTCATAGAAATCTGCTACAGATTTTTGCATTATAAGAGTAGTCAAGGGGGCAAAAGATTTGATTAGTTCTCTAAGGGATGAGATAGAGAGGATGCTAAATGAGAGGCACACTGAATGAGCCAAGGACCACATAGACATAAAACATTTGTCTCTTTTAAAGTCTCTTTGTCCCAAAATATTGAATGAGACTCATAATTAGGTTTTCATCTTTATGTCTTGACATCTATGCACAGATTCACTGTCTTATGATAGTGCCTTGTCTATACCTGCCAGCTTAACTGTCATGACTTGCAACATAAAGAAACAAGAACAAACAAAATCAATTGTGCAAGATGTGTCTAGGTTACTAGTCACTAGTTAGAGGTTAGGAGCCAAATTACAGTTAAGTAGACCAGGCAAGGTGGATGACCACTGGTAATTAATTTTGTGAAACTTGAAGCTAGACACTGACTGATCACTATCACTAAGTATCTGAGTAACTATCTAATATAGAATAATGAGACTCTCCCAAAATGTTCATATTTTTGTATTGGTTCTTTTTAGTTGTGTATAACATTAGGATTCATTCTGACATAATTTAAAAATCATGGAATATAATTTGCTCTAATTCTGTCCCCATTACTTCCCCTTTTCCTGCCCTCCTCCCATTCCCTTCCCTATATTTTACTGATTTTCTGCTATTTATTAATATGTTTTTAAAAATTAGTGTTGTGTCTTGTAGATATACACAATAATGAGATTCATTGTGATGTATTCATATATGTACATTTGGAAAGTTAGGTCAGATTCATTCTACTGTTCTCTTATCCCATCCCTCCTCCCTCCTCCTCAATCTCCTTCATCTAATCCACTGATCTTTCTTCTAATTTGGTGGAAATCCCTCCCTCTTTTTCATTTCTCTCTATCTCCTCCCTCCCCTACTTGGAACTAGCTTTCATATATCAGAGAAAACATTCAACCTTTGACTTTCACTTAGCAAGATAGTCTCTAGTTCCATCTGTGTATCAGCAAAAACTTTAATTTCATTCTTCTTTGTGCCTAAGTAATTCTCGTGTGTGTGTGTGTGTGTGTGTGTGTGTGTGTGTGTGTGTGTGTGTAAAATTTTCTTTATCCATTCATCTACTGCAGGGCACCTAGTTTGGTTCCATAGATTGGCTATTGTTAATTGTGCTGCGATAAACATTGAAGTGTGATTTTAGAGTTTTTGGATAAATAATGAGGAGTGGAATAATTGGATCATATTTCTAGCTTTTTTTTTTAAGTTTTCATACTGCTTTCCAGAGTGGTTGCACTAACTTGCTGTCCCACCTACAATGTATGAATGTAACTTTTTCTCCAAATCCTTGCTAATAATTATTACTATTTGTATTCTTGATAATTGCCATTCTACTAGAATGAGATGCAACTTCAAGGTAGTTTTGATTCTCATGTGCCTAATTGCTAGAGATGTTGAATTTTTTAAATAATTATTGTCCTTTTATATTTCTTATTTTGAGAAGTGTCTTATTAGTTCTTTTTCCCATTTTCCCATTTATTAATTGGTTATTTGTGTTTTGTGGTAAATTTTTTGAGTTATTCATATATTCTGTATATTAATGCCCCAAAACTCATGTTTAAGATAATGTAAGAATTTTCAGAAGTGAAACAATTAGAGTATGAGTGGATTAATCCACTGATAGGGATTAACTTAGTAACTGTAGGCAAGTAGGATGTGGCTGGAGGAAGTAGGTTACTGGGGAGGTACCCTTGGGGTTTATATTTTTTCTTTGGTGAGTGGAGCGCTCTTGGCTTCCTGGTTGCCATATTCTGAGAAGCTTTTACCTGTCAAATCCTTCCGCCATGATGTTCTGCCTCACCTAGACCCAAAGCTATAGAGTTAGCTGACCATGAATCAAAATAAACTTTTCCTTCTCTAAATCGTTCTTGTGATTTTTGTTCACAACGACAAGAAAGCTAACTAAAGCAGAAGGGAAGAATCACAGAACAGATACGATATTGAAAAACTGGAAAGGTTGGGAAGTGTATTTCTCCTTAGAGTCTTCAGAAGGAATACAGTCTGACACTATCTTGACATTACTGCTATATGATTCATTTAGGACTTCTGAACTCCAGAGCTGTACACAAGCTACTAAATTTGGGTTAATTTATTATAGAATTGATGGGACACTAAAACAATGGAGGCCTAAACTGTGATTGCCTTTGCCTTCAGTACAGGTTGTTCAGTCTCAAATCAAATAGATGTTATTTCCCATTTATTTAAATATTTTTCTTATATAGTGGTTTTTTTTATTTTGAAGAATAAACATTTATTCATATATTGATTCATTCAACACACACTTTTTTTAAAAAAAATTTTTTTAGTTGTTGATGGATCTTTATTTTATTCATTTATTATTTATACGTGGTGCAGAGGATCGAACCCAGTACCTCACGCATGCTAGGCAAGCGCTTTACCACTGAGCTACAGCCCAGCCCCCAACACACACTTTTTAAAGACCTACTATGTACCAGTCTCTGTGTTGTGTTAGTGCTAATAGAAAAAGCAGTGAAGAAAATTATCAATTCTTTCTCAAAAAACTTAGGATTAAATGTAGTGTACGAAACTGTAGTACTAACTGAGACTCTGTGAGTATTTTTGACTCCCATATTTACCATACATTTTTGGTAATGTATAACCCCCAAAATAACTAAATTTATTTTCACCCTCTTTTTAAATTGCAGATATTGGGAGAAATTTTAAAATTCAGTTAGGAAAGAGGCTATAGAAAATGGTAAGGTTCTTGTTTAGAGATGGGTTCTAAAACCAGTGCTTGACGTGAAAACAGATCTTTCCATTTTTCTGAAATGTATAACTGAATATATGGAATATCCAATTTACTAAATATTTTTAATTTTTTTCATATTTAATTTATTTATTTGTTCTATTTAGGCTTACATGATAACAGAGTGCATTTTGATTCATTGCACACAGATAGAGGATAACATTTCATTTCTCTGGTTGTAAGTGATAGAGAATCACAACATACATGCATTCATACATAAAGTTAGGGCTATGATGACCATCATATTCCACCACCTTTACTGTCCCCATGCCCCTGCCCCCTTTACACCCCTGTGAACAGTTCCTCCATTGTTCCCATGTCCTTCCCCACATTAGGGATCAGCATCCGCTTATCAATGAGTACATTCGGCATTTGGTTTTCTGAGATTGGCTCACTTCACTTAGCATGATATTCTCCAACTCCATCCATTTACCTGCAAATGTCATAATTTTATTCTCTTTTATTGCTGAGTAATATGCCATTGTGTATATATACCACAGTTTATTTATCCATTCATCTATCGACGGGCATCTAGATTGGTTCCACAGTTTAGCTATTGTGAATTGAGCTGCTATAAACATTGAAGTGGCTGCGTCACTGTAGTATGCTGTTTTTTTTTTGTTGTTGTTGTTTGTTTGTTTTTTAATTTATTTATTCTAATTAGGTATACATGACAGCAGGATGCATTTTGATTCATTGTACACAAATGGAGCACAACTTTTCATTTCTTTGGTTGTACATGTTGTATAGTTGTAGCATATGTGCACTCATACAGGTACCTAGGGCAATGATGTCCATCTCATTCCACCAACTTTCCTGCCCCATATCTCCTCCCTTCCTTTCCCTCCCGTTTAATCAAAGTTTCTCCATTCTTCCCATGCCCCCTCCCCTGTTATGGATCAACATCCACTTATCAGAGAGAACATTTGGCCTCTGGTTTTTTGAGATTGGTTTACTTCACTTAGTATGATATTCTCCAACTCCATCCATTTACTAGCAAATGCCATAATTTTATTCTCTTTTAATGCTGAGTAATATTCCATTGTGTATATATACCACAGTTTCTTTATCCATTCATCTATTGAAGGGCGTCTAGGTTGGTTCCACAGTTTAGCTGTTGTGAATTGAGCTGCTATACACATGGATGTGGCTGTGTCACTGTAGTATGCTATTTTTAAGTCCTTTGGGTATAGACTGAGGAGTGGGATAGCTGGGTCAACTGGTGGTTCCATTCCAAGTTTTCTAAGGACTCTCCATACTGCTTTCCAGATTGGTTGTACCAATTTGGAGTTCCAACAGCAATGTAGAATGAAGTTTATTTTTCATATCTTCACTTTTCATATGACCATTACAAAAATGCAAGAAATTTTGTGAGTATAGTCAATTCCTACAGGGAAATCATGTATGAATTGTTTCTTCTAGCCTGGCATAACATTTGCATTAAAGGAAAGATATTGCCATGTTTTTCCCGAATTGTATTTTGTCAAACTATAGTTTAACTCTTTTATTAAATGATAACACATAAATAAGATACTATATTTAATTAAATTTAGAAATTAGCACAAGAAAGAACATAGTTATTCACCCCAAGAGTGTTTGGAGACTAGAGAAATTCTCCTAAACATCTTCATATTTATTTTTAATAATTATAGCTAATACTTAAACTCAACAGGATATAATTGATAGGAAACAAAATTAGGTGACTAATACCAATGTGATATGCTTAGAAAAACCAAAAGGACATATTTTAAAATATACAATAAATTGAACATGTGAATGCAATTCACGTTAAGAAATTTAATATTCAATGCACATGAAGAATGTGATCCCATGATAGAATTTCATAACTTCTATACCAACATGAAATGAGGCAGTTGACCCATTGTTCTTCCTAATGAACATGATCAATTCTAAAGTTTAAAGTGATAGAAAATATATGAAATGTTAAAAAAGATTATTCATCAGGAAAGCTTTTAAATATCAGAACTAGTTTTACATACATGACTGTCCATGCATGTACATGCGCACACATTTAGAACTAATACAGAAACCAAAAAGGAAAAAAATCAATGGTAAAACTACATAAATCTTCAGAATTAGGAAATCCCTATTTCTATTTAAATAATAATATGTTGCAGTGCAATTTCAAGAAAAGTTCTGAACTTGTGCTTTAATTCCTGTTATTCTTAACAATTTAAGGAGAAAGAAATACTTGTTGAAGAGAGTCAAGATAAAGAGATTTTTCATATTTAAAAAATGTAGAGAAGCAATTCTCATGTATTTACTGTGGACACAAAGATATGAGAGTTTTCTGAAGAAGTAGCAGCATTGGTGAGCATCATAAATAAATGTCTAGAACAGAGCACAGGAAATGATTCAGATGTTTCTTCTCACAAAGAACTCACAGATGCACTATTGAAAATGGTGCACATTTTTATAAGTAGTCCTTTCAAAGCCAGTCCTTATATAAGAATTTACTGCCTTAGTCTGACATAATTTTTAGTCTGTTTATAACACCAGTTTAATTGGACCCTTCTTTATTGATACTTATAAGATCTACTACATTTTTCAAAGCCTCAAAACCAAATATACAGACTAAATTTTGCAAATCATACTCATTGGTATCTTGTAGCTATTTCCTTCCTTCCAAACTTATTCTCTTCTGCTATTAATCCAAAGTTTTGAACCAAAAATCATGAACTTTGTTAGGTGCTCAATTACTCAGTTTGACTTGATTTCAGTTTTGCTTACAGCATTCAACCGTTCATGGAAAATTTCCCTATTCATACAGTATGTTTCAAACTGCCATAGATAATGCATCAGAATAATAGCATTAAAAGGGAAAATCCCAGAATTGAATTCCCCCTAGATTAGTTCCAATTAAATGCATTCTCGTTCAACTAAATTTGTTTTATATTCCTTGATATGGGAAATGATCAGAAAATCTTTGACATGTAAGCTGATAATCCTGATCACTATAGATAATTAATTTTACTCTCATGTACAGTAGATAGAACAAACTGAGTAGGACTGTTACATGTTGCTCTTCATCAAGGTATGTCAAGATATCTACCAGGTCTATAAATCAATAGACATCTATGACCCTTGTCTACAGATCCCTTTTATAAATCTTTCTGCCTAGAAGCATACTGCCTTTTTTTAAATTTTAATTTTATGTTTATAAATAGGTATAGGATTTCACTGTAAAGTCCTAGGTTCCCAATAAGTATTTAATGTGTAGTAATAAATATTAAGTGTGACAATAAAGTAATGACAATAAGTTTTACATTTTTAAATGTAAATACATAAAAAAATAAAATAATTTTTATTTACGTTTATAAATAGGTATAGGATTTCACTGTAAAGTCCTAGGTTCTCAATAAGTATTTAATGTGTAGTAATAAATATTAAGTATGACAATAAAGTAATGATAATAAGTTTTACATTTTTAAATGAAAATACAAAAAAATAAAATAATTAATTTTTAAGGCAATTACAAATGAGAAAATCCTCAGATGTTTTTTTCCAAGACATTGTGGCCAAATTTTAAAAAGGATTTATCACTTGAAATGATATGATGAGTAAATTTAATTAACATCAAGAAAGTTTAACATAATAACTGCTATGGATCAGACACTCTCAGTTTTGATAGTGATACAAAAGAAGAGTCTGTTTGTAATTGAGAATCTCACAATGCAGCAAGACAGTCAGACTCTGATAAATGGTATAATAGGCAGATACACAAATTGCTTTGGGAATCACAGCTAAATAAACCAATAAACACAGCTGTTTCACTGTTTCATTTAGCATGAGAATTTGTATTATTTGTGGTTCTCTTTCATAAATTATCCCACATTCTATGCTGTGTTCCTCTAAATATTTATCTGAAATTGGAACTACAGCCCAAGGATAACATCCTTCTCCTAATTTCCACTACACCATCACTCAACTCCTGTCTTCTACCAGTACTAGTGAAAAAATAAGATACTCAAACATGAAACACAAAGGTTTGGTCTGTAACCTTTGTGGACTAAGAAACACATCACAACTGAGTAGTAATACTAAGCAGTCAGGAGGGTTTGTTAATATGTTAATATCAGGAAACATAAGAGATAGATGAGAAGATATCCAGATTAAAAGGTAAGAAATAAATATACAAGGAGTGAAAGTATGCAAAAATGACAATAATCACTAACATTTATGGAAATTACTACAGAGTACAAATGTTAAGGAATATGTCTCACAATAATGCAGAAAGCATTCAGTTTGTTAGATATCATTTAGGGAAAACTAAGAAAAATGTTCTTTAGTAATATATTTCATTATAATAATAAAATATCCCCCAGGATTTATCTTGTTTTGAACGGATATCATTTGCATTAACCAAAGTTAATCAAACCGACTTATTGGAGATGTAGAAGCAACTATCCTAAAACAAGGCTATCCTAATCACAATTACCAGAAAAGTAATGACCAGTTATTGGTTATTAAAATCAGTTATTCATTCAACAAATAGTTATTAAGAGTCATCCACATTAGAGGGTGACAAATCATTCCTAGAGGCTTATGTTTGTGTAAAATAAAGTCCTTGTTATCATGGAGCATATATCCTAGTCACAGAGACAAGTAGATAATATGTTATAGAGAAATTATAGCATGAAAAGGGAATGGAAATCCACTCTCAGAGCATCGAATGGTGCCACTATGTTGGTAGGAGATGATCATAGTTTAGGCCATTTGAGAGCAGTGGAGATAAGGAAGAGTAGTTGAAATCTAGAATGATATTTATGGTAGTTCTAATTGGATAATATAACCATATCATAGTGAAAAATGAAAAAAGAAGAAAAATCAAGAACAATCCCCCACATTATACTACCAGGAAAATGGAAGTTTCCTTTACCAAGAAAGTAAAAACTCTAGAATAAGAAAAAGCCTAAAAACTAGGAAGCCAATGATATAAGTCTTGGTCCATAGCCAAAGGCCTCATCACTAGGAGCCCCAATGTCCAGGGGCAAGAGAAGATGACTGTCACAGCTAAAGCAGAGAACAAACTCACCCTTCCTTTCCCTTTTTGTTCTTCTCAGGCCCTTTGATGATGCCCACTCATGTTGCAGAGGGCAGAACTTCTTAGTGCCCTAATTCAATCTCTTCTATAAACACTTTCAAACACAAAAACACAATATTGTTTATCTGGGTGTCTCATAGTCCAGCCAAGTTGGCACATAAAAGTAAACATCACAAATTTGTTTTTAGTACAATCACTAAATCCTTTTCTAAAATTGTTCACTTATCATTTACCTAATTTTCTATTCAAAATCCATTTTTAATATAAAGGTCATTTATTCAGAAATAGTTCCCAGATTATCTAATATATATTAAACTCTTTATTTCCTAGGACTAGAATTTTAACACGCTCACAGCTCAGGTGTCTGCCAGTGAATGAATAGATAAAGAAAATACAGTACATACACACCATAAAACTTTATCAATATAAAAGAATGAAATTATGTGACTTATTGGTAAATGTATGGGACCAATTAAAAGAAAAAAAGTTAAATGGCTAAAATTAATTTTAGAATTTCTAGGTAAAAATATGCTATCTCCATTTTCTAAAGCTATTGCTCTCAATACCAGCTCCACATTAGAATCATCTAAAGAACTTTAAATTTATGTCATATAAACTGAAGTAAAACATTTCTTGACTGAGGATATCAGTTATCTAGTTTTATGTGAAAAATAATTTTAAAATTTGAGGGCTTAAAACTATCACCATTGACTTTCTCGTATTCTTTATTTTTGTTGGCTCTTAACCAGGTCCATATTCTGCTGAAAAGCTCAGTGTCACCAAGCCCTAGGTGTTCTGGAGAGACTTTCTTCAGAACCCAATGACAGATAAGGAATGTAGGAACAGGGAAAAAAAATATAGAAACTTTTAAACTGGAGATTGGAATAGGAAGATTCTAGATATTTAACATAATTGTTAGATTTGCTACTAAATTTAAAATTTAGGGTATAACACACAAATTTAATTATAAGGCTACATATAATATAGCCCTATGCATTATGGAAGCAAATTTCTAATCATCTCAAATTAACAAAGTTGTTCATTTTCTCATGAAAGAGAAAATTCAAATGCAAAAAAAAAGTGAAAAAATTGAAATGTTTTTATTTAACGTGATTGAATTTTCCAATCATAGAAAATGATGAGTACATTTATAAAATATTAATTACAAATTGTTAGAGCATGTCAATTATTCTAGAAAAATTTACAAAATTGAAAACATTTGTAAACCATTGTGTTTTGATTTTAAATACTTCCCTTTTTAAATCTCTACACTTTTTTCTCAATTGAATATCACAATCAAATAATTTGTTTCTGGAATCAATTACATTAACAAAATATTTTGCAGTTTGGTTAATTAGATTTAAAAAAAACGAAAAGCAGTTACATGCCTGGAATTTTGTAAGTGTAGAATTTCAACAATATTAAACAGGAAATCTTTCTGTAGGAGATAAATTATACTTGTTATAAAGTATTATATTGTGTTCCTGGGAACTATCAAATATCATAATGCTTCTTGATCATTATGATCTCCTATGAGAAAGTCTTGTAACATAACGTCGTTAACTAGAACAATAGATAAACCCAGGAATTTTGACTCAGTTTCTTCTTGTCTGTAGCAGTTTCATTAGAGAAGAATCTATGATGTCAATGATAACATACTTCTGCGCGTATCTCTTATACAAAGGATAAAAAAAATTCATGATTGTTCTGCTCCTCCGTTTACTATCCTGAAGGATTATGAAATCACACAAAATCACTGTTTCTCTCTGAGCTATGTGTGTGTGAAAGTGTTTTATGTGTTTTCCATAACTCTCTAGTAGCTAAGTAGATCATTTATTCTAAAAATCAAAATATCCAGAAAAAATCATCAATTCCTAAAATTTCATAAAATATTGCATAGTTAATGGAACAGCATATATATTAGAGATAAAAGGAAATAAATGATGCTATCATGTTCTTTTGCCTATATTTACTTTGGTAAACATTACATTTCATCAAGAAAATCTAAAAATTATGTTTCTATATTCAAGGCATTTTTAACAGACAGATTGCTGGTTCATGATGTTCCCTCAATCTTAAAGTACCTAAGCTAAAATTCTTCCATTGAGCAAAAAATATATCAACTTCAACTGACAATTGATGTGATTCTATGCTTAGTTACAATTTTCTGAATAATAATAAGATAATATTATTTTAGAATTTTCTGTCCATATATGTAAGAGGCTTTGTGTTTCTGAGACTATACTACATTCATAAAACGAGAAATGATAGATCTATGTTTTTTAAAATTTTTTTAGTTGTTGATTGACCTTTATTTATTCATTTATTTACATGAGGTGCTAAGGATTGAACTCATTGCCTCCCACATGCGAGGCAAGCACTCTACCAATGAGCCACAATCCCAGCCCTGATAGATCTATGTTTAAAGGAAAAGAATACTTTGGGGAAAAAATTTTTCCAAGCAGAAAAGTTTTCTGACAAAGTGATTATATTATCAATTGCACTAGATTATATTATAAATAAGAATTGTACTGCACTATCCTATTTACTAGACAATTTTAATACTGGATATATTTCAAGATCCATCAGTACTATTTTACATTTTCAAACTGGAGGCATTATATAGTACAAAATTACAGAGAACAATGACATTGAAGATAGGGATGAGAACATAAACTGTGTAATAAAAGAAAACAGGTTCTGTTACTGAAGGGATGCAAATCAATACATGACTCTCCTGACTATTCTTACTGTTCTTGCAATCAACGGCATAGGGTAGGTTTCAAAGAAATGTTTATTAGGTTATAATAATCAATCATTTGAATTTTAAAATATAAATTATCATTCTGATAAGCTTTGTTAGATGATTGTGTCTGATATTTTCACAGCAGGTTTACTTACAAAGAAAGAAAAAACACATTTTTAAGAAGAAGCAAACAAAACTACAGTCCTATGCTTATCACACAAAAATTTTAGGAAAATTATTAAGTTTTCTAGAAACTCAATACATTAGAAATACATTGTGGATAAAGATATGTAAAAGAAATTAATGTTATAAATGTAATTTGTCAAATGGTTACTATATATTGTAAAGACACCAGGATTTTAAAGCGTCACAGAATTTAGAAATTCTAAAAGATAATCATTAGCTTGTTTTTGAAAAGACACATATAGTTAACTAGAGAAAAAAGGGGGAGCTCAATGAAGAGAAAAATATATTTTATATATTTATTGCGTCACTGGTTCTTTGCATTGGGGCATCCAATTAATGGTTTAACAGCCTTCTCCCTGAATGTTTTTGTCCCTCTCTCCCATCCATTCTGGGCTGGCTTTGTGGGTCAGGTTAGCCAATAGAATATGCTAGTCTGCTAGCATAAAAAGGATGTTGTGCTAGTTTTGAGCTTGCACCCTTCTATTTACTCTCTTAAAACTCTGGATCTACCATAAGAACAAGCCCAGGGCTAAACTGCTAGAACAATAAACAAACAATAAAATCAGACCAGAGACAAATCTTCTCAGCTGAAGTCATTCTCTATCAACCAGCTAGCTGCCTTGCTAACTGACCACAGACACATAAGCACAACTAGTCAACACCATTTGCAGTGATTAATGAATCCCATCAATGCAATGTTTATCTTTTACATAAAAGATAATAATAATTTATTATTGTGATTATTTTTAGTGGTGTTGGGAATTGAATCTAGGATGTCTACTACTGAATGCCATCACCAAATATTTCTTAAAATATATATTATTGTTGTTTTGATTTTGAGAGTGAATCTTGCTAAGTTGTTGAGGCTAGCTTCAAACTTGACAATCCTCCTGCCTCAACCTTTGAGTAGTAGGACTTAGAAATGTGCACTCTCTAGCCTGGCTAATTGGTTGTTATTTTAAGTCATTAAGTTTGAGAATGGCTTATGACATCACAGTATTGTAATAATAGATAACACACAATGACTAATTTATCATCCAATCAGGACTTTGGAAAATGAACTGGACTACTATCAATAATTATGCTGGGAAAACAGGCAAAATTTGACACTGCCAAAGTAAAACCAGGCATATAGTCATCTTATCCAAATTGTATTTTTTTCCACATGATGTTTATGTTTTGTCTTTTGGGGTAAGGAATTAGGAAAAGGAAAGGCAAATGTATTATCACCTTTAATAATGTGTGCATTCAACTTTCAGCTCTAAATAATAGAAACACAACTCAACATGACTTACAAAATGAGGACACAATCTCACATAGACAGGGGATGGATTGGTTTAGTGGGGCAATCCAGCATCATTTTTCCAATCTCTCCTTTTATTGTCTACTGAAATTTTTCTTTTTCTTTTCCAAAATGGAAATAATTACAAGAGTATGAAAATGTATGAGATTATTATAATGAAAAAGTTAGAATATTTATCAGGAGAATGTTCTGTATTGTTTTATAGAAACATAGAAATATACTTCCTCAAAGAAAGGAATGGAAATTGTTTCTGAGTGAAATTTTAGGATTCAAATGGAAAGTTAGAAAAATCCATTTTTCTCCAACTTTAAATTTGATCTAATTTTTCTGTCTTTGTGATGTAATTTTTTGTAAACACTGTATTATGTCCTAGCTATTTCTGAAAAGGAAAACTCAGATCAAGGAATCTTTCTGCAGGTTTTTGTTTTCATTTTTTGTTGTTGTTTTTGTTTTTAGTGGCAACTTTAGAATAACTTTTTCTGAATTCACACTACCTTAAAATGTGATTTCAAGATCTTTATTTGTAAATGGAGTAGATTTCAAGGTTTTTAAATCTGAATGTATCATGATTATATTTCGTTCTTTAGCAAAATTGCAAGAAAACACTGCTCCTTATAAACCACTGCATAGAAATGGAATAGGCTTCTTATACACATACAGTTTGAATTTCCCTGCGAGAGATGAATAATAACTGTTTTGTTTCCAGAGCATCATAGAGTAATAGGGAATTTGCATAGAATAATAAACAGAACCTAGGCTTAGCTCTGAGCAGCCTCTGAATGATCTGCCAGATCAAATGAGCACTGTATGTCATACAGAGTAAACATAATGTTAACTTTCTACATTGAAATGAAAATATTTCACATTTCAAAATTACTTTTTAAAGAGATACTTTGCCTTGGTTGATGATACTTATTCACTATGCATTATGAAAATTATCCTTTATTGAAGGATTTTCTGTTAATATTTCCTCTAAGATTCAATCTTTGATTTAAAGAGATACTTGAATTTACATTTTAAATGAGTTTCTATTGATATTTAAGTGACTCATACAATCTGAAAAATATTTTCTTATTTTTTTTTTGTTCTTTTTAGTTATACATGACAGCAGAGTATAATTTGACTTATAAAATATATTTTACTGATCATGGAGGAGTGTTTCAAAATTCTCACTTTGCAATCAAATGGGTGTGATTGAGAAGTTGCTGAATGTATTTAATTTCTAGTGTTGCGTTTCAATTGAAGTTTGGACTCTGAAATACTTACATTTAAACGTTCTTTGTGATCTGACAAAGTTTCTACCTATTGAATATAAAAACATAATAGTTGACCCTATCTCATAGGTTGAAAATTAAGTAAGACGTCTCAAGTAAAATTCCTTATGTAGAATAAAAATAATCAAAAAAACTAATAAATAGTAGTTATTACTATTGATAGTCAATCTATAAGATATTGAAAATAACCTTGGCCATGAAGTACTGAGCTCTAGTTACTATTACTTAGTAACTCTGTGACCTTGAAAACAACATATAAACTCTCTCTGAACACACTGTAGCCTTCACAAATCCGAAGTTTTCATAAATAGCCTGTATGTATACGTGATCATGATAAATAGTCAATAGTGTTTGTTTAAGAATTTATTCTTTATGTTATCTTGTTTTAAGTGAAAATTTCTTTTAAAAACACGAGTTAGTTGACAATTTCTATATAGGTCTCCATTTGCAATAAGTGGAATCTCAGATCAAATTGCTGGTAATTGCATGTAGTATTTGCATGTGTATAAATATTTTTCATGATCTGGCTTTTTTGAAAATGTGCTTTCCCATACTGTATTACCTCATTCTTAAAAGCTATCAATCATATATTTATAATAGTTCACTACTAAAAACATTCACTACAAGAGTCATATTTCTTTTGTCCCTGGATATAAAAATTTAGCATAGAAAATGAATAAAACTGGATAGACATCTCAAGTGAGCTATTTTGGTCACCATACCTCCTAGGAACAACTTGCTATAGATTTATAATCCATCTTTAAAATTGATGAATCTTAGGGATGGAATGGAAATGAAATATTCAGGCATTCTAACTTTAATATGACTTAACTATTGAAGTAGAATTTAGATGACTAGCTTGTAAAAAATAAGAAAAAAATAGGAAGGAGAAAAATAATTGGTTCTCTGATTTGTATTGCTGCAAAGACAAAGCGTAAGCTTTTGCATATTGGACCAAAATATATATCACTAGTATATCAACAGCTATTTGCTCTCAGTATTACTATAAATACAGCAGGGCAATTCAGATGAATTAATCCTTTGTATACTCTCAAATGCTCAAATTTCTGTGTGTGTGTGTGTGTGTGTGTGTGTGTGTGTGTGTGTGTGTAAATATAAGAAGTGGTTGGCAGTTCAGATATCTCCATGGAGATTAATAGCATGTGGTTTTAAAGTAGGATGAGGTGCCAGGTTCAATGGTACTTAATTATAAAGATGAATCAATTTAATGCTAAACTGCAAATATTTAGGAAATGAGATCTATAGAAAATACAGTATTATAAGAAAGAAAGAATACTGCTATGCACTGAATAATTGTGTCCCTTCAAAATTTATACATTGAAATCCTAAACCCCAAAGTGATGGTTGAAGAGGTATAGTCTTTGGTAGCAAATTTGGTCATGAGAGTAGCCCCCTCATGAATGATAGTGACCTGATAAAAGGGACCCCAAAGAGCTTTATTACTCTCTTTCAACTTGAGAGGATACCACAAGAAAGCAGAAGTCTGCTACCTAGTAGAGGGCACTCACCAGAATGTAACTGTGCTGGCACTCAATTCTTAGAATTTCAACCTTCAGAACTAGGGGAAATTTCTGTTGTTTATAAACCATCCATTGTGTGGTACTTTTTTATAGCAGTCCAAAGCTAAGATATATATATACATTTTATTTTATTTCATTTTATTTATTTGTTCATTGTAGATATACATGACAGTAGAATGTATTTTGACCTATTATACATAGAGTATAACCTCCCTTCTTGTGGTTGTACATGATGTGGAGCTACACTGGTTATGTATTCAAATATAAACATAGGAAAGGCATATCCAATTCATTTTACTGTCTTTCTTATTCCCATCATCCCTCCCTTCCCTTCATTTCCCTTTGTCTAATCCAGGAAACTTCTAGTCCCCCACCCCTTATTGTGTGTTAGCATTCATATATCAGAGAGAACATCTGGCCTTTGGTTTTTTGATATTGGCTTATTTCACTTAGCATAGTAGTCTCCAGTTCCATCCATTTACCAGCAAATGCCATAATTTTATTTTCTTTATGACCAATATTCTATTATGTATATATATCACATTTTCTTTATCCATTTATCTGTTAAAGGGCATCTAGATTGGTACCATAGCTTAGCTGTGGACTGATACAAACACTGATGTAGCCACATCACCATCATATGCTGATTTTAAGTCCTCTGGGTATTTACGCGGAGAAGTGGGATAACTAGGTCAAATGGTGTTTCCATTCCAAGTTTTCGGAAGAATCTCCATGCTGCTTTCTGTAATGGTTTCACCAATTTGCAGTCCCACTAGTAATGTATGAATGTACCCTTTTCCCCACTTTCTCGCCCACATTTATTGTTGCTTGTATTCTTGATAATTGTCATTCTGACTGGAGTGAGATGAAATCTCAGTGAAGTTTTAATTTGCATTTCTCTAATTGATATAGTTGTTAAACATTTGTTCATATATTTGTTGACCAATCATATTTTTCTGTGAAGTTCCTTTGCCTGTTTATTGACTGAGTTATTTGTTTTTTTTAATGTTGTATTTTTTGAGTTTTTTATGTCTCCTAGAAATTCATGTTCTGAAGTGCAGACAGCAAAGATTTTCTCCAATTCTGTAGCCTCTCTCTTCAAGTTCTTGAGTGATTCCTTTGCTATGAGCTTTTTAGTTTGACACTATCCCATTTATTGATTCTTGATTTTATTTCTTGCACTTTAGGAGTCTTATTGAGGAATTTGGTTTCTAAGCCAACATGATGGAGATTTGGGCCTACTTTTTCTTCTAATAAGTGCAAGGTCTCTAGCCTAATGCCTAGGTCCTTGAGTTGAGTTTTGTGCTGGGTGAGAGATAGGACATATCTACATTTTAAACGTAAAGGAATGTAAAGGATATTCAAAATGACATTTCACTGAGTTTAAGAAATAACTTCTATTTTCCAGTAGATCATTCTGTTAGGAGGCAATTCTCTACAGTGTTTCCACACATTATGTAACAGTTTTCCCCTGGACTATCATTTCCAGGTTGTATAGTAAGCAACCTAAGAGAATAGAGATAGTGCTCCCTACTGGACATTGGGCAAATTTGCTTTCTGACCAGAATAATGTAATGTCTTCCTCAGACACAAGATTAGCAGGTTTGCTTAAAGCCTCTGTAATAAGACTGGAGAAATCTTAAACTCAGAGTTGTGTACCTGCAACTTTATGGGCTATTCCATAAGACTTCCATGGGACTTGAGAAAGAAAAGCAATTGAAGGAAACATGAAACCCAGGCCACCTCTGTGTCATGAGTAGTAAAGATCATTGATTGTGTTCCAGAGATCTGGAACATTTTGCCATTATATGTGAAGCTGTGGTAGGGTATTTGTTAGCCTAGAAGTAGGGTAAAATCACAGACCCTTAATCATTTTGACAGATTTATAGATCATTGTGCTAAATGCTGCATGGAAGGAAATACAAAGAGACAATATGGACCATATCCTGAAAGTTCTAGAAAAAAGACCATAAAGTCAATATTTTTCAAATGCAAAATATTAATAATGTTAAACTTAAAACAACATGATAATTAATAAGGATAGAAATATGCTGACATCTGTATTCATATTCATTATAGCTATATAGGTAAAATCGAAATGTTTCTAGGAACAATATCCAGTTATCTTTATTAGGGCTATGGATTAGGGAGATAAAGAAAGGTATGGAAACAGTTTGCATATTAGGAAAGAAATCTCTGGAGAAAATGTTTCAGAATAGTTTTGGTGGCCCAGAATCCTAGAAACACTTGGCTTTAGTGAATATATGGCTCCTCCTGCCTTTGATGCCCTCATAAAAAGAGCATTTTTCCGATAGTTTCTAGACAAGGAAACTATCATTTATCCCTCAAAAATTTTTTAAAATTTTAGATATTTACTATATTTTAAAGTAAGCAATCTCTATCTTTTCACAATCATGTATTTTTTAAGAAACTCAGCACTATTTACACACAAAATATATTTTCCATTTAACTTGCTACTTTATTGGAGGGACGATATTGAAAATTATAATACTGAATCTTACACAGTAGTAAGAAAGACCAAGTGAAAGTGATCTTATCTGTCTGATTTGGCGTGGTCATCTGATCTATACCATTCAGAAGCCAAGTTGTATAGAACCATTCCGCTGTCCTAAAATCACGTCTTGGCTTAGCATCTAATTATAAGGAGAATCTCTCAAAAGTAGAAAAGCATAAAAATATGAAAATCCTTCAAAAGTTGTTTTTTTTAAATTTCATAGTCTATTTTAAATGATGGAGGCTTCTCTTTGTGCCTAAAAAGATTGAGTGTGAAGAAAGTGCCACAAGTAATATTGAATTTAATTCAGCTTTCTCTAAGCTCAAAATTGAGAAAGCATTAATAAATACTGAATTCTCTATCTCAGAGCTTCCTGGAAAAGATTTTAATAAATTACATTTTATGCCGCAATCCAAGCATTGAGCTGCCACGGTTATGATTAATAGAGCAACATTCATATAAAAGAACAACAGTTTTAAGAGAAAAGAATTTTGTCATACATTGCTATTACATTGATATTGAAAAGAGGTATAAATATAAATGTGGTAGAATAACTGAATAGAAAAAGAATAAATTTTCTTGAATTATGCTTTAATTCAAACTATCAGATTGTAGGGTATAATGGCAATAATTTCCCTAAAAATTGCAAATAATTTGTGGAATAAAGGGAGTCCAATCACTATTATAATACTTTGAGAGAATATTCATAAAAATTTATTTGAAGAACAAGATGCTAAGTTAAAATGATACTTTTTATTTGAAGTCCAAAATGAATGATAAAGTCATCAAAGGTATCCATAATTTTAAAATTCTTAATGAAATTGTTGGCAACATTTAATCACAATTTTAAAATCCCATTTTCAATTATTTTTAACAATTCAATTGTTACTGAAATAATTTTCTAGACATACTAAAATCTCTTAAAATCAAAATTTGCTTCTTAATATAATGTAGATGGAAATGTATCTTCTCAAGAGCTGACACCATAATTCTTCATTGAATAAGAATTGTGCAAACAATTATATTGATAGAAGGAGGGCTAGGGGTTTTGTTTTTAGCTCATGGGTTTGGATGTGCCATGCAGCAGAAAAACTGATCTGCCTTACCTATGAGCAGACATTGGAAGGAGGAGGGCAGAGAAGAAAAGAGGAGGAACAAGACAAATTTGGAGTAATAAAGTATTTCAGTGCTACTAATGCTGGAGATGCAGAAATGACTGAGGAAGTTTCATTTGGGTCTGTGGCATTGGTTTTGAAAATGTTTGGTTGCAAGGAGAAATTTTAATATCTAATCTTCTGGAAAGTCCTCCTCCAGCCAACCTAGAAATTAGCCAGGCTTAATTCTTTCCTGTGGCTTATTTGCCATCTTAATGTCAACACCCTCTTGTAACAGTGACTTCATATTTTATCATTGTTTTTCATTGAATGGAGTAATTTAAAAATAGTGCCAGGATACATTCCAGGAGTCTCTGGTACAATATATCCAGAATGTGGCCCCATGCTGCCGGTTCCCCACGCTTTGAGAATGGCTACTCTGAAGGATAATCTAAATAGGCAGATCTCATTATTTTCCCTTCTACCCACTAGCTCAGGCCACCATGTCTCACCTAGACAGTAGACTCCTAGTTTATCTCCCTACTCCTTCTGTCGTTTGACCCCATACAATGCATTCTCTACTTAGTAGGCTGAACAATATTCTGAAAAATATGATTCAGATTACATAAATATGATTTCCTTGAAAAGGCCTCCTCTGGCCACTTTAGGTGAACTGAAATGAAATTTTGCCACCTTCTGCTTCTCCAAACAAGCCATTTTATTTTTAAGAGTATGTACCACTTTTTTTCTATTTTCTTATTTAAATAGTGCAGTGTTTGCAAAACATTCACTTGGTGACATAAGGGAACTTATCTCCACTGCTTAGGTCCCTACTACTAGATAGTACATAACTCATACTGTAGATTTCACTAATATTTATTGAAATAATAAATAAAATATATGTGTGTGTTAAAAGAATGGGATTGTATTGCTGTTTTACAGAAAATAAAGGGAAGACTTTTGTAATTGTATCAATGTGGTATGAGAGGATTAGAGCAATTCCTGAATTTGTATACAATAAAACTCTGAAGCAAAATTATGAAAATATTATTTCACTTCTACTTCTGAGAATTGTACTTTTCATGACTGTTTTAAAGGTATTAAATCCTTTCTAGAGTGGAAAGGAAGAGTAACTACAACTTGAGAAACAGATTACATATAAACAAACTCGTTCCTTCCTTGACACACTGGTTTAGATAGAGTGGGTCTAGTAAATACCAAACAACTATAAGTGTATTTGCACTGGACTACATACTAGAAGTAGGCTAAAATGATTCTTGACAATTTTATGTAGTTCTTTAAATCAAAAAATAACTCAGTTTATTCCTATCATCTTAAATGTATAGACATCTATGTCTAAACACACAGAAACACACATGCATGAACACACAGGATTGGATTCAACTATATTGTACATTTTCAAGCAGATTGAATCTCTACATGAAGCACAACAAAAGAGACAGCGATATAAACTGAATTTTACTTTCCTCAATGTACTGTCTTTTCAATCATTATTACATTTAAGAGGTACATATGTAGTTCCAGATTTTAAAAAATATTTCATTTAAAGTATCTGATTATTTTAGAATTTTTTGTAGAAATTCATAGTCCAAGAATTTCTATTTTGTTTACATTATTAGTTGAAATCCAGTTGTATTTTTTCTCAGCTTTGTGAATTTCAGCCAGATACTTGTCTTTCCTGTGCTTCAGTTATATCACTACTGTTGCTGAGACTTTACTTTGAGAGATCAATCATTATATATAAGAGTGCCAACTTATGTTAATTTCTCATTATGTGTTAGCTATTATTATTTTAAATTATTGTTATTATTATCATTACTAATCAGGGCACTTCCCTAGTTTGATTCCACTCATCAGAAGCCATTCTTGGCAGAGAGAAAAAAGGACAAAATAGTCAGAAGCAAAGTGATAGGATGAATGAAAATGATGGTTTCTCTATGCTGAAATCTTCAGCCAGTGGGTGGTAGTTTATCTGGCTGGAACATAAGGGATATGACTATGGCCCAGCTGGCACAGGCAGCAAATGGTTTTGGAAAAAGAAGTTGCCTGGCACAGTGTCCCTGATTGTGGAGACTGGGAAATAGAACAAAACTACAATTTATTGAGCACCTGTTACATACTAGGTAATTTCATTCACATTGTCCTATTCCAGGGTTGTCAGTATTCCAATTTTTATACTATATAAAAGAGAAACAGTAAGTAACTTAGAGAATATAACACAATTTTAAACTATGGAGTCAGAATTCCATCATTGTTTTGTCTAAATCTAAACAAAAACCCTCTTCTCTTTTATGCTTTATTTATAATAGCAATAAGCAATGGATTTACAAGAGTTTCAGAAACGTGTCCATCTGCAGTAGACTTGCCTTCATTTTATATTAAAAAATAAATAAAACAAAAACCTCCTCCAGGTGATAAAGTGAGATTTAGGTGATCAGGACATTCAGAGGATAGAGAGAAGAAGGAATTTCACTGAGGGTAAAGGCAAGCAGTCTTGTGATTTTTAAAATCAATACCCCTGACCTGACACTATTCTCAAAAAGAGAAATGACCTTGGCCCTCCCTATTCCGAGTCTTCATACTTGGCTAAATTGTGGAAGGGAGACTCATACTGGGATTCTGATAAACTAAAGAGATGAAAATTATGTTTGTCCCAACATAAAGATTCTAGAAGGAGCATCTATCATGTCTAAAAAGAAGGAACCATCGCTGAGATTTGTTCAAAGAAATTATATGAAGTCAATCTTGTAATAGTGTGGTTGTGGCCTTGGCCAAGTTCAGCAGTATAGCTACAATGGGAGTCAGCCCTTTTAAGTCTGAGTAAACAAAAAGAAAAGGAATCCAACATGGTACATTTGATACCATTTTTTTTCTAATTCTTGTTAACTCTTCTTCTGAACCTTATATGATTAGTCCTCTTTAAAGTTGTAATGAAATAAATGAAAACAGATTTTTGTCCAGTTAGTCTTCAATTGCTAAAAATGCATTAGAAAAAGTTGAGCTGTTTAAATCATGGACTAAGTGTAGTTTTCACAAAGGAAAAATTGATTTTATTTCCAATGTCAAATCAAATGGATTTGAAATGGTTGCATAGTGTTGTCTTGAAAGCAGGGGTTTAGAGAAAAAGATAACGATCTGCCAGGGGGTAATGAAAAAAGAAAGGACAGCAAGCATTTTACAGTGTCAAATTCCAGGTTGTTATTGATGTTTATAATAGTTTTTCACATTATTTATATGAAAAATGTTCATGTGGCTCTAAATATGCTGAAAGTTTAACTACTAATCATAACCGTGAAAACATTCTTCATGACATATCATTTAACTAAATATTGATTGATCTACCCACTAAGTGTCTCCATTTATCTATGATAGTTGAAAAACTGTTAATTCCATGACTCTACTAGTCTACCTAATTTTCTGTGTGAAAACACAAACTTGAATCTTATGACTCCCATTTGACAAATAACTGATGCTATGTTGTCATTTTGAAAGGTTGTAAGAATAACTGTGCTCAATAATTCTAATCCACAATATCTATGATGGTGGTATGACTTTATATTATACACTATGACTTGAAACAAATATCTCAAAAATCCAGGAAATGAAAAAGATAAAAGGAATTGTTTCTAAAGGGATATATATGTGTATATATGTGTGTGTGTGTGTGTGTGTGTATATATATATATATATATATATATTTATATATATATTTATATTTTTTTTTTGCTATGCACAAGAAGTTAGAGTGCCACGAGTAAAGCAACTTGAAACAAAGCACATTTATTATCTTAGTTTCTATAGTCCAAGAGTCTGGGTACAGGATACTTGACAGAAATTCAAGCAGCATCAAGTGCTAGAGTATCATCTGAGGCTTGGGGTCCTTGGTGGTGGTAGAATACAGTTCCTTGTAGTTGTATGATTAAGGTCCTTGTTTTCTCATTTAGTGTGACAAGGGTGACAAGCTTTTGGAGGATGCACACAGGTCCCAGCCACATGGCCCTCTCACATTATGGTATCTTACTTGCTCAAATCTAGCAGGAAAGTCCCTCATGCTTTGAATCTTTTTTCAGAGAGAACCTAAACTCTTAAGTTATCATCTAATTTGATCAGACTAATCCAGAATAATCTTCCTGTTGATTAATTCAAAGGTATTTCTTTTGAGATCTTGATTACTATTCCAAATTCCCTCAGTTGTCACATAATCTAATGATGAGAGTGAAATTCACAGTATTCAGTCCCTCTTACATTTAAGAAGTCATTACACTGAGTGTGCATGACAGGGAGGGGATTTTATAAGCCATTTTAGAATTCCACCCACCACAGTCTACTAATGACAAAATGTTTATTTTATATTCTTTCCATATTATAAAATACTGCATATTCTTTATGAAACTTAAGGAAATAAAAAAATATAAATAAGATAAACTTTTTTGTATTCTACCACTTAAAAGTAAACATTATTGGGGCTGGGTTTGTGGCTCAGTGGCAGAGCGCTTGCCTCGCATGCGTGAGGCACTGGGTTCGATCTTCAGCACCACATAAAAATAAATAAATAAAATAAAAATATTAAAAAAAAAAGAAGTAAACATTATTTACATTTTGGCATGATTCTTTTCTATTTTTTCTATATTTATATATATGTACAAATGTATTTTTAACAGATCTACTACATTTAGAGTTTTTATATTAATTTTACACTTAAAACACTGGAAATATTTACCATGTTGTTATATTATTCTAAAATATTCTCCAAAGACCACATTATATTGTGTGAACTTATCACTTAATCATTTCCTTAGTTGTTTTTCATTATGTCCATAATTTAGTGATGCAATAAGCCTTTATGTTAGTCTTTGCATCTTTATTCTATTCAGATAAAGCTTCTGGTATGATATGTTTATGGATGTAATCTTTCATGACCATTTATATCCATGCCCTTTGGTATTAAGTATCTCCTCCACTGATTCTGAGTGTGGCCATCTGACTACTTCAGAGAATGGAACAGTAGCAAATTTGATTTGAGCAGAGTATTAAACTAGCCCTTGAACAGTCTAGCTTTCTTCCTCATCTTGCTGCCACTGCTAGGAAAATATCGCAAGTTTAGTCCATGAAGTAATGTGCTTATCATATGAAGAACAGCCTGTATTTATTTATTCAAGACCAGGCAGCCCCAGCCTACCACTAGCTGACTGCACACACATGAGTGAACCATATCAAGTTCAGCTAAGACTGGTCAACACAGAAGGAATACTCTAGCTGACCTATAGACCCATGGAAAGAAATATATTTAGAATCATTTGTTTACCAATAAAAATATTTTTATAAAGTTCCATAAATAAACTCCAAAGGACAAATTTAGAACTATCAAAAATTACTAGCCAATAAGTAATAATTTAAACAAAGTGGTATTTAAAACCTACTAGAAAAAGTGAGAAAAAATGTTGCTTTCATAGAAAAAAAGGATCAGGAATTTTTGTAAAGAAACAATGAATATCATTGAGAAGAAAGACAATTGAAACAATTGGCTTGAGATAGGCAGAAACCACAATGGCATAAGAATGCCTTTTCCATTGTAAGTTTCAAAATTTTTCTCATTGACATGACAAGATCCTTGACTACATTTATATAATAAATATATCTAAATAATAATAAAATATGATAAATAATAAAATATATCATATCAAACAATATATTACAAATAATATATGTAAATAATATATTTAGATAATACATTTACCTAACAATATTAGAACAACTTTCAGCAAATATAACATTTTGTTAAAATTTTCTGAGGAAACGGTGCTGAAGGTGCTCAGTGGCATGAGTGACACCCCAGACAAACTGGAGCTAATCACAATTCCCTTCTGTATCCCATTTAACTCAGTGGAGCAAAAAGTTGACTGCTTTTTAAAAGCAGTTACCAGAGATCATTAAGCATAAACTTTCGTTTTCCTTTCTTTACATGGTTTGCATTCTTCAAAAACAAAGGCCTACAGAGTCTCTCAGGGAAGTAAGACCAACAAAATAAAAATGTGCACAAATTTGAGTAAAGCAATGGAATTTCAACTTTGTTAGGTCTGCTTAGTTTTCTTATGATGATGATCAGCCAAACTCACATATTTATTTCAGGAATAATACCATATGAGACCCCTCAGCCAGATGCAGAGGGAGATTCATTCCCCAAAGTAAAAATTATTTATTACTATCTCTGGAATCTATATATTAAAAACCTACTGAAAGTTAAGATTTTTGTGAAATACAGTGAACTGTTTAAATCTTCACCCTACCCTAGCTTTTGCTATTAGAAATACTGGACAGGAATGAAATTCAAAACAAACTAGGAAAGGAAATTACATATTTGATCATCATTAAAAGACTTCATTCAGATAAAACAATAGCGTATTTTTCCCTTGAAGGATAGTTATTTTTGTTTCTTTCATTATTCTAAAAGAAATTTTCATGATTTTTCTGGAAGCACAGGCAATGTTAAGTTTGCCAAAGGGAAAAATCAGAAACAGATTACTCACCATCTTTTCCATGCATTCTGCCAAGGAAATAAAGGCGCTAAAGCATTTGACTTAGATATGTTAGAATTAAGAACAACCAATGGTAGACTGTAATGAGTTTTAATTACAATAATAATACGATTGACTTCCTACATGTTTTATCTAATATGTCACTCTTTGTTTACATTTTCACCTCACACTGACACAGTTTTCTTCTCTTCAGAAGCAGATATTTAAAATAATTGCTCCAGATCCATTAAGTTTTCAAAAATATTGAGGCATTTTGTGAAGATAGTATGTCTTCAGAAATCAACCATTTAGAATTACAGCTGAAAAGAAAGCAAAACTACTTTGCTAGATTAATGATGGCCCAAAATTATTTTCCACTCATCTGATTAAAATACAATAGATAATTGAAACAAATGTATTCATAATAGTTGTATATACTTTTGGTTCAAGGCAATTGGTCCTCTGGACTTCAATTTATATTTTTAAATTATGGTTATTTTGAAAGAATGAAAGGTGAATGTACATGAAATTATAGAAAAAGAGAGTTGCTCATGGTTTGATGGTACATTCTTTTACCTGAGCAGAAGAGGAGGAGGAATTGATTCTGGGAAATTATTTACCAGGAGAGTCCAATAATAAACACAGAGTCTCAGAAGAATTTGGAAGATTTTTTTTTCCTGCCTATGTTTCTATGTATGTTTAAAAGGTTGATTTTTCTCCCAATTGATGCATTACTAAAAGTAAAACAATTCCATATTCCTACATTTCATTTCATACATTTTCATTTATCATATTTGTCATGAAGAATATCTTCATTATGATCATTCAGTTCAGTTTTTCCCCAGAGTGACTTCTAGAGAGCATTAGTCTTTTAACATATGCATTTGTGCAAACAAATATCTCATTTGTGGAGCAAATGAGAAACTCTTTAAAGGATAACCTTCTTGAGAAATTACAATTGATATTAACTTACTGGAAGGTCCTAGAAGTTTATTATTAAGAAAAGCAAATCTCATTGACCATAGCAGCTTCACAAAATTATTCATCTAAGAACATACTAAAAGCAAAGTTAAAAGAAAGCATAATTCCAAAAACTGGAAATGAAATAAAAATAAAGAAAAATCACTAAAACATGAGAATTCAACAGGACCAAAAGCATGTACACATAAATAGCTATTTTTTAAAGCTCTCTGCATCTTTAAAATATAGAAACAGGAATATGATATTTCCTTGATCCAGGCTACAGAAACCTTCCAACTATTTTTCCTTTATTCTTTACAAGCTTTAGAATTGGCATAAGAGTGGGGAAATTTTTAAAAAGTGCCACATTTGTAACTTTATCGCATGCTTCTTTTCATGTGATGTTAAGTAAATTTCCTCTGCCTCAGTTTCTATAAGATGAAACAGGCCAAATTGGTTGAATATAAAGATTGAGTAAGTCAATGTATCTAATGAACTTATAATTTTTATTATTTTTATTATTTTTATTCTTTATTGTTTCTTTATTCTTTATTGTTTCTTTGGAATTTCATTGCCATACTTTTAGAATGGATTGACTTTGTAGTGCCTCTCTAGCACAAATGTCTTAAATGAGATATTTTTAAATGCAAGTTGAGATAACAGAAAGAAACAAAATGTTAAATTTATAGTTTCATGTAGACTAAGGACTTCTAAATGTTTGAATCACTGCTCTTTCCTTCAAATTAACAAAATTTCATAAAAATAAAATCATATTTTATATAAATGTATTTAATTATAAAAATAAATATAAATTATAAATATAAAATCTCACTAATATAAGAATTATTTGTTGAAAAAAATCAATGAAGTTAGAAAAATAATAAACATGTTAAACTATACACATGCATGGGGACAAGTAACTAAACTATGTTGGGACACTTTGGAATAACTTCTTAATCATAAACGAATGCTTTTAAATACTTAGAATAAAATGCATGCAAAGTCCTCAGTTCAGCTGAGTCACCTGTGATCCTAAACTTTACCAGCCTTCAAACTGCTGCTTTAGCTTGCAGAGGATTGCTACTTCCAATTAACCCAATTAAATGGAGCTTTTCACATTTTCTCTAGAGATTGAACCAGGGGCACTTAACCACTGAACCATATCCCCAGCCCTTTTTACTATTTTATTTTGAAACAGGGTCTCACTAAGTTACTTAAGGCCTCACTAAGTTGCTTAAACTGACTTTGAATTTGTGATCCTACTGCCTCACTCTCCCAAGCTTCTGAAATTCTGGCTTATACTGCCATGCCTGGCCTCACATTACCTCTTAAAATAGACTGTCCATGTGTTAAAATCTCATGAATCGATAATGTGACCTGAAAGATCGCAAATGCTTTGTCTAAAATTTCCATTTAATATACCAAGATTCTAAACAAACCCAATGGAATGTAAATGAATGTACTTGAGAAGAGAAATTAAGCAACAATTAATTTGTCAGCAATGTTGACCAGAAAGCTATTGTTTTGGAAGGAAGAGAAGTAAATCAAAGCAAGTAGTAGACAATATAAATGTTAAAAGGGGAACTGTGATCTCAAAACTAGTATTGTTTCTTATTCTTTTTGGGGGTTAATGGAGATTGAAACAAAGGGTACTCTTAACCCCTGAGGCACATCCCCCGTCTTTTTTATTTTACTTATTTATTTATTTATTTTTAAATTTCGAGACAGAGTCTTGCTAAGTTGCTTAGGGACTTTGCTAAGTTGCCCAGGCTGGCCTCAAACTTGTGATCCTCCTGCCTCAGCCTCCTGAGTCTCTGGATTATAGGAATGTGCTACCATGCCCAATAAGACTAGAAGTATTATATTTGGTCCTTAGTTTTTAGGATGGATAGGTTGGGGTAGGCAACACAAACAAATATAAGAGAAAAGAGAAATGTGTCAAAAAAAATCTTTTACTTAATAGGTGATTTTGACATTGTGTGTGGGTACATATAGAGGTGTGCTTTAACAAACTTTTGTTCTGAAGAAGAGATGCTGATTATTTATGATTAACAGAATTTAAATATATCTAATTGGAATTTATGGAAGGAATGTATTGTGTCTAAATTTATGCCACATTGTGACTATGCAGATCTTAGATATTATACTCAATTTTCTCTCATAAGTTTTTTCAATTTAAAGTTCACATTTCTTCCATGTAGTGTAAGGGCAAAGGAGCTGATTTTCATGTAGAAAAATGAGTTCTCTAGACTGAATGCTTTTGATAAGACACCTGGAGTGACTGGAGGTTAAGGATGGTGTGACGACACTAGGGGGGTCTAAGATGATAGCTGAGATATGTTCCCAGGGAGATAGGGCCCACTGATGAGTGAATTTTCAACAGGCTAAATGAGAAAGTAATAACTAGAAATTAAATCTAAGGAACAATAAACAGGATCTGAAAGGCCTTGCAGGACAAGAGATACAAGTTGATAGCTACAAAGAGAAGATATTTTCAGAAAACTTTCAGATGCATAAAGGGGATTGTTCTGGTTTGGCAGGTAGGATGTGATGCTCCTTTTTATAAAATCATTTCAAACATTCGTTCCTTCTTAATGCATATCCATTTTGAATGGATAAGCCCTGTAATTCCATGGGAATGAGCAATCTTTCAAAATTATTTACTCTTATAATAAGTGATATTTATAAAACATTAATGTAACCACCCCACAGGTAAGTATTTATCCTGTAATTCCTGAAGTTTTATATAAGAACACAGAAACTCAGCAAGGTGCAATAACTTGATTGAAGGAAAGAAAAATGATTAAAATTTTGAATTAGGTCTTCTAATTCCACAGTTGATGCTTTTTCTGACCACCAAGCCAAGCTACATTGTTGATACATGTGGGTGTATGTATAGATACACGTCCATATACAATATACATTATATTGAATATGCTTCTTATGTAGGGCTGAAAAAGAAAGGGTATGTGGTAAATTTGAAATTTCTCTAGCATAAATATTCTATTGGGAGAGAAAAAGAAAATATTTTTAAAAAGAGATCATTTTTTAAACTCTATATGACAAGGTATCAGCTAAAAAGCACTGAGTATTTCAGAAAATAATCAGGCTGGCTTTTTGACATTTGAAAGACACAAAAAGACTCAACCAGAGATAATATCTATACAGTGCATGACCTATATAAATATCCATAACACCAAGACACAAGCTCAAAGAAACAACAAAAGAAGGAGCAAGTCAGGGAAACCAGACTAATAGTGGGAATAAAAATAAATCATTCTTTAAACCTAGTGAGAGAGTAGAATTCTAATGGAAGGAGGAGGCCACTTATGCAATGAATGTGGTGGTAACCACAGAACACTTGAGAGAACAAATCACAGGTTAACAAGTAAGAGTCACATATCTTAAGAGTTTAGATATTAACTCTGACTTTAGGCATATCCCAATTATTGAAGAAAAATATTACATTTTACAGAATTTTTTATAAACACACTCCAGGAAATATTTCACAAAGGTGCTGCCATTGTATTTGTTGAAAGGAGGCCACAGCCCAGGTGTGATAAAAGGGCCATTCTGTCTTTTGTGTGTCGAAGGCTTGAGGGGTAAGGCAGGAAGGGGTCAGGTTTTTGGAGAGAAAAAAATTCCAAATCAGGGTTGCAATGACTAAAAGGCAGGAACACAGAACTGTAAACTAGATCCACTGAAAATCTCATTAATTTCTAAGATAAAGGTGGTGAGAGTCAGGACTGAGAAAAAGATGACCACTTGACTTGGAAATACAGTCAAATAAACTAAGAAATTCAGCATTCTCTTGCCAAATCTGCTCAGAAAAAAAGCCCCGTAGCAACACAATAATGACATTGATGGAGCAAAACATGCGAATACATGCACAAAAATTGGGGAGAATTTTCATTCATATACTAAAAATTATGCACCTTGTCAACTAGCTAACCTGTGCTATGCCAGCAAACATCCAGTTATGGAGGAGAAGGAAGCTCATTGTTCCCCACTGATACACTTGGGAGCCAGTAAAAAATTTATACTCTTCATGAGGCCTTCCATGGACTTCCTAAACATCTTATCTCAATCTGCTTTAAACACTTAATAGCATTTTAGGATTCTAGGATTGCATAAGATGACATAAGATATTTAGGAGATCAATATGATGTTATTATAGATAACAGATCAACAAACTGTGAGTTAATGGCCATATCAGCCTGTTTATATTCAGCCTGCAAACTAAGAAAGTTTTTTTCAGTTTTTAAATGTTTGAACTTCATGTACATAAACAATTTTTTATGAGAACACATCTACATAAACTTGTTTATGCATTACCTTTAGTTGTTTTCATGCTACAGTGAAAGTGGAATAGTTTTAACAAAGACTCTAAGGCTTGCAAAATCTAAAATATTTACTATCTGATCTTTTATAGGAAAAACTTTCTAATTACGCTAAACAAATGTGTATATTTTGAATGTCATGAATTTATTTAGTTGTGTTCATTTCATCAGTAATGATCTTTTCTAAGGTATTTTTCTCATTGTGATTTATGTTCTTCACTAAACTTCAAATTTTCCAGAAAGAAAGTCTGTATCTACACAATTCTCTGTACAGGAGAAGAATTTATTCTATGTTTACTAAATTAATTTCTGTTCCAAATAAACCTGATGTGATTCTTCAGTAAGTTCCAATTATATTTCTATTTTGAATAAAGTGCAACATCACATAGATTAAGCCCACATGGCAAATACTATTGCATTTTCATTTCAAATATGGCAAAGCTATAGCATTTTGAAGTCACAGGAACTGAGGTGGGAATTGAACCCAAGCAACACATTCCTATTTTTATAAAAAATATTTCAAAAATAAAAGTGCTTGAACTTGGCACATGATAGATATTATATAATTATTAGTCTATGTGGAACGTGAAATTATGGTAAGAGTTAAAATGGGGAGTATTAAATGTGGACTTGAGAGATCAGAAAATGTTTGCTGAAGAAGAATAGGAATAATAATTGGTATATGAAAGGGAAAAAAACACTTTGGGCTTGAGAGGAGGTAATTGAAAGATCACAGGCTTGTTGAAAGGGTGTGATTTGACTTTGTAATAATGACTTACATCTTAATAGGATGCCACTTTAACTAATTGTGAAATCACAGGAGCAAATCTGTATATATAATTTCAGAATTGAATACTGCATTCATAATTTTCATTTGCTAAATTTGTATCAAATGTTTCTTCTAAAGGGAACTATCCTAAATTTTTTTTCCTCAAGAAATTATACAGACCATGAAAATAACAAAAGATAAATGACTTTCCCTTTTCCTCTACTGTGTTTCAAATAATGTAGAAGTAGATAACAAGTGGCATGTGACATCATTAAAATCAGCAGCAGGAGCTGCAAAATGAATCAGTGAAACCATGGGGCTGCTCCAACTATTATAGAGCCAGAGCATCTCTGAAAAAAAATTCACCCCTCAACTCTGGATGAAGCCCCTACACTCAATTTAGCTCAGTCTTCCTTCATATTAAAAACAAAACCCAAAGAGTTGCTTTCTACATCAAGTCTTTATCTCATTAAGATTTACACTTCAAGGGACAAGGTGAAGAGAGAGGCAGTTATG
>CM053403.1:29578719-29739077 GCA_028644305.1 Xerus rutilus | reverse complement strand
TCCAAGCTTTTATTGCCTCCTATGTTTCTGTATTTTGAACATCTTTTATTCCCATAAGATGACACTATTCTTTGTTTCAGAGTCTCCTTCCTGAGCATTAATCCTGTTTTCTCTTCTCTGTACACAAAGCTGGACCACATATTTCAGTATCCTCAGCAGGTAGGCATGACACAACAGGGCTGACTTAAGAGTTTACAGAACAGAAATAATACCCTTCACATCCAGACTGGTCCTTTATAGTTTTTTCACATGGGAGTCTGTTGGCTTTTCCTACTCCACTGGCTTCATGCAGAGGAACATGAAAATGCTGGAATTCACATTCTAAATATGGAAAAAAACACAACTTGCAAGAAGTTGGGGTCTCTAAATCACATCTTGAAAAAGAATTGTTCACCTACTAATATCATTGTTTGGACTTACGTGGTTGAAAAATAAACTTCAGTCTTGTTAATCACTGATACTTTGGGGTGTAACTATCATTGCATCTGTTTTTACATTAACTAAAATAACTCTCAAGGTGAGAGAGTCTCTAATGAACATACACGATTTCAAACCCAGAACAAATACTACTCACATTATCTTTATTCTGTCAAAAGTTTTTTACATCAGGTTTTTAGAAATTAATTGCTATCAATCAGAGAATCCAAATTTCTAGTCTTTTTTCCATATGTTATAACTTTATTGTTACATGGGTTTTGTCTAGCTGATGACTCAAAAGCTTCCTCTCTCACTTAAGAGAAATCAGAAACTGACATGTATGTGACAGCTAAAGTAGAACTCATGTTCTTGAAGCATGAGTCTTTCATTAAGTTTTATGTGTGCAGGAAAAATGGAAATATGGAAATTCTACAGGGCTTAAAATTAACCAAATCAGGGTTTAAATCCTAACTCTGATTATTTTTCTGTATGCTGTTGTGTACACAGAGGTATCCAATTTATAAAACAGGAATATAGTAACTACCCTGAAAGAGTAAACAATGGAATGTAATATATAGTTACATAATATATGCTTCCATACCCATGAAATACAGTTTAGGAAGTATAAAAGACTAACATATCCTGAGTATAGGGCCTCCCACTTCCCTTCAATTTCCTTCTGTGTCCTGACTGAGAAACAGTGTCTTGACCCAGCCAGCTGCATGTTTTCCTCTGTCAGTTAGAGCTCAAGACAGGGCCTTGGACATCCCTATGCATCAAAGCTGTTTCTCAAAAATGCTGAGAAACTAACCTTTCAACTCTGTTGCTAAGAATGTAAAGCATGTAGAAACTAGCCCCAGTCCTGATTCAGTTCCTTAAATCCCCATGTAAACACTATAATCTGACCTCCACACGGAAGACATGTCCAGGTTTGACATCTCTCTATCACAAGGACTGGCAGCATACTACACAGATGTTACTAGATGCTTTGGACTTATCACTTTGCTGTTCAGTGCTTATTTATTGCAATCCCAACTGACTCCATCTCAAGATGATTTGGGGTATCTTTTGTAAGAATTGACCCTTCATTGCTTTTGGAGTGACTCTAGCTGTGAATTCTGTCAATAGGAACACTGAGCATATAAGGCACTCTAAGCATCTTTTAGAATGGATATTATCTCATTTAATATCTCCTCTAACCCTCTAGTAGTTTACAGTTTGATTTCCTTAATGAAAGCAGATTTTCTTCACCATATTATAGAAAAAGAGTTTAATTCAATAACTAGAACTTAGTGGATATGGAAAAAGCTAAAACTGAAGGGTGACAGTCAGGATAGCTATGGCCAGAAAGTAAGACAAACAGTCATTAACCTTTTCAAATTCAAGCTCTAGCATGGAAGGAAAATCCGAGTCTTAGGGGTGGAGCCACATAGTAAAACCTCATGGAACAATCTGTAAAGCTAACATGACTCTCCAAACCATCCCAATGAATAAGCCACCCTCCTTGTCCTGTTATTATTTCACCGAGTTCTCTTTAATAAACTTTAGCTTGGAGTTATGCAAAAAGAATTCTAAGAAAAGCAACTCTCAGCCTTAGTGAGAACTGATAGTCCCAGTACTGATCCAAAATAGATGATCAAGCATAGACACTGCCCTCACCATTCCACAGGTAAGGAAATGTATAGATAGAAGTTACAATCAAAACAATAAATGTCAAGACAACAAAGGTTTCCGACATTAACTCTTTTGAAGAGCACTTGATAAAGTAGCTTTTATTTACTATCTCAATTAATTCCACAAACTCTATGTTTTACACTTGAGGATAATAAAGGTGCATGAGTTAAAGCAACATGAAGAAAACACAGAGCTACTAAATGAGAGGGCCAAGAGTCAAGCACTCTTCCTGCTTTCAGAGCTTTTGCTTTTAACATGTGAAACTAGAAATAAAGTTCTCATACGTCTAAATGTAAAGTCCACCAGTATTACTCCAGAGGTACAAAATTTGGGGCCATTCCCTTGAAGATTTTGTTAATACAAAAGTAGATGTTATAACTGTAAACATAGCTATCATGCTATAAAACTACTTTATATGACTACGTTTAAAATGTTTGGCATATATGAGAGATAGATAAATTTCAATGAAAACTGAACTTGTATGATTGTCTTGGACTGACATGTGTCTCCAAATTAATATGTTTAATTCTTTACTCCCAAAGTGATTGTTTTTGAAGATAGGGCCTATAAAAAGGTGATTAAGGTCAAATGAGGTCATAAGGGTAGGACCATAATTTAACGTCATAATTTAACATTAGTGAGTTCTTTACAAGAAAAACAGAAAAACCAAGGATGGTTATACATAGATAAAATGCCATGTGAGGACATAGCAAGAAGATGGCCCTCTGCAAGTCAATAGGGATATTAGGAGAAATCAATTCTGTCAACACCTCGATCTCAGATTCACAATGTCTAGAACCATGAGAAATGAATTTATGTGGTGTCAATCACCCAGTTTGTGATGTTTTGCTGTTGCATCCTTAGCAAACTAGTATAGAAACCTTTATATAATAAAGAAAAGAATGAGTATGTAAGTGCATTGGTGTGAAGGGACGAACTTTCATTTTGAAATTAAAATGTACTTATTTTCTTCAAATAATAACTGTGTTAATATTCCACTGCAGATGACAGAAATTGTTCTATTTAATGTAAGCAGAAGCAATTCATAAATGAATTTGTTTCTTACAACATAATTGCAGAGACAGAAATGATTTAAGTCTTGGTTTCAATGAATGACTTAAAAAATATTACAAGTGAATTCTGAAGTAACAGGCACTGGATTCAGATTTCTGCCTGATAGCCATCATGTACAGTATACTATGCAATGATGCACTTGAAAATATCAGACAGAGATGAAGCACAGTGATTCCTGCATGCCAAAACAAATGAAATTAGCTTAATGATTTCCTCAGTTTAATGACTAAAGGATTTCAAGGACATTGGAATATTCAGATCCTAGAATGGGAAAAGTAGAGTAGAGAATCCAAGGAAATCAAGGCAGCCATAGTTCATGATGAAGAATAATACAGAGAAGAGAGATGCACAGAAAGAATATTATGCATGTCTGAAAAATGTCAGCTGATGTATTTCCCATAGCACTGTTTCACCCATATACATAGGGAATCACACAAAATTGGATTAGGAAATAATGCCAAATCCTGTCTCAGAATTTAAGAATATTTCCAAGTTTCATCAGCCAGAGTATAAATACATCATAATATACTAGACATTGGAGAAAAAGCTGAGAACATCTCATTGGAGTAGCACACACAGAAAATAGCCCTAAAGGGATGCTCTGATCCAAAATAAATATAAAAATTCAAATGGAAAAAAATTCATGTGCATATATACACAAAAATAACCAGCAAAGCATAAGGTACATTTCACAATGTAAAGGTATCTGTTATGAGTATACAAAGAAGTACGAAAATATGGTCTATAATGAGAGGAAAAACAAATCATTCAAAACAACCACACTGGCACAGATGTGGGAATTAGCAAAATAAGGACACCAAAGTTACTATAATTGTATTCAATATGTTCATCCAGATAAGAAGATATATAGAAGATACAAAAAGAATACTAATGGAATTTCTACTGATGAAAACTGTACAGGATGTGATTAACAGAAAAGTAAACATCACAGAAAAAGATAATGCACTTGAAAACATATTGAAAATGGAACAAAACAAGACATACAAGGAAAACTGAAAAAATTAACAAGACTTCCTAGGGCTATGGGGTAATTTCAAGACAACTAACACAGTTATAATGGGAGATCTTCAAATTAGTGGGGAGGGTCATTATTTATTAGTAGAAGAAATAATGGCTAAAATTTACACAGAGGTCCAGCGACTTCAATAGACTTCAAGAAAATAAACATGAAGAAAATTATAGCAAGACATATCATGTTGAAATTATTAAAGTAATGAAGAGAAATTATTAAATGGATTAAGAGGAGCAAAGTAGACAGTATATTCAAAGAAATGATGATCAACAGAATGATAACCATTCTTTCATCAGAAACAATATAAGAGAAAACAATGGAGCAACATTTTAAAGTACTGAAAGAAAAAAATGTCTAGTAATGTGGAATTCTATACCTAGCCAGAATATCCTCCAAAAATAAAGGCAAAATAAATACTTTCTAACATTTACAGTGGATATAATAGTTTACTTGCCTACAACCCCAAACTATAAGAAATATAAAAACAAGTAATTCTGGCAATATGAAAATCTTAGATAGAAATATGGATCAACAATGAAATGATAAGTATCAGAAAGGAAAACCATGTGGGAAAATGTAGGAAATATTCCTTGTTGTTTTAATATTTTTAATGATAAATGAACATTTAAGCAAAAATAGTAACTGCATGTTGAACTTCATAAGATAATGTAGAATTAAAGATAAAATAATAACAAAAATGCTTGAAAAAAGAAATAAAAATTACCATTTTTAGATTTTCAACTAATATGTGAAGTTATGTAGTATCAATTGAAAGTTCAGTATAAGGTAAGAGTATATACAATAAACTTTAAAGCAGTCACTAAAGTAACAGAGTTACAGCTAATAAACCAAAAAGAGAAATTAAATATAACCATGCCAGATTTGGTGGCACATGCCTGTAATCCCAGCGGCTCTGGAGGCTAAGGCAAGAGGATTGCGAGTTCAAAGCCAGCCTCAGCAACAGCAAGGAACTAAGAAACTCAGTGAGACCTTGACTCTCAATAAAATACAAGCCAGGTGCAGTGGCACAGGCCTGTAATCCCAGCACTTAGGGAGACTGAGACAGGAGAATCCCAAGTTCAAAGCCAGCCTCAGCAATAGAGAGGCGCTAAGCAACTCAGTGAGACCCTGTCTCTACATAAAACACAAAATAGGGCTGGGGATGTGGCTCAGTGGTTGAGTGCCCCTGAGTTCAATCTCCGGTACCAAAAACAAACAAACAAACAAACAAACAAACAAACAAACAAACAATTAAATTCTCAGTCCAGAAAAAGGAAAGAGTGACAAAGAGAATGAAAAACAAAACAAATAGAAAACAAACAGGAAGACAATAGATTCAAATTTAACCATATTAAAAGTCAAACTAAGTGTTTGTGGTCCAAATATACCAATTAAGTGGTGGCAATTGTCAGATTAAATAAAAAGCCATGCCCATTTCACCTATACTCTACCTGTCAAGAAATGCACTGGAAATTGTAAAAGCACAAATGAATTATATGTAAATGAATGGGAAGAAATATATCTTTCAACTAATAATCAAAGGAAAGCTGGATTGGCTATATTATCATCAGAAAATGATTCCAGAGTAAATAATATTACAAGGATGAAGTAAATTATATTACAAAGATGAAGAGATCATCTTATGATTCTAAAAAGGTAAATCACATAGGAAGATGTAATAATCTCAAAAGTGCTTATGACTATTAATGAAATTTCAAAATATATGAAATAAAAACTATTAAAATCAAAAGGAAAATTAGATAAATCCACAACTGAAATCAGTTGAAATCAGACAACTTAATATCCCTCTTTCATTATGTAACAGAGTAAGTTATGAGAAAATTTAGTGTGGACATAGAAGACTTTGAACAACATAATCTAATTGCCTTTAATGGCATTTATTGAACATCATCCAGAAAAATCACCATATATTTGAAAACCAAATAACAAGCTTGCAAATAAAATGAGTTGAATAATAAAAGGAAAAATTTTGAAATGAATAAAATAAAAATCAAAATATTAAAATGCTGCAGCAGGATAATTATATTTAGGGATAATTTATAGGATAAATAGCCTGCATTAGAAAAGAAGAAAGATTTTAAATCAGTGATCTCAGCTTCTACCTTGACACCTAGAAAAGGAGGACTAAATTAAACTAAAGATAAGTTAAAAAAATTGCAAAAGATCAGAGTTTAATCAATGAAAGAGAAATATAAAAAAGGAAGTCTGACACTAAAAGCTCATTTATAAAATACTTTAAAAGGATCTTTATTTTAAAAATATCAATAAAATTGATAAAACCTTAATATGTTGAGGATAAAAACAGTGAGCAGACACAAATTATCAATATCAAAAATGAGAGAAGCAAGCTGGGTACAGTGGCACACGCCTGTAATCCCAGCACTTTGGGAGGCTGAGACAAAAGAATCGCGAGTTCAAAGCCAGCCTCAGCAATAGCGAGGCACTACACAACTCACTGAGACTCTGTCTCTACATAAACAAAATAGGGCTGGGGATGTGGCTCAGTGGTCGAGTATCCCTGAGTTCAATCCCTGGTACCAAAAAAAAAAAAAGAAGGAAAGAAATGAGAGAAGCAATATGACAACATATTCTAAAGATATTAGAAGGATATTAAGAAAACATTCTAACAACTGTATGCTTATAAATTTGACTATGATTAATTCATTGAAAAGCACAAACTGCTGAGCTCACACATATATTTATAAAAATAGATAACCTGAGTAGCTTTCTAGCTATTATAAAGAAATTAATTTGTAGTTAACAAGCCATATCCCCACATAGAATACTCCAAGACCATCTGGCATCACTGGTGATATCTACCAAATACTTAAGTAAAAAATAATTCCAATTCCAGATAAGTTCTCAGAAAATTGAAAATTAATGACTCCTTCTCAATTCATTCTATGTAGTTATCAACTCTGCTATCAAACCATATAAAATATTCAAAGAAGACAAAATTATAGAAAAGATACTTAACAAATATAAATGCAAAAATTCTGAATGAAATTTTAGCAAATCAAATCCCCTCAAAATACTTAAACTTCCTGACCAAGTAAGGTTTATTTTAGGAATGCAGTGTTGATTTAACATCTGACAATGAGTGACTATAACACATTATTATTAGCAAACTAAAAATTAATGATCACCTCAATAGACAGAAAACACATTTGACAAAACCCACCTCTGTTCTGCTAAAAGCATTAGAAATATTTGAATGAAAGTTAGCTTTTCCAGTCTGACAAAAAGTATACAACTAACACCAAATTTGATGGTAGAAGTGTAAATGCTTTACTCGAAGATCAAAAAGCAAGGATGCCTACTCTTATAACTTCTATTTGACATATCATTGGATGTTATAATCAGTGCAAACACATATAAAAAAAGAAGGTATTCAGAATGGAAGAAGTGAGATTGTCCTTAATTAAATGATCTGTTTAGTAAAAATGTCATAGAATCTACCAAAAAACTACTTAAAATGAATTGTGTGACACATGATCAATATATATTAAAAACCGCATTTACTTTTAATACTAGAATCAAATAACAAGAAATTTAAATTAATAAATAACAGCTTATAGTAGCATCAATAATCTCAAATATTTAGGGATAAATAAGACTTAAGATGTGTAAGACTTAAATTCACTAAAAAATATGACTAAGGAAAAGGCTGGGAAGACAGTACTTTTTAAATGTTAATTCTCTTAAAATGATCTGTACTCTAAACCTAAATCTTACCAAATCTTAGCAAACTTGTTTTTGTCTGTGTAGAAAACCACTGAATCTTCAATTCATATGGAAATATAAAGGCCATGTAATAGTCAAAATAACTTTGAAAAAGAACAAAATTATAGGTAAACCATATGGATTCCTAGTTGAAGTACAAAGTTACAATAGCCAAGACAGATGGCCTTAGTATTAGGATAGACAGATTAAGAAAACAAGGTCAAGAGTTTAGAAATAGATTCATATACACATACACTTATTTTTAATAAATATAAAAATATAATTAGGTGAATAAAGAATAGTCTTTCCAGCAATTGGTGCTGGAGCAATTTGATATCCACACACAAAAATTTAATTTTGACCCATACCTAATAGCTCATACAAAAATTAACTCAAAATATGCAAATATTTAAACCTAAAACTATAAAACAAGTAGGAGAAAAACTTCCTAACTTTGGGATAGATAAATATATCAAGGGCAAAACTAGTCAAAGAAAATCTTTGATAAATTTAATTTGATCAAAATGAAAAGCTTCTGCTTTTTTTTTTTTTTTTTTCTTTTGGTACTGGGGATTGAGCTCAGGGGTACTTGACCACTGAGCTACATCCCCAGCCCTATTTTGTGTTTTATGTAGAGACAGGGTCTCACTGAGTTGGTTAGTGCCTCGCAGTTGCTGAGACTGGCTTTGAATGCATGATTCTCCTGTCTCAGCCTCCCAAAGTGCTGAGATTACAGGCATGCACCACCTCACCCAGCTAAACTTCTGCTTTTTGAAAGCCCCTGTTAAGAGAGTTAAACATAAAAACAGACTAAGATGGAATACTGTAAATATACCTAATAAAGTACCTCATCCAGAATATATGTGAACTTTCAAAACTCAAAATCCATTTTAAAAAATGAGTAAAAACCTGGAACAAAACCCTATCAAATAAAACATGGATTGCATATAACATGAAAAGATGCTCAACATCACTATTCATTAGAGAAATTAAAATTGAAATTATACTGAGGTATCACTACATTTTTTTTTTTTTTTTTGGTACTGGAGATTGAACTCAGGGGCACTCGACCACTGAGCCACATCCCCAGCCCTATTTTGTGTTTTATGTAGAGACAGGGTCTCACTGAGTTGCTTAGCGCCTCCCTATTGCTGAGGCTGGCTTTGAACTCGGGATTCTCCTGTCTCAGCCTCCCTAAGTGCTGGGATTACAGGCTTGCACCACCGCTCCCGGCACTACATTTTTTTTTTTGAATGGTTAAATAGTAACACTTCAGTCAACCAATTGTTAGTGAGGATTTGAAGTAACAAGAACTCACAAACTGTTGGTGTAAATACAAAATGATATGATCAGTTGGAAAACAGTTTGGGAATTTCTTTAAAATTTAAACATTTAACTATACTATTTGAGTCAGCTTTTCCACTATGACTAAAGGATGTTACCAGAACAATTTTAGAGGAGGAAAAGTTTATTTGAGGGCTCACAGTTTCAGAGGTCTTAGTCCATTGAATGCCGGCTTTATTCCTCACAGAGCATCACAGGGAGAGTGTGGCAGAGGGAACCAGCTCACATGATGATCAGAAAGCAGAGAGAGATTCTACTCTCCAGATACAAAATATATACCCCATAGCCACACCTCCAATTCCCACCTCCTCCAACCACAGTCTACCACTTCAGTTCTCTTACTCAGTTCATCCCTATCAGGATTAAATCACTGATAACATTAAGACTCTCACAAATCATTTCTCCTCTGAACCTTCTTGCATTGTCTCACATGTGAACTTTTGAGAGACACTTTACATCCAAACCATAACATGTACTATGATCTAGCTACTCAACTTCTATCAACTTACCTAAGAAAAAATGAGAACAAAACATCTATTGCAAAGACCAGTATTCAAACACTGAGGGCAGCTTTATATGCAACAGGCAAAATTTACAAATGATCCAGTTATTCATAAATAAGTGATTGAATAAGTAGCCCATGGTATATCATCACCACACTATTATAATAAGTGATTGAATAAGTAGCCCATGGTATATCATCACCACACCATTGATTTAAAACTAACATGAAGTAATAAAAAATATATATATATAAAAAAGACAAAATACTGCTGGGCACAGTGTCACACTCCTTTAATCCCATCACTTTGGGAGGCTGAGACAGGAGAATCACAAGTTCAAAGCCAGCCTCAGCAATGGCGAGGCACTAAACATAAAACACAATATAAGGCTGGGGATGTGGCTCAGTGGTCAAGTGCCCCTGAGTTCAATCCTAGTACCAAAAAAAAAAAAAAAAAGGCAAAATACTACACTTTATATGATCCCATTGATATGTATCTTTAGAAAATGGAAATGTATATATACATTGCAATGGATACATCTATTGCAATGGAAAACAGGTTGCCTGAGGATAGAACAACTGAGAGGGACAGGAGAGAGGGACTATAAAGCAGCAAAGAGAAAACTTTTGGGAAACATAGGTATGTCTTGATTGTAATAATGATTTTGTGCATATGTGCATATATATGCATATATACATATCTAAAAGTTTCCACTATAAATATTTATTGTGCTATTCTTCAGGCAGTCTGTTAAACATATACAGTAGAACCAGTCTTGCCAAGGAAACATTATCTCTACAACCATTATTAAGGCCAGATATCAGAAAACTGTAGTCCATACAACTGAGCTAGGAATGCACCATGCTTATTCTGTTCTGGAGATCAGGAAATCCCCATCAAAATGGATAGATCCAGGAACACATGTGCCTAGAACAAAACAAACTAACAATTTACTATCTTATGCACTGCCTCTCTTTTCACATAACTGTTCTATATTTTCTTCAATATATCTGATTGGAAGAAATTAATTTATATTCAGAAGTCTAGATGCAAGAGCCATAGGGGATGTGATTTTTAACGGTCCACTTTCAATACACCATAAAAAACAAAGAGAGTTTGTGCTATGCATCAAGGAAGCCAGTAAAATGTATAGCAGTATGTGGCAGCGCATTAGGCTGAGTTAATTTTAACATCTTTTTTTATACATGTTATTGTTGTGTTTTCAAATTACCTATCTTTTCTTCTCCAGTGCCTCTTCTGCATTTAATCCCATCCAGTACATTTTTTACCTCAAAGATATATTTTTACATATGTAGGAGTTTGAGCCTTTTTATGACATCTTCAATGTTCAATATATATCCTAGCTCCTTCAAACTATTTCATATGTTGGTAACAGCTGCTTTAATGTCCTTTTCAATTAATCCTATCATCTGTGCCCTTTGGGAACTTTTTAAATTGATTAATTATTGGATTTCTTTTGGGAGGGGTGATGTACCAGGGATTGAACTTAGAGGCACTGGTCCACTAAGGCACATCTCCAGCCCTATTTTGTATTTTTTTATTTATAGACAGGGTCTCCTCAAGTTGCTTAGCACTTTGCTTTTGCTGAAGCTGGCTTAGGACCCCCAATTCTCCTGCCTCAGCCTCTCAAGCCACTGGAATTACAGGTGTAGCCACCGTGCGCAGCTTAATTATTGTTTTTATTATGAGACATATTTTCCAGTTTCTTTGTACACCCAGTGAATGTTTATCTAGTCGAGTGTTGGATATATTTGTATTTTTAAAAATAGGTAATTGTGCCAGACATGGTGGCTCATGCTTGTAATTCCAGCACTTTAGGAGGCTGAGACAGGAAAATCATGAGTTCAAAGCCAGCCTCAGCAAAGGCGAGGCGCTAAGCAACTTGGTAAGATCCTGTCTCTAAATAAAACACAAAAAATAGGGCTGGGGCTGTGGGATATGGTTCAGTGGTGGAGTACCCCTGAGTTCAATCCCCGGTACCAAGAAAAAAAATTGTGCTTTTTTTCTTTATATGGTTCAATGAATTATATATAGTTTCATCCTTCCAGTTCCTAATATTAAATTTTCTCAGGTGGACCCAGGCAGAATTTAGGCTAGGGTTAATAATTCCTTTACCATTCATACCCCTAGTGAAGCAAAATCATTTTTAGTACTTCATCTAGTACCCTATACATTATAAAGTTTTCAATTCTGGCTGGTAGGAAAGGGAAAGATTTCAAGCACTAGGTAAATTTTAGAGATTGTTTCTTCTGATCTCTTTCTATTGGTTCTTTCTCACACAGGTAGAGCCTCATTACATGCATGTCCTGATCAATATTCATTTGGAAACTGGATATGACCCTGAAATCTCCAGTGTGCCTTAAAAACTCTACTTATATTGACCTTTCAGACTCCCTTTTCCATCTCTTGCTTTTGGGGAGATGATCAAACTCTGCTTGGGTTCATTGTCTTTTGGTAGCCATGTGGAAATTCTTTTAAGGTAGTAAGCTGGGAAACTTGAAGGGCTCATATTATCTGTATTCTCTCAAGATTTACTGCTTTTTGTAGCCTGATGTCTTGAAACTTATTCTTAGAGACATTTGGTCCAATTTTTAAGTTCTTTCAAGCAGGAGGTTATATCTGGTTCCAATTACATCATCTTGGCTGGAAATTGAAATATGAAAGCCTTTTGATTCTAGAATAAAACTCAAATGATTTGCTTAACAGGCTATATACATAGTCAAGAGGTCAGAACAAGAGAAATGGAGTCTGCATATACTTTTATTCTACTTTTACCAATTAGAGGCTATGGCCAAAAGCAAGTCCTTTAGTCTTTCGTGGCTTCAACATTCTCATTTGTGGAATTAAATTATCAATACCTATCCTTTGTGCTCTACCTTATCATTATGAAGCCATCAATGACATAGTTTACATATTTTGAATGAAATACTATAAATAGTTCACTGATGAAAGCCTTTCTATGGTAAAGCAGTAAATATTAAAGTACATGTTGGAAAGAAAATGAAATCAGGCTTTAGTCATAGACTTAAAAAAAAAAAGACTTGTTCATTACACTTTCTGAATCTCAATTTACTCTTCTTTAAAATGAAAGTAACTGTACCTACAGTGAAGGGCTCTTTTAGAAAAATTTAAAAGAAAATATGTATGTGATTCCTAGAAAAGTTCAGAGACTAAAATGTCAATAAATGTACTAATTCTTGAATTATCAAATGAGGAGTAAAAGAAAAAGAGAATCAGCCTATAGAAAAACAGACAACCCTGCAACAACTGTTACATATTTGTGTTTCATAGATTTTGTCAGCAAAGTGGGTATCAGAAGACTCTACTAATCTACATATCAACCTCATCTGAATTATGAAAAAACACCTCCTGTATGTGATTAGGGGAAAAAGATGCCTCTTGCTTTGGGTAATACAGCTCCAAACTAGTGTGTGTGTTATTTAAGAGCAAAACACAAAATGAAATTTCAATTTCTCACTCCCAGCAACAGTCTTCTCTGTGAAGTACAAAACTATGCAGCCTGATATGGAGCCCCTAGTGGTAACAGCCCCCAGTACCTATTTTCATTACATTCTCACTTTCATACTTTATTGATCAGAAACTATGGTATGTGACAAAAGAGAAGAAACTGAAATTTGAATGGAGCTGGCAATTTGGTCCTGAGATATTTAGAAATGAAGTTGTCTTAAATTACCAAAGTACATTGAGTCGGGGAGTGGGCTACTTGGCAGAAGTTAATAACAAAAAATCTATTATCATGTCATTTATCCTACTCTGAACTAAAAAATGCAAGAATCCTTATAAATATTAGCATTGTAAAAGAATCCTATTCTCTTTCTATAAAAAGATATAAAGGAATATGAAATTTATTTAGTATTTTGTTTTATGTTAGTCAGTTTTGTGTCATTGTGCTCAAAATATCCAACAAGAAAACTCCAGGAGGAAAGAGTTATTATGGTTCATGGCTTTAGTCCATGGTTGGCTAGCTCCAAGGCAGAAACATCATGGTGGAAGGCTGTGCTGAAAAGTGAGGGAAAATTATCATGGCAGCCAGAAAGTAGGGGAGAGTTTGGGGAGAAGATCAACCCTTCCAGTGACCTATTTTCTCTAATTAGGTCCCACATCCCAATATTCCATCCAGTTATCAATGATTCAATTGATTAATCCATTGAGAGGCCAGAGCCCTCATGATCCAATTATTACCTAAGAGTCCTACTTCTGAACTTTATTGCACTGGGGACCACATTTTCCATACATGAGGTTTTGGGGGACATTCCACATCCAAACCATAACACTTGAGAAGAATTCCTAAAGATTGTGACAATTCCTTTGAACTAAGTTTCCTACTTTCAGGTTGCTGCAAAATATAAAGCTAACTATTTTATTTAGATTTTTAAAATCCAGTCTTATTATTGAAGTTTGCCTGTGAAAAATTTGTTGCTGAAAGGAAGAAGTACCAGGAGGGGTAAGAGAGAAGTGGCATTCTGTGAACATGGGTTTCTGAAGACCATCAGAATACCAATCAAGACAAATCTCTTTATTTATGAAAAAAGTAACTATAACCAAAATGTCATAAATATATATTTTTAGTGAGGTAAGTTTTCAACATTATGAATAAATGTACGATTTTAGTTGACATTTGTATGCAATAGCAAATTCAAAGAACTTCAGAAATATTTATGTTTTATTATGTTTATACTTTATTTATTTATGCATATATTTTATATACTTACTGAAAATTAACTAGGCCATCCTGTAACTTACAGCAACATTTCTTATTTATCTTCATAGCAAAAGTATACAAAACTGATGCTTATATTGGCAATAGGCAAAAATAGAAGAAATTTCTCTTTTTATCACTTCAGTCCACTCCATTTGACATTATTTTTCAACCACCTTTTGAAACTAATTTCATTAAGTTTAAGGATGACCTAGAGAGTTCTAATATTAGAAGTCTGTTCCTGTGTCATTTTATCCAATTTCTAGAACAGTTGGCTTCTTTGTCTTTTCTGTAGCAGTAGTTTTTTTTAACTCTGTGTTTTAAGGGAAAAACCCAAAGAAAAGAATATAATGCATACGAAGGTGGAAAAAGGTTGGTGGCTTGGTGACCAGAAAAGTATAGATGGATCTCAACTGCTTCTGTTTTCACTTGGAGCTATGAAGCTAAGCAATCAGTAGAGAAGGGAGGGCAGGAGAGTCAGACACATTAACATAAATAAACAGTTGTTGGCTTAGGAGTATTTGAATAAGTTGATGGATTGATAGAATAGTCTTCAGAACCTGAGAGCAAAATAGGTAATGCAATCTAGTAGGATGAGTTTCAATTAGGTTGGAAACTTTTAGTGAAAGAGGAGAAATAATGTGACCAGCCCTTACTAGGAAAGCACAGCAATACTCTGTCCATTAATGACTCCCCTGACCTACTGGCCTTTGACTTGTCTCCAGAGAACTTTCTCTAAATAATACAACAGACCTGCATTAAGGCAGTGTCATGCAATTCTTAATAAAATGAACTTTAAAGTTAAGACTGAGTTAGAATCTTCATTTGGGGTGTTCATTTTTCTAGCTGAGTGAGGACTGCTTAATTTCTAGGTTACAATATTGTCAGCTAAAAATAAGAACAGTGGCCACTACTTTAAAGGATAACTATAAAGGTTAAAGTATGTTTAATAAAGCTCATAAGAAATAGTTAAAATACAGAATCTCAAAAAAGTTAGCAAATGCAAATAATTGGTTATTATTTCATGATTAATTATTAAGGTATGGTTTCAAGAAACAGAATTAAGAACAGGAATTAGAATTTATACAAAAACAAATATAAATTCTATATGTGGATGAGCTTTGTAATAGCTCAAACTATCCTCACTGAAAAATTAGCCAAATCTTACTTTCCTCCAGGACATAGGCTCATCAGGAAATAAGGAATCATGGAGTAGTATTTTATTTCATCTTCACAAGAGAACAACACAGACTATTTTCTAGATAACTCAGTTACCCTTTTCTCAGGTTAGTATTGAGAGATCTTCTCCTTTGAATTCTGCAGTTGATGAGAATCTGAAGTGCTTAAATTTATCTGTGAGGCATAGAATTTCTGATAGGGACAGTTATGTGAATGCCAGGGGATTAAATAATCATTACATGGGCTGCCATCACAGCCTAAATTTAGCCAAAGGTTAAGATTAAAAGCAGCATGTGGGGATTTGGATAAGAAGCATTTTGGTGACGAAAAGATGCAAAGCCAAGGGTTACTCCTTGAGTTTCTTAGACTGTGCTAGCCCCAGGGCTCTGTGTCTTGTCAAGAGAAGGAAAAAATAATTTATTGAAATTGTATATCTCAATAACTACAATACAATGGAGATGGGTTAAGTCAAATATGAGTAATAGCATTGAGTATATTACATCATGCATGATATAAAATAATAAACATTTTCTAGCTAATTAAGCTTTCTATCACTGGGAGTGCTATAGCATCCTGTTTTATAAAGATTGGATATCTGTGAAGTTAAAGAAAGAATATATTTGCCTTGTAATCCTGGTTGGGTTAACAGTTCCCTAAGTTATTTTCCAAAATTAAGTTTCATGATTCTAAGATCAAACATCTTTCTAGGTTATAAACTAATCTTTAAAATATCAGATTCAGAGCACTGAGAAACAGATGAGGAGTTAAATACACCCCAACAACTAGGATAGAAATACTTTATCATTATTTGCTTGCAACTATAAACTTGGGACAAAAATAATTTTGGTAAACAAAACTACATATTCAGGCAGATTAATTATATATGTTAGGTTTTTAGTATATCTAAAATAGGTACAATATTGAATGCACATGCTACTCTATTCATGAGAAAAATACCCCTTAATCAGAATTAGAAAGTATGAGATAAATAACAGCCCCACACTTTAACCACCGAGAATCAGAAACAATTCTAATATTGAGATTACCAAGCATAGCTGAGCTTCATCATTTACTTTCAGTTTAACCACATTAACTCTGTGTATTCCTGACAGGTAGTGATAAGTTATATGATTTATTCCATGTGTATCATGTCTGTACATGAGACTGTACCAGCATCTTTGTGTATTGTCAATTCTGAAGAAAAGAGAGGAAAAAAAGTCACATAAACATTTATCTATTAAGCCCTGTACAGCTTCTTAGATGCCATATTAAATTCTGAGAATGTAATCAACAATTGCCTCCAGTTGTGCCATCAAAACCTCAAAAGCTAATGGAAATACACACAATTTTTCATTTAAATTCTACATCACAATAATGATTGATAGCCTATGAATATCTAAAAAGGAAAGAAATTAAATGGTAGACAAGAGTAGAGAAGGAGATGAGCAGGCTTCCATACCAAAGGTAGCATTTGAGATGAGCCTTGAAACAAGAGTAAGATACAATAGGTAGAGAAAAAGAGTACCAAAAACATGCTAAAGAGAGGGAAAACCATGATCCAAGGAATGCACATGAGACTCGGCAATAAAATGATACTAAGAAATTATTTCTTCTTTTGTTACAATAGTTATATGAGAAAGAGATATTTTTATATACTACACACAAACTAACAACACAATAGGGCCTCACTTGCTTTACTGGAATCTGGCCCAGTGACTAACTTAAAATTATGTTTTTACAATATGGCATTTTGATCATTATCTCTGCCAGTGGAGGTATTTCTTAAGAGGAAACTATTCCTAATAATTCAGCAGGACGCATTTTTCACACCTGGATGGTGGACCTGTCTAAAAAACCATCTTTATGTGACCTGACAAACACTCTCTTTATGTGGATATAGTCTGGATTGAAAATGACAGCTTGCTTTCTACAATGCCCTTTGCTAAATGTCTACAATTCTCCAAAGAGGTGTTTATTCATTATTTTGTTTGTGTTGGATGCTGCTTTTTTTTTTTTTATTTCCATTCATGGGCTTTTCTCCAGTCCCAATTCCACATTAAACCTATCCAAGGCATCAAGTGATAAAATGTTGATGCTAATGGACCTGATGGAAAAACATTCTTCAGTCTGTATTGATTGTACTGAAGCAGAGTGCATAATCCAAAAATAGATCCTTTTCTATTTGCACTTTCATCATTTTCCTGGAGTCAGTTATTCTTCTTTGTGTAGGTCACTTTTCTTTTCTTGAATAAAAGTTTAGGAATAAAGTTCCTGATTCATCTATCCAGAAGATGAGAAAGAACAGACATAACTATGAGCTGAGTCCTACAAATTGAAAATCAGCTCTCTGAAAAGTGAACATTTCTGTTAACCATTTACATGTCTTCCCAAACATCCCAAACATCACAAACAACAAACATCTAAATTCACCGATTGTAATATTAGGTAACAATAAAAGAAATAAGGCAAGTACACAAGAAACATATTGGAGCATGTTTAGAAAAATTGTTAAATCTAAATTTCTAAGGTTTGTTGTTTTTTCTTTTTCTTTTTTATATTCATATCACCACAGCTCATCTTTTTTTTTTTTTTTGGTACTGGGGATTGAACTCAGGGGCACTTGACCACTGAGCCACATCCCCAGCCCTATTTTGTGTTTTATGTAGAGACAGGGTCTCACTGAGTTGCTTAGCACCTCGCCATTGCTGAGGCTGGCTTTGAACTCGCGATTCTCCTGTCTCAGCCTCCCTAAATGCTGGGATTACAGGCTTGAGCCACCGCACCGGCTACCACAGCTCATCTTTTATGCATTATTTTGTTTTTCTTTCACTCCAGCAGGTTTTTCTCCTTTTGGTGTATTCTGTGGCCCCTAGTCAGGTCAATCATTTTGAAAACAGTGTTTCAACCATGTTATTTGCAAAATCAAACAAACAAACAAACAAAAAAGACATTCGCCTCATTTGCCTACAGGTTAAATTTACAACTCCTTAAACTGATCTGAAGGGACTGGCTATCCCAAGAAGCCCTATCTTTCCAGAGATAAACCTGCCTTCTAATTTATTGCCTGTTTCTCTTTGATACCTTCACACCTCTGCTGAAAGAGTATGTCTCCCTGCTGCCTGCCCAGGTCCTTTTCTCTATAAAGGACCCTGCCAAATTTCATTCCACTTTTCTTTCCATACTGCAATAATCTTGGCTGGCATAAAATTCTGTGGCATAAATAGTTCTATGTTATGAAATAACATGAAAGTATGATAGTAACCTAGTTTCTTAAAAAAAATTAGGAGGTCCAAATATTATACATGAGAGCAAATTGTTCGTCATGGGATTTTTTTTATAATAATTTTTGTTCTTTCATATTTTCACTAATTCCATGTCCAAACTAAGTTATTTCATTTCTAAAGGCTTTTTCTACATCTATCCAGTGAAGAGTCTTTATGAATAGACTGATTACATTTTTTTTTCTTTTTTTTCTTTTTTTTGTTCCCACAAAGGTCAAAAATTCCATTAGGGCAGGTAATGTGCCTGTTATGTTCCTCCTCTCCTCTACAATCTACTCTGATAGACTACAACATGTAGTTGACTTCCAATATGTACCTGCTGAATCAATAAATGGTCAGTTCCATAGAATTTTATAAGAGTCATAGCTTACAGATCAAACTTATAACGAAACTTTACCTGAAAGCAGTTAGTGTATGATCTTGGGAAATACCTTATGTTTTGTTAGACACACAACACAAAGGGTGCTATGAATTCCTATCAAAAAAAGTTAAGAAAAAATGCAAGAGACTAATACTTCCTTAATAACCTAGGTATAGCTATTTGATGAGGTGTGATAAATTTGTACATGTAAGATGTGTTACTTCCTGATTATACCATCAACCATAGTCACTGTTTCAGACTCAGGGATTATGAAGATAAAAAGTTCCTTTCCATGAAAAACTTTAACTAGAGGAAATTGACAACACATAACTGTGTGCAGTGTGATCGGGACTATGGAATAGCTTTAAATACAGTAGACCCTTTATATCTGTGAGCTCCACATCTATAGATGGAAAACACTCAAAAAAAATTGCATCTGCACTGAACATATACAGACATTTTCTTGTCATTATTGCCAAATAATACAAGTATTTACATAAAATCAACATTGTTTTAGGTATTATAAATAATCAAGAGCAACTTAAAATATATGGAAGGATATACCTAGATTATATGCAAATACTACACAAATTTATATAAGGGAGTGTTGAACATCTGAATATTTTGGTCCTGGAACTAATGATGCTCCACGGATATTGAGGATCAACTGTATAAGTGCTGTGAGAGCATTTATTTCAGACTAAATTCTGCAGATGGTTTCTCAGAAGCGGTCATGTATGAATTGGATTTTAAAGGACTAGTAAATATAAACCTCATTTCAAACAAACAGCTGTGGTGTTAGTAAGACATGTGAAAGAAGGAAGGGTGTATTAGAGAGAATATCTTATATAAAAGTATAGTAACATAGACACATTGTAAAAATTGTAAGTATTTTAGTATGACCAGGGAGTGATTATACTAGGTGCCTGGGTGAATATGTGTAGGAGGTTGGGAGTGAATGGATCATCCATGCCTCTTTAGAATCCATCCTATAATGAAAGAGAATGCTATTGATGTTTCTAAGCATCAAAGTGAAATGATTGAATTAGAGTTTAAGAAAAACCATTAACATCAAAGTGTTGTATGGATTGCAGAAAGCGAGACTGAAGAAATGCAAGAAAAAGAATTTTGAGATTATGGAAATAATCCAGGAGAGAAATCATGAAAGTCTGAGCTTGGGGGATGACAGTGAGAATGAACAAAAGAGTTCCTTTTAAAGACATTGAAGAGATAGAATCAATAAGGTTTAGTGACATACATAGCACTGAGTTAAGAGATAGGAAAGAATTAAAGATGATGCCTAAGTTTCTGCTCTAGCAGATGTTTTAGGGTATCAAAATATTCAACTACAAAGGAAAGAAGAAAGATAAGCAGATCTGAAATGTTATGAATTCTTGTATTCTAAATAAACAGAATACCTATTATTACAGTGATCACAAAAAAGGAAGAAATATGCTTTTACATTTAAAAATGCTTGAATAGAACGTAATCCCCTACAAAGATAAGCATTGACTAGTACTGTTTAACAACATTTAAGGCTATGTGCAAATTAACATGTCATATAATGCTTTAAATAAAAGGTACAATTAAAGGACAAAGGAAAAATTAAAGATCTCCCCTGTCCATGTGGCTGCCAGGATCTGTTCACACCCTGGATGGAACATTTAAAGAATGCAGACTTCTCAGTGGGTTTGACTCACTAAGGGGAACTCAGAGTCATTCACTTATCTCAAGGCCCTCTCTCCCTCCCCTCAGGGATCTTGCCAGTCCTTAGGGGGATGAAGTGTCCTAAAGGGGATCACTAAGTCATGCAGGTTATTAGAACAGAGCTCTCTTTGTTCTAACTTGTATTTAAGGAGCCCACTGGGAATTAGACTCACCTGTGGAGAGGACACTCTGCTCAGGACTTCCCAGTCTGGACTCCTAAAAGCTGCCTTGGGACTCCCTAGCTATAAGACTTCAGATGTTGCTGTTTTCCCTGACCTGATGATGTATTTTTTTCTCTTTCTCTCTTGTCTATCACTTTTGCTTTTACTCTTGTTTCCATATTATTAGTAAAATAAATGCTATCTTGTATAAAGAGAGTGTCTTTATTATCTATTGGAACCCACCTGCCAAATTCAGCAGCTGCACACATACTTAATATTTTAATGTTCCAACAATTTCTACTTAATTGCACATTAGCATTTAGGAATCTTTATCTTGTTTTTATTTTTCCTTCAAGGTTTGTTATGGTTTGGTCTGGGAATGTCACTGGAAAGCTCATGCATTAGGCTATGTAGCAATGTTTCAGAGGTGAAAAGATTGGATTAGGAGAGCTGTGATCTTATCAATGGATTAATTCATTTGATGGATTAATAATTTGAATGGACTATTGGGGGGCAAATATGGGCAGGTGAGTATGGCTAGAGGAGGTAGTCACTGAGAACATGCCCTGAAAGACTGTCTTGTCCCAGTCTGTCCTCTCTGTCTCTGTTTCTGTCCCTCTCTTCTTCAATGCTGCCACCAGCTGTGCAGCGTTCCTCTGTCACATACTTTCTGCCTTGGAGCAAGCCAACCATGGACTGAATCCTCTGAAATCATAAGCCCAAACAAATTTTTCCTCTTCTAAGTTTCTCCTGTCAGGTATTTTGATCACAGCAATGAAAAACTAACACAATGGTTTCATTGAAAGAAGCCTCTCCTACTACTGTTTTTCCAGTAACAACTCACTGAAGTCTTCTTCAGGTGATTACTCTTTATTAACTCAATACTTGCTTATTCAAGTAGAACAATGACAGAAGTAGGAAGAGGAAGGCATTGAGAAGAAAGCTATTTAAGATTGGCCCTGCTTTAGGATTCACTCACATCATTGCCTTTCTTTATAGACTATTTCATTAGGAGCTAGAATGTATTCGGCTCCATTGGGTTTAAAGATCTCCTTTCTTCCTATCTTAGGTAACCTGAAGAGAAAACGTCAATGTATTTCCTGCGTACTTGTCTTTAACAATGTCCATTTTTGCAATACTCACAAAACAGTATTATTGTTAAATTATACCTACACTTTATACTGTATTATCTTCAAATTTATTTTTTTGAAATTACAAAAATTAACCTATCTTAACAGTACTGCAACTTCCCTGTAATTGTTACAGAATTGACCTTTTCTAATGAATTAATTTTCAATTTGTCAAGCAAAAGCTCTATTAATCTATGGTGTACAACTTATATTTTGGTATATGTGCATGTTGTACAATGGCTAAATCTAGCTATTTTATATATGTATTACTTCACATACCATTTTTTTTTTTTTTGGTGGTGAGAACACTTAAATCTCTTCTCTTAGCAATTTTCAAATATACAGTATGTTGCTGTTAACTGGAGTCATCATGATTTACCTTAGATCTTTTGAAGTTATTCCTGCTATCAACTGAAATTTTGTGTCCTTGGACCAGTACAGACTTTTATAGAGAGGTTTTAAAACGGAAAAAAATATATATTCCATAATAAAAATCATATATGCTTACTCTAAATAATCCTAACAATGAAATATAAAGAAATTAAAAAGCACTGAAAATCCCAACTTCCTTAGACAATATAGGTTAATACTTGGTAAATGACCTTCTAGAATTTGATGGGGAGAGAAAATTAATTGATACTTCCTACATTTATGGAGTAACACTGTACTGGCAATATCATCACCTTTTTTATTAAACAAAGGTTTTTATCTAGTTTTCCACGGGTACACAGTATCTTCTTATTTGGATACAACATAATTTTATGTTACACTACTTTTTAATAAATTTGAAGATATTTCCTTTTTATGTGAATATTAAAAGTACTTCACAATGAATCTTCATCACTTGATTATCTCCTTAATAAGAAAAAGAATTTTATGCACATTACCAGAATGCACAGCAGAAAAGCTGAATTAATCTATGCTTTCACCAACAGTGCATAAAACTGACTCTTACCCTATATTCTTTTGCTAAAATTGTTTCTCTGTTCATCTTTACCTCTCTTTTAGATAAAAATATCTCATTAGTTTACACAAATGTTACATAGGAGAACAACTCGCTTGATTAATTCCAATAAAATGGCAGAACCCCATCCTGCAGTCACTCTGTTTCCCTTTCTTATTTCATAGTGTCAATACTACCCAACATATCACTTGTGTATTTGCTATTTATTACCTGTCTGCAGGGTATTTTAGCTCTATCAGAGTGGCCCTTGTCTTTTATCTTAGTTTTCAGTCTCTGACAAGTTGAGTAGGCTCTGAAATGTAGTAGGTATTCAGGAAATAAAATGTTGAATAAATGTTGATTAAAAAAAATTCTTTCATGAATACTTACTTATACTTTATCTCCTTATGCCAAACTTTATAACATGTAAAATTCTCATATTCATTTATATCTATTTTTCTTCTATTAGTATCTTTTATTGGACTTCAGTTTCTGGGAATACCTCCCCCTTAAATCAAACAAGGAAATGAATAACTCACATTCATATTCAAGAACAAAGTTACAGTCTGCTGCTAACATTTTAAGAATTATTTGAAAAAGTCATTTGAAATTAACTCCATACTTCTGGAAATTGTTACTACAGGACTGTTTATCAAGAGTCAGCTCAGCAAAGTAATGCTTGTCTTTCATAGCAAATGAAAGAATTTGCATCTTTTTTAAAGTTAGCTTATTTGGTCTAAGCATCCTTCCTGTTGAAAAACAAAACCAAGACAAGGTCTTCTGGATTGCTGAGTCTCTTCCAGTTTTCTGAAATCAAACTCAGAAATCCCTGTAGACCTTTGGTTTTACTTCCTGGCAACCAAACTACAGTGTTAGAAAGCAATCTGTTCCCTGAGACCTTTTAGGTTGTTTCTTTGAGAAGTGAAGCAGTATCATTGACTATCAATGTGTGAGAGTTCCTGTTGATCTACATCTTACCAACACCTAGTAAAACCTTTTATTTTAAGCACAGCTATTGTAGTGTGTAATGCTATCTCATTTCAATTTCAATTTGCATTTTCTGAATGACTGAGGAACTTGAGCATTATTTCATGTGTTTACTTGTCTCTCACATTTCTTCTAGGAGGGATCTGTTAAAATCTTTTGTGCATTTTTGAAAGCAGACGCTTGCTTGCTTTCTTTTGAATTTTAAGAATTTTTTACATAATCTATTTTTACGGTTTTTCATTTTTTTAAGGATGAAATTGGAAGTATTTCCAGTTTGTGACTGGTCTTTCCACTCTCTTTATTGATCCTTTCCTATGAACCATAGATCAATGTGCCTACTTTTAAATCAATATTATACTTATTTTTACTATAGTTTTCTAATGCATTTGAAAAGGGCCTGCCCCAGCCCTACTTTCATTTTAGGATGTTCCTGGCAATCTGTTGCCTTTGTATTCATACAAATGATCTTTTGATCCATTTTATCAAATTCCAGATAATCTATTAGAATTTTATTTAGGTTTTCATAAACTCTAGAAAAATATTTAGAGAAATTCGGCATCTTATTTTGTCTTCCTCTTTAAGACAATATCTGTTTTCAAATTTTGTGTATGCCTGTAAGTCAACACCTAGATATATTATGCCTTGCTTCCAGTGTGAATGGGCGGTTTCTGTGTCACACATCTAGCTGGTTTTAGGATTGCCCTTTGAAAAACCTTGCATTAGGAGCTCCCAGAAACATCACATTATAACGTCAAAAAGCACAGTGAGACTAAAACTAAAATTTTAGGTATAAAATAGTTTTCATAAAATATGGATTAACAGCCTAAAAAATAGCAAAGTAAACATACCTTTACTTTGAGGCTAAAAATTGATCTAATTTTTCCAAAAACCAGTCCCCGTAACAATATATTCGTAATTCTAGAGATTAAACTCGTAGATATTTATATTTAAGGAATATTTCAGAAATGTGACTGTTATTTTTCCAAGATTTTAAATAAAGATTCTTTTTTTTTCCTCTACTTAAATGACTGCATTAGTCAGTGTTCTCCAGAAAAACAGCATCAACAGGATGTGTGTGTGTATATATATATATGTATGATTATAAAAAGAAGATTTATTAGATTGACTTGCACAGCCAAAAGCTGGATAGTCCATAATGGCCAACTGCAAGCTTGAGAGCTAGAGGAACCAGCAGCTGCACAGTCCAAAACGCTGAAGCCTCAGAAAAAAAAAAGGGATCAGCAATGCTACCTCAGTCTGGAACCAAAGGCTTCTGGAAAACTCCTGGAAAATCACTGGCAGAGTCCACTTTGGAAGAATGATGGAGCAAGAGTTTGATGTTCTCAGGCAATCACAGCAGCAATCAGGAACCCATTCAATAAGAACTGTGCTTCCCTCTGCTGCTGCTTCTTTGTTATTCCAACTTGTATTCCATCTAAGCCTCCAACCTATTGGACTGTGTTATCTATGCTTAGGAAGGATCTCCACTTTAGTTCACTATCTCACATGCCAATCATTTCTAGAAACACCTTCATTCAGATAACCAGAAGCCTCTTAATCTCTAGCATCTCTTAATCCAATCAAATTGACAATTCAAATTAACCATTACAATGACTTAAAACTAAAACCCAGGAGTATATGGGAAACAAATGAACATAGTAAATGAATATATTCACTTTCTAGAATCCAACTAGGAAGAGTTCAGATATGTCTGGATCCCTGATGGTAAGAATTTTGAAACCTCCCATGGATGGATCTGTGTGGTTGCTCTTTATTGAATAGCTGCTTTGTTTGTTCATTTGACATGACTGCCATGCTGACTTTACACAGTCATGAAAAGTTGCATAGCTTAGCCATTAAAGGGAGATGAGTAAGCTCAAAATGAAGAAAGTTTCCCAAAGGTGGTTATAAGCCAAACTATTGTTACTGGGAGAATATGATTACCAATAAATGTGTCCACAACTGGTTGAGGAGAAAGCCTAAGGAAGAGGAAAGCTAAATTGTAGCCTTCTGAGAATCTCTGTGACCATAAGTTTAATATGTTATAGGACTTCTGGGTACTGACTGCTGAATTGATTACAGCTTTTTTGGTAGGCCAATTTCTTTATGCCCTATTTTAGCTCAAAGATATAAACCATAATTCCTACACTGTTACATTGCCATGATTTGAATGAATCTTCCTGTGTAATTTCCACTAATCATTTTTATGCCCCCATCTGTGAAAAGACTCCTTGATATTACCAACTAACCATCTGCACATTTATGGAAAGGCTGCATAGCTCCTGCTTGTGTGAAACCAGCCATGTCCCTTCCCATCACATCCAGAGTTCAGTGAAAGAGACAGTACATAAATATTTGTAAATGATCCTTCTTATATTAAATAAATATACCTAAGATGGCTAGTATAATCAAGCCACATAACATAAATATCAGCCACAATATTTCAAAAGGAAAGTTCTATTCATTGTGTTAGGGGGTGTTTAAAAACTTCACACACAAAATAAGGAAATAGCTTTAAAGCAAAGCTGTGCTAAATTGACAGTTTTGCCCCACAACATTTTCTTAGAAGATAAAAAGGTAATATCTGCCAGTTTTACAAAGCTGCCTCCCTTCTTGCCTTGGTTGCTATTCCCCTAGGCACTTCATATCTTCTCCAATAGACTGACATGCCATCCCTTTAAGGACTGAAGGGAGCACTAATCCCACCACTGATATTCACCATACTGGGCTCTATTTTTCTGAAATCTTTAAAGGAAGATCTGTGATACGGGGGACCAAAACTTTTTTTCCTGCTCCCACGTCCCACCTTTGTCTCACTGGACACCATGCCCACAGAACTAAAATAAAGCAGGCTGCCTTCACTACCAGAGTGTGAATGTTTTGTGCCTTTTCTTGCAAGAAGATTTTGTATCTTTTGAAATATTTAAGTGTACTTGACAACTGGAATCACATATTTTACTAATTTTCAAATATATTTTGGTCTCCAAAATTGTCCTTAATGGGATTTACTCAACAGGCTGCATATTTTAACAATCAGCTGATGCGCTTCCTTGATTGTGCTGCATATTTGAATGCTTAAGGTCTTATATATTTTTTGATTGAAATTCCTATTTTAATGAGCTACAGAAATTGTGTCTGTGTAGAGGAAGTCTCAGAAACTTAATACTGAAGTGTTTTGAGGACATTTTCTTTGCATCCTTCTCTCTCTCTCTTTCTCTCTCTGTGTGTGTGTGTGTGTGTGTGTGTGTGTGTGTGTGTGTGTGTGTGTTGGGAGCGGGACATTGCTGGTTTCTGAGCAGTAGCAGTTAGAGATAAGCCTTAGGAAAATGCATTTGGTTTAAATGCATTTCCATTGAATGGAATTGAGCTTTCATTTTTTAAAATGCCTGAAATCTCATTCCTTTGAGGTAGCATTAATATTTTAGTGACCAATCTTTTATACATCTCCTGTGTGTATGTATGTGAAGGGGTGTATAAACATTCAAACACCTTGATTTTATAACAATGTGCTGAACTCAGTAGTATAAAAATCAGTAAACTATTTTATTTTTCTCTCATAAAGGAACTCTTTTAAAAGCCCAGGTGGTTCTCACTTTCCTGCCCTTTGGCAGGCCTGTGATCTGATCTCACACCTAAAAGTCAGTTTCAGGCAATGAAAAATTCTAGGCTAAGATAAATAAGTATTTTAATCATACATTTAATATAAGCTTTCTTTTTTCACCACAGCCCAGGGAATGGCACTTAAAAGAAAGCAGTATGGTCTTTTCTTCCAATCTGCCCCTTTCTGTTAACTATAATCGGAACGATCAGAATAAATCAATGAATGAATAAATTAATAAATTAATGGTCTAAAATTATTTCAAATAACGAGAATTATCTATGAATCTTTATTGGCTATTTTTATCTTCTGTCAAAACAAGTGTCTAAATGTCCAAACATGGTTTCTTTCTGCCTCTTCTCTTCTCTCTCACAGAAGACAGATTGCTCCTCTCACCTGCAATCCCTGCTCCTGGACTCTTTCAACGGAGATCCCTTTCAAGCAAAGTCCTTTCAAGGCAGTGTTAACTTTGCATTCACTAAAGCCAAGGTTGCATCCAACTGTGGCCTTCTTCTTTCCACATCCATTAACAGTTTCCACTTTCAAATTTCTCTAAGAATGAGGTCAAAGGCATAGTGCAGTCCAAAATAATTTCTTGAATTCCTTCTCCACAAATGTCAGTCTAAGGAAAACATTGCAGAGCCTCCAGCCTCTCTCAGGAATGTGCTTAGAGCCCAATTGTTTTTAGAGAAGGACAGGAACATTCCCAGTGCAATTTGTTCCTAGAAATTCCTCCCTCAAATCATCATTCCTAGTAAACAGATTTCTCTTATGTAGTGCATTAGGATGACAATCATTAGGATGGTTTAACTACTGGTAGTCTTGTGCAGATATACTCAGCTCCTCTTTTAAGGGAATTATTATAATCTATTGTTCTTAGCTATGAGGCTGATGCCCAGAATTCTATGACCATAGGGAACATTCTACTTTGCATCCTATATACATGTGTAGAAATTTACATACATAAAATTGTACAGTATATGACATTCTTATTTTGACCCATTTTACCCATTCTTTCCCTACTTTTCAGTTTTCCATACCTCATGGTGGTAACTTGATAGGTGCCTTTCAGTATATTTTATAATTGTATACACACTGTGCTAGTCAGATTTCTATCACTGTGACCAAGATACTTGTCAAGAACAACTTAAAGGAGAAAAAATTAATTTTGGTGTATGTTTTCAGAGGTTCAGTCCATGGATGGCCCACGCCATTGCTCTAGGCCTAAGGTGAGGCAGAACCTCATAGGAGAAGGGTGTGGTGGAGGAAAAGTGCTGTGCTCAAGGCAGCCAGGAAGGAAGAGAGGAGAGAGAGAGCAGCCATGTACATGATATCAACCAAAGCCACAGCCCCAATGACCTACTTCCTCCAACCACACCCTACCTACCTATAGTTACCATCCAGTAGACCATAAACATCTATAGTTTGAGCAATTGTTGGCATTTTCCTACATATTTGCAGATGATAGATTGCATTATTTCTTATAGTTATTCACCCTTTCAAATAGGCAAAATCATGAACTTTTAAATTTCTTCCATAAGACTGAATACATTTCTGTGTTACCTAGTTTGGGTCCCTAAAATGACTTGCTTTGCTAAATGGCAATAAGGGATAAAAAGTGAGCTCTAAGTTCTGAGCCTGTATCTTAAATGTCATTAAGCACCCTAGTTAGTCTGCTGATAGCAAGATAGAGATGATTATTATGAGGAGCAAAGCTGCCCTAACCAACCTACAGCACTATAGTGAGCAAAGAACTTGCCCTGTAGATTCAGTATTAGGGAAAGCCACCCAATACACCTAGCTTTCTTCAGCCAGACTTTTATACTATAATAATGATGGCTGTTTTAAACTCCTGAGTTTAGGGAAGTTTATTGTGAAATCATTGATACATGGCACAATCATCCTTTATTCTTATACACATTATGACTTTTTACCCCTTTTGTTTGCCTGCATATCATTTTATGATATCATCTAAAGGAAAGAAAGCAATGATTCCAATAGATTCAGAAAAAAAAGTATGTGAATAAAAGTCAATATTGTTTTCATAATACAATCTCTTAGCAAACAAAGAATAGAAGGAAATTTCCTCAAACTGATCCAGGGCATCTATGAGAAACCTACAGTTAACATCATAACTGGTGGAGAAACACTGTCTTTCCTTTAGAGTTGGGAACAGACAATGATATCCCCTGTCAGAACCTTTACCCATCCTTATGTTGAAAATGTTAGGCTGACAAGCAAGGCAAGAAAAACAAATAACAGCATAGCAACTGAAAAAAAAAAAAAGAAAAAAGAAAACTGTTTTTGTTCACAAAGCACATGATAGAAGGCATTAAAAATCCGCAGCATAAAACTTGTTGGTCAGATCATTTGCTCAAGACTGAAGACTTGGCTGGAAGAAACATGAAGTAGAACATTTATTCAGAAGGGCATATATTGAAATTTCATGAGTTACAGCAGTAAGTTGAAGAATCATTTATATGTTGTTCTTTTTACCTCTGGATATCTGAGCTTGTCTCTCAGAAAGTAAGGTTTTGTTTGATTTATACTTCAATTACTTGAATAGTCTCTTAACTGGGTGAGAAATTTGATACTATTAGGATGGTATATCTCTTTGGTAATAACATATAATCTAAGTAATAACAATAAAAATAACTTCTAAGTCTTATGAAATATCCGTCAACATTACAATAGATATTCATGTACAATCTTAGATTTTTGTGCTATCTAGAACTCTGTGAAAGAGAACCTAAGTACAGATATTATTTATAGTTATCTTTTTCATCTCACTACAGAATGAGAAATGGGGTATTACTTCATATTATCCATTCAGGGATTGACTAAAGGAAACTATATTAAGTATCTTCTAAAACCAGAATACTGCTTGGTTTCAGGAATATGGCTGTGGAAAAACAAATAGTCTCAGGTATCAATAAATTGTTCCATTGGTATTGGGCAGTTTCTGTGACTCTCCAGAATTCCATTTCCCTTCCAATTTTATTATGAGTTGTAGATTAGAAATTATGAAGCACTTGCTATTTCTTTGTTTGAAAGATAAGTTATCTCACCACAGTTGTATACATACCAGCAGAAAAAAACATGAGCCTTCTGCATCAGATACAAAGGTAGCTTATTACTGACAACAAACAAACAAACAAACAAGAAATCCAGTAGTGATTAATTGCTTTCCAATCTCTATGCAGCAACATGGTAAGAGCCAAGTACTGTACTGCTTGTACACACAGAGGAAATGCATTACAAGAAAAGAAACCTGAGATTAAGGAGCCCTGGATCTTTGACAGAGATTGCTGGTAACCTGTACCTCCTCATTTCCTGGAGCAACTGTCCAGGGATTCACAGTAGACACTTGGATGTTTACTGGAATATAAATACATCTCAGCAAAATAGTGTATCGTTGCCTAAACAGGATGTAATATGAGCAATTCATTGGTAATTAACTCAACAAAAGGAAGACGCTGCTATCCTCTACTTTGAGGGTTTAGGTTGTGAATCAGGAGTGGTCAGCTTCTGCCCTCACTCCATACACAAGTTTATTTAGAAAGTGCATATGACTCAAATTGGTTCTAACAAATTTGTACTGAAACCACAGAGAATCTTTTCTCTTCATTTCTTCTCTGAACATTTAAGAATGGTAACTTAAAAAAATCAGTTGACCCTATATACATTCTTTGATAGCATAATTAAATTTTAATCAATGGAACTTACTGAACATTGAATACATGATGAATATATAGGATAGGAAGATGGAATTGGGCATGATTCTTTGCAAAAAAAAAACTAAAAAAAATGAATGTGGGGTGGGGTAGCGTAAGGCACTTAAATAACTGTGATACCATGCATAGAAGAAGCACACAGAGTGGTTAGAGTACAGCCCTGGACAAACACTTCCTTCTTGGGTTCCACATCTGTGGTTTAGGAAAACGTCATTTGAATGTTCACCAGCTGTTACTTCATCTGTAATGATGACTTGTGAATATGAGTTAATCCATGAAAAGTTCTTAGAATAGCATGTGTACAAATGGCAAGCATGCTATCTAATTTAGCTGTTATTATTATGCTAAGTGCTACATATGGCTTGTGGTATCCTTGGGAAAAAAAGGGCAACAGTAAGACATCATGTCCCTAAAATGCCCCTCTCTGTTTCCAAAATCATAGTCAAGTTAAACAAACAATGAAAGTGAATCTGGGCTGGACTGTCCAGCTAAGTATTATCTCAAAAGACACTGACTTTGGCTCATGTATACTGGGAATTAGGGCAAATAAGTGTTATCTGTGAACCGCTGCATTCTTATATGTGCCCCAAGCGATGTGTTTGTGTATGTGTATACATGTTTTGAGCACTTCTGTATGTAAATATATAGACTTATTTGTTTAGATCTCCCACTTTTTGGTATAATGCAGAAGATAATAGAAACCATGTTTATTTTATTTTTACTATATTCCAACTCTTAGAAAATTATATTATACAAAATAGAATTTCATGAAGATTATCAAATGAAATCTTAGAGTAGTCAAAGAAAGTAAAAAGTACTTGGAAATTCTAAAGCATATCTGTAGTGGTAAGTGTAATTGGTAAAGCATAATCAGAGAAGAAATTGTTGGCTGGAAATTAAGCTGCAAAGACACAATGGAACTGATTTGAAAAATATCCATTTAAACCATAGTGAGGAGTTTAGATTTTTATCTTGAAACAAAGAACAATATAAGGACCTCCAACAAGAGAAGCTATTGCAAATATTTTCCTAGAAAAACAAACAAAAATAAATAATCAAAAACTAGGTAAGCAATATTAAGAATGCATTGAGGGAATAGATGAGAATGGATAGGTGCATATTATTACACAGAAAGTCATAATACTTTATGTGTGATAGCATAAACACCTAATCTAGACCTCAGGGGTTGGATACAAGTGATATTTTACAGAAATAACAGGATTGATGAGGAATTGGATATGAGGGATGAAGCTAAGCACAGAGTCAACAGATTCCAGTGTGAACATAATGTGTGACTCACTCTGTTAAACACTCACATCAACTACCAGTAATTATGGACAGAGTTCCTAATGGTTCTCTAAGGAGCTGAAAGTTTAAAGTAGTAGCCAAAGCCAATCTTTCTGGATCCAGTCGATACACCAATTTTCAAAGGGCCAACACAACTAACTGCCTCCACACAGAATTAAAGAAACAGAAAGAAACTAGTATTTTGTCTTAAACGGTGTAAATAAGCTTATCACACACACCAGCTGGCTGTACCTATTATTCCTCTAATTAAAGACAATGGAGTTTGAAACTCTGAAGATTAATAAAGTCAAACCAAAGTCTACTAAAACTAAAATCAGGAAAAAAATAAAAGATTCATTTAAAGAAGAACCTTTGTTTAAAGATTAAGAACTCCTTCCTTTATAGAGCTTTAAACATTTCACAACAAAAAATATATAGCAATATATTTACCTATCACAGGGTAGTGAAAGAATTTTTTCTTAAAAGGAAAACACAATATTTCAGACCAAAGAATCACACTCATAATTTCTATCTTGGCCTTAGCTGATAAAGGAAACAATACAGGAGGCCTTGGAAATTAGAAAGGGGTCATGTTTCCTCTGGATCTACATAGGAAGTAGCTTTATGGAAGCAAAATCGAAAAAACTTTAAAAAATAAATTCTAAACATTGAATTTATTTCAAGTTAGCTATTCAGCGATAGGTCCATGGGTGTCAACAAAGTTGCATGTAAAAAAGTTATGGTTTGTTCAGGTTCAGAAATTGTTGAAGAATAAACATTAGACTTCCCAAGGAGAGTTTGGGTACTGGCTTTTTGTTTGAGTAAAGGTTTTGCCAGCTGAGTAAAGAGATGTGATCTGTGTGTCTATCTGGATGCTAAATTTAAAACATAAATAAATAAAAAAAATGAAAACAAAAAACCTGGTTTATTGATTTTGCTATTTTAGTTTGTCCCGTGTAGCTACTTCTATTCATATGCTGTAAGAAATAGGGTGTGAAAACCAGTGAGACATTGTTCTTCCTTTTGGTAAGAAAGCACTTGGCTGAAGACTCTGAAATACCTTTCTGTAATTACTTCTCAGAGACTTGAACAGGTCCAGAATGAGGGCAACTCTAGGGCTCCGAATGAAGAAAAGGGCACAAAACATGTGTACGTGTGAGGCACTCCTCGTTCCTGCTTGAGCTCTTTGCTACTGTTTGTAAGCTGACTCTTTCAATGTGCTGAATCAAAAAAAAAAAAAAAAACAGTCTGTGTTATAAAGTGTTGTAAGAGATGTTGGCTATGGAGCATGAAAGCATCTACAGATGGTTTTCTTTTATTATGTAATGCTTTCTGATATATAAAGAGATGTACCACAGCCCTCTCAGTTACCTGAGTTTAATCACAGTTATAAATTTTCAAAGTCCGTGGAAATATAGGGCTTTTAGAATAGAAGAATGTGGGAGGTAAAGGTAAATGAATAAACAGTGGAGGCTATTCCTGAACAGGACAGTTGTTTAATCTTACTTTTAATTCTCAAAACAACTATTGCAATAGCTCTCCAGCTATCAGCATATGACAGCCAAGAATATTAGACATCACATGAGAATCAATGTTCTTTCTACATTTACTGGAGAAGGAATTTTCCACCAAAAGGAAAAGGATGGAGGGAATGTCTTGGTTCATTTCAACACTGAAAAGATATGTGTTCAAATAAGGTCACTGTGATCTTATCTCTCCATCTTTATTATCTTTATTGCTGTTGTTGCTATTATTATTATTGTCTGTTCTTAATCTGTTGGTTTAATTTTTAAACTGAGCCCTAATATGCTCAATTATGTATCTTATATATAATTCTTAATTTTAGAAGAGAAATGTCATAAGAAAGTAGCTTGGGACATTAGTATTTAGAAGCCTAACCCTGCCACTTACTAGCTGGTTAGGCAAGCAACTTAATACATGTGAACCTATTTCTTTTCCTATAAAATGTGAATAATAATATCAAAGAACATTAAGTTGTGAGAATTAAATTATTTTTTCCACTTTACTTATGGTAGTACTTGGCATATAAAAGTCACTCTATAAATGTAATCTAAAAAGTAAATAAAAGCACACCCAGTCTCTCACAGTTTCTTATGAGATCATAAGGGACCTGGCTGGTTCTATTGGAGCAGCATACATGGCTGAATGCAGAGTGCTGAGACAGTGGGCATGCAGTCAGAAACAGGGCTGCTTCTCTGACAAAGTCACTAGATCCACATAAAACGGAGAAAGGTTTATGCTCAGAATCAGAGGAGAAAGGAACAATAGATACACTTTAGCTTTGGATTTTCTTTATTAAGATTGTCCCTAGCTGGGTGCGGTGGCACATGGCCTGTAATCCCAGCAGCTCGGGAGGAGGAGGATTGAGAGTTCAAAGCCAGCCTCAGCAAAATTGAGGTACTAAACAACTCGGTGAGATCCTGTCTCTAAATAAAATACAAAATAAGGCTAGGGAGGTGGCTCAGTTCAACCTCTGGTACCCGCCACCACACCAAAACAAAAAAAAAATGTCCCACAGTGAGGAAGATTCAGTGTTGAAATAGAATCTGTTTGGTCCAGGGAAGGGAAGATAAGTCAGGAAAACAGGAAGTGACATCTTTCCCGCTTAGGCCCTATTCTGTCCACCTGCTTCTCGTGCTCCTCCTTTCTGCATCACTGTGTCTGTTTCCCATAATCATGACCACTTCCTACATCTTCTGATCACACTATGACTATGACTTTGCATGTAGTCATAGTGACTTCGTTATGCCCTCCTAAACTTGCACTAGCACGTGTTGTTTTTAGAATATAATTGTGCGCTTTCACAATATTAAAGACACCAGTCACTTTGGCTTGATCATCTATAATTTAGTAAAAATAAAAATGCACAAATGATTTTTTATGTTTTTCAGGTAAAACATTGTTTTTAACTGGTATAGTCAAAGCTGAACCAACAAACTACAGAATAAAATGTCCTAACACCTTTCATCTTTTATAGAAAGCAGATTTATTTATTTCTGGGAAGTAAGTAAAAAGTAAGTATGTCATTACTTTATTCCAATTCTTCTGTCCATTGTGACCCGACCATAATCTTTTTAAAGATACCTTGGCACATGAGATCTTGGTACAATAAAACTGGGAAATGTCCACTATAAAAGAAATGGTGTGCAAACTGAGCTAAGCAGACCTAACAGTGTTTTTGCCCTTTTGGGATATGTTCAGTTCATCTTCCTTGTTTTTAATGTACTCATAGGCTCAGCCTGACTAATTCATACTCAGAACAAATTACATAACACTCCAAGACTGACACTTCCAAAGTTCATCTGTTCTGTAGTTGTCTGACATTAGAAAAGGGCAACTTTTGAAAAAGGAATAAAATAGATTTTCTCACTCTGCTGGTCATGTCTCAAAAACAGCTGAACAGGTTTTTTTTTTTTTTAAACAGCTTTAAAATAATCCATCATTCAACATTCACCATTTAAACATTGAAACCATTAAGAATAATAAGTCAATTTTTTTTGAAAATCTAAATACCTCAATATTTTGAATAATATTAAAAATAATCCATAAGGATAATGGCTCTGTCTCTTTCATTCATTAAAATACACAGACTATCTTTCACCTTCTAAAGATATTTTATGTGATAAATATTTCTGATTAGGTGATCAATTTAATTAATGAATAAAACAATCTTATGGTATACAGGCATGGCATGATAGTGAAATGCCTAGGCAGATAACCCTCAAGTTATTAATACATGACAAATCTTATTTCTGGCACTGAGTCAATTACACTCAAATTAATAATTTATGGAACCAAAAATAGGCTAGAAATATTCAACTGAATTTATAACAGTCCATCTTCTTGTGGATGTATCCCATAGATTTACCTATGCCATATCAGTCAGGGGTACTCCAATTTGAAGCAGGCACTAAGCTAATTCAAACCAGCTTTGTTAAGGAAAAAGGAATGATTTGTTGAAGAATGTAAATGTGACTTTTAGGACTCCAGACTGATTCTAACATCAGGATGTTTAGATGTAGAGGCTAAAATACTAAGTTTCTGTTTCTCCATTCATCTCTCAGTTCTCCTTTTGTCAGCTTTCCCTTTTTGTACATGTATATTTTCAGTTTTATTCTAAAAGGAAAAAAAGACTTTACTGAGGTTTTATGTATAAGTTAAAATAAGAGGTAGATTCTGATGGTGAGGTCAGATATCCAGCTCTGATCCACCAATGAATCAGATGTCCCAGGTACTAGTCATGTTCCTATTTAGGAAGCAAAAACACAGTCACTACAACTGACAGGAATACCAGGGCTGGGATGATTCCACCTGTGAAGGTTGATATATTGATGCATTGATTACTCAAATGGCTCTGCTGTCTGCCCCTATTTATTGGCACACCCTTTGCAATGCTGTGTGGTTTTACAGTTCTTGCTATGAAGGAAGAAATTATTCCCATCTCTTTGAACTTGAGATAGCTTTGTAAATTGATGTGGCCAGTGCTTCTGCTCTCTTTATTAAGCCCTGCAAGTACCGTAGGGATAAGCACTATCTAGGCTGCTGCAGGATGAGAGATCACATGTAGCAACATCCCAAGTAAAGCCATCCTAGATCTATGCCAGCTCAGGTAACCCTCAACTTTACTAAAGATACATACAAGAGTTTATGTCATTATGTCTTAGCTTACTTTTTTTCACAAATGAAATTATGTTGCTCAAAAAGTTGCATTTATCCGATGAAATGGTTGCTGAGGTTCATTCAACATAATCTTTAAAAAAAATTTATAATATTTAAATTTTCTCTGCACTAAGCTCAATCAGGAGAGATCTGGAACAGAAATGGTAGGAAAGGAAGACACAGAAATAAACTAAATGGATGGAAATAAACTAAATAAGAAGAGAAGCAATACGTTTTCTATTAAATATTTGGTGAGCATTTACTTAGTACCAGATACCGTTTTACATAAGACATATAACATTGAAGACAATGGATAAAGGAGCTGATTCTAAGAAACTAATTTTAATGTTGTGAGATTTATAAAATATTGAAGATAGTGAGGCATCAACAAAACTGTGATATCTCTATACTACAATTTAAAAATGTAATCTGTCTATACAATGATTAACAAAAGCAACTGAACACGGTGACACACACCTATAATCTCAGAAGCTTGAGAGACTGAGGCAGAAGGATTGCAAGTTCAAAGCCAACTTCAGCAACTTAGTGAGGCCCTAAGCAACTTTGCAAGACTCTGGCTCAAAATAAAAAAAATAAAAGTGCTGGGGATGTGCCTCAGTGGTTAAACATCTTTAGGATCAATAGCTAGAGAAAGGAAGGAAGGAAGGAAAAAAGCAAAGAAGGTAGGAAGGAAGGAAGGAAGGAAGGGAGAAAGGGAGGGAGGGAGAGAGAGACAAAGAGTGAAGGAGGGAAGAAAGGAGGGAAGGAAAAGGGCTGGGAGTTTTACATATGGTGATCAGAAAAAATTCTCTCAATTTAATAGTACATGTGAACAGATAACCGAAACACTGAAGGCATGGTCCAGGATGATAGCTCTGGGAAGAATATTCCTAGCAGAGGGAACAAAATGCAAAACTCTAAGGTCAGGGTATGCTTGGATTAACTGAGGAATACAAACAAGTTAGTATGACCAGAATAGAGTAAACAGATGGAATAGATAGAAGAGATAATTTTTAAAAGATGGTAAAACTCCATAAAGGGTCATGGCAATGACTTTGGAAGTAGAAGTAGACATAAAATCAAAAGTTACTCTAAATTAATACATTGCTTCTCATTGTTAATTTGAATTATTCCTTAAAGAAATTAAAATATTTCCCTGCAATGATTAAATCAAGGGCAACATCCAATGAGATAATTTTATAAATCCCTATAATGTATATTATGAGAAATAGTACCATGAAAGTGCATGTTCTATTATGTCTATTAAATAGAATAGCCTTATTGCCTGAGTGATACAACACTTAAAACGGTCAGTAAAAGATCAAAAGATTTAGCATTATAAGAAAAGAGTTTAATTACCCTTTAACTCTGAGGATTGACTTCACCTTCTGTCATGATGCAAGGTGAACCCAGGTTGATAGGCCAGATAGTCAAAGAAAACAGAAAGCTTTTTTTAATACTGAAGCAGCAGAGTGAATAATAACTTGATATTTAAAGCTTAGGCCAGCTGTAGGGAAATTTAAAATGAGTAAAAAGAAGCCAGAGAGTCATTTCTTGATATAATTTTCTCAAAATGATATTATGTTACTCATAGTCTCACTTAATAACTTCTCAAATGTAACTCTTGAGATCCCTCCAGAGAGTATCAATCCTCCTAAAGCTGTCCCTGTACTTTTTGTACTGCCATAATAAAGATTAGGCAGGAATTATAAAGGAGATAACTTCTTACACTAACTAGATCATGTTAAGAACAACTTTATGGGATCGTATTTTTCTGTTTAATCAAATCATATGCCGATTAGCAATACTTGTGTGGAATGAGTCTATCATTTATAAGTTGATTAAATGTTGTGATTTTAATTTTAAAATGGGCATCAAGCCCCTCATTTTAAAAACAACAACAACAACAACATCAAAAAAACAATCAAACACATTACTGGTATGAACTTTGTGGCTATTTAACTTCTGACTCAACATTTCTCCTGAAAGAAAAGTCAAATAGGGGAAAGCGTATAAACTCATTTTCATACAAATTATGTAACATAAAACCTAAAAATTGCAATTTGCTTTCAAGTGTTGCTAAAACAGCTGAGACCCGTAGTATAGTCTAAGAATTTTTGTAGGAAGTTGCACAGGGACAGATCTGTTGAATTGGAAGTGTTGAAACCCCCAGAAATGCTAGTCAGACACCTTCAGTTACAAAGCAGTCCCAAGACGTGAGTGTTGAACCATTAATAAGAAATGTTATGAGCAGGACAGATATATATCTTTTAAAGAAAAAATAAAAAGAGAGAAGGAAGGTAGGGAAAATGCATAGGGTGAAAACATCTGAAAGCACCAGCAAGAAGAGTAAGAGAATCACGGATTCTGGGTGCAATCATGGCCAAGAGGCAGCTGATGAAAAATCTAGGAGCACAGGACAGACAAGAAGAGCCTGGACTTGTTTATGCTTGTAGAGGTAGCAAAGGCATGGCTGGACAGAGCAGTGCTCAAGGAAAGAGTAGCTGTGGAATAGATAAACATTGCAAACATTCTGCTAAGAATTAAAACATTTATAAAAATGATGGGCCAATCAGAGCATGAAAGAACATGTCAAAGTGGGAATTTAAGAATGCATGGAAGACATGGCCAGATGACCCACAAAAGTGAAAAGAGAACTGAAAGATCTCAGAGATAAAAGAGAATTTTAAAATAAAATCTTTAAGAGGAAAAAAAATGTCCAACAAGGCAGCACTACCAATTCTAACTGCTCTGATGGAAATAGCTTCCTAAATTCTCATATATACTTGAGTCTGTCCTTCCTTTCTTCCTTCTCTCCTCTCTCTGTTTTCTTTCTTTGGTCATTTTGTCTACTCATGAACAAGTAAAAAATATATTTTCATTACCAATTTAAAAATCAGTAATAAATCAACTACTACTAATCCCTCATGACTCTTTTCAGTGTTTTCCTTTTTCCTTATTATCATCATGATCTTAATATTATAGATGCCATGCAAATGATGTCTCTTTGTATGAGATTTGTGTTTGAAACACTATTATTTGTGCAAGTATGCAAGCAATGAACTTGTGTTTTCTTCTACTTTTTACGATTTTAAGACTTTTTCACATTTGATCCATTTTAAGTTTACACTAGTACATGGTATATGTTAGGTACTGATTTTATTATTTTACCCAGTTTGAACATCATTAATTTAAATATAGCTCTATGAAAACAAGCAGTTATATACATTACTGGTGAAAGTGCAAAATGATAGAGCCATCGTGTAAATTAATTGACGATGTGTGTCAAAAACTGTGATTACAATGTCTCAGACAGAAAGAATGGCTTTAGTGATCAATTGTGGAGAATGGTCAATATTAAAAGTTATAATGCATAGTATATTTCAAAATATTTCAAAAAATATTTTACATGTTTCCCTCACCAAAAAATCATAAGAAGAAGAAGAAGAATGGTATGTGTGGTGATGATTTCATTAGCCAGATTTAATTATTTCACATTGCAAACATATTTCAAAACCTCACATTGTACTCCACAGTTATATATAATTATTATTTTCCAATTAAAATAAAATTAAAAAATTCTGTTGAAGTCACCCATATTAGTTAGAATATAAGGAGAGATTGACAAATATATTTTCCCTTTGGCCCATCAGTGCTCTTTCGAAATTGTCTGAATTTTATTCTAGGTGAAAAGTGACACACATAAATAAATTTTGCATTTTCACAGTAGCAAAAGCTTGGATACACATCATTTATTCAATAATAGACTTTTGTAACTAAAACTAACTAAAACTAACTAACTAAAAGTAACTAACTAAAAAATAACTAACTAAAAGTACATAAATCTAATGAGATAGTATAACTAACTAAAAGTACATGAATCTAATGAGATAGTGTGGAGATATTAAAAAGACAAAGAAACTCTCTATGGACAGGACAGACAGAAGTCAATATACACTGAGTAAACCTATATGCATGTTACCGTTAGCTCAAGAAACTGGAAAAAGTAAGAATTTATTTACATTTGCTTATATGACCTAAAGAAAAGCTGAAAAGGTAGACCTATGAAGTTGAAACAGTGGTTGATATTAGATGACAGCAGAATGAAAAGGAAAAAAAGGGAGCAGAGGGACTTCACAATTGTTTCAATATTTGAACTATTACTTATTTTAAAAATTTAGAGTGTGTTTTCTTTTGATCTTTCTCCTCTAATGGATTTCACTGTAGCATATTACTACATTCAAATAGCATACCCTGAGTGCATCCACCCCTCTATTACCTCCTCTCCCCAACCCCCACCTCCTCCTCTTTTCTATAGACTCCCTGTTACATTTTCAGTCCGTCCTCCACACATAAAGGAAAACAGGCAATACTCATTTTTCTAATGACTTATTTATCTTAACATTGTGATCTCTAGTTCCATCCATTTTTCCTTCAAAAGACAGAATTTCACTCTAGAATGTGGTTTGTAAGTTTTTCATACATTTATTTTTACAGAAAGATTAAATAAAAGTATGCCATTTTCATATATAATAGTTTAAATGCTTTTATCAAGCAGAGAATTTATAATGCTCTGTCCTAATTTCCTTCCTTATTTTGGATGATGTGGGTACTATATTGAGCTATTCGATATATAATGTTAAATAATACAGAATAATTATCCATCTGAGGATATTACCCTTCAATCAATGACTCCACTGGTCATTGAGCTACTGTGTGTTAAAGACACTTTTCTATGGACTACTAATATTTCTGCATATATTATAAGCATCAGCACCAACAGCCACTGTTCCAGATTACCATTTGATGGATGCTTGTATACTGAACAGACTTGGAAGATAGTATTAATATCTCCTACTGGAGCAAAAGGCTAGTTTGGTTACTGCCTAATCTAAAAACAATGCCTCCTTCCAAGGCAAAGATACAGAATCTCTTGGAGCCCATTATAAAAGAGTCAGGTTTCCTGATCCGTGGTTTCTCTTCTGTTATGCAACCTACTACATGTGCCGGCATCACCTCAACCTTGTTCCATTGTCTGTGGGAATCTGACAGATAAGAGACAGAGAAAAATGATCATACTGGGATTGGAAGTGCATCTAGTGGCAGAGCATTTGCCAAGCACACATGAAGCCCTGGGTTCCTTTCTAAGCCCTGCCAAAAAGAAAAAAAATAAAGTGATCATTCATTGAGTACTACTGTAGTAGTAAACAATAAACTAAAAGTGGGGGGTATGCCTTAGTGGTAGAGCACTTGCCTAGAATGAATGTACAAGGCTCTGGGCTCAATTCCTAGTACTATCAAAAAGAATAAACACATATATACATACATACATTACATATATAAATAAATAAATTATCATTTATTTTTCTGTGAGCTTTGAATCTGCTACCATCCATTAAACTTCAACACACTAACTTCTTATTTTGCAAGCAACATAAAGTCTCAAATTCAATATGGTTCTTCATTTAGACTTTCATATTGAACTTTTTGATAGATACTTTCAGGCCACATTAAAAAAGTCTCCTTGTCTCATAAATCATTTCCCTAAATACTAATTGAATCTTGTAATCAACAAATGTATGTGTGCATATGTACGTGTGTATGTATTATGTAGAAAAATATGTAGGGAAATATTTTATAGCAGTTAGAAAATGTACTCTGAATTCCATACTACATTTGAAGTAGTTTTATTTAATTATTCATTTCCAGTTGAAGCAGTAAAGACAAAGAAAGAAAAATAAACTTTCAGATGAATAATTACACTCAGAACAACTGTTAAAAGTAGTAATTAGCCTCTTGACCAACCTTATTATTAAATGATTATTTTGTAGTGAACCAGTCAATTGTCCTCAAAGGAAGAGAATAAGAATATTTCATAAAACAGCAAACAGAACAATTTATTTTTATAGAAGTATGTGCATAAACCTGAAATAATTCTAACTTTAATAGTGATGTCCTCTGGGTGGTGATACGTCATGAATTCTTAATGTGCTTCCTTGTGATTTTCACATTTCTGATTAAATAGAGAAGCCAGGTTAATTTCAAAAAGTTTTAAATTATTACTAAATCATTTATTTTATTAGAAGTTTAACTTTCAAAATGATTTGTAAATATAGGCAAAATACATATAAAACAATGTTGTCATATATTCATCTTATTTTATAGTGGTTTCTCTATAAATGTAATCTAAAAATATCATGGGAGAGATTCTATTGTCTCTATAACCTCCAGTTGAAATATCAAAAGTAAAATAATTCATAAATGGTTGGATAGGAATAAGCTACTGTAATGAAAAAATGTTTGAGATATCCTTTCATGCACAAACACACAAACATACATTTTGTTAATTATTTTGTAGTTGCTCCAAATGAACTCAATTTATTAATTTAAGATGGCATGTGATTTTTAAACATTATTATTGTCTACACTTTTTAATCTCTATTTTATCTACAATTGGGTTTCCTTAAGCAAGCTGTCTTTTTCTCTCTCCTTCTTAAATGTTGCCCTTTCAGAATCATTCAGTAGTTTTTGTTAATTAATAATATGTGAAGTTGTTTGAAGGGGAAGATAATTTAATGTATTATTTCTGACAGAGTGTCACGAGGCTGAGACAGATTTTTTTTTAATTTATTGAAGATACACTTGTGAGATGCTTAATGAAGTACTAGTCTGGGTGAGGAGAGCTGAAGAGAGAGCTTTTTTCATTCCATATTAAAATTGATTCACTAACCTATGGCCCTAATGACTGTCATCGGCATTTATATAGATTCATTTTGTTAAAGCATATAAGTAGCCAGTCCTTTTCACAGTAAAGAAAAGAAACTGAAGAGCTTTTCATTTCTTGTTAATATACAGTATGGCTTATCAACCTCAGCACTATTGGCAATTTGATCCACATAATTTTATAATGTTGGGGGTGGGAACTGAGGAGTGTCCTGGACATTATACGACATTTAGCAACATCTCTCTGAGAATTAAACTATCTTCTACCTTTGTGATGCAAAATGTAACTGGGAAAGGAACCACTTTGAGTTCATGTGGTTGTTGACAGTATTCTGTTTTTTAGATCACTGGAATGAGGGCCATGGCCATTGGCCACACAGTTTTCTACAACATGGCAGATTTCAAAGTACACAAATTGGGAATGCAATAGAGAGAGTCTATTGACAGCATCAGGGTCACAATCTTTAAGTCTAAGAATGAAAGTGATATCCCTTTACTTTCCCATTTGTATAGGTTACATGCTAATCCATAAATTCATATTTTATATACAGGGTATCCAATAGGTTTTAGCAACTCTGTCTGATCATGACAATCAAAAACATTTTCAGATATTACCAAAATTTCCCTGAAGGTAAAATTACTCCCAGTTAAATAGCACTGATAAAAAGAAATAATTATAATCAGAATTTTGCGATGTAGTAGGTTATGTTAACAGGCATAAGTGAGGATGGTGTATATTAGTTAATCAAGTGGTATATTTTATTAAAATGTTAAGTCTTGTTCACACTATTTGATTTTGGTAATTTTATCTTGGTAACATTAGTTCCTCAACTGCTCTTACTATGAGGAAAAGGAACCTTTTGGTAGATAGAGGAGAAGGGGTTGTTATCCAGTGAGAATGTGCAGATATTGTAGTTGACCCATAAAAACATTTTATACCCATAAGGCGTCAAGGACAGATAAGCAGTTATCATTCATCTCTTCTCTAAAACTCTCTTAGGAAGCCTTTTCAAAAAGACAAATGGATACTCCAGAAAAAAATAAGTAACCAGTTTGCCTGGGACAGTGACTTCAGTCTGTTCCCTCTGTATATTAATTAATATCAATCCTTTTGAATTTCAGAAGTGTGTTAGCTTAGATATGACCACCTTAAAAATGTAATCTGTTACTCTGAATTATCCTGGAAAGATCTACTGCAGGCAAGGCAACTATTGACTGATGGTTTAGTCTGGTATTTAAGAGCATGAACTCAGGTCAGAAAGTCTAAATTCAAATTCCATCAAATGTTAGCTATGCGTCTCTGTTTCCTCATGTTTAAAATAATGTAAATAATAGCATTTCCTCATGATAAGATAACATACACTGAATATTGAGAACATTCTTTGCCTAATACCTTTTCATTTTTACTCCATTATCACAGAATATGCATATTTTACTATGCATATTGAGAAAAAGATGAGAGAACATACATGCATGCTTCTTTTATAATCTGCAATTTTGCCATCAACCTATTTATTATACAGTTCTGATGTTTCTATCTGCTTTTTCAATAAAATTTGAATCATTTTGCATTTGGTGATTTGTAAGTTATTTTTATGCACTTAATTTTATTTTGTATAGTCTTCAATACTACACTTAGATGTTGATGATTGCTATAACATTGTATTTATTGTTTCTGGGAGAATTATGTGTGAGTTTTACATGGCTAAGAGTTGGAAATGATTAGGAGCAGATTTGTAAGATATTTCCCAAGGACACTCACCTCCTGATATGCACACTTTGTATGTTTCTTTCCCTTTGAAAATGGGTCTGTAGACTTGCTTATAACATGTAAAATGTAGCATAGGTAATGGGATATCATATTTATGCTCAGGTCATTAAAGACTGTGATTCCATGTTACTAGACTTTCTGAATTGCACTCTAATTTGTACACTTTGATGGAACAAACTGTCATGTAGCTGAGGACCCTGTGGCAAAGATCTAAGAGCCTCAGTCCAACAACCCAAAGAACTGAATACCATCATTAACCACATGAACCTAGAAGAGGACCCTTTCCTAGCAGAGTTTGGAGATGATGAAAACAGAGGACATTGATTGCAGTCCAGAGAGATGATGTAGCAGAGGATTCAGCTAATCTGCACCCAGATTCCTGACCCAAACTCTGAGAAAATAAATGTATAAAGTTTTAAATCAAGTTTTGATAATATAAAGTGCAGCAATAGATAACTACTTCAAAAAAAGGAAAATTGAATGCATATGCTGATGAGCTTTCTTACCTAAACATACTCATTTAAAAATAAACGCTACTGGGCTGGGGTCATGGCGCAGTGGTAGCGTGCTTGCCTAGCACGCGGGAGGCACTGGGTTCGATCCTCAGCACCACATAAAAATAAAATAAAGATATTGTGTCCACATACAACTAAAAAATAAATATTTAAAAAACTAAATAAATAAATGCTACTGTTGTTACCTCTCTTCCACATTTCCTTGATCTCTTTGACATTATCATATCCTTTATTTTTCACATATACCTCTGTAGTGAACAGAAAGTAAAGCAGTGGGAATAAAAGAGAACTTGTTTAGGTTTTTGCTTTGTTCTGTTTTGTTCTGAGGTAGGTGACTGTAAGGTATGAGGGTGTTTGTGTCTTTTCTTATTCATATGTTGAAACACTAATCTTGGGAGGTTGATGTTAGGAGCAGGGTCTTTCATAATTAAGGCCATGAGAATAAAGTCCTCATGAAGGAGATTGGTGCACTCCTTAAGAGGCCCCAGAGGGCCCCTTATCCAGTTTACCACATGAGAACACAGTGAGAAGTCATGACCTGCGATCCTGAAAGCGAGCCCTCCCAGACACTGAACCTACCTTGATTACCTCTGGAATTTTAAAAAATAAGCTGTTGTTGTTTATAAGCTACCCAGTTTTTATTTTATTATAGTAACCCCATGGACAAATAAAGAGATCCAATAGGACATTATTAGGCTTACATAAACACTCATAAGAGAGGAAGAGACAGATGACCATGCAGGGGGAAGGGACACCTGTACAGAAGTTCTGGGGAGAGGCAGCTTGGAGGCATCCAGAGGAGCACAAGAGGGGGACGGTTATCACTGACAGCAGGACCAACATTGTGTTGTTCACCTCTTAGAAGGCAAGAGAGAAGGGTAATTATTAAAGTATGCTGGTAAATTTGCCAGAAAAAAGAGAAAGGATTGCATAAACCAGAGTATAAAATATGCATAATATCAATATGGAATGATTCAAATGTAACAAAGTAACAAACGGGTAAAACATAAAGCCATTTATGATGAAACTGCCTCAATTCTTCTGTTTCACTTTGAGAGGTTACAAATATGCTACTCATGGGTGCTATCTTCTATGTTCCACTGTGTAATCATTCTGAACATGTGAGGAAGTACGAGAAAATGTGTGCTTTTATCTGTCATCAGAAATAATTAAGTACTGACACAGATTCAGTACTGAATCTGTAGCCAAAGAGCTAAAATTGAACCTGTACCTTCAAAGAATTACTCATGTTTTAACTTAGCCTCAAACACTGCTGTTTATTTATGCTACTATCAATTTGTGTTACCCAGTTATAAAGAATCAGCTTTATACTCACCTTTGATCCCTGAGGGCACTGAAAAATATCTTCTTGGATATGAACTCAAGAAGATGGTATCCTAGTATAATTCTCTGAGGCTGCTGGCTTCCTGCCCAGATACCCCAAATGCAGGTCAGCTGGTGAAATGAACATGTTCTCATCTTCAAAAGAACAAATGATGCCCTTTTGCTGTGTATAGACTCCCAGGGCATGTTAAAACCCATCTTATTTAGATGACAAATGGAAACTGAAAGATTCATGGCAAAAGCACGTATCTACTGAAAAGGTTTTTCAATGCTAGTGAATTTTGCATTGCCATCTATGAAGAAACTGCTATCAGGGAGCAGTAAAATGAGAAAATGAGGACAATACACCCATTGATTCATAATTTCTATGTAAAAGTGTTCTTTATTATGGTGATGATTGTAATTCTTACCTTTTGTGTGAAATATCTTTTATTGCACATGTTTTATAGTAAAGTTTGATATCATTCTTGACAAAATTAGAGTTTGTTACCCTATCATGATATCTATATACCTTTCAAACATTAATCTTGGATATTCTGAATGGTCAGTTTTTATCTTCTAGCATAGTGGTTAAGAATGTGTGCTCGAAAGGCAGATTTTGGGGAAGTTCATGTTTTAGTCCTATGAAGGCACCATGAGCTTGAACAATTAACTATCTATTTTCTCATATATAAACATTGATGAAAGGTACTTATATGACATTACATAGGATCAATTCATTAATTCATATATGTTCAGTTCCTGTGTAAGCCTACTCAGTCAGGGTGGTCTATTATCATCTCTAAGCACTGAAATTTTCCTCATAAAACTATAATCTATGTTCTTAATAACAACAATGAACATCTGAAAAATCCATTTACTAATCAGATATTTGTTGTGCAACTATTATGTTTCCAATAGTATCCTGTAATTCAGAAATATAAAAGTAAATCAGACAAGACCCTCAAAGAGTTTATAAAAATTATTCCTGAATTTTCCAAGAAAGGTGCATTTCTCTTTAAGCAGGTATTTTAAACTGGTAACCTGTGTTTGGAACTAGGCAGCCCTATAGGACTGAAGTTATGGAGGGTGTGAAGGTAAAGATAGGAGGACACCAAAAGAACTGATCTCAAGAAATGAGATCCAGAGACATAAGTTAACAGTAACTGATAAATGAGAATTCATTAAATTTTGTGTTTGTAGCCTTTTACAGGGCAGATATATTATTTAAAAGGCAATATTTTCACAATTTTCCTTCTAAAATATAGTGAGCATTATCCTTTACCTGAGTACTCACCTGGTGCTTTAACCTTTCCTCAAAAAACTTAGAGGGCAAAAGGTAAAGCTCATAATAAATTGGTTATTATTTGCTATAAATATGATCATGACCTATGATTTTGATCTGCTTACTTAGTCACCAAATTTTTAACCAGTTGTTTAAAGTATCTTCTATTTATAAAAAGGTAAAATGAATAGCATGGCTTTGTTTAATTACTACTTAAAATGTCTCCATTATTCACCAGCCTCTTTATTATAGTCCATGTTTGATCCCAGTTGATAGTAAGGTTCCTTTGCAAAGCTGCATATCCTCTTAACACAAATTCATTGCTCTGTTTATTTTTCCTATTGCTTTTCTGAACTCAGGATGGTAAACCTATGCACTAATGTATTGAAAATCAATATGATACAATCTTGAAAATTCAGGAAATATGGAAGAGTTCCTTGTTTCTCTGAATCTATTCCTATGAAAACAACATGGTTTAGTGCCTTCTGGATTCGTGAAAAATTACTGAGAGAATAAGTAGGTCATGCCTTCTAAGTCAAGGAATTTACCAGCATCTACCTGAGCCAAGGAAGTTGGAGGACCTTAATTACACTTTTACCCTTCCCTGCACATCTGCACTAAATTAGATGTTACCTTGTTTGGTTGTTCATGCACTTAATGGTTTATGAGTAAGTATGAATACATAATTGAAGCAAGAACTTAATTAATGCTCAATGGATGAAGATAGAGCCCAAGGCCAAATGAATAATTTTAAGATATACTTGTGATGTCCTATGAAGTAGATAGGAGGCACATATCTTAGCAATTCAGGAAGAAACTGAAAGAGGAAGACATGCAGTTGTGAAAAGTCAAATCAGAAATTTATTAAAGATTTTTTAAAAGTAAAAATGATGAAGACAAATGCCTTGCTCAAAACTAATTTCCTGCAATATGCTATTGCTAACATATGGGACAAAGATACGACCGAGGATTACACTATGCCATAAAGTCTTCTTCAGAGAAAGGATAAGGAAAAAGGACAGAATACATACACTCTTAGGAAATCTTAGTCCATGGTTGAAGTGATACAGTTATCAACAACTGTCCAGCCCTAAAGTATCCATCTAATCAAAGGTCTGCATCTGATTCTGCATAGTAATGAACTGGCTAATTTTCCCTAATGTAAAAGATCTGTGGTTTAATGCACTAGCTATTAGGGAGTGAGTAGTGTCCAGAGCTACTTGGTTGCCATCATACCAACTGCTTTGACTAAACAAATATCTCTATTCATACTTTACTTAGTACCAGAAGTATGTAGATTCTTCCTCTCAAAGACTTTTTTAAAATATGTTTTTAGTTGTAGATGGACGCAATATCTTTATTTATTTATTTATTTTTATGTGGTGCTGAGGATTGAACCCAGTGCCTCACACATGCTCCACCACTGAGCTACAATCCCAGCCCATCAAAGATTTTCTTTTAAATTGATGTTTTCTAATGTTTATTTGAAATTAAAATATACTAAGATAAAAATATTTTTTAAATGTAATATATGTTTGCATGTTATATTTGTTGGGGTTGGCTTTCTTCTAACTCTATTAAAATTTTAAGCGAGATGTAAGCTCTGGAGGATTTTCTTTTCTGTTTTCTGGTATGCCGTAGAAACAAATTAGTTTGTCCTAGGTGTTAAAGTTGGCAGACATTATTGAAAAACAAAACAAAACAAAACTAACCAACTATCCAACAATAATTCTGAAGTAATCCCACCCCTTTCCCCAGAGTATTAAAATAAATTGTTCATCAATCTGTTTTTGCACTCAGTAAGAATGAGTGTCAATAAATCCAGCTTAAAATCACAGCCATGAATTCTTAAATCTTTGGAATCAATTTGTGAGAGGAGGATAAAATTTTTCAGAGACATAGTAGAATACTTCAGCCTATCAAAAAGCATTACCTTTAGATACAAACCAATTATTCATCAGAAGAAAGAGAATGCAATCCCAGAGCTAGACTATTATTTCAGATCCAATTTCAAGTTATCTCTAGAATATTTTTGCTGTCACAGAAAAATATGTTGGCAAATGCACAGCATTGATCCAGTGCTCAAAGACATTTTTCAAAATCTCCCTCAACAAAAAGAAATATACAAACTCTACCAAATTGCATAACGGTATTCTCTACCTGATACAGTTTTATATGTTTGTAAACATTATTGCTCACAGACAAGTTTCAATGTAATTTTATGCTACAGTGCACAACTGCATTTTTTTTATAAAAAGAGGTTTAAACTTTTGAAACCAATAAAAATACCTCAAAAATGCTTGTAGTTAGAAAAATGTTCTCAAATATGGATCCTATTTTTCTAATCTCTCATTTAGCCTTTCTGCTACCCATTCCTCATCGCCATGCAAATCCGTTCTTTTTGGTTTTGTTTCTCGTTTTCTTTTCTACATTCTCATTCCTTTCATTCTGTGGAAGTTCACTTTATTACAACTGAGAGAGCTATTTTGTTTGAAAATAAATCTGATCTTCACCGAAGGTATTTCCTGAATGCCTGCTATGTATCAAACATTTTGCAGATACTCGGAACATATGGATAAATATCAGTAAGGCATAAAGGCTTAAGAAATCTTGCTGGGTTTCTATTGTTTGTTCACTCCTTATTTTGACATGTAAATCTCAGTTTCAAACCCAATCTCTGCAGTTTGATTTCCTTTTATTGCATTTCATGCATTCAATCCTTTCACACTGTACTTCTTCCCTTACTTGAATAGTCTATGCACTTTCATTTTCTCTGTGCTTTTGTCCTTGACACACCTCTATCCCCCAAAAGGAAGTGCCCCCTTTGCCACCTGTCAAAAAACCATCTACTTGAGACCAAGGTCAAAGTTTCAACCTACTCAGTAAAATATTTCCTAAATCCCCATAAAAGAGCCATTCCATTCCTCCTCTGAACTCCCTGAATATTTTGTTCTTTCCTCATTTCTATTCTTATTTAAATTATATTGCAAAGTAACATTTTTCACTTGAGATGAAAATTAAGAATGTTTAAAATTTTAATGTTATAAAAGAATAATGTGAAATAAACATAGTTATACATTAAATAAATAATAGGTCGGAAAAGAGGAATATAATCACTGTGTCTTTTCACTAGACTAGAAGGGTGGGGGAAAAATAATTGTTTACTTTGCAATAATATTGAAAAATACATGTGCCAAACGTAAGACTAAGAAACAAAACTGCTTTGTACAACCAAAATATATAAAAATGTATTTTTTCAAGCAGTTAATTTTGTAGGATGTTGAAATTCCTGGTACTCAGAAAAACTCATATTAGCATATCAAAGAGATAAGAGATTTGTTTTTTCAAACAATACTAGAGCATTCAGAAAATGCAGTTGCTCTTGTAGGCAAATCACTAGAAATGAATCCATTAAAGTAAGTAAGGAGAAAATTTGAAAGCTGGTAAATTCAAGGACATACATGTTGAAATAAATATCTAGTGAGGATTAATGTAAATGGACCACTGATGCACTTCATTATATTAAAACCTCTCCTTGATGTGAACAAAGAAACATTAAAACTCATTAAACATAAAGAACTCAAAAAAGTCACACTGTAGGAGGAAGTAGAGTATGGTATTCAGTTTTGCATGATAATTTAGTTATTTTAGAGTGACCAGATATTCAATCAAGTACTAATCCAGTGAAAACATGTGGCTAAAGTCCATACACAGTGGACTTTAAGTAAGGGAATGATTTTAGCTGATCTGACTGGGCCAACTTCAGTTAGTTGAAAACACAGAATTGATACTTCACTGAGAAGGAAGATATTCTTTCTGGACCTGAGCTCTCACACAAGCCCTGAAGTTGCATCCTAGTCTTCCTGATGGCCTGCCGTAGGGATCTGAGATTTCCACTGTCACCTCCCAAATCATGTAAGCCTATACCTTGTAGTAAAAATCAATATATATCTCCTATTATTCTGCTTCTATAATTGAACCCTGATTTATATATAGAATTCAATGCCCTCATATGTCATATTTGCAATTCCTTTCAGTGAATATGTAGTCATTCAGCAAGTAGTTATTTTAGAATTGTGATCAATTAATTAAATTAAGCAGTCTCTTCTCATCATTTGTTTAATCATCTGTTCAGCCAAAATGGTTGTTGTCTCATGGATGAGAAACTTATCATGACCAGATTTAAACTCTTTATCTTGAATCCAAACAAGTTCTTCTTCCAGTATTCCTAGTTTAAGTTGATTCATCTTGATTCATCCCGGAAACCTGAGAGTCATCTCTAACATTGCCTCTCCTTCTCATCTTCCACATGAAGTCCATCATTGTTAATGACAGCAATTCCAGAAACTTACACATAAAGAATTTAAGGAAGATGTGTGTGCACAATCTCTGGGTGATAAAAAAAAAAAATAGGCATTACCATGCATGTTATACAGAAGTGAGAGAAAGACCACAGCTGTTTACCCAAATGCAGTACTTCTTTTTGCATGACCACTTCCTTAGTCTATTTTTTCACTTTTCGGATAATATCTTTCTTCTTACTTCCTCATAGAGTCCCAAGTACTCTCCAATCTTCAGATTCATAATGTCTCTATATACTTCATGCTACGGTTTGGATGTTAGGGTTTCCTAAAAACTCCTGTGAGAAGCCATATACGGTGGTGCGCGCCTGTAATCCCAGCAGCTTGGGAGGCTGAGGCAGGAAGATCAAAAGTTTAAAGCCAGCCTCAGCAACTTAGGGAGGCCCTAGCAACTTGCAACTTGGTGAGAACCTGTCTCTAAATATATACAAAGGCTGGTATGTGGCCCCTGGGTTCAATCTCTGGTACAAAAAACTAAAACAAAACAAAACCAAAAACTCCTGTGTGAGATACTTTAAAAAGATTTAGAGATGAAATGATTGGGTTATGAGAGCCTTAGCCCAATTAGTGCATTAATTCCCTAAGAGGGATTAACTGAGTGGAACTATAGGCAGGTAGGGTGTAACAGGAGGAGGTGGGTCATTGGCGAAGTGACTTTGGAGTTTATATTTTGTCATAGTGAAGAGAGTTCAGTCTCCTTGATTTCTGGTGCCAAGTCTCCAGCTACTTTTCCTCACACTTCTGCCATTATGTTCTGCCACACTTCGAGCCCGGAGGAATGGAGTCAGCTGTGTCTGGACCAAGACCTCTAAAGCTGTGAGTCCCCAAATAAACTTTTCCTTCTCTAAAATTGTTCTTATTGGGTCTTTCCATGAAAGAAAAAGCAAAGAAAGAAAAGAAGGAAAGAAAGAAAGAAAGAAAGAAAGAAAGAAAGAAAGAAAGAAAGAAAGAAAGAAAGAAAGGAAGGAAGGAAGGAAGGAAGGAAGGAAGGAAGGAAGGAAGGAAGGAAGGAAGAAAGAAAGAAAGAAAGAGAAAGAAAGAAAAAGAGAGAAAGAAAGAAAAAGAAAGAAAGAAAGAAAGTAAGAAAGAAAAGAGAGAGAGAAAGGGGGAGGGAGGAAGGAAGGAAGGAAGGAAAGAAAAGAAAAGAAGGAGCGAGAGGGGGGGGAGAGAGAGAAAGAAAGAGAAAAAACTGTCTAAAACACTTTATTTCAGTGCCTTGCATAAATCTCTTGGCAACATCTGCAAATATTTTTTAATCTACTTAGTAAAACCCATATTATGCAGTCATGCTTATAATTGTTGCTTAGTATCTCTCCCATTAGTCAATAAGCTTTATGGGTTCATTGTCAGGTCTGTTTTCTCTTTCTTGGCAAGGGAGGTATATTTTTAACTTTCTAATTGAAGGGTAATGTTCAGAAGGAAGAGTAGATTTATTGCAAGTGTGGAGCCCGATGGACTCTGATGTACAAAACAGCCGTGTAGCAAACTCCAAGATCAAGGAACAGTTTATTACTAGCACTAAGGAGTTTGCCTCATGTTCTCTTCCTGACCCTTAGCCTCCTCATGTGGCCCGACTATTATCCTGAGTTTAACAACATAGGTTAATTTTGACCTTTTTGTACTTTACATAAAAGGAACACAGTGTCTGCTCTAATGTTGATTAATTTTTTCAGCATTACACTTGTGAGATCCACCCACAGTACCTGAGGCAATTGGTAAATTGTTTTATTTCATCAGAGTATGGTATTCCAAGGTACAAATATGATATATTTATACACTCTACTGGATAATATTGGTAAGACATTTATCAACAATGACATCACTCTGAATTTTTTTAACATGGCAAAATTTTCTGGGGGATGGGAGTACTGGAGATTAAATTCAGGGGCGCTCAACCACTGAGCCACATTTCCAGTCTTTTTTTTTTTGTATTTTATTTAGGGTCTCACTGAGTTGCTTAGCACTTCGCTTTTGCTGAGGCTGTCTTTGAAGTTTCAGTCCTCCTGTCTCAGCCTCCTGAGTCACTGGGATTACAGGAAAGCATCACCACTCCTGGTGATGTGATGAAATTTTTATTTAAGTCATTTTATGCACATTGTCAGTTACTCGTAGCTGAAACTGTCCTAAGTACTGTAGATGCCATGAGATTATTTTTTCTAAAAGTAATATTGATATAGCAACATGATTGTATACATTAGATTATATTTTCAAAACAACATATCAACTTTCATATCAAAGTTTCAGTTTTCCTTCTTTTTTAATTTTTTTATTTGTTTTTAGATATACATAACAGTAGGGTATATTTTGACATGTTATACATAACAGAGGGTGCAACCTATTATAATTTTGATCCCATTCTTGTGGTTGAACATGATCTCCAGAGTGATTGCACCAATTTGAAGTCCAACCAGCAACGCATGAGTGTACCTTTTTCCCCACATCCTCAACATTTATTGTTACTTGTATTCATGATAATTGCCATTCTGACTGGAGTGAGGTAGAATCTCAGTGTAGTTTTAATTAGCATTTCTCTAATTGCTAGAGATGTTGAACTTTTTTTCATGTATTTTTTGACCATTTGTAATTTTTCTTCTGTAAAGTGCTTGTTTAGTTCCTTTGCCCATTTATTGATTGGGTTATTTGTTTTGGGGGTGTTACGCTTTTTAAATTCTTTGTATATCCTGGAAATTAATGCTCTATTTTTGAGACATCTTTTCATGAACATATACATGGTTTTATTGTGAGCATATATGTAGGAATGGAAATTGTAGACCATGAAACATATGTGTTTAGCTATATTCAAAACCTCCAAACAGGTTTTGAGAGTGGTTGTACCAATTTGTTCCTACTAAAGATTTTCAATTTTTCCAAACAGCTGAATTTCAGTCTTTTTCATTTAACCATTCTGATGAGTACAGATGTATATAGTAGAATATAATTATTGCTTTAATTAGAATTTCCTAATGATTAATATGCTTAAGTACTTTTTCATGTTTTGGATACACAAATATATATATACATATATATATACATACATATACACACATAAATATGTAGAGATTATATATATTCTTTTTAGTAAATATGTTCTCAATTTTTCTATTTGCAATTTGTATGCCATTTTTATTTATTATAGAAGTTCTCACGATGAGTATGTGTGTCTCTGTATAGTTCATACTGTATATATGGTGACTATTTTTGTCCACTCTATGTGATCCCCTTGCAGACTAGTTGTGGTGTTTCTTAATGACCAGAAGTTCTCAATATTAAAATAGCTCAATATATTATTTTCTCCTTATATGTTATTTTTCATGTCTTATTTTTGTTATTCTAAGGTCACAAAGGTGTTCCATCTCTTCTTCAGAATGCTCTATCAATTTGCCTTCAACAAATAGATTTAAAATCCATCTGGAATTGATTTTGCTTATTTTACAAAATACACAATTTACAGATACATTATAAGCACTTCCCAAAGTTACTAATTTTTTAATAACTGAATAAGTAGATGAACAAAAATATTGGTTTGAATCATTTCTACAAATATAAGATACGTAGGATCATGTATGTATAGCTGATAGTGTGGGTGCGCCATTCAAAATTCTATGTGCAACCACATTATCTCTTCTTTAATGTAAATATTACATTTTTATATTCTATCTTCCATTGCAGTTAGAGACAGCCTTGTAGCAGTTTTGTGGCCAGTGAGATATAAAAAGAAAGTCAACTAGCATCATCCTGTTCTTCTCTTGCCATTGGGCTATAATGGACACATAGATGTGTGCCTGGAGGCACAGTAGCCATCTTTTCATCATGAGGTTACAAGAATAAAGGGAAAAAACTATGTGCAAAATATCTAAGAAAAATATCAAAGCACAGATATAAAATGAGTCCTGGCCCCTAATAGTATCATAGAATATCTATACTAACTACATACCTAAACATTTTGTAATAGATTACAGGAAAACCCCACTTGTGGCATTTGGTTTTGTGGCATACATAGGTTTACTTGTCTCTTCCTGGCAACCCAAGCATAACCAAATGAGATCAATCTACATTTCTGAGAATTTTGAGAATGTCAAAGTTTTAAAGAATCTGCTTTCTCATCTACCATGAATGAAGACCTGGAAACTTCCTTGATTCACCTTGCTGTGCTCATATACATCAGAAAATCCTGACCTGAATCCTGACTCTGTAGTCCACGAGCTGTTTGTTTCTTGAGAAATCTACTTAATAGCATCTATGGAATTTTTAATTGCTCTATTTAAAAAAATGGAAAACTCCTTCTTTGAGAGTTATATTAGAAAATGGCTCATGGTAATGTATAAAAGATACTTGATATGAGGCAAGTGTTCAAACATGTTAGATGTATCCCTTCATATTTTCTCCCGATTGACCTTTCTTTCATCTATGTGGTGCTGAGAATAGAACCCAGTGCCTCACACATGCTAGGCAAGCACTCTACCACTGAGCCACAAACCTAGGCCCTCCATTCATTTTTAAGTATAGTAAACTTTTAGAACATACTTGAGAAGTGTCAAGCAAATAAGAAAACAAAACAAAACAAAAAAACAAGGAAAATTCTTATTTTTCTTGGATAAGTTACCACAATAAAGATGTGCACTAGAAACACATTTTGCCCAACTGGCATATCTCTGTGAAAATATATTATGATACACACATATTACATTTGACATTTAATTGAAACATTGTTGACCTTAAAGAAAAAGGGCAAGGACATTTTATGTTATTTATGATATTAAATGTTATCTGTAATCACAAATTTGAATTATTTTGTGGTACTGATTTAATAAGTTAACATGGCTAAAGGAAGTTTATGATACTTCCAAATATATAAAAGCTATTATCAGAGAGTTGCTTCCCTGATAGAATAAGGAAGTGTATCTCATAATACCAGGAAAAGAACTTTAATTATTTGATGGCAAAATTAATTATTTATCCAAATATCTTGGACCTTTTGGGAAATGTTTTATGATGCTTTCATAGTGTTTATCAAGAAGGTAATAAACATGATTTTGAAATCTGTAATGTCTTATCTGTAACCAGTGTATGTGACAATGTATTGATAAAAGCGAATTTATCTTTTTTGGAATAGACAATTAAATCATATCTTAAATCAGATTATACTGATATGGTAAGGCATCAATTCAAATATTTTGTTTATTTTAAGTTGAACAACAAAGTTGAACAACAAAGAAAAATAAGAGTGATTTCATGAAAAGACTGAAATGCACTTGAAATTGATAAAGCACCAATTTTAGACAGCACACAAAACATTAAGAAGATTAAGAGAAAAGAGCAAAGAAATCAGTAAACCTCTAACCGACCTTTTAAAAATTTAATTAGGCTTAGAAATCTTCTTAAGGAAAGAAAAATAACAAATCTTTCTGCCTTTAATCATTATTGTTGTTGTTCAGGAATAAATCAAGAAATTTTATTTTAATCAATTGAAGATGTGTATTTCAGAAAATCAGTGGGCTGTACTGGAGCAAATGCTGGCAAAGCTTATTACTACACAGCCCAGTTATTTCAATATTGAGGAACAGAAAGTCATGCCAAATTTTAATACTTTTTTACAAAATATTATAGCAATCACACAAGGGAATTCAGAAGCTGTTATAAAAATGTCACCATTGGTTTGCTACAGAAAATTCTGTCAAAACTTTGAAACCTGAAAATAAAACATAACCAAAACCTCAGAACAGCTCATCAAGTGGCTTAGTACATATATTTGATTCTCTCTACAAAAAGGAATTTGAGGTTTTTATGGAAAGAACATGAAAATAATGATAATAGCTTATATTTACATGTGTTCCTGCTAAGGCACATTCACATTTGTTATATTGTTTGAGTCATTAAATAACTTCAAAATATATACAATTAATATACCTCACTTTACTATTAAAAGGCATGTTCCAAAAGCCCAGGAAATTATGACTTTGGTGAACTAGAATTCAACTCTCCTCACTATTTATACTAGATTATCATGCTTCTTTAATTTATGGATAGAATTACAACAGGATTCAGTCAGTTTTTAAAAGCTCTCTGTACAGTATGTTGGAGATGAACAGAAAAATCCCGAAATAATGGATGAAGATAAAGGAAATCATGCATGGCCTAAAGTTATTAATGTTTCTTGTAACATATTTTGCTGTTGCAGTATACATTCCTGAATTTTGCAGTTATGCTACCAAGTGCAAATCTATTTGTAAATAAAATTTGGAATAGGAGGTATGTCATAACTACTCAATGACATGTTGAATTGAATAGCTAAAGTAAGCCATGGAACAAGATACAATTTCTATAAAAAACCTTAAGATGAGATCAGCAGACAGACATACAAAATTATTGCATGTCTTGGGACATGTGGGAACTTTTCTTCCAAAAGATGAAAAAGAATGAGATCGAGGCAATAAAGAGATGAGTACACAATGCTAGGAGTTAGCAAGTGAAAATAATTGCAAATATGAATAAAAGGTATAAATAAAGTGTAAGAAATAAATAGCATCTGTTATGTCACATAAAATACAGATCTTTCTTCCCTTTTCACCCTCCCAGCACTCTTCTCCTACCTCTTTGGTTGGTGATGAAAGAAATATCAGTTATTATAGGTTCTCCCCTACCTTAGGGACTCATGGATACAAATCCAAGAGACTTATGAATGCTACTGCATCATGCTTAGTATGGAAAAGGTCAACAAACCTCATGTTTGGGAAACAAGACCTCAAGGGCACTTTTTGGCTCCCTGAGATGCTGTCAGGAACACAAGCACAACCTCCCCAAGGAGCTGATTATGTGCTTTCTAGGCCTGGTTGAACAAACAGAAAAGAAAAATCCAGGAATTAAGCTTGTTAATAGTTTGCTGGTGGCTTCTAAGATCCAGCTGATCTCAAGTTTCTAGATCTACTATTCCTTTGCAAGATGTAGGAGACAAAGTCAAGTTATAATTTAAAAGAGAGAGAAATTTCAATTCATCTCTACTTAATCAGGAACCCTGGAAATCATTATCCTTAGAGGATGAGCTGGAATCTAGGTTCCATTTGGGCTACATATGGAGAAAAAAATATTGAAGGAAAGAGTCTTCTCTAAGAATATCTAGCTATAAACTATAGTTGTAGCATGTGACCATGAAATTCAAGCATGAAATTTAGTTTTTAAACAGTCCCAGGTAGGTAGTGCATCTTGAAAATTTAGCAGAAACAACATTCCCTTAGAAAAAAAGCATGTGAGACCCAGAATTCAAATTATTCCTACATACAAAATTCAAAGATATATAAGCTTGTATAATGATAAAATTTTTAAAATATTAAGATTAAGAATGATGTAGAATGATACAAAAATAGGAAACAACTTTGGAATCAGACGCATGGATATCATGAGTTTATCAAATACTAAAGGGAAAAATGCTAAATATGTTCACCATATAAAAAATAGTACATGGCATATGATTAATAGACAACATAGTTGTCATCACTGACCAGGAAGACTGAAAAGAACAAAATAATTCTCATAGAAATGTTTCAAAAATATGTAACAATTTAAATTAGAAACTCAATAGATGCTTTATATAGACAATGATGAAGAGAAAAATACAGAAACTGAATATAAGTTTGTCTGAACAAATTACATCCAATGCAGCATTGAGAGAGAAAGACAAGGAAAAAGAGCAGAAAGGTCAAGCATGTATCCAAGTGAGCTGTAAGGAGCATATGCCATAGACATGCCTGGACATGCTGAGACTCAGTCAGTTGCTTAGTCATGCCTGCTTGCAATCAATAGGGGGCTGTAAGGGGCACTAGCCATAGGCATGCTTAGCAACTGGTTACAATGAATAGGGAGCAGAGCTCCATGGACATGCACAAAGAACATGTCTGGTTGCAATTAAATCATCTCACTGGATATAACCAATGGACATTAACTTTCATTGGGTGTAACCAATCACCAGCTTATACCACCAACTTGGAACTGTATTTAAACTGCTTGTCCTGCCACATTGGGGGCTTTTTATCTAAAAATATCAACGAGATTGGCAGCCTTCTATTCGTCCCTGGATCAACTCCATTCCCTGATGTCTATTTGTGGGCTAAAGAGAACCACCAGACAAAGGCAATGTCTGCTCTTTGGCTAAGAGAAGTTGCATGGCACCTGAGGTATTTTGGGGCTCGTGGCTGCCCTAGGATTGTGTGAATTGCTTGTAGTGTATAATTGCCCTAGGATAGTGTGACTTGTTCAGCAGACAATCTGCCTCTGAGTAATTATTAATTACTGCAGCCATTAGCAACGTGAGTTGAATATGATAATAGAAAGAATGTAGAGGGGCTAATAAATGAGGTAATGTTCCAAAATTCATGAAAGAAAACAAATTCCAGTAGAAAAACTAAACAGTTCTCAGCAAGGATTAAATTAAACAAAGCTGAGATAAATACATTTGTAATCAATATGCTTAATAATAAAACCAAGAGAAGATGATTAAAGCAGATAGAAATGAAAGATTTTAACAAGAAAAACAATGAAACTGACTTCTCAACCAACCACTGGAAGTCAAAAAATAGAATCATGTCTTCAAACTACTGGAGAGGAGTATATTTCTATATGGTCAGTAAAAATGCCTCAAAAATGAAAACACAATGAAGGTATTAATTGTCACTAAAGGAAGTTCTGAAGATAGATTCAAGAGTAGGGGGGATTATGTTAGGTATCTAAAAAGAAAGAAAAGTGTTGAGAAAATTCTTAGGTAAATTTAAATAAACACCAAGTTCATAAAACATAAACCAATTTGTTTAGTTAAAGAAAGAAATAGGAAAAATGCTGCATAATAATTGCACACAGGTGGCAATTATATAGAGAAAAACACTAAATGAAAAGATTCTAAGGTCCTTGCATTTTTATAAACTGCATAAAATATATGATTGATGTTAGTCTTTTGAAAATTAAACAGCCATGTAACCACTAAATGAATATAAATAGTCCATATAACTTCTCATTTCTTTTGGGACAGAGTGGATTAAGATAACAAAACAAAATTCAGTCAGTTCAAATAAGGCAAGAAAATAAGGAAAAACAGAAATAGTTTAATACAAGCAGAAACAAGATGGCAGAAATAAAACCAAACACATGAATAAATTTATACCAATATATTTATACATAATAAATATAAGTTGAAATTATGGCATTAAAACACTAAAATTGTCTTGGCAGACTTATTTGTATAAGATATGTGCAAATTAAAAGACCACCGAAATGTTGAAAGAAAATGATAGAAAATATAAATGAACCAGGAAAATACCAAACAAAATAAACTTATGTAATTATACTGAAACAACATAAATGAATATAAAAAACATTAGTAGACATATACATACTCCCTTGACACATCTCCTGTACAGAGTCTTAGAGTCAAATTCATATAATAATGCATATTATAACAATGATAAACTAATTTTTACCTAGCTTTAAGCTATATAAACCTAAAAATATCAGAATTGAATAGTCAGACAAATCTATCCTCTTAGGTTATTGCAACATATTTTCTCATTAATAAATCATGCAAACAAAAAGTTGAAAATTGCAATGAAGATTTGATTAATATAATTGCACTAGATAAGGAAAGTTAGAAATCTCATTGATTCCTAATTTGTGACCAGGAAGACCAAAAAAGAGCTAAATAATTCTAATAAAAATGGTTCTTCAAGTAGTGATGTAGGGATCAGGCTGCTTCCTTCCTGTGGCTTTACCGTCTTCTAGTAGAGTGCTTCTCAGCTAAGGGCAAGTTTGCCCCCATGGGAAATTTGTCACTGGTGACATTTTTGGTTGTCACACCTGGATGCTATTGACATCTAGTGCACAGAGGCCAGGGATGCCATTAAACATCCCTTGATGTACAGGACAGCTGCACAACAAAAGATTATCTGGTCTCAAATATCAATAGAACTAAGGTTGAGAAATGACTCTGTAACTCCAGAATCTTCTACTGGATCATCTGCATCCTACCAGCAAATAGGGAAGATTAGATTTCCATTGGGGAAGTTTTTATGGATCAAGTCTAGATGTTACAGTTCTGCCTAGCGTCCAGAGCTACTTCAGTTCCTCAGAAAAAGACAAGAAAAACCCCAAGTAAAAGATGGATGTACATCTTAATAATATATGAATAAAAATGAGCAATACATATGAGAATATATATATATATATATATATATATATCCAATACCATTGGTAAACAGGGAAATAAAAACATTAAAATATAGTTTCCATTTGACACTCCTCAGACTGACATTAATGTCCAAACATTTAATTTTGGCAAAAATGTGGAGAAAGAGGGACCTCCTATACTTTGCGTGATTGCAAACTTGTACATCCAAGGTAGAGACCAATTTAATATTACCTGTTGTTGTAAAAATGCACATACTTCATAGCCAAGGTTCTCTACTGGATTTTAATCAGCTAGCGCTCTGGCGTTCAACACTGCCTCCAGAATACAATTGCCTAGGGATCTTTACAAGGCATCAGTGCATGGTCATGCTGTAGCAGTTACTAACTCAACTGGGCTGGAACAGGTCAAGAAATGGATTTTTTAAAAAGCTTCCCAGATAACTGAAATGTTACAGCTACAGTTAAAATACACTTCCTTGGAAAATTTTTTTTCAAAATATGTAACTGCATTATTTGTAATAGCATATAAATAAGCAAAAGTCACACATGTACACACAAACCAGTAACTGCAAGCATACATGTTGAAAGAGATAAATATTGAGGTTTGGTCATACAGTAAAATTTTATACAACAACAAAAAAATATGCAGCTAGACTTGTCTTGAATGTAATTTTAAGCTGAAGTTAAACTTTATGGAACATGTTTGAGCAAAAATTAATGATTCAGAACACCTTCACACATACCTACATACCATACAGTTTTCTGTTTTCTGGTCCCTCTCTCTTTTCTGTGTGTGTGTGTGCGTGCACACTAAAATTGAACAATATATCTTGTAGTAAAATTCACACACACACACATACACATACATAAAAAGCAAAAGAATGATTAATTCAAAATTCAGGACATGGTGACCTTTCATGGAACTAAAACAGTTCATTTCATGTCTGTTTTAAGCTATGCATTGGACATAGAGTGCATATTTTATTATGGTCCTTTAAACCAAACATATGGCCTCTGTACATTCTTATTTTTAATAAGTTTCACACTAACTTTAAGTGAAAAAAATACAAAAAAAAATTTCTGAATCTACCCAAAAGAGAAACATAACGAAATGCTCTAATTCCTTTTATGCATCTACCTCTCCCCAAAATGAGTGGCACACGCCTGTAATCCCAGCACTTTGGGAGACAGACAGGATAATCATGAGTTCAAAGCCAGCCTCAGCAAAGGTGAGGTGCTAAGCAACTCAGTGAGAACCTATCTCTATATAAAGCATAAAATAGGCCTGGGGATGTGACTCAGTGATCGAGTGTCCCTGATCAATCCCCGGTACCCAAAAAAAAAAAAAAAAAAAAAAGGAACATTGAATAACTTCTGTTTAGTGATGGGTTTCATAGATATAAAATCTTTATTTTCCTCCAGTAAGTAATATCTAGCTGAGAGATTTATATTTCCCTCTGATTTTGAAGACCTGGCTATGCATCTCTGGTTAAATGTAGTTTTTATCGTTCCAACCTATTGATACCAGTGATGAGAATCAAGGCCATGTCCCCTTTCCTGGATGATGAAATTTGAACACCTGAGAAACACTGAGGTAAGAGCAAAACGTTTTATTTAAAGGTTAGAAGAGAGGCAGAGGAGGGGGTCCAAGTTGGATGTGGGTGCCTGAGAAAGTAGAGGTGTCCTGACCCTTTTATAGATTTTTAGATTTCGTTTGCTTTCATGCTCCCCAACTCCCCTCATCTGGCCAAAAGGTGGAGTGATCCAAGGGCTAGAACAAAGCTGCCCAGAGGTACAGGCCAGAAGGGAGCTGCCCAGGGGTTCTTCTTTAACTACTCCCTGTAGGGAGGAACACTTCCCTGGAGGCAGGTTAGTGTTGGCAACAGTTTGGAGGAGGGGGAAGGACTCTGGAAGGATTAGCCTTTTATTTCCTTCCTTTCAAAATAGCCCCCTTCTTCCCAACCTGACCCAATCATTCATTACCTACACTGACTGTCCTTTTGCCCCCCAGCCTCACTAGCACCATCCCATAAAGACAGGGTGGGCAGTTGGTAATGAGCTACTTTTGGAATAATTACAGTTACATAGTGAATAGATTTGGACAAGAAGAGTTGACAGATTCTCAACCTCAGATTTTTAGAATTTCTTTTCTTATTGCTAAAATTACTGAACTTTTCCAAATTTCTAGGCTGTGCCAGTTGAGCTATAATCCCTGTGCCTAAGTCTCACCATGCTGGTAGGATGCTATTAGAACATGAGCCACATTCCTCTGGGAACCTAGGATTTATCATGGCTTTAAGGTTGTTTTTGCAGTCCCTTGTTGCCTGAAGATAGACAACTTTAGGTACAGATTGAGCCTAGTGTCTTAGGTAACAAGTGAAGCTTGTCTTTCTGATCTCCTTTTGTTGCTCTGAGGGCAAGCAGGTCATATTTCACATTAATAGTTCTGTGTTCTCTTCAAAGACGGAAGGACTTCCTTACAATCTTTGCCAACATTTTGGAAACGTTCCTCTTCTGAAATTGAGCAGAGCTCTTTAATCCCCACCATGGTTCATAGGTGGTGCATCAGGCCAGGGGTTGGCCATGAGATTGATAGGTGTGTGGTGTACTTAGCAGTGGATATGCATCCCTGCACCTTTTTTGCCCCATCTTAAAGAATGCTGTTCATACCGGACTTCCAAATATCCTGGAGAAGCCACTGGTGTAACAAGTTTCAAAAGCTCCTGATTGGCAGGGTTTGCTGACAAAAAAATAATTATATCTTTCTGGCTTTATCCTGTTTGGAGAAAGGTGTTTTTTCTTCCTCCTCCTTTACTCTGTCTTCTGCGGGGTAGTAAGTTCTGCAAGGTTATGTATGGTGATCAACATTCTGTCTAGGTTTGTTACTGCTCTCACCTATTGAAAATAAACCCAAACCATGCCTTCTGAATCTAAAATCGCTGTACTAGGGTTCTCTGTGCTTTAGGATCTAATTCAACTTTAAGTCAAGATTTTTTTAAAAAAATCAGTTTTCTGTCAGCATTCTCTAACAAAATTTACGAACTCAGATGTTCCATTGCAATTTCTAAAGTTATTGGTTTGATTAACCAATTTTTTATTCTTTCTGGTTTGCTAAAACAAACTGTCAAAGACTGGGTGGGTTATAAACAACAGATGATGATGATGATGATGATGATGATTTTAATTTCCAGGACTGGAGACTGGGATGGCCAAGATCAAGGTGCTGGTGCTGGCAGAGCTGGACTCTGATGAGAGCCTGTTTCTTGCTTCATGAATGGTCATCTTCTCATTGAGTTTTCACTGGTGAAAAGGTAGAGATCTCTAGGGCTCTTTTGAGGACATTGAGTTCTCTATTCTCTCAACCTGAGTACCTCTAAAAGACTCCAGCTCTTAAAACCATCATCTCGAAGGATAGAATTTCAGCAAATGAATTTTAGTGGGAAATAAACACTCTGTTCATTGCACAGGGATTTCTTGAAGACCTCTGTGGTACTCATTCCTTAAGTATCAGTCAGTTCATGACTTCAGGTATCTGTTTTTACTGTGCCATCTTGATAATGAATGCTCAATAAGATTTCCTTGCCTTTCTCCTGCTGTGACATTTTCTTCTCCAGAAACCATCCATTTCTGGAAGGTCATTGCTTCTGCAGAAGTAAAATATCTGCAGAGCTGCTTGGCATCACATCCAGATTTGGGGTACCTGCACCCCTGTACCCTCAGAACTCCATTAATATTGTTTATTACATGTCTATATCTCTTCAGGGAGAGATCATCTTTGGAATATTTGACATTTCTGTCTCCTTTTTTGCCTTTCCTTTCTGTGTTATATCATAAGAGTCACAGAAATTATTACTAGAAAACTTTTAAAATTTATATTATTTAGTTCTCTCTCTTTTCTGAACCTTCTGTTGCCTATTCTTTATCTGCTCAGGTGTTTCAGAAACTACGTAGAATATATTCTCAAAGTTAATCTCATCAGAGTTCACTTTTATTCCTCAAATCGATAGTAACTTTTGGAACTTCACATATAGCCTGCTCAACAATTCTCTAAGAGATTCACAGATGGCCTAAAAACTAAGTTAGCTTCAAATTCAGGAGTTGCAATCAGCACATCGTATATATAATATGCTGCAAAATGGTTCTTATCAATTCCAGAGATGGTACTGTTTAGAGGTCTACGCCTTACTTCCTAGAAATCTAGTATATGTTAAACTCCCCAGTTTATGCAGAACAGGCAATTGCCAGCACATCTTGATAATTAGTATGTAATCAAAGTCTTTATAGCTGTGCTATTGTAGGAGTCTCTTGACCCAATTATTTAAGTGCTAAACTTTTCTCTGACTTTAGTCATTTTAAAGGTACAGTTTTATTAAAGAACAAATCATATCAAGTTTTTCAGTATTACTTATGATACCAATTTGTGGCAAGCTATAAATATTCTGAAGTATAGACTATTTTCTCTGGTTATATAAATAAAAAAAATGTTTATGATTTTAGAATTGCTTGAAATTTTTTGTATTTAGTTAGATAAGTTTATGAATCTATTTACACATTGAAGTGTGTGTATGTGTGTGTGTGTGTGAGGAAGGGGGAGAGACTGCATGTATACAGTTGTATTATAGTAAGAATAGAGGAGTATGACACTTAAAAGTTTCCAAAAATTGGAAAATTAAGCTGAAATCACCTTCCAAAAATGTATTTGATTCAACTTATGTAGGTTATATAGTTTTCTAAAGTCTTTATCCACAGAGTGAGTGAAAATTCAATTTCATATAATATGATAGTTTTCTCCTTTCTTTGGGTTATACAATTGGAGAGAGGTGAGAAAAGGCAAGGTTGGTACAGGAGAATCTTTCAAAGACTGAAACTATACTTACTGGCAGGCAGCTTCATGGGGTGAACTGTGCCCTTGAGCTCTTCACCACCCAGAGTGCTGGGGGGGCTCTGGTGGTTGAAGTTGGCACAGGTATCCTGAATTCAAGGAGACTCACAAGTCCCACTCCTACTTATCCTAAGACAGTTTTTTTTTTTTTCACTTTTGCTCACCTCAAACAAAAACAAAGCAAAACACAGAAAACTCTTTCTTACATTTTGACACTTCTCCATCTAGACATTCAATAATTAGAATTATTCCCTTTCATGAGATTAGGGTTTTTAAAAAGGCAGTAAGAACACTTACCTTTCAACATTTCTTCTTTCTCCTTTCATCCCTATAACTTCATCAATACCTCTATTTAAAATGAATTTTTGCAAAAGCAGTTATCAGATACTATTCTAGGAGCTGAAGAAACTACAATAATCAAAATTCAGTCTCTCATGGCATTTGCATTTTATCAAAAGGAACTTGGGAAATAAATACACACATAAATATGCTAATGTTGGGTAATAAGTGTTACAAAAAAGAATCAAGTGAGCTAGACTGTTGGAGCAGAAGGCCTCTCATTTATGTAGAGATCAGGGAATGGGCTTGTGGTGTGGTGTATGAACAGAGAACTGATGATGGGAAGCCAACCCATGAGGTTCTCTGTGGGAAGATATTTCTAGACCCTGATATAAATGTCCAGGAATAAGCCAGGACAGTATGGTCAGAGTTTAGTTACAGATGGAGGGTGGAGAGTAAATGCCCAAAGCAGGACAAAATTATAAAGCTATGCCATTATGCACAATTTTAAATTCACAAACGGCTGCTGATTGTGGAATTGACTTCTCGAATTGGCAGACTGTTTCCTTAAGGGAAAGAGAAAAGAGTAGCTGACAAGCTTCTCTCCACATCTTACAAGTCATACACTAGTGACACTAGGTTGTTTTATGAGTTTATTAGAACAATGCAGCAGAAATAAAAGATGAAAATTAAAATTCTTCTGTTTAGTCACAGTGGGTGTCTTTAGTGAAACTAAGATTTTGTTCAAGACTTTATTAAAATTTTATACAACAAAAATACTGTTAGAAATAGATGTGTATACTTACATTTTCACTTAACATTATACAGCACTTTTCTTTTTTCTTTATTCCCCACATATATCTTCAGTTCTATCCAATCTGAATCCCAATGTTGGTAACCTATATTAATAGGTTAATGTAAATCAGTACACAATTTAATCATAAAAATAATAATAAAATAATAATAATCAAAATGATTTTCAATAATACAAATGCAAATGTACATATAAAGATATATTTATTTTCTGCCTTAGGTTTATTTGTAGAAATATGTGGTCACAGCTAATGTAATTTTTTGGTGATTTGGTTTTTCTTCATTACCATCACACCATGGAAAGTCATCCAGGTTTTGTAAACAGCGAATTATAATTTTGCTGTGGGCAACCAGGCGGTTTCCAGATCTGTGGAGCTTTGGACAGTGGAGAAAAAAGTAACACATTATCCTTCTGTACTAGGGCTTTTATTTCTTTGGCGTATGTATTGTAGTAACATAAAGAGTGTATTTTATTTCTCATCTTGGTAGATACCACCAGCTCTCTTCCAGGTCAACTGTAGTCATTCACCCTCGCCAACACAGTGTTTTAACATGTGTTTGCTTGTTTGTGACAACACGGCAGGGTGAAAAATTAATATGGCATTGTTGCTTCAATTTTTATTTTCCTCATGTTCTATGTTGGATTTCGGGGGATTTTACTCCATTTCAAATTGTCTGTTTATATCTTTTGATCGTTTTCATGTTAGGGTATTTTTTTTAATCAATTTGAAAAAGCTCTATTTTGGATGCTAATTCTTAGATATGACAGATATTGCAAATATTTCCCTCTCTCATTTCCTTATGATGTCTTTTGCCACAAAAATGTATTGCATCTTTATACAGTTATATGTTTGTCTATTCTTTGGTAGATTTGTTATTCAAAAATGTTTTAAGATAAAAGAATAATAATTATAAAATACACAAAAGTACAGAGAGTTACCATAAAACAACTACAATTATAAAAACATTGTTAACATTTTGATGCACAATGTTCCACATAAACATGTGAAGATAAATATATGCCTGTGAATGTAGGAATTTTGTGTATTTATCTGTTTTTGAGAATAAAAGGTATTAATCTTCATGCATTTTATTCTTTTAGGGTATTTCAAAACCTTTTCTCCATGCCATTAAGTATTTACCAATGCAATCCATCAACATGTTATTTGACCTTATGAAAATAACATCATTAATTTAAAAACATAAAATCACAAAATCAATATATATGAAGATTTCTAATATATATGATATTAGAAATATTATTAGAAATAATACTATTAGAATATTAGCAGTGCTATGGATTGAATCGACGGCCTTACAGATACTAGGCAAATGTTCTATCACTGAGTTACATACTCAGCAGCCCTTAATATTATATAATTTAAAAAATATAACACTATACAATTACAAGCAAGGAAGTAGAAGATGCCATCAAGAGCCTTCCAACCAAGAAAAGCCCTGGACCAGATAGATTCTCAGCTGAATTCTACAAGACCTACAAAGAAGAACTAACTCCAATACTCCTCAAATTATTCCACGAAATAGAAAGGGAAGGAACCCTTCCAAACTCATTCTATGAGGCTAGTATCATCTTGATTCCAAAACCAGACAGAAACACGTCAAAAAAGAAAAATTTCAGACCAATATCTCTGATGAATATAGATGCAAAAATTCTTAATAAAATTCTGGCAAATCACATACAAAAGCATATTAAAAAAATAGTGCACCATGATCAAGTGGGGTTCATTCCAGGGATGCAAGGTTGGTTCAACATACGGAAATCAATAAATGTAATCCATCACATCAATAGACTTAAAGATAAGAATCACATGATTCTATCAATTGATGCAGAGAAAGCTTTTGACAAAATACAGCACCTCTTCATGTTCAAAACACTAGAAAACGTAGGGATAATAGGAACATACCTCAACATTGTTAAAGCAATCTATGCTAAGCCTAAGGCCAATATCATCCTAAATGGAGAAAAATTGGAAGCATTCCCTCTAAAAACTGGAACAATGCCCTCTCTCACCACTCTTATTCAATATAGTCCTTGAAACTCTAGCCAGAGCAATTAGACAGATGAAAGAAATTAAAGGGATACGAACAGGAAAAGAAGAACTCAAACTATCATTATTTGCAGAAGACATGATTCTATACTTAGAGGATCCAAAAAATTCCACCAGAAAAATTCTAGAACTGATAAATGAATTCAGAAAAGTTGCAGGATATAATATCAATATCCATAAATCAAATGCATCTCTATACATCAGCAATGAGTCTTGAGAGAAATTAGGAAAACTACTCCATTCACAATAGCTTCCAAAAAAATAAAATAATTGGGAATCAATCTGACAAGAGTGGTGAAAGACTTCTACAATGAAAACTACAAGACACTAAAGAAAGTAATTAAAGAAGATCTTAGAAGATGGAAAGACTTCCCATGCTCTTGGATGGGCAGAATCAATATTATTAAAATGGCCATACTGCACAAAGCACTATACAGATTCAATGCAATCCCAATTAAAATCCCAAAGGCCTTTCTTATAGAAATAGAAAAGGTAATCATGAAATTCATTTGGAAAAATAAGAGACCCAGAATAGCCAAAGATATCCTGAGCAAGAAGAGTGAAGCAGGAGGCATCACAATACCAGACCTTAAACTTTACTACAAAGCTATAGTAACAAAAATGGCATGGTACTGGCACCAAAATAGACATGTAGACCAATGGTACATAATAGAAGACACAGAGACTAACCCACATAAATACAGCTATCTCATACTAGACAAAGGTGCCAGAAACATACATTGGAGAAAAGATAGCCTTTTCAACAAATGGTGCTGGGAAAACTGGAAATCCATATGCAGCAAAATGAAACTAAACCCCTATCTCTCACCATGCACAAAACTCCACTCAAAGTGGATCAAAGACCTAGAAGTTAGACCAGAGACACTGCATCTAATTGAGGAGAAAGTAGGTCCGAATCTTTATCATGTTGGATTAGGCCCTGAATTCCTTAACAAGACTCCAAAAGCACAAGAAATAAAAGCCAGAATCAATAAATGGGATAGACTTAAACTAAAAAGCTTCTTCTCAGCAAAAGAAACTATCAATGAGGTGAACAGAAAGAGCCTAAATTCTGGGAGCAAATTTTTGCTACACGCACATCAGATAGACCACTGATCTCCAGGATATATAAAGAACTAGATAGAGCACTGATCTCCAGGATATATAAAGAACTCAAGAAACTTAACACCAAAAAAACAAACAACCCAATCAATAAATGGGCTAAGGAGCTGAATAGAAACCTCTCAGAAGAAGATATACAATCAATAAACAAATATATGAAGAAATGTTCAACATCTCTAGCCATTAGAGAAATGCAAATCAAAACTACCCTCAGATTTCATCTCACTCCAGTCAGAATGACAGCTATTCAAAATACCAGCAACAAGAAGTGCTGGCGAAGATGTGGTGAAAAAGGCACATTCAAACATTGCTGGTGGGATTGCAAACTGGTACAACCAATCTGGAAAGCAGTATGGAGATTTCTTAAAAAACTTGGAATGGAACCACCATTTGATCCAGCTATTCTTCTCCCTGGCCTATACCCTAAAGACTTAAAAACAGCACACTACAGTAAAGCAGCCACTTCAATGTTTATAGCAGCACAATTCACAATTGCAAAGCTGTGGAAGCAACCCAGATGTCCTTCAATAGAAGAATGGATAAAGAAACTGTGGTACGTATACACAATGGAATATTATTCAGCAGTAAAAGTGAATAAAATTATGGCATTTGCAGGTAAATGGATGGAATTGGAGAACATTATGCTAAGTGAAGTAAGCCAATCCCAAAAACCCAAATGCCAAATATTCTCTCTGATTAGCGGATGCTGATACATAAGGGGGGTGGGAATGGGGAACATAGGAGGAATGGAGGAACTCTGGATGGGGCAGGAGGGAGGAGGGGGGAGGGAAAAGGGAAGGAGTGTATTAAAGATAGTTGAATGAGATGGTCATCACTACCCTAGGTGCATGAATGAAGACACAAATGGTGTGACTATCTGATTTGCAACCAGAGAAATGGAAACATTGAGCTCTATATGTGTACTATGACTTGAAATGCATTTAAATAAATTAATTTAAAAAAAATAAATAAAATATGCCACTAGGATTCCTTTTACAAAAGGTTTTGTGCATGATCATGTTTATCTTCTTACCCCTAACACTAAAAGGATAATGATTGTATTAAAAATCAGAAACATTAAGGATTTTATTAATGAAAAACTGACCTTCAGAAAGGTTATAGTAGCGTACCCAGAAGTAGCAGTGACTGAGATACTCTTAGACATACATGTACGTTAAAATTAGTTCAAAACAATATAATTCTCATAATGTGTCCTCAAAATGTGTCTAAAAATAGTTAGCTTATATTTCATCATTACTCATTCCATGCTTTCCAAAGTTTTATAACAAATGCTTTTTTAAAATACATTTTAAAATTGATTCAAGTTTTCTTTAATCTAACGATGAGCAAAATGCCAAGTAAAACTTTGAGTTATGGATTGTTCTTATATTATACAAAAAAGTTGAAATGCAAAAGAACATAAATAATATGTTACCTGCTGCTAGTGTAGTTGATATTGTATTGATGTGAAGACTTGAAATGGGCCAGGAGTAAAATAAAACCATACCAAATATATCATAATCATTAATCTTATTTTCTTTCTTATCTTAATGAAGAAACAAAATTCAAACATCTTCCAAACTAATCAAAGAAAACTCAGATTAAAAATATGATATATAAATCTAAATTTTCTTGGGAAGAATATAATTTTTAAGAGTCAAAAACTCCAGCAAAACTCACAAGGGAATCAGGATTTTGACTAGAAGAAAATAGGAAGTGTAAGTTTAGAATACCAGCATAAGAACAAAATGAATTCAATAAATATGAATGTACAAACTCCCTTATTAAAAAGTCCTCATAATATGTCTGAAGAATATCCAGCGATGTTTCATCATTACCCATCCCGTGTTTCCCAATTTTCATGAGAAATGTTTTATAAAAGATGCATTTTAAAATTGATTCAAAAATTTCTTTTTTTTTTTAATAATTAAGAAAAACAGGAAAGGAAGGAGGATGGAGCTTGTAAGGGGAGAAAAGAGTATTCTATCGGTCTTTAAAAAAGAATAAACAGACTCCTTCTTCCTAAAATCTGAGATTTAGGAGCAATAGACGTAAAGTGAAGAAGGGATGATGTAGTTTCCTAATTTATTTGTTGACCTGAGGATTCTGAGAATTGCTCACTTTTCTTTCTGAAAAGCAAACAGGAGACCCTTTATCTCCCAGGGTCTCTGACTCTCTTTTGGATGGGTGGTGCAACTTCCTTCAAAGTCTGAGTGTGAAGAGGCCTAGGTAAACTAAGTCTGTCACTTTTTCACTCACTCTTGTGCTTTTAGCTTTTTCTAGAGGTGGGAAGGGAGTGGAGAGGGGGACGGATATAATAAATTATGACTTATTTTTCTCAAGAAAGTTATGGCAACATATGTGTATACTTTTATGTACAGCATGCAGTACTTACAAAGATCTACCAAGAAAACTTAGTTCAAAATCCCTTTAACCTACTTTTCTGCTGATTCTAAAAGACCTAGAAGCATCTGACCATTAACCTTGGTTCAATTAGGTAATAAGTTATAATTGGATACTCCTTGGGATACCTTGGATACCTTGAACATTCCTTTCCTTTGAGGAAATAATCCACTTGTAAGCAAAACCCTTTCTTTACTGACTTGTAAAAATCGAAGGACCCAGTTGGCAGAGTTTTGAGAGTCCACTGCATAAGACAGCTAAAACCAATGTGGTAAAATTGGAAAATCATGGAACAGTGTTTTAAGAAGTAAATAAAGATAGAAAACAAAATTCCATCTTACTTTTAGGTATATCTTACTCTAAAATTTTTGCCTCCAGAAAGATCAAGGGAAAGAAGCAGTGGGTGGAGAAGGAGAAGGAGAGGAAGGGGAAGGAGAGGAACTGGGGTCTAAACTAGAACATCCTATAATCTATGTTTTGTTATTATGTCAAAACAGATTTACTGTCATGTATAACTAAAAAGAATCAATAAAAAGTAAAAATAAAAATTTTGCCTCTATCACGAGCAGTGCTATTAATAATTACTTGAGGCAGATTGTCTTTAAATGCAAGCATATATTCCATCACACCAATCACCAAATATAAACAATTAATGAAAAAAGTGTTGAGTGTGCTGGCACACCCCAACTGCATTCAGTGAGCACTAATTAAACACTATAAGGAAGTCACACTATCCTAGGGCAAATAAACACTACAAACAATTCACACAATCCTAGGGCAACCACGAGCCCCAAAATACCTCAGGTGCCATGCGACTTCTCTTAGCCAAAGAGCAGACATTGTCTTTGTCTGGTAGTTCTCTTCAGCCAATGGCTGGATGTCAGGGAATGGTGGAGTTGATCCAGGGATGAACAGTAAGGCGACCAGTCTCACTGATGTCCTTGGAGCAAAAGCCCACAATGTGATAGGACACGCAATTTAAATACAGTTCCAAGTTGGTGGTGTAAGCTAGTGATTGGTTACTCCCAGTTAAAGTCAATGTCCATTAGTAATGTCCAGTGAGATGATGTAATTGCAACTGGACATGTTCTTTGTGAATGTCCATGGTGTTGTGCTCTCTATCCATTGTAACCAGTCATTGCTAAGCATGCCTACGGCTAGGACCCCTTACAACTCCTTTATCGATTGCAAACAGATGTGACTAAGCATGTCAATGGCTGCTGTTCCTTATGACCAGCAACTGAGTTCCAGCATGTCCAGGCATGTCTATGGCATATACTCCTTACAGCCTCCAAAATTAGGCTTAAAAGAAGGAATGTACTGCTGACTTTAGCATGTAACTAACCAATCTAGAGAAAAAGATACTGACTAAGAGGTTCACACATTCAGGATCTCATCACACTTTATGGAGCAAAATTTCTGGGCTCATATTCTTGAGATTTGGTGGAACAATACATTCAAAATGAAAAGAGGAAAAAAAAAAAAAACTGGAATGAAGAAAGTCCAGGAACAACTTCTCTCATTTCCTTCACTTGCCAACTCTCCTCTTGTCCTAGGAAACAAAGAGCTGCTACTCCTGAGGACTTTTGGAAAATATAGACTTCTGGAGACTGAAAGATTCTTAGTATTTTGGTATCTCCATTCTTTTTAGTCTCACATCATTTTTGATGCAAGATAAGGCAGTGTAGTAGGGGTATAATAACTTGAGATATGTATCTTTCCTGCTCAGTTCTGTTAAAGAGAAGTCTTAAAGTTGTTTTCAGCATTTAGGAATAATCTAGATGGCATGCAGAAGCACAGAAAACAGCTTGAGATAACTTTTGTATATTGTTGACAGAAATCAGAAAATGGAGCTGGGCGTGGCGGCGCACGTCTGTAATCCCTGCACTTTGAGAGGCTGAGACAGGAGAATCGCGAGTTCAAAGCCAGCCTCAGCAGCAATAGTGAGGCACTAAGCAACTCAGTGAGACCCTGTCTCTACATAAAACACAAAATAGGGCTGGGGATGTGGCTCAGTGGTCCAGTGCCCCTGAGTTCAATCCCTGGTACCAAAAAAAAAAAAAAAAACACAAAATAGGGCTGGGGATGTGGCTCAGTGGTCGAGTGCCCCTGAGTTCAATCTCCAGTACCAAAAAACAAAAACAAAAACAAAGAAATCAGAAAATGGCCTTGGAAAGGTTATGGGCTATCTACAATTGAAAATTCTCAGCTAACTTGGTAATCAAGAAGACAACAATCAACAAAGGTACTTCTCTACATTTCAACTTTAAAATGGCAAAAAAGTCTAGTCCAGAAAGAAAAACAAAGATAAACTGCAAGATTTTAGCTGTGGGTTAGATGTGAGATAAACACAAGTCAAGTTCTGGCTATCCTGAGTCTTGCCCTCCCTTAGGAACAACTCATAAAAAGAAGACTCAACACAATAAAAATTAAAATTCTATGCTTACACACATCTTATGTTATCAGTTTCCAGCCACAAGTAACTCTGTTTAATATGTGTGAGTTATTCTTTCTGTTTTTATAGATAAGGACGTGTAATTTTGAAATAGGGTAGGGATCTTGAAACTGAAAGTTGAGCAAATATACAAATTAATTAAGTTAAAATTAGTGCTCTGAGACTCAGTCTCCAAAATTATTGTCTATGTGGAAAAGTCACCTTCTAAACACACAATTAAAAATAATTCTTACACTAAACTTTCATTGATTAAAGAATGGAAAAATCTTATGTAATTATTTTGAAGGTTGAATATGGGATGTGCCCAGAATAGTTATGTCTGTATAAATGAGAAATGTTTTAATATTTTGATTCTAAGATAAATTTCAACACAATAAAGCAAATTCTGTTAATACTTTGGCTAGATGTTAAAGCATAACTTTGTTTTTCAGAAGAAACTTCTATTCTTTGAGCTCCCAAATGGAAATTGTTAGCATACTAAAACCCTGATAAATTATAATTCTCATCCTGGGTTTCTATTCTACAAATTTGAAAAATATGAACTTAGTGACTGAAAATGAACAGTCAAATCAGATTTTCCCCCAGGTTTCCTTTCATGTGTAAATTCTTATGTCCCTGTATTTAGATATTTTAGAGTAATATCTAAAGTGACTTATTAGAGTAGAAAATATGATGAGGTTGGTTTTGTCTGGTCCCATATCTGTTTACACTGGTGGCTACATTCTCCATCCTGCCATGCACTGGAATTTCTGTATCTCTGAAGCCTTTTCCAAGGTAAAAGCCAACTAATCCTGTCTGCTCAGTCTGTTCAACCCCCCTAAGTACTAGTGTCAATCTTCAGCATTCTTGGTTATAACCATTATTATAGACAGCTTCATTTTTCGACAATGTATACTATCAGCTAGAATTAACAGAAATCTCCATATTATGTATTTAAACCAAGGAAATACTGAGATATAAATATTTGCAAATATTTGTAAATATTTGTAAAATAATTTCAAAATTTAAACTAATTACAATAAAAGTCCCTTTATATCTTATTTTTGTGATTTGTGAATATTATTCTAAAATTTATCTTGGTAATTATCAGGCTGCAATAGATATTTGAAATTATGAATTTAGAATGATGAAAGGCATAGGGCACTTTGAGATAATAATAATTAAATCAGTTATGGCAGACCATGGAAATTAGTGATGGAAAAATTGATATGAGATTATTTAATAAAATTTAATAAAAATTTAATTATTATTAAAATTTAATTATTTAATAAAAATTTATAATTAAAAATAAAATTATTTTTAATACAAACTGACAAAAATCAAAATTAGTGAGGAAAGAAGAAATAATTTAATAATATGTTAAAATGTTTGCTTGGTAATATGGAAAAGAAATCTCATTTTACACAAACCACATAACAGGTACAAAAACAACTGTGTAATAAATAAATCATTCAAATGTAAGATGTCAAATGAAATGCTAATTTAATAATCCAATGAAGATATGCTGATCCTAAGAATACAGCAAGATACCCATAAAACACTACAGGACTTTATGCACATGAGATTAAAGGATCCTTGAATCTCTTCGGGGAGGTTGAATATGAGGATGAGACAATGTGGGAAGTGCAAAACCCTCCAAATTAGTGGCACATGTTGACAGAAGGGGTGCACCAGTTTTCCTCAAGAGGCCAGGATCGAAGATGAGTGACAATTCAGTGAGGTAACTTCCTTCCTTACTGAGCTCCAAGAGAGCCTATTAGTTTGCATTTAATGAGGTTTGCATCAGATTATTTAAGGACACACAGGTCTAACATGTTGACAATTTCATGCTTCTATCAAGAATAGGTATCTGAAGGATTAATGTACTTAAACCAGTACATTCATATAACTAGCACATCAGAATCCCTAGAGTTTTGAAACCAGGTGGCTCTAATTTACCATCATTTTCCACCCTTTAGTGAAATACCACATATCGGTAAACATTGACAAGACATTCATTACGCCTAGAGACCTAGAAACAAATTAAAATGTTTTTCTAATACCCATTTACTCTAAGCAATTTCGTCATATATAGCAATTACCACATTGGCACTTAATGGTTTTAGTTTGATTTGGGAATATTTGTGGTTTTTATTAAAAAACATTATTTTCAGCTTTTTCCTTGGGTGGTTTATTTCTCTAGTTTTGTGGAGAACCCTTGAAAAGTTTCATCTGCCTAAACACTCCCATAGTTCTGTGAAGAAATGCAAAGGTTTTGTCACAATTACCTGGTGCTTTTGATGTCATGCTGACTTCCTCAATGTGTTAAAGAGTGTTTTGTGACTATATTCAGACAAGATGTCAGACACAGATTTTTAGATCCATTACATATCTAAGAGAAGATAAGATCATTAAAGGAAAGGACATTAGACAGAACCTTTACAAAAACAAGATTTATGAAGTGTCCATAAATCATCCATGTGAAAATTATAGTGGTGCTGGTAATAATGCTGCACCTGGTAGGAAGTAAACCTGATGAATTACAATCTCTTAGTTCCTGGACACTACATTACAAAGAAACAACAACAACACAACCAAAGACCTTTCAGGTTCATTCTTCGATATACTGAAATATGAGAGTCACTCAGTTACCAGATTGGTAAAGAAGAAAGAACCTGCAACTAGTCTTAAAAGAAGCAGAAAGAAGATTGGGAGAGAGAGAGAGAAAGAATTCAGAAGATATTCATTTCATTTGTGAATCAAGAAATCAATGATAGTAGAAATGAAGAAAGGAATGAAATAATGAATTCACTCATATATATATATATATATATCAATATTCATAAAACTTCAGACACTGTTGAAAGAATTATACATTGCATTGAGAGCATAATACCTATTCAGAGATATGACAGTTTCCAACTTCCACTGAAATCATATTTTAATGTGGAAATCATGTGCATATATTGTAGGAATAAAAGGAAAATAACCATAAACAGAAATTCAGAAAAACATAATTATGTCAATTCTTTCTTGTAAGCATGACACACTTTAGCAGATTATGAAAGACTTGACCACAAACAAGAAAATGGACAGATAAAATGATGAACTGAAAGCTTCTCCTATAAGCTCTCAAAGGCCAAATGTGTATCTCTTAGCTAAAAATAGCCATAGTGAAAATATTTAGATCTTAGGAATGGAAAATACTATGAATCAACCTCTCATCTTATCACTATGCCTAAAATGGCAAATATCTGTCCCCAAAGGTGAAGAGAGATGAAAAGAAATTCAGAGAACTATTAGAGTTTTGGGTAGGCCAGAGTTTTCTTAGGAGCAAAGATAAAGATTAAAGACATAACTACGTAAAGTCTAGCCAAGCAAAACTTAAGGGGAAACATGATAATTATCTGGAAATGTGTGCAAAGGAGTAAACACCATGACAGAAGGATCATAGCATAGTTCCAGGCATTCAACAAGGATCAAAGTGACTAACTTTAGTGTAATTCCGCAAAAACTAATTAAAACTGTAAAATTTTAGAATGTAAAAAAGTTACTAAAAGTCAGTTGCTGTAATAATATCTAGGGGCATTGAAAACAGTGCCAGAAATATCTGCATTTTATAGAGAATAATTTTACTACAACATAGAAACTAGAAGAGCTAATAAAATTTGAGTAAAAGATGTTTTTGCTATTCTGTTCATATTTTGATATTTATTGCTGTTAATTTATGAAATCTAAAGTATTTTCCTATAAGAAGAGTTATTTATATCCAAATCATTGGTACATATTTGATATAATAGAATCCTGAAAGATGTAGACATTCTGTATTTTATGTGAAGAATTGTCAACTATTTTTAATATACAAACTTTTCAGTTTGAAAACTGCAGTAACATATTCAGAAATTACAAAGAGGAAAAAAAATGTCCATTTTTACAATTGCAATTAGGAAAGGAAGACTAATTCCTGGAATACTCTCACCCTGAAGGCCCATGTATCTAGTATGCTTAAATTGAATTATGTCCAGTTCCTCTCACTTCTTAGAAAGAGCATATAATTTAAAGATACAGAAAAATCCCATTTCAGGTTTAGTAGGACTTATTTTGTATTCATTCTCATACTTGAATTGCTATGACTATGTCAAAGGAATCAATATATTTAGGGCTGAATGAAATTTCTTTATAATGTTTTCCATGGACTGAGCTATTTCTTAGAACAATTGGGAACCATTATGCAGCTATACACAGAGGTTTTATAGACCTTTTGTTGAAACTTTAAAAATGTAATGTTACATAAGGGAGTTTGATATGCCAATTTTTTTGATAAAAGTTCTTTACATTTTAATATTGTGTAAGTATTATGCATAACTTGGCTAGTTCACTGTCATGACCATAACCTCTAAATAACTCGGACTTTTTCACAAACCATAGTACCATGAATTTCAGAATTTATAATCTGTTTTGTCTGAGGAGTATATGTATTTTACTGCAAGTTGTAGCATTGCTACATTTCATAAGATAGCCTTTATTGAAGATTTTGTCGTTGCTTCATTCTTTTCAGTAATAACTGGTTTCATTGAAGAGTGTATTATGGTGTATTATTAACCCATTTGCTCTTGGACTTCCCTCCCACCTATCTTTCCTTCTGCCTCTTTAAGCTGTCAGTCCATTGTATTCAATGGAGCATCAGAAAATACCATGTTCTTTCAGCAAAACAGCAGGTGTGCATTTATGAAGCATATCTGATATATTCAGCAACAGTCAACAGATTAATGTCACTGCTCACAATACTTGTTAGGAGAAAGGGAGAAACAGTGATATAAATATAAAACTCCTATTTATTTCACAAATTTAAAGACAAGTTTAGAAAATGTGTGAAATAGTCATTCTAGATTCCTTAATGACAGCCAGTATCACTTTTTTCAGCCTAGATTCTAGGCTCATTTTGGTTTTAAAAGATACTAATTAATTTTTCATTTTCCTGAAAGAACACAATATTATGAATGAGGCCAAAGATAAATATACATAAAATTTAGATTTAGAAGATACAAAAATTCACTGTCCCTTTCTATTTGTATGAGCTTCTACAATTCTCATATAAATTATGCAATTGGATATTTCCTCTTTCCTTGTTTCATTCATTAAAATAATTGCAATATGATATTCAGATGAAAAACATTTATGAAGAAGCATAGAAACTTTAAACATGAGAATATAGAAGTTGAAATACTCATTTAAATATTCTCACATTTTAAGAATAACATGTTTAAAAAATTAACATTAAATTATGTTGGATATTATGGTAAACTGATGTAATTTATGGTTCTAGGTAATAGCCTTCCTGCCTATGCAATGTGACTTCACTAACCCCTCACTTCAAGAGGTGGAGTTCCTTCCTTTCTTCCTTCCTTTCCTACTTACCTTCCTTTGAATCTGAGCTGGGTTTAATTCTGACTTTGGCTTATACAATAGAGAGGTAAGAATGTGCTCTTTGTTTTTTTGTTGCTGGGGATTGAACACAGAGACACTTAAGTGCAGAGCCACATCCCCAGCCTTTTTTACTTTTTTTATTTTGAGACAGGGTCACACTAAGTTGTTTAGGACCTAAGTTGCTGATGCTGGCTTTGAACTTGTGATCTTTCTAAGCCTCCTGAGTTTCTGGGATTACAGGCCTGCCCCATTGCGCCCAGTGGGTTTGCTATGTCTAAGCCCAGGTCACATAGACTTTATGTGATACTCTTTCCACTGGATTCCTGTCTTGGTCCTGGAAAGTCTGCATTAGCCCACAGGAGGATGAGAGAATACATGGAGAATAGTTGATGCCCTAGCGTACAAACCTCAGAAGCCAGGTCAAGATCATCAGAGCCTTTCCTATGTCAATAGGAATGCCTACCAACCAACAGATTAGTGCAAAACAATAAGTTGTCCTAAGTAATTATATTTTGGCATACTTTTTAATTTAATAACAGTTTACTGATACAAGACTGCATATAAATCTCTCAAATTGTCTACTCCCAGAGCAATGCCAAGGTCTTCTTTTCACATACAGAAAAGTAATGTTAAAGTAGCTATAATAATGTGAAGAGACATATACACCAGGATTTTTTAAAAATTTCACCTGTGTCTCCTAACCACCAAATTCTATACCTTAAAGCTCCACTCATACCAAAGTCCAATCCGGTTCCAGTCTGCATACTTTCCCTCAACTTTTATGCCCACAGATTTTGCCTTATAAACCCTAGAACACTAAGTCTGTCAAACTAGAACTATCCTCTGAAGACAGGATGGAGAAAAATGAAATAAATAAAATGATTCCAAAAGTCATTTAGCAAGCAAAGAAGGGTAAAAGATAAAGGACTGCCTGTCCCGTATTTCCAATACAAATGCTTTACTTACTTCGGTCACTTTTGACTCAACTAAGCAACCAGTTCATGTTTATTCTCCCACTCATCTAGGTATCATTTAGAATAATACCGTATAAATTATCTTAATTGTGATGTTTATTTTAGGTAGTCACAAAAGGAAGCATTAGAAAAAGGGAGCATAAGATTGAAGATCAAAAAAAGAAAGTGTTAGGAATTCTAGAATCCCAGGTTCTGGTAGAGCCTGTTTTATTTCTCTATTTTTACTTTATAAAGCTGGTCTCCTTTGTTTAGTATAGCAAAATCTCAAAGATGTATTTGTTCTTTCCCTAATACTCCTGAGCTTATCTTTATTCCTTTTTTCTTTAGACTTTCTTCCTAGAGTGTATTCATATTTAATTGCAGTTTAGGATGTGTTTAAATTGCTATTTTCCTTTTTAAAAAATCAAAACCTTGGGGAACTTTTATAAATTGCACAACTTTGACAAACTGTTTTTAACTATCTTTTTAAAAAATTCATTTTATTTCTGTACAGTAAAAGAGAAAATGGTTTTAATTTTTAAAACACAGACATAGCTGTACAAACCAAACTCACACCTTAATGAAGGTAAAGGCACTTGTACCTACCATTTAGATTAAGATATACAACTTGGTGAGCTACTCCAGGAGCTTCCTCATATACCTTCCTGCCTTTCTGTGAAGGTAATATTATCATGACATTTATAATATTATGGTTTAGATCTGAAATGCTCCCAGAAGCTCATGTGTTGAAAAATTTGTCCCCTAATGCAGCAAGGTTCAGAGATGGAGCTGTTAGACAACAGTTGGATCATGAGGGTTCTGATCTCAGATCTCAATCGATGGATTAATCCATTGATAGTTGAATGGACTACTGGGAGCTAGATCCTAGTTGAAGGAAACAGGTCACCAGGAGCAAGCTCTGAAAAGGTTTATTTTGTCCCCACCCCCACTCTCCCACTATTCTCTTTCTCCCTCTCTTTCTCTTCTCTCCAGCTGTGATGAGCTTAACAGTTTTCTTCCAGCATGCCCTTTCATCATGATGTTTCTGTCTTGGAGCCAGCTGATGATGAACTGAACTCTGAGACCAAGGGCCAATTAAAACTTTTCTCTTCTAAATTGTTCTTGTCAAGTATTTTGGTCATAGTGACAAAAAGCTGACTAAGCATATATATAAGAATTGTTTTCTTACGTCTCTTTAGGTTTTAACACACATATGTGAATATCCATAAACTACAATTTATTCTCCTTCATTTAAAATACATTTTTAAGGCTCCATGAACTTATTTCTCCTATCCTTTTCTATTGCTTATATTTCAGCTCTTGACTAACCTGTATACATTCCTACATTGTAGGTTTTGCTGATTTGATAGCAATGGAACAATTCAACATATTGCTTTGTCTTCTGTATTTTACAAAATTAGCAGCCTGGATTCAGAATTTTTATGAGATGCACATTTAATCTGTTAGTCAAGGTTACAGGTGATGGTTTTTTAGCAGGAAATACAAAGCATCTGGTTGTCTTTCTGTGTGTTTTATGTCAATAGCAGTTAATGTTCAAAGCCCAGATTTATTAATTTATATATATGGAAAAACGGTGATAATTCTTTTGTTTCTCTTTCTATATTGGATGACAAACTTTTATAAAATAGAGAGAATAGATGTATAGATGATAGCTAGATACACACATACATACATACTAGATATATGTCCTAATGCTTCTATATTTCCAGTTAAAAAATTAACATCTAGTACAACAAAATTAGAAAATATTCGGCTTGGGGCTGGGGCTATAGCTCAGTGGTACAGCACTTGCCTAGCATGCGTGAGGCACTGGGTTCAATCCTCAGCACCACATATAAATAATAAATGAATAAAAAATAAAGATCTATGAACAACTAAAATATTAAGAAAAAGAAAATATCCGGCTTGATATCTCTCTTTCGTTTCTCACAAAGAATATTCATTGCCATAGACACAGTAGATAACCAAATTATAACTTCTTACATTGATTATCTTATCTCATGTTGCTCAGATAATGGCAATAATAATACTACCACCAACAGTATAGTTACCGAGAAGAACTAAAAGTTTTCTTTAGCTCCTGTTCTTTCCAAATTAACTTATTTTATACTGACATTTTTATACTACACTATGCATACAGCAGCTGCACACTATATATTTCATTCTTTCCCTTTGAACTCTTGTTTAATCTCAATTATACAATTAATATATTTAATGCTCACACAAATCCTTATGTTGTAGTCAATTTGGTCCTCTGAAGCACATTCTACAATAGATTCTGAGAAAGGTTGCATGGCATCAATTTTCTTTGGGTTAGCACTTTATAACCTTTACAATTGAAAGTCATTTCTGTTAGATATAAACTCCTTGGCTAGCATATTTTTCTTGAATATCTTAGACATCCTATTCCGTCTTAATCTGTAATGAAGCATTGCTCTCAGAGTCCAATGACAGCTGAATTTTTGTTGGATTATATTTCACTGGCTACTCTTGCCTAAATATCTAAATAATTTTTCATTTTTTAAAAAGTCAAGACTTTATTAAAATATGTGTTGAAATGAGAGGCTCAGGGTGAATATTCTCATACATACATTGTAAAATTTACACTCCTTGAGAAGACAAACAAAATTTAAAAACTTTTAGCTAGATTGACCAAAGTAAAAGAGAATTCAAACTTCTCAAATCAGAAATGAAAGAGTAGACATTATCATCAACCTCAAAGAATTAAATGAGGTTAATAAAGAAATATTATTAAAAGTATATAACAACAAAATATATAATGAGATGGGAAAATTCTAGAAGGAAAAACAATTATAGAATTTGACTCAAAAAGAAGCCGACTCAATAAGAAAAGATCCATAGCAAGTGAAGATATTGAATTAGTAATCAAAATTATCAAGAAAGAAAATCTCAGGTCTTGATGGCTTTACCTTCAATTGTACCATGTATTTTAAAAATTAATACCAATTAACAGTTAGTTCTTCATAAATTCTTCCCCAAAATGGAAGCAAACACCCCACTCAGAGCTGAAAAGCCAGTTTTAAATGGATGCTAACACCAAAGACAATCACAAGAAAACTACAGACAAGTAACTCTCATGAATATGGGTGCAAAAAGACTAAAGAAAACACTATCAAAATAAACTGAATAACATACTAAAATAATTATACACCATGATTAAATGAGACTTATCCCAAGAATGCAAGGTTGGTTCAACATTTGAAAACAAATTAGTATAATATATCATACCATCAGAATAAAAACCCAAATCATATGATCATCTTAATAGAAACAGGAAAAACAGTTGAAAATGCTTAATAACTTTCCATGATAAGAACTCTCAACAAACTATCATTAAATGGGATATTCTTTATCTGATCAATGAATCTTTGAAACATAATACTTAATGGTGAAAGAATGAATTATTTGCTCTTTAGATTGGGAAAGAGATTAAGGTGTCTACTTTTACAACATTTCCCCCAAAATATTACTAAAAATTCTAGCCATGATGATTGATCAATCTTTTTATTTCAAAAAGAAATAAAAGACATCTATGTTGGTAAGGAAGATGTAAAACTACATTTACAGAATACTATCTTAGTAGCTTTCCTCTTCTATGATAAAATAATAAGATAATCAACTTAAAAAGAGGAAAGATTTATTTTGGCTCATGGTTTCAGAAGATGGAATGCATGATCACTTGACTATTGTTTTGGCCTTGTTGCAAGGTAGAACATCATGCGGATGAACACATGGTATGGCAAAGCTACTCACCTCATGGTAACCAGAGAGCAAAGAAAGTGGGAGAGAAGGAACCAGCAACTCAATATTTCCCACAAGGGCATGCCCCCAATGACCTAATTTCTTTTTACTAGACTCTATTCTTTAAATGTTCCATGACCCCTCAGTGGTGCCATAGACTGGTGATCAAGCCTTTGACACATAAACTGTGGGTGATACTTAAGATACAAACCATAACAATGAAATAGGCTTATATCAACTAAAACCCCCTAAAAACTGTTATAATTATTTCAGCAAGATTGAAAAACATAAGATTAATATAAAAATATGAATCTCACTTGCAAATATTTATGGATTTTTCAGTAGACAATCAGGAGATGAAATTAAGAAAAAAATTCAATTTAGAATAGTACCAATAGTAAACTAGTCATGAATAATAGAACAAAACAACTGCAAATCCTACACTCTGAAAAGCAATATTAAAATATTGTTAAAATGAACTAAAAACCTAATTAGAAAAATATTATATATTCAATAAAGAGAACACTTTACATATTTAAGACAGTAATACTTCCCAAACAGTTGCAAAGCTCTACAGATTTAATGGAATCTCTATCAGAATCTCACCTGACATTTTTGTAGATGTGCTGCTTCTAAAAGTCATATGGAATTGCAAGGGTCCAAAATAAATGCACACATCCCCCAACATATACACAGAGTGAAGAAGAATAACAAAGTAGAATGACTAATATTTCCTGAATTCAAAAAGTAGGACAAAGCAATGACAATTAACAGTGTGAATCTGATACATGGATAGAGATATGAATCAGTGGAATAGAATTTAGAGCCCAGAAATAAAAACACACATGTAATGGTGTACTGATTTTTAAAAATGGTTTCAAAGTCATCAGAAATAGTCATCTTTCTAAGAAACTAGGTTAAGTCAACAGTGTAGCTTCATGCAAAAAATGAAGTTGGATCCTATGTCACACATATATAAAAATTAACTAAAGAAGTCATGTGAATATAAGATAAAAAGCTTCTAGAAATATAAACAATTGCATAAAAACATAAGGATAAATCTTCCTGATTGTAAATTTTGTGAAAAAATTCTTTATATGACTCCCTCAAAGGAGTAAAATGAGAAAAAAAAATAGAAAAAATGGACTTCACACACACACACACACACACACACACTTTTGCCTCAAAAGACATCATTAAGAATGTGAAAATTAAACTTACAGATAGGAAGAAACATTTCTAATTCGTATATCTGATAGACTTGTATCCAGAATACATAAAAGATGCTGGATAACTCAAAAATAAAAAGACAAATAGTCCAGTTTTTAAAACAAGCAAAGGACTTACAAAGACATTTCTCTAAGTATACAAATGACCAATGAATACGAGGAAGATGCTCAACATCATTAGTCACCAGGGAAATGGAATCGCACATCAAAGCCACAATGAAAAAATATTGCACGTCCACTAAAATAGCTAGTGTCAAAAAGTCATGAAAACAAGAATTGACTAGAAGGAATAAAAAAATGTTGCAGCCACGTGGGAAAATGGTCTGGCAATTCCTCAGATGGTTAATATGCTATGTGACCTACACATTCTATTCCTAGGTATATGCCCAAAGGGAATAAAAACATATGTCCACACAAAAATATGAACACAGATGTTTATAGCAGCATCATTTATATTTGCTGGGATAGGGAAACAACATAAATGTCTATCAAAGGGTGAAAAGGCAAAATATCACATATCCAGATAATTAAATATAATTTGGGTGTAAAAACTGAGAATCTTGGGGTGCCAGGGAAAAAAACTATTGTCTGAATGTGTCCTCTCAAATTTCATATTTTGAAACCTAATGTCCAAGTTGTAGTATTAGTAGGTAAAGACTTTGGTTTTTGGTTTTTTTTTAATATTTTTTTTTAGTTGTAGGCAGACAGAATATTTTATTTTTATGTGGTGCTGAGGATCGAGCCCAGGGCCTCACGCATGCAAGGCGAGCGCGCTACCACTGCGCCACAACCCCAGCCCCAGGTAAAGACTTTGAGAGGTGATTAGGTTATGAGAGCTCTACTATCATGAGACAGAATAGTGCTCTTATTAAAGAAATTCTATAAGGTAGACTCTTCCCTTTCACCATGTAAAGCCATGGGGAGAATGTACCTGTTATAAACCAGAAAGAACTGCACAATACACTGAAAATTCCAGTGCCTTCATCTTGGACTAAACAGCATCTGAAATTTTAGAAATAAATTTCTGTTCTTCACTTCATAGTATTTTGTTATAGAAGCCCATGCTGACCAAGAAAGTTACCTAACATTTGTATAAAATATCCAGAATAAAGAAATTTATAAAGACAAAAATCAATTAGTGTTTTCCTAGATCTGGGCAGGGGTCCATAGTTAAAGGATATAGGTTTTATTTTTTAGATGATGAGAATATTCTAAAGTTGACTTTGGTGACAATTTTGTGAGTATGCTAAATGATGCAAAAATTCATTATGTACATTTAATGGTGGAATAGCATAGTATATGACCTATATTCCAATAAAATTATCTGAAAAGGTTGATAAGTTTAAAAGGAAATGTACTCCAAAAGGAAAAGTTTGAGAGTTTCAGTTGATTTACTTGGTAGTTTCTGTTTTTCTTTTTATGTATATCTCTTGACTCCAATTTTATTATAGTATAGCTTTAATTGCATTTTTCTGGTGGCGTATGAAAATGATCACATTATACACCTATTTTAATTTTGATATCTTCCTTTGTAAAGTATCTGTTTAATTATACAATTTTGTTTTCTTAGAAATTCTTTACTACTCTGGAGGTAAATCCATTGTTTTAAGTATGTTTTACAAATATCTGCTTCCATTTTTGCTTGCCTTTACTCTCTGTACTAATGTATTTTAGCAAACACAAATCTTTATTTTAATATAGCCCATTTCACATTTTTTCTTTTTATGGCTAATGCCTTTAGTATTTTGTTTAAGAAAACTTTTCCCAGGCCAAAGTCAAGGAAATATTCTGCTGTTTTCTCTTTGAAACATTAATATTTTGTTGTCAAATTTAACGTTCAAAATATGTGAAATTTGAGATACATGTCAATTTTTTTCTTATTTCCATCTGTATATCCATTAGCTCAGTATTAATTTTGGAAAAATACCATATCACATTAAATTTCTAGGTCTCTTTAATCATAGATCAAATAATGTATGTTCACATCTATTCCTTGGCTTCTCTAGTTTGGATATTTAAGGAATATTTATTTAGGATACAATAGTGTTCCATAAGTAAGATTGATGTCATTGCTCAGGGCATCTATATCTTTTTTCATTTTCTTTTAACTAAATGTTCTTTCAGTTGCTACATCTATGAAGACTGTAATTGTTTATTTCTCCATATATTTTTGGCAATTTCTGCCTTGTGAATTGTAATTTTATTTATTTCTCAAATGTGCAAAATCATTTATGAATCATCTGAGCCTGAAGTTTTATTCATAGGAAAGCATTCAATTTCAGATATAACTTTAAAAATAAATATAGCAGTCTGTATATTTTGTATTTTTTCTAATTATTCTTATGTGACTTTTTTGGAAGTTGTACATTTTAAGATGAACGTCTATTCTAAGTTGCAAAATCAATTAACATGAGTATTTTAGTATCCTCATGATTTTTAAATTATCTTTAAGATGGGTAGTGATATCTTTTTTTTTTCATCCCTGACATTGTTGATTTCTTATCATTGATTTTTGGCCTATATTATTTTCTTTTAGACAATATAAATTTAAGGCTCAAAATTCCCTCCAGGGAGTCCTTTGGTTGAGTTTGGCAACTGTTACATGTACAATTTAATTATAATTCAGTTTTAAAATATTTTCCTATTTCCACTTTGATTTTTTCATTGTTCCTTGATTGTTTAGAAATGTATTGAATAATTTTGCAGCTTTGGGACTTTCTAGATTACTTTAATGTGGCCAAAGAATATACTTTAAAAATTTCAAGGAATTAAAAAATTCAAAGTATATTTTATGAACCAGCATATAGCAAATCCTAGTGATGTCTATCTGTGTATTTCATAAGAATCTATTTTCTGTCATTATTGGGTGCAGTATTCCATATTCTCCAATTACAATTAGTTCAATTGATTTTGGTGCTTTTTTCTTTGTATTCTTGTTGATGTTTGATTTTGTTATTGTCTTTCTTCTATCAGCTACTAAATGGTATGTTAGAACTTCAAACTATGAATGTGGATATCCACTCCATTTAGTTTTATAAAATTTTGCTTTACATATTTTGAAATGGTTACAGATGCATGCAAATTTTGAATCAAGATATCTTCTTCATGAGTTGATCAGTTCATCTTTCTAAAATGCCCTTCTTTAGGTCTACTTCATGGCATTTGTGTTGTGTTTGCAATGTTGGGAAAGCAGTTAAAAGTATACTCAAAAGAAGATGAACCCAAATTAGGATCAGTGTATTACACCAAGAATTCAGTTAGGATTCTGCTATTTTTGGAAGGAAAATTAAAATTACAACCTAAAGAAAATTAAGAGGTTGGAGAAGTCAGATATTGAAGATACTGTCTCAAGACCAAGAGATGTGTCAAGCCATCTTCTTGTGTTATTATTTGATTTGCCTAAGAATTGTGACTATGAAATAACAACTATAATTTTAACCAGGTCCTTCAGTGGAGAAGTTGAAGTCCTAGTGAAGTCAACTGCAAAACTTTTTGACAGAAAATTTGCACAGAAGGAGAAAAAGGAGAGTAGAAAGAGAAAGACAAAACAAGGAGAGAAAAAGAACAACCCAAATGAATGTGAAATATAAAAATCCATTAATGCATGAACAGATACAGTTCCTCAAAACAAACAAGGAAAAAAACACTTGTCAACAACAATAAAAAGATCAGAAAGAGGAGGAGAATAGGAAGGACAATAGAATTAACTGGACATAACTTTCCTACCTTGTATATGAATACATGACCAGGGTAACTCCACATCATGTACAACCACAAAAATAGAATACTAATTAGAATAAGTTATACTTCAGGTATGTATGATATGCCAAAATATTCTACTATCATGTATATATCAAAAAACAGATAATAAAAAAAGATCAGAAATAAATCCTATGCAGGTATTAGGATTCAAAAGTTGTTGAACAAATATTTTTAAACAAGTATATTTTACATTGTCAAAAACATATACTATGCAGGTATTAGGATTCAATAAAGTTGTTGAACAAATATTTTTAAACAAGTATATTTTACATTGTCAAAAATATAAAGTCATAACTCTCATTTCATAATATAAACTAAAATTATTATAAAATAATCAGAAATTGCATGTTAAAGTAAATTAAATTGTTAGCAATAAAAATATAGAGAAGATAACATTTTTAAAAATGTAATAAATGATATGCACTCATTAGTAGAATGAGGGTGAGAACTAAATGAAGTGTACAGTTTTTTAAATATCCTGCACAGTGCTACCAAGAAACAAAGAAGGAGGGTTAAGGTAGTGGAGGTTGAGAGGATATTTTATGTTGTACTCTATGTATTTTCCCAACTTTATATTGTTGTGTGTATTTCTTGTTACTTATGGATTTACCAGCTACATTATATTCTAGGAATGTAGTCCTGTGCATAAAAGGGCATCTTTTTGTGTTTCGATGAGTCTTAAACCACCCAAATTCAAATGTTATTTGTACCACATAAACATCTCTGAAATAACTACTAATGTGCCCCCAGATTGTTAAAACAAGATAAGGCCTACCTTCATGACTTTGATATTTCAGACTCCCTCTATTTCCACTGCCAACCTGTCTTGATTCTAATGGATTTTAGTAGGGTTTCTGACTTCCTGGTTCCATCAATAGGAAACCACAACAAAGTCATTATGATCTTGACAAAGTTGCAGATATTTCCAAGTATTCTTTCTCTTAATGAAATATACTTCACAACCTCAGCAGTAAGATTTGTGTTAGATGATGACTGGTTTGGCAACCAAAACTACGCTAAGGAATTAATGAAGAATAACAAAGGTTTAATTATTTTTTTGTGGATATTAAGAATCACACTTTGATTGACTTATAAGTGGTTGCCTCTTTAGCTGCAAAATGTACAATCTTTGTCTATATGTTCTATAGGTATTTCAAAAATATGTTTTCTTCCTATCATACTGCTTTCTTCTTTTATCTACCACTTCTGTTCATGCACAAATAAAATCAAGTACTTACCTAGCTCTGTTTCTTCCAAGGTTTTAGCAAGTTAGGAATTTTGCTATAAATTTCAAAACTTAGTTCTTTAATCACCTACTAACATTAAGGCTTTTGGTTTAAAGGATATACCCAAGATAAGAGACTTATGAAATCTTGCTATTTACTGAGAGAGAGTGAAGAAGGTAATTTCAGGCAAAGCCAAATATCCAATACTAAATCTCATTAGCCCCATATCAACTCTTCTCTGAAAACCCAAGTGCCATGCTGTTAGCAAGAAACTGAGATTCTAATGCCTTTCCAGAGCTCCAAATTACAATATGTAAATCCAAGTGTAAATAATTAAATGTACATATATTTAACATGAATTACCCTGCAGACATGCTGTTCTCACCTCCTGCCCCCCACCAGACCTTGTCAGTTTCTGGTAAAATGAGAACATGGTACTAGAGAAGCAGCAGCAGCAAAGATGGTGAGCACATTATAGCCCTGCAGTGCTTAATCCATAAACCAAGAAGCACAAATTGGTGAGTTGGAGCAATGACAGGGTTACACTGAATTATAGAAAAAGGCTCCTTAGGGGACTAGTAGGAAGTAAATTGTGTTCTATTTTGAGATGATGGTTCATTTACCTTGTTGTAATTATTTAAATAATTAATTTCATAATGAAAGATGCTTATAAAAGCCAAAGCCCCACAGAGCTGCAAAGCCAAAATTTGCTCATGCTAAATTGAAGCTGTTAATCCCCCATAGCATATCAGTAAATCTATTTAAGGAAAAAAAAAATTTAGGGGACAAGACGTAAACCACAGATGGTTTAGTTGGTACTACATTTTTAAGAAAATGTCTTAGTTTTGCATCTTTTCAGTGACTGTCTTTATAGAGTAGAAAGAAGTCTTCTTCCTAGCCAGGAAAACATGTTCCCATTCACATCCAGCTTAGGCTGCCAAGAGCACTATAGAAAGTATCAGGAGGATGTGCAAGGTCAGGACTAAGGGGATTGAAGGAGCAGAACATTGCCAGAATCAGTGAATCAGGTCAGTAAGGTAGCTGTCAGTCTATGGTGAACGGGTCAAGACTATTCCTGAGTCAAAGCATATTAAATAAAGAAGTGGGTTAAACACCTCCAGGTCGAGTTAGACAGATAACTCTAGAGTCTCAGAAGGTTCTCAAAAGCAGAGATCAACAAAGGCTGAGAAGGTGCTGGAGAAACACTACATAATCAAACATTACAGAATCATTTTGACTTCTTTGGCAAATTTCTTGATTTTTCTTGCCTTGTCAGAGGGAAAAAAGAATGAGTATAATTCTAGTTCAAGTAGTTAAGACAGACACATAAGAGGAAAGTTTGAAAATCCAATAAATATAACATATGACTATTTTTCTTATCTCTGTTATAGCCACTCCTAATGGACACATGCTTTTCTCCAATTCTTTGGAGATATTAACACTAATATCATTCTCTCCAAGAAACTCAGCATCTGCCCTGCTGTTATTTATGAGCATGAAACATTTAACAACATAGTTTCATTGCATTATTTCATTATTCCATTCTCCATTGATCTTCACTTGTGTTCCACTTCATTCTTTCTCTCCCACTACCACACAATATTCTTATTTTCTGAACTTCTTATCCCTGAGGTCTTAAATATATGCCATTGCATTCTCAAGCTGCAGATGACTACCTTTCACCTAACTTCAAACCCCAGTACTGTTCTTCAGCCTCAAGATTTGCAGACACTTCATTTCTTCCTTCTCTAAATCTTTGCAATTCCTGTTTTCCTGACTTCCATCTCTGGTTATTTTGGGAAAGCAACATGCAGAGTGAAGAATGCAGTGATCAAATATGCCTGAGCAGGAATCCAGCCTTTTCACTCTTTAGATATGTAACATTTAGGGAGCTCCTCAATTTAGACTCAATCTCCTATCTTAAAAATGATTATATAATAGTATTTACCTAACAAGAGATGTTTCTTATAAAAGACTTTCAGCAGAGTGTTTAAAGCACTGTGAATATACAATTTATTTGACCTGAATTAGTATTAGTCTTTACTCATTTCCACCACATTAACTATTCCAATATAATATTTGCTAATGTTATTTCTATTATTAACACTTTGCCTTTCTATTCCTACTCACCACCCACGTACAAGTGCAATCAAACATAATTTCATCATCCAATAATAATGGCATTCCTCTCTCTTTAGTCCAATTTTCTCTCTTTATGCTCTAGAAATTGTACCATATAGTGTATGATTTAGAGTGAGTGTCATACCAAGTCTCAGACTCAACATATCCAGATATGAATGTGTCCTCACCTGTCCTTCTCTCTATGGTTTTATCCAGAGGTTTTCCAACATTGATGAATGTGAAAAATCAAAGATCCAACTTCCAGGAAAAAAAAGTACTTGGGAGCTAAGTTCAAGCATTCATTCTCTTGAAGTATCCATATCTACTCATTTATTTGGTTCTATATTATGGATTACTTGAAAACTATTTCTTCTATCAATCATCACCACCTTAAAATAATCCCTATTTATCATGTGTATTGCTGCAATAGCTTTTTTCGCAATATCTTTATTTATTTTTTATGTGGTGCTGAGGATCGAACCCAGTGACTCACGCATGCAAGGCGAGCGCTCTACCACTGAGCCACAACCCCAGCCCTGCAATAGCCTTTTAACAGTTGTCTTAGGCTCCATAATGTCTTTCTTCAAAACTGAACAAAATTCATTTTCTTTCAGAACATTCTTTACAATAAATTTTAATGCTTATAATAAATGGTACACTTCTGTTTAAATGTTTTTAATGGTTGACCACAGTAATCAATGATTATATATTTTTTTTCTACTTAATATTGTGGAGTTTCTACTTAATATTGTGGTATTTAACTGCCAGGACTCAAATTTATGCTTAGATCTACTTCCTAGCTCTGTATCATGTAAATTACTTTACCTACCTAATTATATGATAATCTAATAAATGTAACCACATATTCTTTTAAAAATGCTGAAATTCAATTTCTCATTTATTTATTTTCAGATACATTGAGAGTAACATATGATACTTTGGCAGCATACAATAAATAATGAATGGAATCACTAATGTTTGTATGCTAAATTGCTTTATAATTATCCCTCATTAGATTCTCTCAACCTATCTTTCTGGTGTAGGTACTGTGATCTTCACTTAAACATGAAAGATACTGTGAGTTTTAGATAGGTTAACATCTTTCTTAATGTCACAAATCCAATTAGTAGAATAATTAGTTCAGATTTGTCAGTCTCCAAATTCTCTGCTCTTTCTATTTCTGCTTTGCTGTCTCTTACAGGAAAATCAGCTGACATAATTATGGCCGCATCTATTCTTATTTTTAATTAAAACCCTCAACTGACATGTGTGATTAAAAAAGTATGGTTGGCATGCCTTCCAGTGACTTGGGTGTCTGAGGCAGTGGGATTACAAATTTGAGGCAAACCTCAGCAATATAGTGAGGACTTAAGCAATCTCGCGAGCCCCTGTGTCAAAATAAATAATGAAACATAACTGGGGATGTAAATCAGTAATGGAGTGCTCCTGGTTCAATCCCCAGTACCAAAAGATAAAAAAAAAAATTAAAAAAATGGTTGAATTTAATTTCAGTGAGTAAGCACATGAGAATTTATACCATTAGATTGCGTTCCTTAAAGTATTGCTCAAGGACAACTTTCATTATATTCCCTAAAGATCATTTACAATACCAATCTTTAGACAAAAGCCTAGAACTCCACCATAGGAATTATTGATGGTATTTTCCCAAAACATTCTAATGAATCCAAAAGAAACCACTAACTAAAAGTGAGAATAAATATGCAAAATGTAATCACTAGATGTCAAGTTGCTAAATGTGATGGACATAACAGTAGAGAATATACTTATTATAGATACTTTTATCAAATTTATGTCTGGAAAAGATATCAAGAAAGGAACCGCAGTAATTATTTTGTAGAGTCCAACGAAACTGGGAAGGAGAAAGAGAAGGGAATCAAATTTTAATTTTTTATTGCTGTTTCTATATGGCATGTATTGCTTAAATTTCATTGATACAACCCATTTTTTTCTATTTCTAACAAAACAGGAGAATTATGCCTTTTCTCTGTTGAAGTAACACATAGCTATGTGACTTAATATGAGCATTAAGTATGAGTGGAAATTATTTTTAATATCTCTGTGTGAAATCATTGAATTTTTTCCCCTCATTTCTAAAAATATTTACTAAATCAAATTTTTAGTTCATTATTTATACATAATAGTGAAATTGATTATGCTATATTTGAACATACACATAACATGATTTGATCAATCTCATTCCCCAATACCTTCCCTTCCCTCCCTTCCCCCTCTCCACGATCAACTTTCTCTACTTTAATTCTCTTCTATTATTAAAATTAGTGCATTATATATATATATATACACATATATGAAATTCATGTGCCTATTCATACTTGGCCATAGCATAATTTGGTAGGTTCTGTTCCTTAGTACTTCCCCATGCCATTCTCTCCTCTCTACCTCTTGATCATTTTCCTCTATTCTTGGTGTCCCTTCAATATTCATGAATTTTTTCTTTTTCTTTATTCATTTTTTAAAATCATTTTCTCTCTCCAAATTGCACATACAAAAATAAACATTTGGAGGCTGGGATTGTAGCTCAGCGGAGGAGTGCTTGCCTCGCATGCGTGAGGCCCTGGGTTCAAACCTCAGCACTACATACAAAGCAATAAAATAAAAACAATAAAATTGATTGTTAAAAAAAAATTCTCTGAAAAAAATAATAAAAAAATAAACATTTGATCATTGAATTTCTGAGTCTGACCTATTTCCCTAAGCATGATGTTTTCCAGTTTCATCCATTTACCAGCAAATGACATAATTTCATTCTTCTTTTTGCCTGAGCAAACTCCATTGTGTATATGTACTACATTTTGCTTGGTTTTTTGAATGTTCCTCTTCCCCAACCACATGATATCAGGAGAATGTATGCATAAAAATTTACATGGTAAGCCATCACATGGATAACCACTCTTCTGGGGAGACGCTGAGGCTCAAACTAAATATCCAAGTAGTAAATCACTAAGGTTTATTTTATATTTTTGTTATGTTTTACTTTTGTTACATCACATAAACTGTACCAGTATCCTAACTGATATAGGAAGTATTGTTTATTAAGTGAATCTTTAAACATGAATTGAAATATTTTAATTAATTAGCTAAAGGAGATACAGTTGTTCAATTAATTCATTTAAAATAGGTCCAGTTGCCTCCAGGAGAAAAGACATTCCTTACTTTGTTTCAGATGTAAAGTCCCCAAAGAGGCAAAGTGGAAACAATTAAGTGAAATAATCTTCCATGTTGGAATTGTCATCAAATAATTAGATTAGATTTAGAATGCATGCCACCATGCTAGGTGTCATGGGGTTTTCAAAGCTTAAAATTAATCTCCTTTGAACTGCTTTTGACTCAAAGCAACTTTAATTACAATAGTATTTCCCAAGACTAGTCTACTAATGCAATTCCAGGCATGTCTGCTTATTAAAAGATTTCAAAGATGTTTATTGATATGCATATGGTATAATCTTTAAAAAGTCTACTATATTAAAGAGTAAATGCAAAAAGTTTAATATGAAGCAAAGTTTTGGTATTCAGTTGATTTTTCCTTTTTGTGTGCTAAGAACTCTTATTTTATGTTTAAAATATCTTTCCCATACAGAGCATAAAAAATAGATTTAGATGAGTTCCACTTAAAATTTAGAGAACCTACAAGTAAATAGCAGAATAACTGCCTTGAAATTATTTCCTGCATCATTTTACACTGGAAAGAAATTTTCTAGAGTAATCTGTGTAGATTGTGAAAATTAATGGAAAGGCAATCTTCCGATATTCTAAGAATTTATAATACTAAGTTTGAGGGTGTGCATACTTGTGAGAGAGACAGAAACATTTTGAAGCAGTTGATACCAACCTGCTCTGGAAAAGTGTGAACAGCAAAGACTAAACAACAAAGACGACTGTCCTTCCATCATGTTTCCTGGTTGAGATAGGAATCTGAGGACACAAAAAAAGAATGATTCACTGAGTCTCAAAAGGGAAGACCCATGAACCCTTGAAATACAGGAAACATCCATGAAGCTTTGAAGTGCAAAACAAGCAACTCGTGAGCAACCTAGTCATGGCCTTGAGCCATGTCCTTGTCTGCAAAAAGTAACACATGAAAACAATGTGCAATCCCTAGAAATACTGGGGCAAAATTTTGTAACTCTACCCTAACTCTACCCCTAGATCAGCACTTAGATACTGTCCCTCTATAAATATTAGCACTCCAGAGCAAGGGATTGCTGTGTGTCCCTCGAGGTGGAGGTGGTCTGCATACTCCCTTGAGTGTGTAGTCCTTGCGTTACCCATACAGGCATCTCTCTTTTAAGTTAGCCCTGTTGAGATAGCCAGCATTCTCCTCTGAATGTGTATGGGGTTCTCCTAAATAAATCTGTATCTTTGATTGAAATTCTTTTCCATCATATATACCAAGGAACCCACTTATCCTGAGTCAAGTTCCCCTTCTCCAGGAATTTCCCCAGTAACAATTTCAGTTTGATGAAGAAATTGTTTTGATTTTGTGTTTTATTCATTCCTCTATTATTTATTTTGAGTTTATTAATTGCTGGGCTTTGTTGAAACAGAAGGGGGGAATGTGGTTACGGCAAGATAGAGTTTCTGCCTTGAAGATTATTTTATAGCAGTAAGATGGATATTAATTACACAAATTAAGTGTGAGATCATTTTCTCAGTCTTTCCTTGCTTTTGAACATCTTAACAGTTTTCAGAAGTACCAAATCTGCTATACAGCATGTATCTCAGTTGGAATTTGATTTTTTTCATAATTAGAATTGGATTACAGGTTTTTAGTGAGAAGGTCACAGAGATAAAATGCTATTTTCATCACAACATATCAAGTGTACATGCTATCAATGTGATTTATGACTTTTGGTGCTCACCTTAGCCACTTGGCTGAAAGGGAGTTTGATGTAGATTTCTCCACAGCGAAGCTATTCTCTCTTTTCCCACACTCTTCTTTGGAAGGAAGTTACTATACACAACCATCACTTAAGGACAGAGCAGTTCTGCTCCTCATTCTTTAGAGTGAATTATATACAATGTTTATTTGGAATGGAATTTTTCTGCACATAAAATTTGTCTTTTCTAAATTTATTGTTTTATCATTTATTTATATTAGTACAGACTCAGATATTTATTTTATATGTAGGTTTATAATATTCTATTTACAGTTGGGACTTCATGTCCACAAGTTCCACATTCACAGATTCAACCTATCTAGTTGATTCAACTAATAAACTTGCAATAGAAAATATTCAAAAAGAAAAAATTGTCAATAGAGAACATGTACACATTTTTTATCTTGGCCTTATTGCCAAAAAAATGCAATTTAGTAACTTTACATAACTCACATCATATTGTGTATTTTAAGTAATCTACAGATGATTTAAAGTCTCCAGGGGACGATATGTTCAGGCTATATGTAAATATGATGCCATTGTATGTGAGAGACTTGATTGAGCATCCCCCACTTTTGATATATGCAGGGGTCCTGAAGCCAATCCTCCAGGGATATGGAGAGATTCACATTTATTTTGTTAATAAAATCAGTCCATCTTTGATCTTTGAAAGTTCTTTTAATTGACTCCAGCACTTCTTGAACGTATCCTGTCAGTGGATATTTTCTTTGCTTATTTGATATTTTTCAACACTTCTTTACTGATCCTGTAAACATGCTTCCTTCTCATTCATAATGGTTTATTTCCTTCCACAACTCTTGGGCAAGTCATTTTTCTGAGGTGTCTTTATTCTTTTTAATTGAGACTTGTCGTGAGCGGTGCTATTAATAATTTGGAGGTCGATTGTTTTTAAATGCAAGCATATATCCGATCACATCAATCATCAAATATAAACAATTAATGAAAAAAGGTGTTGGATGTGCTGGAGCACCCCAACCAGCATTCAATGAGTACTAATTAAACACTATAAGCAAGTCACACTATCCTAGGGCAACTAAACACTACAAGCAATTCACACAAACAATCCTAGGGCAACTGCCTCAAAATACCTCCAGTGCTATGCGGCTTATCTTAGCCAAAGAGCAGACATTGCCTTTGTCTGATGGTTCTCTTTAGCCCAAGGATGGACATCAGGGAATGGAGTTGATCCAGGGATGAACAGCAAGGCCACCAATCTCATTGATGTTTTTAGAGCAAAAGTCCCTAGTGTGGCAGGACAAGCAGTTTAAATACAGTTCCAAGTTAGTGGTGTAAGCTGGTGATTGGTTACACCCAGTGAAAGAAAGTCAATGTCCATTGGTTGTGTCCAGTGAGATAATGTAATTGCAACTGGACATGTTCTTTGTGCACGTCCATGGAGCTGTGCTCTCTATCCATTGTAACCAGTCATTGCTAAGCATTCCTATGGCTAATGCCCGTTACAGTCCCCTATTGATTGCAAGCAGGCATGACTAAGCATGTCAATGGCTGCTGTTCTTTATGGCTAGCAACTTAGTGAGTCCCAGCATGTCCAGGCATGTCTATGGCATATGCTTCTTACAAGATTAATATTAGAAACCAAGATCTGGGAGCCAAGTGTGGTCATTGACAATGGTGTGTCCTTCATTTTATATCATCACAGTCTGACAGAGTGAAGAAATATAGAACTCACATAAATACATATATCCATAAACATTTCTAGTATCTTAGAAATTCCCATATGTAATGACCTGTACCTATATTAAATAAAATAGAAGTGCTTATTGATATCTTCAACTCTAACCCATTACCTTTTTGGTCATTCCTTTCTCTTCTGTTTCTTATTATCTGCAAATTTCCACTCCAAGTGTAAGAAATCTGGCTCCTAGAGCTAAATGGGAAGGTTCTGCCATCCATTTAAATAATTTTTCTGTTCAATGATACACATATAGCAGCATCAGAAGTGTTAAACCCTACACTCATAGAAAACAACTTTACTAACTAGAACACAGAGCTCACATACAGTTTATTTGCTTTTACTCATTGACTAAAGTCTTTCCTTCATGCCATCCAGTGAGGTTATTTACACATATCTGCCATACAGTAAGATTATGGCCCCATACTCCTCATTCTTTCCTGGGATCCACTAACCTGCTAAGAATTTTTTTTGCATACATTAAGATTTGCTCTTTGTATTGTAAAGTTCTGTAGGATGAACGAATAAATGCATAACATAATATGTCCAACATTACAGTATCATATTAAATAGTTTCACTACCGACTTATTTTTAAGCAACAGCAGGATGCAAGTATTCAGAAATCTTTCTTTTTCAGTGTGTTTTGTATTAGGGATTGAGCCCAGGACCTTGTGTATGCTTGGCAAGCTCCTACTACTAATCTACATTCCCAGCCTTTTTTTTTCCCAATTTTAATTTATTTTGAGACTGGATTTCAATATATTACTCAGGTTGCCCATGAACTTAATGATCTTTCTACCTCAGCCTTCTGTGTAGCTGAGATTACAGTCATGTACAACTGCTCCTGACTGTAAAAAAAAATATATATATATCTATAAATTCCCTCCAAAAGTATTGTTATTAGACTGAATTTCTTATTTTTATAAGATGGTAATTATTGCTGACTACTATGCTTATTATTGATAATTTAAAATTATTATTATCATTATTGAGATAAACTTGATGTATGATTTAATGAAAATACTGGGCCTTTGCAGTGATCTTTAGAGTAATGATATCAGAACATATATCAATCTTGAACATTTCAATAAAGTATTGTGTTATAAATCAAATTCATCACAACTTCAAGGAACAGCTTGTATATAACATGTTGTCCTGGGGATATATCTCTCACATATTGTTTGAATGACTATGCTGTCAGTTTGTGCCTTGAAGATATTTTGAATACAATTTTGTTTGAACAATTTTTTATTAGTTCTGAGTAAGCCCTCATGCTGGCCATGAGTTCATGGGATTTTGCGAAAAGAAATATTCTTTGTAAGCAATTGAAGAAGTAAAGAATACTCATTATATTGGTTCAATATAGTATGTAACAAATGATTGAACTGTAAAATGGTTTGGAAGAAAAGCAGACAAAATTGTATCTCTCAGTGTTAATAGATTATTATTAAATAAATGTGATTAGTTCTATGACTCAGAATGTAGGCCTTCTTGGGTCTTGAGATTTCAGTTTGAAAATCAAATGAATCTGTTATTTAAAAATGTGTTTTCATAGAAACCCTCTTTTCTAACATCAAGATATTCCTGCCTGAGTCACTATGTCTGTTTTCATTTCTTTGAATCCTTGATTGCACTTTAAAAAGTATCTCGAGGCCTCACCATCCCAAAGACATGACATGTAAGTTTGTGCCATATTGCACATTCAATTTTAGCTTTTAATGATGATTCTAAATATTGGTATCTTTGAATTCAAAAACAATTACTTATTCATATACAAAAATTAAGTATTTAATATGAAGGTCATTTTCTAACAAAGATTAAAAACACAAAGGATGGCCTGTGGAACCAGTTGATCACTTTGCTATTGAATGAGTTACTCAAACAAAAGTTTTATGACCACATAAGCACATGTTAAATATCATGCTATGAGACAAGTACATGGAAAAGAACACAAATATCATCTCACAATGTGCATATTTCCCGATAGAGTAAAGTAATTAATACTAGATTGCAATGATGATATAGGTTCCATTACACAGGAACATACAGGGAATATTGGAGCCCACAGTAGAAAGAGGTCAAATTCAAAGGTTGGTTTTCTTCCTCTCTTTTTCTTTTTTTCCTTTAGAACAGAAGTGAAAAAGAAAAAGTAGTTGCCTACAGATATTTTGAAGGCAACTCTGTTTTGAATGTTTCACCATAAAGTATTCATTCTATATGCATGCTGAGGGGGAGGGCAGAGGGAAATTTAAAAGATAGGCACATTGTTTTTGAGAACATGACAGATGATCAGTGCAAGACAAGATAGTCAGTGACCATTATTAAAGAAAGTAGCATGACTTAAGAGTAGATCCAATGAGAAATCAAAGAGAGCAAACTAAAACTAGAGGGAAAATAGTGGACAATGGGATGATGTCAGGCTGGATGTGGCAAAGGCGAAACACATGCCATTAAAGAAGATGTGCTCCATTTCTAAATTCATTACCATTTTCTTCATTGACTACTTTATTCTAATCACATGAACATCTTGGATCATCCTCCTAAAAGTTAAATAGGTTTCTTCCTCAGGGCCTCTGTATTTGCTCTTCCTTAGTTTAGAAGAGCATATTTCCCTCAGATAACTGCATATCTCATTTAGTATCCTCCAGTTTTTTGTTCAAATATCCCTTAATTAGAAGTCCAGAAAGCTGGACCACCCTCTATTTTTAAGTGTCAGTCCATGTGTACCGCATTATTAATTCCTCTTCCCTACCTACTACACTTTAGCTACTCTGGCTCATTGTTGCTCCTGAAAGACATCAAACTCCTGCACACCTCAAAGTCTTTGCCTTTGCTCTCTACTTTTCCCTTTTATTGCCTGATTTATCTATAGGAATGGCTCCCTCTAATCCCTCACACTGCCTCTGATATTGGGAACTGAACCCAGGGGTACTCTACCACTGACCTACATGGCCATTCTTTTTACTTTTTATTTTGAGACAGGGTCTCATTAAGTTGCTTAGGCCCTTCCTAGTGCTGAGGCTGGTCTCATATTTATGATCCTCCTGGCTCAGGCTTCTAGTAGCTAGGATTACATGCATGGAACCTACTCTTTTTCAAATACAAACTATACTCACTGTGTTAAAGTACAGGGACTACCGCATCAAATAAAAACCCTCATTTAGTAGTGGAAATTGTAAACAGGTAAACAGGTATTCCTGTTACAATAGGAATGAAAACTGAGATCACATAGGAATTGTATACTGCTCAAGCCAGAGGAGGTGTCTTCTAGGCTGGAGCTTAGTGTTAGAGGTAAATGAATAGAGGACACATGACAGGATGTAAGATTTGAAATGGAAAAATAATATGGGCCATCCAAAGAATCACACAATGTCTGAAACATGGAAATACATTTATATGTACTTTTTATATACAATCCTCTGAAACAGGTTCTAGAAAAAAAAGTCAAAACTAAAAAGTCACTAATATTTGCTATTATATCTTAGTCTACCTCCAGTCTTCCCCCTCTATTATTTATTTTCCACTTGGTAACTATTATAATCACTAAAATCATAGATCATATCATGTTACTCCTTTCCTCAAACCCTCCAGTAAACACCCCAGCCACATGGGTTGATATGCTTTTTCTTGAACACAGGTACACCCCTTCAAGAGGCCTGCACTGATAGTTTCAGGGAAGAGGATTCTAAGAAAGGAAAACAATCTCTGGGCTCTTCCTGTGCTTTATTCTCTCTCCAGATGCTAACTTCCTTTAAAGTGTCCTAAACTGACAAATCTGTCTAAAAACGCCTGCTCCCATCCTCCTAACACTGACACCTGCCTGTGCTTCTATTTGTATTCCTGTCATCAATATAAATGTCATGTAATTCGGAACTCTGTTGATAATTATTCGGCATTATATCCTCAGTATATATAACAATGCCTGAAATGCAACAGATGCCAAGACCATATTTGCTGAAGGAATGAGTAAACAATTACATATTTGTTGCAATAATTAACAAACACATGTTTGTTGAAGAATTTAGCAGATTAAGGTAGAGATGTAAGCAAGTGTTATGTATAGGAAGTGATTTTATGTTGGGGGATCAAGAAGTTCACCTTGTATCTTGAGAATGTGGTGCACTGAGAATAATTTTATTAAATTATTTTTATTAAATTTTTTAATTGCCAAAAGGTAACCACGGCAACGAGGTTGAAAGCGAATGAAAGGGCCTAAACTTAGAGTCAATTTTCCTACATAAAAAGGGTTGAATCAATAGAGCACATGTGGGAACAAGGAACCCAGAAAGAGCAGCAGTGAGGATGGAGGGAAGTAACCATGTCCTGGAGACATTTAGAGGATAACTTGGTGGTTGACTAGTTAGGGAATGGGGAAAAAGTAGCACAAACTAGAGGAAGGGAGTCACTGTTGCCTTAGGATTTAGCTTAGGTCACTGCACGGTGGTGGAGACAATTAGGATTCAGGAAAGAGGAAGCACTAGGGGACTAAGAGAAGTCAATGTGCGTGTCTCAATGCATTTCAGATGTTGCAGGGAAGAGCAATCAACATTTATGTAAATTAGACAAGAATTTGAGAGAAAAAGCCAGAGGAGAAATACATATTCGGGTATCATAAACAGAGAGCAGGAAACTGAAACCATCGAAATTCACATCCTATCTCAAAGACAGTGGGTAAAGAGAAAGATCAGAAGTCAATATTCACAAGAACATAGGCACCCAAGGGATTGGGAAAGAACAAGAAGCCCACAAAGAAACTGAGAAAAGAGAAGACTGGAAATCAAATAGGAGCATCTCAAGAAAGGGACGCTTAGCAATGTCCAAGCATGCAGAGAGTGAAAGGGAGAAAGAGATAAAGTAATTCATTCTTTCCTTCCTCCCTTACTTCCTTCCTCTCTCCCTCCCCCACTCCCTTCCTTCCCTTCCCTTCCTTTCTTCTTTATGGCAGCAAGAGGCTTCCATGGGGAATGGAACAGGACAAGAACAGAGATTAAGAAATTTTCCAATAAATTTGAGGTAAAAAGGTGAAAGCCACACATTTAGATAACTTAACCATGAATAGTAAGAGTGATAAGGCCTGAGATAAATGTCAAATGAACAGGGTATTTTATGATAAAGATATTGGATGCTCTTAAAAGACTGGAAAGAAATAATATATAAGAAAATGTAAACGTTATATGAAAGTGGGGGAGGTAATAGCAGTACAAAAAAGAGATGGCATCCAGGCCACAGGTAAAGCAGCTGGCCTTGGACTTGAAGGAGGAGATCTATTCACTGGGGGCAAGATGTTATGAAGAAAGGATGTATGAATGGTAATGGACAAATTATTTACTGAGGACACTCTTTTCACTGAGTAGGTGGAATCAGCTGAGTTTAAGAGAAGAAGTGAGATATAAGTAGACCAGAAGGAAAAAGTTTGAAACAGTTGCTGGTGATAAAGAACTCACTGAAGAAATTAAATCACTTTTACAACAGAAACTGAAATATCCATTAAAGGAGGAGACAAGTAGTGACCCCAATCTGGGTAAATGAATGAATTCCTTCAACACTACATTTAGATATAGTAGCAGAGAGAAGAGTTGGTGGCTGTAGTTTAGCATTTTTACCATAAGTAGAAATGAATTGTAAAGACGAGGAGATAAAAAATGTAAGACATCCGCCAGAGTATATTTAAGTTGCAAACATCAGAATCTAAACTGCATAAGTTTAGATTCTTGGACTTGGATTCAAGAGAAAGGTGACGGAGGTGAGGTAGGAAAGATATCAAAGGAGTCTGGGTTTAATTAATTGGGCAGGGCTTGATAAATGATATAACAATTTTTTCTTCAGCCTACAATTTAATCAGCATGGTGACTGGGTTGGAGAATAAGAGTAATCCTTTGAGTGTGCATTTATTTGGCCATTTTCACAAGCTTGGCCTTTGTGGGGAGTTTTTGACTTTCCTTAATCTCTACATGATATAAGAAGTATTGATTTTATGGCAGTGCTACTTTACACTACACCTAAGGCTAATAGGGAGCTGAAAATTATTATAATTCTAGTTAGCACTGCATAGGCTTAACTCATCAAGCTACTCACTAGGATCCAGAGTGCTGATGACAGCCCAAAATTCTTTTGGCATTGTCAAACTTGTAGAAAAATATTTTGCATTCCTACTGGTATTTCTACTTTGGCAGAGTGCCCAGTTCTTACATCTGCTTTTATTCTACCAAAGTCTGTTTCCAACTGGGAGTCTCAGACTTCCAACACATGATGTCCTTGCTATGTCAGGGAAAATACAAAGAAGTTATCTTATTTTAAAAAGAAAAGTTTTATCTTGGTTATAGACAAAAGAAAAGCTTGCTTCACTTAAATTGTAAATAACAGATACACATCAGCAGATATTGTTTAGTCCCCATAATACCCCTGGCCTAAAATGACATTGGAAAAATGGAAGACAAAGGACATTCAAAATAGGAATTACTTTTAATTTTTTAAAAAAGTGCATGAATTTTCTTTAGGAAGTAGCAACTATTAAATGTATAGAATATTTGTACTTGACTCTAGTTAATTCATAAATTTGTATGCGTATGTGTATATGCATATACACATGTATATGTACATATATGTAGATGCTGTGTACATTGCATACAGTATATTATGTATAATATTACTAAGTTTACAATATTAATATTATTTGCATTGGTTTTAATTATGAAATTATTTAAATTTTAGTTTTCACTTATCTTAGTTATACCCAAGTTAAATGTATCATACATATTTCTTAGTTGCAAAGAACAGAAATTAAATCATGTGAAGAGGGATGCATTACAAGGATACTAGACAGCTCCTAAAGTATTAAGAATGAAAATATTCCAGATAATGCCATAGAACTAACTCTGAAGACACTAATCTTGCAGCCACTGGAAACCTATAATGCCAATTATATCGCCAGCCCAGGACACTATAGTACTCGTGGATTAGTTAAATCTGCACTCTTCGAAAGCAGGCACAGAATGACCACTGTTTCTACCTTTAATCCAAGATCTTCTTTGTTGCCCATGTTTCTTTGTGTCTCTGGCTTCCACTCAGGGTGCCAGCAGGTGTATCCATTCTGTAGCGCCACAGTCTCAATGCCACTCTGGCTACCAGGCACCCTGGAATGAGAGAACCCCTTTGTAGAATACAGTTTCCCCTCTTTCAGACAGGAAGTCCCCTTTCATCAGGAAGAAAGTTTATGTTATAAACATTATGTGTGGCAGAACTAAGAAATGTTTACATATTCCTGAATATATAAAATGAGATTTAATCAATGAGATTAAGTTTTTAAGAACCAGTTAATATATTCTTTTATCTTCTTTTAAATTATTTGACCTCCTCTATCCTAATCATCAGTCCTAGACTAGCTCACTCAATAAATAACACATCAGTTACTTTATTCACAGTTATTTAATATGAGGAGTCAGTTAAACAAATTTTGAAGAATTTTAAAGACTAAAAGTAACACTGAGGTGACAAAGATATAGCAAGGTTAGGAAGCAGTTATCACCCATGTGATGGTGGCAAGGGAAGAAACTGATGCTATGAAAACCTGGAAGCCCAGAAGAGGGGATCCACAAAGCCAGAACACAGACCATTGAGGAGGACATTGTCTTGCAGATGTGATTTTCTATGATGGGAACAAATGAAGCTGGTTCTTGGAGCATCAAAGTGAGGAACAGGAAGGCTACGACCAAGGGTCATTACTGGTTTTCCAGTTGCCCTCTAGCTAGAACCCTATGGATAGGAAGTAAAAAGGAGCCACCTGGGGAGAAAATGTGGTGTGCAGAAACACTGTACTAGTATTATAAAGCAAAGGCAAAAGGAGGTGTTGATCTGAGAGATAATAGCTTAATGACTAAAAAATCCCATTTCCATTTAAACAGGTTAATGTATGGCTGATGTTCTTTAATTAGATAAATCCCAGAATAATGATACCTTTCTAAACCTTTTACAAATTTTAAGCACCAATTTTTCTGAAAATAGTCTAAATATAGCTAACTAATTCGCAATTACTCTTACAAAGTAGGAAAAAGTCATCATTTTATAAGAGAGATTGAAATGTGCAGTAGACTTCATTTCAGACCTGACTTTATTGTTTATAAATTGTACCATCTTGGATCATTGTTGATCTTCTCTGCCTGAGTTTTCTTTTATGTAAATGTGATTGACAAATGCCTTCCATGTTTTTCACAGAGTTATTATGCAGATCAAATTAGAATATGTGTGCTAAAAGGTTATCTGATAAATACCAATGTTATAAAAGCCATATAAATATCTAGACATAGCATGGTAATGTAAACACACATTTTGAATTTCTTTCCATTCTGGTGCTAGATTTCAGGGAAATTTCTGGTTCAAGAAGCTATAAATCCAATGTCATGACTGATGAAAAATGTCTGCTTGGTCCACTGCACATGGGAAAGCTCAGAAGAATGATCGACAAGCACCCTACCTATGATGGTGCAAAACATTCATTCCCATAACTTGGGAGAAAAATAAGGCTTCAGGTAAAGTGAAGATGTTCTGGAGAGAGGAAATGACTAATTTACCACTTGCATTGCCGAGGATCAGTAGAAACTGAAAATAGTATCAAAACAATATTTTGAAGTTGATTTCACATTACAGTCTAGAGAATATTCACAGTGGGGGAAGGGACTTAGATGAAGTATAGAGCATCTTAGATGAAGTGCAGCTTGCATCTCATGATAGACGAGGCAAAGAAGGTATGGTATTCAGAATGCTAGCTCTTAGTTCAAGAGCTCTGTCAAACACGTAAAAACAGGAAGCAGAAATTAAGTTGTTCTGAGGTGTAAACCAATAGCTTCAAAGCTGTAGTTCAAATCACTTTTCTTCCAGCCTATTAGATTGCTAAAATACAGTAATTATTTTTATAGCAATTTGTCATTTGATTAAAATCTAAGATATTGAAACAATAATTTGTATAAGGAATGAAACCATGCAAAATCCACCTATTTTTTTCTTGCTTGATTGTTAATAGAAGTTTCAGTGACACTATCCTCATTCAGGACTGAGTGAATCATATTAAACCTCAAAGCCAAAAATCCAAAACTAAGCAGTGGCAATGGCAACAACCACTATCAGCAAAACAAGTGTCACTATAAAATGAAGAATGATTCAGTTCTCAAGATACAAAAAATTCATATTTTTGAAAAAGATAAGAAGTAAATTTTTAAATCTATGAATGAAAAACTTGAAAGTAGGCATTAAGAAGTAATAGAGGATTTTCTGTTACAAAGATGGAATAACAAGAACTGGAATTACCTTTCTACTGGACACAATCAAAAGACTGGAAACCACATGTGAAGCAATAGTTTTCCAGTCACTAAACTATAGGCATTGAAGACAGTAAAACCTGACAGATGGGAAACAAACAAAGGAAACTTTTTTTGGCCCAACTTGATCTCTTGAGAGCATTTCTAGATCTAGATGGATTTACTGGAAAAATTTTCTAAATCTTCAAGAAGAAATTAAGCTAATTATTCACAAACTCTTCCAGAAATTCAAAGTGGAGAGAATCCTTCCTAATTTATTCTAGAAGGCTAGCATTGTTCTGATTCTAATATCAAAGACAACAGTAGCAGGAGGAGGAGGAAGAACTACTATAGAACAACATCCCTCATGATGCAGAAATCTAAGCAATATTTTAGCAAATAGAATTCTTTAATACATAGAAGGGATAAAACACCATGAATAATTTGGTTTTATTCCAGGAATCCAAGGTGCTTTTTACTTTTGAAAATTAATGTAATCCACTTTGGTAATAAAATAAAAAAAGAACACTTACAATATTATCATCTCAGACACAGCAAAAGCATTTAACAGAACCCAAAATCCATTCCTGAAAGAAAAACTGTCAGCAAATTATGGACAGAATGGAACTGTATCAACTTGATAAAAGGCATCTATCAAAAATCTTCAGTTATATCAGAATTAATGACCAAAAACTGAATGTTTTCCCTATAAGATCAGCAACAGGAGAAAGATGCTTGCCCTCACCACTTCTGCTTAGTAAATAAGTGGCAGTCCTGAAATTTTCAGTAAAGGAAGAGAAAGGGAGAAAGGGAGACAGAAGAAGAAAAACTGAATTAAAAGGAAGGAACAAAGAAGAGAAAAAGAAATTAAAAGCAGCATCCAAACTAAAATGGAATACGTAAGCTTTGCTAATTCTTGATTTTATTTGTTTTGTTTCTGCAGGAAGTCAAAGGTTTATAGGGTCTTGTGTGTAGAAATTTGAGAGGAATTTACAATAAAGCTACAAAGCCAATAGGTGAGTTCAGTGAGGTCAAGGGATACAGTTTGGATATATAATTAATCATGTTCTTATAAACTGACAATAAATAATCAAAAGTAAAAACTAAAAAGGCTTTATCTTGCCTCAACAAGTATGAAATACTTAGGGATATATAGGATTAACCATTTATAAGAATTATATGCTAAAACTAGAAAAGAGTTGATGGTAAATTAAAGAAGACCTAAACAAATTAGATATTCCCTGTTCATATATAGGAAGATTCAATGTTGTTAAGATGTCAAGTTTCCCCAATCTGCAGAGTCATCATTTGTCAAATTAAAATCTCACCTGAATTTTTGTAGAAATCAACAAATAAATTGACTTAAGAATTCATAAGCAAATGTAAAGGACATAGAATAGGCAATACATCTTGGAAAAGGAAGAATGAAGGCAGAAGCCCACTAATACCACCTGATTGTGAGTTATCATAAAGCTATAGCTAACTAGACAGTTCGGTATTGGCATCAAGATAGAGAACTAGAATAATGGGACAAAATACCAAATGTGGGAGTGGACTTATATAGAGAGAAGCAACTGATTTTTTACAGAAGCGCAGAGCAAAGTCAATGAAGAACAATAGTATGTTCAACAAATATTGGTAGAACAATGGGATATCTGTTTTATAAATGGAAAATTTAAAGAGATTAACATAAAATAGAACTTATATCTAAAAGTAAAATCCTCAAATCATAAAACTACTAAAAGAAAACAGGACACAGTTTTGGTAACTTCAGGTTTGACAAAGATTTCTTAGAACACTGCACAAAAGAAAAATGGATGTGTTTAAAATATATGATCTCAAAAGACATCTTAAAATAATAAACTGGCCATGTACTAGGTAAAAAATTATAAAATATATGTAATAAAAGATTTGCACTTACGGATAAAGAACTCCTGAAAATTAAAATAAAAAACAAAAAATGACAATCCAATAAAAGTCAGTATATTTGATCAGACATTTCACCAAAGAAGGTGTATGTATGGCAAGTAGGGTACTAAAAGATCTAAATGTCATTTATAATCATCATTAATCTTATATTGCTACATAACATAATATAGGCAGATTATCTATCAAATCCTCAATCAGAACCAGTTTAGTGAAAAGTTAAGGTGGTGGAAATCAAAGGTGACTGAGAATTCCAAAAAATCATGAGAAGACTTTGAGTTTTCATTAAGAACAAGAATGATTAGCTGTAGTTATAGGTAGTGTAGGATGTGATTTTGATTAATATATAATATTGATTTTGATTATTTTAGTATCTTATTTGCACTTATCTGTATATTCTGTTTAATCACAAAAATGTCATTTTAACATTTAAAAATCTTGTTAAATATGTATAATTATAGAAATACATTTCAAACAAACAAAACAAAAAATGAATACTAAATTATCTGATAGAATTTTAGAGACTAAAATTGATGATGCTAAAATCTTAAAATATACATGAGCACATATAAGAACCTAGGGAAATTTTATTTTTACCTTGTCACTTGATAAAAAAAAAATAGTATCATTCAAGTAATACCACTATTTACTTTGCATTTTATTAACAATAAGTGCTTTTGAGATTAATAGAATGCCAAACCAAAGGTGAAGGGTACAATCAATCTCAGTAGACATTTATCAGGAGTGCAGTGCAAAGCAATTAAGATTACTGTTTAAATCACTGCAATTCATCTCCTTGGAATGAAAGGGCATATTGAAAAATACAAGGACCACACCCAATGCGTATATGTTCTTAAAGCAAGTTTGAACTAGTACACATGGAAGAGATGAATGATAAATGGACACATGATTAAAGCATTACCTGATAGGGAAGGATTAAGTATAAAAATTGTATTAGGGTGATTAAACATTAAATTTTACAGCCAGGAGCCATGGCACACGCCTATAATCCCAGTGGATTGGGAGGCTGAGGCAGGAGGATCGCTAGTTCAAACTCAGCCTCAGCAATTTAGCAAGGCCCTAAGCAACTCAACAAGACCCTGTCTCTAGCAGTGCCCATCTGAGCTATTATAGTTTCTACCCTATAATCTTGTAGTGTCCCTACAGGCTACCAATGCCTCACCTCTGCTGTAACTGGGCCTGCAGGGACCTCAGGGATGGTCTTCCCAGTCCTGGTTGTTGTCTCTAGATCAAGACCCTGTCTCTGAATAAAATATAAAAAGGGTTGGGGATGTGGCCTGGTGGTTAAGCTCCCCTAGGTTCAATCCCTGGTACCAAAAAAAAAAAAAAAAAAAAAAATCAAATTTTGCACAAGTTTTAAAAATGTAATCTTTGCCTTACAAAGAACAAGTTCATTTAAAAACAATATGAGATTCCCTTTGATGTTATTACTTTGATATATTTTGAAGAACCCACCAAGACAAAGTATGAATCTTGGTTGTCATTCAACAAGGAAAGGGTCATCAAGTCAAGCTTACAAACTCCTGCTATACAGGGACTCAGCCAAAACTTCCTTGATGAATGTCATTAAAGATCAGTTACAAAGATGAGTGGGAAAGGCCAGCCTTATAGGTATGTGACTTGCGTGCGGTCACATAGAACTCCGAGTTTAGCAAGGCCCACAGTTTATTTAATACTCTGCTAAAACTGTCTTGAAATTATTAATAATTTTACACAAAGTCCTATATTTTTATTTGCACTGGGCCTGAAACATTATCTAGCTCATCCTGAGAGTCTCAGTGACTAAAGTTGAGGAGAAAAGGGATTCCAAGAAAAACAAAATATTCTAAGACCATAAAGTGCTATGTATAGCACATGAGTTCATAAAAAATAAAAATGACTCTGTATTCCTTGAGATCAAAAGGGAAAATTGCACTTGGCAAGGTCAGTGCAATGAAGGAAAAAATCTAAATTATTAAATGCCTTTTAGGCCAAAGTATGGATTTTGTTTCAATTCAAGTATTTCAGGAAGCGAGTGGCAAGATATACTTAGAAGTGCAAGGGATTTCTGGGAGATTTCAGACCATGATAGAGGTCTGACACTTGGGGAGACAAAGGAGCACTGGGTAGAAAGAGTTGAAGACAGCAGTGCAGTACTAGTAAAGTCTTGCTGGCTAGAGGTAACCCAGAGCTAGATTGCCTAATAGACAAGTCCACTATTGGGTAGCAATGGTCTAGGCTTGTATTCTCACCATGCTTAGTCATTGGCTGTCAGCATCTTGGGAGTTACCTCAGTATGAACCCAGAAGGCAAATCCTTCAGATGAAAGCTGACAGCTAATTCCGTTCCTGACAACAAAATATCTTTAAAAGAAATCTGAGTACAAAATAAGATTTGTAAACTTTCCAGACTTTGATCATTCTTACCTGACACCAAGTATCCAATATGGGGGTTATTCAATTACCAATTATGCTACTTCAATTACACACTAAGTAACTGGCAAAGTGACCAACTAGTGAGTCCTTTGAAACTATGGATCCAATTTAAGGGGAACTTTAGCTAGGGATCCATTTATCACCTAATGCCTCATGTCACCAGTCTAGCAGAAGGCTATGATGATGCTTTGTATCCTCAAGTATTAATGTCAGCTAAGACAATTGATGTATGTGTCCTTCAAATGCTATGATGTTCATCTTTCCTGAATGGTCAGTGGTCAGTTGTTCTTGTTTTTCAGTGATATGAAAACTGAGTAAGGGAGTGTGACTTTATACTGAGTGTTATGGTTTAGATATTAGGTATCCCCCAAAGGCTCATGTGTGAGAGAATACAAGAAAGTTTGGAGGTGAAATGTTTGGGTTATGAGAATCTTAACCTAATCAGTACATTAATCCACTGGAATTAACTGAGTGGTGGCTGTAAGCAGGTAGGGTGTGACTGGAGGAGGTGGATCATTGGGAGGATGGTGTCTTTGTGGTATATATTTTGTCATGGTGAGGGGAGCTCTTTCTTCTTCCTAATGGTCATGTCCTGAGCTGCTTTCCTCCACCATACTCTTCTGCCATGATGTTTGGCCTCATCTGGGGTTCCAAAGAATGGAGTTGGCTATCTATGGACTGACACCTCTGAAATATTGAGCCCCCAAATAAACTTCCTCTTTTATTTTTTTCAGGTCTTTGGGTCACAGCAGTGGAAAAAAAAATACTGACTAAAACACTGGGCTCTTGTCATCAATCTATTGCTATTCCATACTTTACTTCTTCTGATTGTAAGTGCTAAGTAGAATCCTAGATAGCTGCCCTTCCATTTTTCCCTAGGGATGCCACATTCTATGAAACATCTCCACAACCTCTTGGTAACCTCTTGACCTTGCCAGACATGAAAACTGTCTCTCTTGAATTGAAACAAAGAGGTAGGAAATTCACCTTTTTCATTTAGGTAGGGATAGAAATTGGTAATTGTATCAATGTGGCAATTCTCTTTAAATAAATTTTTCTCTACAAGTCTTGTCTGATCTTCCAATTTTTTTTCATGATACCATGTTTGAAGACTATAAGAATCATGTAACCCCTTTTCTAATACTCAATCTTCAAATTTTAGTACTGAGTCAGTGCCTCACTTATGATTAGCATGTGCATTATTTCTTGATGTTCCAAGATCTTCAGCTTAACAGCTCAGGTACAATTGCAAGAAATGATTTTAGCACTTACAGTTAAGTAACAGATTTCAATGAGTATGAGATTAAAAATGGGGAAAAGAAAAGTATCATGCTCTGTTAAGAGTTATGACTGTAGAAAAGGAAAGATACAAGAGTGGTATAGTTATTCAAGGGAGATTGTTTTGTTTTCCTTTTTTTAAAAAAAATAGGAGTAATTCAATCACAATAACTGATATTGAGAAGGTACATGTAGAAAAGAAAAGGTTGTAAATAAAATAGAAAATATAATGGCTAATCTATATTCCATGAAACTATAAGATCAGTAATTTTTAGACTAATAGTGAAGCGATGGGTTTCAGAAAGGAAAAAAACAAGAATAAGAAAAGACAGCTGATTATAGATACAGTCATGCACCACAGATGATTGTTTAAGTCAGTGATTGACAACATATACAATAGTGGTCCCAAAAGATTATAATGGAGCTGAAAAATTCTTACTAGTGACATTTTGGCTATCATAAATTATTCCTAATGAAACGTATTACTCATGTTTGTGGTGATGCTTGTGCAAACAAACCTACTGTGCTGCCTCTTGCAGAAAAATACAGCACATACAATTATGTACCATATATAATAATTGATATAAATAATAAATGACCATGTTACTGGTTTATGTGCTTACTATACTTTAATCATTTAGAGCATATTCTCATGCTTATTTTTTCAATAAAGTTACTGGAAAACAATATGCTGTGCTGTGCTGACAAGAGTCTCAGTCTTTTGGTTGCATCAAAAGACCATGTTGAATGCCTGACTGACCTTTGTGTAAGTACACACTGTGATGTTGACACAACAATGAAATCACCTATGGCATTTCACAGAATGTATCCCCTAAATGACACCTGATTCTATAAGCAAGTTCTAGGATTGATATTTGGTTCTCTTTGTTTTCTTTTCTTTTCACTTTAAAGTAGAACTCAAAGTCATCTCAAATGAGTGAGATTATTTTGAGAAGAAACTTAAACATGTCCTCTAGAGTTTGGAAATACATATGAACCACGTGATGCTTTCTTCTTTCCAAAAAATAAAAATTGAATGAAGGAAGATTCTTAGAGCTTTCAGTGATTATATGGTAAGAAATGAAGATGGAAACTGTTGATTCTGATGCACTTGCACAGTTTGATACTGTAATTATTTGTAATTCCTTAAGAGGAAGAAAAAGAATAAGTATCTTTGCTGATGTGGGAGGTTTATATCTAAAAGGAGGCACCAGAATCTGGGGATGAAACTCAGAAGTAGAGTACTTTTCTAGCATGTGTAAAATCCTGAGTTCAATCCTCAGTACCACAATGAGTCAGTAAAAAGAGACATTGGTAGATCATATCATTAATAGTAGGATCAAGGAGGTGTGGTATAGTCGTAAAAGATAGCTAGAGTATTGAGATTCCATTGTCTGCAAAACTCACCTGAAATAATTTACATTTGCCATAATGAGAAACATAATGGTCAGAATGATGTAGTCAAGAGAGACTTAAAAACAGCTTTAAGAACATAGAATCTGCCAGGTGCAGTGGCTCATGCCTGTAATCCCAGCACTTTGGGAGGCTGAGACAGGAGGATCCCAAGTTCAAAGCCAGCCTCAGCAACTGCGAGGCGCTAAGCAGCTCAGTGAGACCTGTCTCTACATAAAACACAAAATAGGGCTGGAGATGTGACTCAGTGGTTGAGTATCCCTGAGTTCAATCCCCGGTACCAAAAAAAAAAAAAAAACAGAATCTAAATCTGATTCTGCCATTTGCTTCTTTTCCAAACTTGAATCTAGGGAAAATTAAGATAGGGAAATGTAATGGAACAAGAAGAGAAAAAGAGCTGCCCACAGTCTACTTTCCCATTCTTTAACCTCTAATTGGTTTTGATAAAGCAGAACAGAAGACCTGAATTGAATTTACCTATGTAATTATTTAAATTTATATTTAAATGTTATAACTTGAATTTCTAATACTGAAAATTAAACCTCTGTCCATATTTTCTTTGTTTTTTTATCCATGTATGTAGTTAGTGTGTATTTATCTTCTATTATGTACCAGCTATATACATAGCTCTCATGATATGAGAACTTTGAATACAGAATATAAAAATACTGTGATCCAGATAGTCTTGGTGCTGCTTCAGAAAATTTACCAAAATAAAATTAGAAAAATTAAAGGAATGATTTGCCTATCCATCCTCATGTGTTCAGTGATCTGCCATACTGTGATATGGCTAAACACAGTAGTTAGGGGTTGGGGGACAGAAGGATATGAAAGTTCATTAAAAGAAAGGATACAGGGTGTAGCTCCTCAGTGAATCTGAAAAGTGATCTCTAACTAGGATAAGTGAGAACATTACTCTGTTTTTCATTAAGTTAAAGGGAAAAAAATGTAGAAATCTCACCAGTCTAGTTACAAGTATCTTAATGGTATCAGTAAATGTGAATCCTGAAAAAAAAAAAGTATCAGAAATGCGGAGGGATTTTGGGGAGAAGAGATACTGAGTAAGCTCTGCAGAAACTGTAATTTATTATTTTCTGAGTTGGGCAGATTCAGTTCTAAACTCAGGACCTATGAAAACATGAACCATGGTTTCTGACCCTTCTTGAATGAGTTGAGACATTGGCTGGTATGTAAAGCTTGAGAAATTGCTGGGGAAATGGAAGAGTTAGCCAGGGGTGTATGCCCTCCCATCTACCAGATCTTACCAGATTAAGAGTCATAGGAGGGAAAAAAGAAAAGTTGACTCCAGAAACCTGGGATAAAAGCTAAATAGCTATACTTTCACATTAATAGTCTCCAATCTATGCTTCTACCAAACCAAGGATTTGAAGGAAATATTCGTAACTGTTAAGTCTGATTCCAAAGAGATAGTCCAAGAGTGAATCATTTTCCATGAACACATTAAAAAGATATGTTGAAGTCCTAACCAGGATACCTGTAAATATAATCTTATTAGGAAACAGGGCCTTTACAGGTGTAATTAAAAGCAAATCACACACAATTAGGGCACACACTAATCCAATGACTGGTGTCTTTGAAATAGTCAGGCCCCATTCTGCTTACAGACATTGGGAGATAGGGGTGCTATGCTCATTGATCATTATATTTTGGAGTCATAACTTCTGCATCCTTGAGGAAGATTTTCTTGGTTGTAAAAGTGATAAGAAGCTTGCATCTCAAAGATGCAGAGAAAGAACTTAAAATTGCAAGTGTTTAAAAATACATGCTCTGGGAAAAGAAAAGTCGTGGCCTAAAGGCAGGAAGAAACCTGTCTAAAATGTAATGGAATTGAAGGAACGTTAAGGCTATCTTGATCAGCTTTCAGCAAAATCCAACACTACAGACACTGATTCAGAACTTTTAGCAACCAACACAGTAAGAGAATAGATTTCTGTGGTGTTAAGCCACAGGTTATGGGAATTTGTTGCAGCAGTCTAGTAAATTAAAATAATAAATAATGACGTGTGACTTACGACACCTTTGAAACAGTGATGGTGTATCATCAGAGTTCCAAAAAGAAACAAAATCTGAGTAATAACATCCTCTTAAGGAAAAAATGTGCCATGAAGGAGTGAAACTATTTCAAAGATTAAAATAGATTTTAAATTTAAATAGGCTAGACAGTTATGCCTGAATGTTTGTTATAATCTCAAGCATTCTTTGTCCTTATATTTCTTAGCTAATATTTACTATTCAAAAGTCTACATTGAAACGTCACTGCCTCAGTGAAGCCCTCACTAAACTCTTTTACATATGTCTGCACTTACTTTGCCATGTTTTAAATACTTTATTGAAAGGTTGTCTCCTCTACTTGGGTGATATCTCGCCCTTATGCATCTCACACCTCAGCTCCTTACCTGTGGCCATGGTTTAAATGGACATTGGTGTAAGAGTTAGTAGATGAATTTTTTTTTTACAAATTCATTAAAATGCACATACATCTTGTGAGATTGATAATAGCTAGTACACCATTAAAATATGAACAAGTAGAGATCTATGTGGCAAAGGAACAGTATAACATGGAGTTCTATAAAGGATATTATTAAGTATATAAGATCTCAATGTATTATTAGTATATAAGGATATAACATGGTCTAAAATGGTGAATTCCCCAGAAAGATATCATGTAGGGAAGTATTCATAAACTGATCTTATCAATATTTGAGGCTAGTATCTCTCTTGTAATTATCCTAGAAGCCTGTGCTTTCTTTCACATTACTAAATGTGTAACTATACATTCTACACTGTTTAACAAGTTCTTTTTAATTCTAATGATGAATATATTAATTTTTAAACAAAAATCTCCCAAGTTTAAAAAAAATGACTACACGATGTACTGATAACACTAAATCCTTGGAGAGTAAAATTTTCACACACAAAAAAATTCTCATTGGTCCCACACATTTATATACCATCTAGAAGAAATTTATACCCTACACAGATGTCTATTTAAAATACAGTCACAGGGGCTGGGGTTGTAGCTCAGTGGTAGTGCGCTTGCCTCACACATGTGAAGCACTGGATTCGATCCTCAGTAACACATAAAAATAAATAAAATAAAGACATTGTGTCCATCTACAACTAAAATATATATATATATATATATCTATATATATATATATATATATATATATAGATATATATATATATATATAAAGTACAGTCACAGGTAAAGGATTGAGGAAGGAGGAGCTACTCCAAGTTGAATGAGAAATCCCAGCAAGGAATACAACCTTTTAACAATGTCATTAAAAATTCCGAATGTCAGGCCATCTTCATTCAGACAGTAATGTTTAAACTTTAGACATCTCAAAGAATGCAAGTACTTTTAGCTACAATATACCACAAAATTTACAAAGAAATGAAGGTAAACTTTACTTCGAGAAACTTTATTTTTAAAAAATCACATTATAATAGTGTTCCTGTATTTGATAGATACTGTGTAAAATACTTAGAAAAAATTAACTATGATAGTCAACATTCATTAACTACAAGGAACTAGCTTGATAATTATGTTACTCTTCATCCAGACATTAAAATTAGACCTCTGAATAAGGACCACTTTTATCCATAGTCCTTCAGATTGCATTGGACTGTCTCCTTTTTAGCATATTTAATAGAAAGCATGTTGACTTGGGCTTCAGAAAAATCTGGATTTGGATCCTGGTGACACATGTAAAAACAGTGTACATGAAGGAATATTGATTAATCTATTTGAGGTACAGAGATTTTTCCAATATGTTGTATGGATAGAAATTCTTAATCTGATTAAAGCAGAATAGCATCTTATACAAAACCCTACCCTCTCTAGAAAGTGTTGAACTATCGCTTGTGTATTAAAAGCATGAGTGTGTGTAATATAGTTAATTAGAAATTTTAATTACCTATTTTTTAAAATTTATTTGTTCTTTCTAGGTATACATGACAGTAGAGTGTATTTTAACATATTATACATGCATAAAATAATATCACTCTTTCCAATTAAGATCCCAATACTGTGGTTGTATATGAGGTGGAGACACATTGGTTTGTATTCATATATAAGGATAATAAACATATTTCCATTCATTCTACTATCTTTTCTATTCCTATCCCTACTCTCTTCATTCTCCTTTGTCTAATTCAATGAACTTCTCATCTTCCCTTCCCTTGTTGTGTGTTAGCATCCAAATATCAGAGAAAACATTCTGCCTTTGGGTTTGGGGGACTAACTTATTTCACTTAGCATGATATTCTACGGTTGCATCCATTTACTGGCAAATATCATAATTTCATTCTTCTTTGTGGCTGAGTAATATTCCATTTTGTATATATATCACATTTTCTTTATCCATTCATTGGTTGTAGGGCACCTAGGTTGGTTCCATAGCAAGGCTATTGTGAACTGAGTTGCTATAAACATTCAAGTGGCTGTGTCACTAGGAAATTAGATACACAGGACTGTGTGTGTGAACATGGATGTATATGAGTGTGAATGCATGTGTGTGTGTATACACTAAAATTCAGAGTCAGCAAATGTCCTCAACCTCCAAAATAATGCATTTCTGTAATTGGGAAAATATTTATGTTTAGACTTATTGTCACATCAGTCATAGTTTCCTTATGGAGGATGGTTTTCTTTTGCTTTTTATTTCTCTAATTGCTTTCAATTTAAGTGTAGACCTTATTCCTTAAAGAGTGAAGGACTACCCTGATGAACTTTGCCTGTCTCTTTGCACAAAGAAGGTCCTTTTTTGTACATGAGAAAATATCCTGGGTGGCTACTCTTTGCATTAGATAAATTAAGATGTAGTGCAAAGCATTTCAAACTATTAGTGTACAGTATGTTACTTTGTTTTCTCCACGAGTTTTTTAATTAAATAGGCTCATATGCCATCACTTGAATGTTGACAGGTCTGCAAATAGAAATGGAAAATGATGGCTGCAGGATATGTAGCACCTTGCCCATAACTGTCCTTTGGGTTATGGATGACTGAGATTTATTGAGATCATATACTATGTCTCTAATATAAGGCATTATGCATCTTTGGGGACTTTTTCAAGTATAAATTAATTATCCTATAATAGAGATATAGACAAGAGAAAATAGAAAGATAATTGTTCAATAAATATGGTTGATATGAACTGGCATCAGTGAATATAAAGGACAAATTTTAATTACTTGGAGTTTTATTTAGGATAAAAATGGATTCTATTAATATAAATTTCTTATCAGTTATTCTGTTCTTCACATTATACTGTACACTGCAATTCAGTACTAGATAATTACATAGTAACTCATTTTGGTATTGAATAGAAATCACATTGTAAATGAGTTAAGAAAATAAAACTGAATAATTTATATGCTTCTAAAAAGGAAGAAAATTTCTAGACTGTCTGGTACAATATAAAAAAGGAACAAAAGTGAAAATGCAATTAGTTCTTTACAGAAGGATCTAAATGTTCCAAGGATAGAAGAAAAATTACTTTTCATATACTGTATTTTTTAATAAAAAAATATGTATTTATAATATATAAGTCAATTTTATAGTTCTTCCTGCTATTATCATTACCGAGTCAAAGTTAATTGCTGTCATAAGACATTCCAGTATAACTGATGATTGGTCCCACATGTGTATTGTTTTCCACTTTTTCAATACCTATAGACTGTCTTCTGATTTATTTCTGATGATTGAAGGATTACCAGGCCATCATATATTTCAAATATATGTTGCTTTTCTTTTCTTCAAGTTTGTTATCTCTAGTACTATTAAATTCTATTTGTTTTTATAAAGTATTTTCCCTCATCTAAGAAAAAAAACAGAAGGGAAGGTAATCCTACCCAATAGGACCAACCTTGCCCAACAGCAGAAAACCTGGAGGTGTACTGTTGTTCTTCTGGAGCTCATAGAGGGAAATGAATAGATTAGCAATGTTAAGGTTCTAGGAGGAGCCAACAGAAGTGCTAATTAAGACAATGTCTGATTTAGATTTCTGCCAAGTTTGGAGAGAACAGGGACAATTTGTGAATATACTAGTCCAATTAGGAATATTTTCATCTCTCTCACTACTTTTCTCTCCCTAAATTCCAACCAAGGAGGCCAAACTCCCTCAACTAACTAGCCACTTAGTTGAGGAAAGAGCGGAAAAGAGAGAAGGGAAGACCTGACTACAGCAGAAAGATTGAGTAAGAGGGAACTCCTCTTGCCGTACTGTCTTGAGATGAAACACTGGTCTTTCCCTATCTTTGGATTCTTCTTTGAACTTAAATATTGCCACTTCTTGGATCTGGAGCTACAAGCTTTCCAACTGGAGTTACACCATCTGCTGTCTTGTATTTCAAGGTTGCCAACTCATTCTACGTATCTCAGCCTCTACAACCACAGGAGACAGCTTCTTACAGTAAATTCTTCTAGGATTCTTCCTCTGGGGAACCCTGACAAATACAACTGTGGAGAAGGTATGTTATTAAGTTAAATATGAAAATTTTCCTTGGGGACTTTTAGTTGTGATTCCTGATTTGAACTGATATTGGAACATAGAATAACCACAAATCTGCCTAGGATATTTTAGTTCTTAATCCTGAACTGGAAAATGCATGAATCTGGTTCATGTTTGCAAGTAAGAGAAGAATTTTAAAGGAACAGTGTAAGACGAAAACCAAAGTTGACTTTTAATCATATCCTACAAGCTACCTGACAGTTAAAAAGGGAGCAAGTTTATAATTTCAGTGAAATAATCTGCTTATGCATAGAAATGAAAACTGAAGGAGAATGAATGTCACTGAAAAACGAATAGAGCCAGCGTAGTTCCAAAATCTGAGGCATGATAACAAGTAAGGTGAATGTAATAGCAGGAAGTATCTCTTTTGCTTCCCAGATTATTTCATTAGGTAAGAGAAATAAGAGTTTTGCTGTTGTTCTTATTAAATTTAATTATTTTATTTGCCAATATTTGGGAGACTTCTCTATTTCCTCCAGTCAGATATGTGAAAACCTATTGTGTTCTATGATAAAATAAAAATAATCTTTCAATGCATAGGAGATAGGATAGTGCCTCAGAAAAACCTTCTAGTTTCATTTTTCCTCCTCTTGTTATACAAACATACTGAATTTAATAAAACAGTATTAAAAAAGGGAAAAATGCAATAAAGAGAAGCCAGTGTTTGTCACTCAGAAAGAAAATTATGAACACAATAGCTTGGTAATAGCTTAGAAAATATTTGGATGATATAATTTAATAAAAGAACTATAAATATCAGCGCAAATTGTAAATGTTCCCCACAATATTATTTCATAAGAACAATGAAATCAAATCTTTCTTCATTTTGATCATTACAAATATGCAATTAAATACAGCTTAGGTACCAGGCACAATAGTTGCTTCAGTTCTTCAATGTGTGGCATATAATACAATAGCAAAAGCATAGTTTGATTTTAAATGGAGAATCACTTATTAGCATATAATTAGAAGTATACTGCTGTAAAATCTAAACTCATGCTAATAATATATAAGATTCAAACTGTACATCCTATTTAAAAATATAATTTGAACTTCAAAGTTGAAAATTGCCATATCTTCTATATCTTTTAGTGACTTTTAGTGACACAATCCACAATTCGATACTCTGCCATTCTGCATTGATATTTAGACCACTGGATTCCACTACATGGAATAACAACGGTATTTTTGCCTTTTTCTTTCAATTTAAGATATGATCATTCTGCTGAATTCTACGTTTGTGATTCAAGCTAAAACCTTTTTTCTACTCTTATTATTGAACAAAAAATACTTGATGGCTTAATGGATAAAATTTCTGACCTTTTCAAGTTCACATTTAAGCCCTAACCTCCAGTGAGGAGTAATCCATATCTCTAACACAAATACAGAGTGCTATTCAGTCATCCTGGTGATTACAGAAACCCCAAGGAACAGTTTGGGCCTATGTTATTCATATCTTCCCTGTGCTCCTTTACTCCTGAACCTGAAAGGGAGGACCAAGCAAATCAGTGAACACAGACTTTTGTTAAGCAAAGAATCTTCTCCAAATGGAAGATAATTCTTTATCCCAGGATTGTATTTATTATTTTCAGCTATCCCAAATAATTTGCAGTCCTGTTTTGTCCCAGCCACATTATGACTGATGTCACACAAAAGCAAGTTCCTACAAAGTAGGGCCTCAAACTGTCCAGAGATGGGCCAGTTGGGATTCCAGAGAAGGAAGCCTAAACACTAGGATGGACAGTGAGAGAAAAAGATGCTCTACCTAGGTATGTCCACAGAGATGTTAGGATACCAAGTGTACATGAGGGTTTGAAGAATTTGATTCAGGATCAGGCTTAGTTTCTTTCCATGTCTTAGAAAACAGCCTGCATACCTTGATCAATGCCAGCGAATGTTAAAGACCCAGGCTTGGGTACAAGCCTTCAAGCTTCAAACATGTGGCTAGCCATGTCTCAGGGCAGGTATGACCTTCTGTATTTCTTCAGTAGGGTAGAGAAAAAGATGGAGGAAACTGAGTGAAAACTCTACCACCCCTGTTTTAATAAGATAAATTAAAATTTAAAGTTACTCCAGTAACTTTAAAATAAATGCTTGTTGGTATCATTTTTCAAAAAATTGTCACTCTAGTGAAGCAGTTAAGACATTTAAACCAAATGGCTCAGACAGAAATTCCAGTTTGGTCATTTTCTGTGGCAAATTCTGCCATATTAAGATAACAGAAATTATAAAATCATTATCTGTACATCTACATTAACTTTAAGCTTAAGGTTCTCAAACATCTCATTTCTTAGTCCTAGCAATCACATCCGGGGGTGGCACATGGAATCCTGAAATCATTACATCTAAACCTAATCCAGCTTCTCTCTTTTTCACATCCCAATTTGCTCAGAAATCTAAGCTGGGAACTATGCATCTATTCCTACTTCATCCCTTACACACATATCCAGTGAGGACAGATGCCGTTCTGTTTTGATCCTTGACATCTTTCATAGCCAACTCCTTATCTCCATTCTCACTTCATTACTTTGGTTATAATCCCTGCACCTTCTTGTAAATCCTCCTTGTTCACATCTGTCAGATGGCGCAAGTCAAGTCCAAGCAAGCAATTTCAGTTTTTGGTCAGGTTAGATTGAGTAGTAGAAAACTAAACTGATATTCTGCAAAGACAAGAAAGATTTACAATAGTCATGTATTGAAGCACAACTCTGCTGCTTTTTTCCCTCTTGTATTATTTGCTTAAAGGATACTTTGAATAAATTTTAAAAACACCAAATGTGCAATTTAAAAACTCTTCACTTGTCATTTTACAGGGATACTATAGCTTATCTTTTCCAACCATTCCTCTGTTTTTAGACTAGAGTAAGGGTGATTTTCTTCTGAGAGGAAAAAATAAGTTGCCTTTAGCCTAAAATTTTGCTAGCTATGAAACCTAGAGTTTCATAATTATGCTAGTCTCACTGACTTTTTAAAATTAATAAGAAATTTTAAAATTAAAAAAATAGTTTCATTTATTTCTCAAGACCACATCTAACTTCTTACAGTTCTAATAAAATGTAAAAGTTCTTCTAATACATGCCATTTCTTATGAACTTCTGAATTACTTTATTTTCTTTGTGATGTTTTGAATAAAGATTTAATTTTCTCTATGGATGTTTTATGTTTAGTGTAATAAGACAGCTTTAATGTTGTATTTTGATAAAGATTTATCAAAAATATATTTACGTGCCAGATACTGTGTGCACACCTATAATCTCAGCTACTCAGGAGACTGAGGCAGGAAGATCACAAGTGTGAGCCCTGCCTCAGCAACTTAGCAAGTCCCTGGATCAAAATAAAAGGTAAAATAGACTGGGGATGTGGTAAAAATGTCCCTGAGTCTAATTCCCAGTACAAAAGCAAAAATTGTGCTACATTAAAATTAATTTGATATAATTTTGATGGTTGTCAGATTATGTAATTTCTAGGAAAAAATATACTAGAGAGGAATTTATATAATTTAGCAAGAATTTATTATTATTTGTGAACTCTAAGTTTCAGCAATGTGAGAGACAGACATGTGCATAAGTAAAAGGCTCAAGGGCATGTAAAATTTTTCTTTTTTGGGTGTCTTTTAAGTAACTAGTACATGTGAGGTTGGCTTAAGGGGGCCAAAGGGAACAAAGCATCAAGCAGCCCACAGGCAGGAAAGAACAACCAATCAGACGCTGACATGCAAGCAGTAATGGCGTCTCCTAACCACCTATCAATCAGCAGATCTCTCCTGACCACTCTTGGAAGGACACGGATCTAGCAGGATCCCCTGACCAACCCCAGGCAAACATGGGACTCCAAAAACCTCCTTTTCCTGCCCCAAGCCCTCCCTTTCCTCCCCTAAGCCCATAAAATTTCTATCCCCCCAGCCCATGTGCGATTCTCCTAGACCCACTCTGACTATGAGTCTCACCCCAGGAGCATACATCAATAAAGCCTTGCTCAGCAGTTTTAATTTGCCTCCTTTTGGTCATCAATATCTGGCCTTATAGTACACAGTCTGAGAAGTGTCATAATATAGACCTAGCATAAGATATGATGTTTATGGAGAATTATTGCCTGATGTTTTACTAAATATTTTATGTTTCATTTTAATCCTCACAGAACTATAGATTGTTTACTTCTTAAATTAAAAAGTTGAGGAATAAAATATTAGACTAAAATCATATTGCTGAATTTTAACCCAGTTTTTTTTTTTCCTGATTTTAAGTTTGTATTTAAACTTTAAAAGAAAATGCATGTATTTGGGGGTCAGAAAAGTTTTAATAAAGGACATTTAAGCTAAATCCCAAACAATGATGAAGTATTTTTTTCAGTTAAATGAAGTGAGAAGAGAGAAATTGGTCAACAAAGATAAATAAAGGAGAGAGGATATTCCAGGCAAAGCAGTTGGTATTTATTGATTTGGAGAAGTTCCCACTAGAATATCTTTGTAAGAAGGAAAAAATAACTTCCCTTTACTCTTCCAAGTTCTCAGCTGGAGCCTCTTAAATAAAAACAGATTAAGGAGAAAAAAAAAAAAACTTATTAATGTGTATATCTCATATATACAGAGAAATACCCAGGGAAATGAGTCTGTCTCAAGGAAGTGACTTAGATTCTGGCTTAAATATTATCTTCAGCTAAAAACAAATAAAGAAGAGCATGGCAGGATCAAGTTATGGGAATGATCAGAAGGAGCTCAATAATCCAGGGCAGGGTTTGTTGTGCAGGTATGTTCATGCGGTCTCTACTTACGTGTTTTATAATTTAGAGTTACCCTTCCCTTCTTGGAATAGCAGGGAGATAGCTTTACAAATGGACATTTTCATTCTCTCCTTCTTCTGTTGTATTTTTGGCAGTGCTAGGGACCAAACCAGGGCCTTGCACATGTAGGCAAGAATTCTACAATTGAGCTGCACCCGCAAACTAGAAGTTTTTATAAATTTCTCTTACAAAATAATAACCCACTCTATTTTCAGAGCCTCTCCCAGGTCTGTTGTTTCTCAAAATACTGCTTCAGCAAAAGAGGCATATTCTGGGATAGCATATTTTGTTCTGCTAAAACTTTCAACAGGATTAACATGAAATATATGAAGGTAAATAGCAAATCGTAAAGGCCCAATGCCATGCTGAAGAGGGTGAATTCTATCTTTCAGCTAATAGCAAATCTTAGCACACTTTATGAAGAAGTTAGGTTATTGGATTTAAATTTTATGGAGATGATTTTGGCAAAGATGGAAACTTGACGATAAGGAGAGGTAAGAATACAAAATTTAAAAAGTTAGAAAGCCAACATTCATTCATTATTTATCCAAATGTATCTAATAAACAACTAAACCTTAGATATTATGATAAGAGTCAAATATGTAGCATTGAACAGAATAGACTTTGATCTTTGTTCTCATGTAGCTCATGGTCTTATAGTCTGATAGGACAGACTCAAGTAGTAAAGAAGAGCAGAAAAAAAATTCCCTTATTTGAGGTATGAGGCATGTTATATTTATTTACTGTTTTTTATATAGACGTTTCTATGTTCATCTCTTATTTATAAATGCTTCTGTTCTAGTGTCTTTTCTTCCTGTGTTCCTATCTTCTATAGTGTTCAGTCTTAATCTGTTTTCTCTTGCTATAACATAATACCTTAGGCTGGGTAATTTATAAAAAATAAATCTTTATTTTGATTCATGGTTCTAGAGCAAAGGGGCAAAATACATGGGGAAATTTTGCTTTATAACAGCCACTCTTGACAACTAACCCACTCTCAAGGGAAGTATTCTAATCTTTTCATGAGGACAAATCTCTTATAATGCAAAACATCTCTTAAATACCCTAGTAATGTCTCAACATGTATGGGGGAACCAAGCTTAAACATAATTTTTGATGAGGACAAACCAGATTCAGTCCACATCATACCCTTATTCTCTACCTGGTTTGCTAGTTTTAATGGTATATCTTATGACTGAGACAGCCTTAACATTTCCATCAGCTTGGCTAAATATTGGACAGGCTTCTTCATGCCTTCAGGCCTCTGGCCTTCTGACCTCACTCTCAATCTAGCCCTGACAGAATCCAAAAGTCTTACTCACAGAGGTCCTTCCTCTGTGTGTCTGTCTGTCTGTCTGTGTGTCTCTCTCTCTCTCTGTTTTTTGTTTTTTTGGTACCACGGATTGAACCTAGAGATAATTAACCACAGAGTCCCATGCTCTTCCCTTTGTTTTGTTTTGTTTTGAAGACAGTGTCCCTCAAAGTTGCTTAGGTCCTCATTAATTTGCTGAGGCTGGCCTTAAACATGTGATTTTCTTGCTTCAGATTCCTGAGTTGTTGGGTTAATAGGTATTCACCATCATACCCAGCCCCTAGCTCCCTCTCTTTCCTTAGAGTTCTTATTTTTCAGAATTTATAAAAAAAAAAAATTATACTTTCTTTCTCTGCCACTTTGAGTGGAAAATCATTTTTGAAAAATGTCTTTTGCCAGGTTTACAGTCTAGGAATGTTCTTCTCAAGAATCTAGGAGCCATTTATTGAAACAATCATTAAGGAAGATAGCATTCTTGTACTAGTCTGTTTGCCTTACTATAATGAAGTAATTGAAACATGCCGACTTAACAAGCTGACTTTATAAAGAAAAGAGGTGTATTTAGCTCAGTTTTGTAGTTCAAGGGCATGGCACTGGTATTGACTCAGCTCTAACCAGGCTTCATCATGATATGATTGTATGTGTGAATGAAGGATCACATCTTGGAAGAGGTAGCTGAAATAGGACTGGGGCCCCACAATCCATTCTGAGGACATTTTCCAAGTGACTTAAAGACCTTTTACTAAGCCCTACCTCTTCCAGTCCAGCACCCCAACAACATCATCACACTGAATTCCATCACATGGAATTTTGAGAGACATAACATCTGAACTATAACAATCCCTATGTTTCATCTCTATGGAAGACAGAGGCCTTTCTCCAGGTTGTAAAACTGCCTTCTCCATAAAGATAATAATTTCCAACACTTTCCATCTAGTAGTCTCAACTTATTGTTCTCTTTTTCATTTTATTCTTTTTTATTCTAGGAGGAGATGGGGATACTGGGGATTGAAGCCGGGAACATGTAAACACTGAGCAACATCCCCTGCCCTTATTTTTTATTTTAAGACAAGATCTCATTAAGTTGCTTAGGACCTTGCTGAGTTTGAGGCTGGCCTTGAACTTGTGATCTTCCTGCCTCATCCTCCAGAATGGCTGAGATTATAGGTGTGTCCCATCAAGTCTAGCTTCATTTTTATTCTTATTGTTTTTCCATCATTATTTAATTCCCTTAATTAAATACTCAGTTAAATGGATTATATTCTAGCTACCTTGTGATTTAGTCTTCCTTAATATGATTTTATTAGTTTCTTTAATATCTTTCCTGAATTAGATCAGCTCTGTTTTTGAATTTCTGATTGAATTGCTTTCATATTCCTAAATGTTTGAGAATATTTAATTTAGTTTGAAGTGTTCATTTACAGTTTTGTTCTACTCTGTGTTTTAGGGGAACTAATAAGAGGATCATTTTTATATTTTGATTACAATTTCTAGTTTGTTTTTTTTTTTAATCTCTTAGAGTAACTTTGTATGGAAGCAGAATTAATTTCTTCATTCATTTTCTTGAAAAAGTGAAAATTTTCCTGTCTTCCAATATTCTTGTCCCAAGAATGCCCTCTACTAGTGTACTGAAAAGTAGTTTCCTTAATTAAGCTTATAGTGGTGCCAATGTGTCTTACATTTTGTGATTTTACTCTCTTTTCAGAATCCTAATACTTCCTCTTATATTTCTTGTTTTCACCATTCAGTCTACCAGATGTCTCCTTTCCACTTACCTCCTTCTTCCCTAGAGCTAATATATTTCTGAAAATGGAGCCTCAGATCTCAGTTTCAAGTCCTCTCTCTGTAGTCAGTTTGAGACTTGTTTTTATTTTCTCCTTTTTTCCTTGTATTCGTGTTTTTCTTGTATTCATGTTGGACCTGTATTATCAATGAAAAAACTTTTTTTCAACTCTTTAGGGTGGATTTACTGTCCATCAGCCTTTCTAAGCCCTTCATTCCCTGTTATGTATAATGTCTTTCAACTCCTCCTTTCTGTGTAAGTGGAGTGATAATGGTGGCAGTGGAAGTCAGAAAAAACTCTACTAGGATTTGCTGATTATTTCTCCACAGTTTTGAATTGTGTAGTATTAGTTTTCTCCTATCAATGCTGAATTTATATCCTTTTATTATTTGTATTTTCGTTGTGCTTGTTTTTTGACTTGTTTGAATTTGTGGAGGGTGTTTAACTTTAGGATGATGCTATTTTCATAAGGCAACATGGAACATTTTGCATCCAAGTATCTTATCCTTGCATTAATTCTTAAACATATATATATATATATCTTCAAACATATATATATATATACCTTCTCCTAGTTTATTATGCATTAAAATTGGTATGTATATTTTTTCTCTTCATGACTGTTCTAATATATTTTATATGGAGCATCTAGTAATATGATTTTACTTATGTCTATATCCCTTTGAAGAGACTAATACATTTGTAACCTTTTATTAAAATAATACATACTGAAAAGTGCTATAGAATGTGTCCTGCACTCTGAATTTTCACAAATTAAATACTTCCACAATGCCAAGTTGCAATGCCAGAAAAAGATGATTTCAACCACCCTAGAAGTTCCCTTGTGTTTTTTTAAGTCTCACATTCTTCCTAAGGAAAGTCAGTCCTCTGACCTATACTAGCTCATATTTTGTCTATTTTTATCTAATTGTACGTACTTTTTTTAGAAGTTTTATTACGTTTATAAAAGGTGGACTTACGGTTGCATGCAGTTCACTCATCATCCCATTTAGTGTTTTTTTATTCAACCCTTAATGAGAGATTGCAATTCATTTATATTTACTTGATTATTGAGGTCTGTATTTATTCCTTCCACTTGTATATTTTCTATTTATGGTTCTTCTTTGTCATATTTATGCCATAGTTTGGATTGATTCAGTTTTGTTTATTTACTTATTTTTCTCTTGGTTCTTAACTTTATTTTTCCCCTTATGGTGTTGGAATGGTGTTGGAATTGAGCCCAGTACCTCACACATGCCAAGCAAGCACTCTACCACTGGGCTTCATCCCCAGACACCTTAATTCACATATTATATATATATATTTCAAAACATACATTAACTTATACTTGTTCAGAGAATGCATATCTTCTCCTGGAACCGTCTCTACCTTATTCTTCCCTTTCTCAGTTTCATCATATCTTTCATCATTAACTTGCTGAGACCATTGACTTAGAAATCACATTTAATTCTTTTTCATTCACTTTTGAATTCAAATGCACATTACAAGTGTCTAAAATGATGTTTGATACAGATTAGTCACTATGAATATGCACTGAATAAATGAATGAACCATTAGACACATTCTTCCATTAAAATGCTGAGGTAGTTTGTACCTCTGGGTCCACAAACCAGAGCTAAACATGACTTATTGCCCACTCCCCTTCTCCATCCAACATTGCCTGTTATTTTATGATCACCTGAGATATTAGTTTCATAAGTCTTTTGTCCCTCCTTCCTTTCTCCGTTCCTTCTCTCCTTCCTTCCTTCTCTCTCTTCTGCCTTCTTGCTTTTTCTTTCCTTTTCCCTCCCTATATTTCTGCCCCTCCCCTGCCTTTTTTTCTTTCTTCTTTCAGGTGGTATGTTCAGTACTATTTCTTGGATTCCCTATATTCCTTTGAATTTTCTGTCTGGCACATAATCTTTTTTCTCAATACATTAATTCTAATTCAAGTTTGCCTTCATTTGACTTGATTAACTATTACTTTGATGCTATTTTTTCTATTTTATCTTTTGTTTTGCCTTGCTTTTGAAATTCTGTCTTTGCTCTATCACATTAGTTTTAATAATTCTGGGATGATAGCATGTTCCTTTAGGGGAAATTCCTGCTCAATTATTTGTGTGCTGTTTCTGTGTGGTGTGTCTGTTTCTAGTGACCATGAGCTTCTGGCCAGTTCATCTTCTGATTGGAGGAGCAATGGCATCACCCGAGGGCACTGCCACATTCCATGTCACACTCACCCCCTCTTCTTCAGACAAATGACTGTCTGAACATTATTATGGAAGAATGGGTATTGGATAGGGTAGGACCAATTAGCTTTGCCACCTCCTATAGAGTTTCTCAACCATTCATCTAAACACTGGTTCCTGCCTGCTTCCAGTGTCTATTCTTCTGAGGTTCGTTTACAGTAAAAGCACTCTAACTTTTGGCAGTAAATACTCTTCTATAATTGCCTCCTCTTTCTGTTAATCTTCTTTCCATCATTGAAGGTTTTTTTTCTTCTTCAAATTTTTGTTCCTAATATCAGCTTTTATTTTGCAAAGTATTAAAGTATAATTGTTTTTTTCTCCCTCTTTATTATTATTAAATTGTCTAAAATTTTCGCTTATATAGGAAATTAGGAAAAGTTAGTTTATGAGTTTACCAATTTCACTTAACCATTCCAATATTCTTTTGGTTATCAACAACAACAACAAAAAAGTGAGCATGGCACAGTGGCACCTGTAACCCTAGAGACTCAGGTGGCTAAGGCAGGAAGATCACAAGTTCAAGGTCAGCCTCAGCAAATTACCAAGACCAACTTAGTAAGATCTTATCTCAAAATTAAAAAAAGAAAGAAAAAGGGCTGAGGGTGTGGCTCAGTGGTAAAGTTCCCCTGGGTTCAATCTCCAGTACAAAAAATTTTAAAAAATAAATTTTTCTCATAACTAAATTCCATATGCAAAAATTTTTATTTGCAAAATAAACTAGAAGTCTTGTAACTAAATATTCCCATATGGGGGCACTCTAATAAGTTGCTATAATAGCTCAGTGTCCTGTTGTACGTAGAGTTGGACGTAAAATCTTCCATTCCCAAGCAATTGATATTGTCTATTGAACATCTTATATAATATCCTACTTTGATAATTCTCAGTATTCTTTCCTTTCTGTCACTGGTCTTTTTTGTTTTTCTTCACCCAGTTATGAAAAACAGCTACCTTTCTATGATTTCCTGAGCAATGCTCATATAAAGCAATTTTATATAAAAGATTATTATAGAAGATGTGGGATAAAAATAATATGTCATGTCAAGCACAGCTGAAACCTAATATCAAACATCACTCTCTGGATTCACATGTTATTCAGTCCTCTGCCTGGAGCATTGCTTACTTGTTCATGAGCTCTATGTTCCTTTCTAATTCTACCTTTCCTGAGAATCTTCTGCTGAATTCCCTTTCTCAAGTTAATTACTTATTCTTTCATTAAAAACAAAAATCCTTCCTGTAAGGCATTTTTGATGAAAAAAGTGGGCTTTCATCATTGTAGCTAATATTAAAAATGGGCGATAGTTTCTGGCTTTCCTTGGAGCCTACACAATGACATTCCCATTTTGTTCCTCAAGATACCTGAAGTAATTAGCATAATATCATTGAAGAAAAAGGTACATGTCGCTTGATTGATAGCTCTGACTCTCTTCCCCTGGAGGCATGTAGTTAATCTGAATTAAACACATAGGCCAGTTATTCTACTGGAAAAATTTGCAAATAACTAATCTTGGTAAGGGCAAAACTAAGACTGAGTATATCTCCTGAATGTAAACAGCTTACTCTAAAAGAGAGAAAAACAAAAATCTCAAAAATTAGCAGAAGGTCCCTACAAAGAGAGAGAACATACCAGCATAGTTGAACATCAAACTCCTCTGAAAAGAAAGTTTGAAAATAAAAGGTCAAACATTCAGATAAGCTTGAGGCAAGTCTATTTTTGGACATTTGTAGCTTCTATGCAAAAGCCAAAGGAAAAAAATGAAATCTACATGAATACATTTAAAATTATACGTCTGTACACAACTATAAGTATACAGATTTGAAAAGTCAGAGAGAGGTGAAAATATCAATAATCCCTCACATTCCTCAATTCCTTTCTGCTGAGAGACTCATCAAGGAGCTGTATGTTAATAGTGACAACATTTTCCATGTTTCTCCAGGAATAGCCAGGAATACAAGCTGATCACTTTGTTTGTGTGAGCTCATAACTTTTAAAACAATGTAAGTATTAATGTATAACTGCCATTTTCAAGAAGGCACAGAGCCAAGTCCGTTCATTTATTTAGAGGGTAAATTCTCTGCCTCAGTTTCCCATTTGGATTTGTATGCTAATGCCAGTGAAATTACATATCACAATTTTAAAAGGCAGGATAAAATCATAACATGAGTTTTTATATCATTTATCCAAGAAAGGGAATGGAATTAGGTGAAAATTTGTTCCTCAGGAAACAGTAAGAATGGCTTGCTTCATGGGAGGTTGGCATTTTTTATTCTCCCTTCTGATTCATGCTCTTGTTCTGAAGTCTCATTGAAGTATAGAAACTGGTATTTAATCATGTCTTGTATAAGTAAAAGATCAGAAACCTAAAAATAATTTTGAAGTACAGCTCTATGACAGAATTCATGCAACTAAATTACATTTTAAAATCTCTAAAAATAAATTTCAGGAGGTGAAAATTTCCTATTATGTCATTATCTGATCCAGTGAATTTCCCTGGGGAGAGGAAGATTAGGGGGGCCAAATACTATACATGGTTAGTAGTCAATGGAATACAGGGTTGGGATTGGGGGAAATCAATATGTTCTGCATTTTAATCAGTGGGTTGGCTATATGTTCCACCAGCTTCTGGGAATTCTCACTCATACAACATAGGGTTGGCCAACTCAGTCCTTGAGATATGTTTCTTGTCTTTACACTTAGGTGACTCTGCCCAATCCCCCTGTCCCTGAATTTATGGTTCAAATTGATCTGACTTCTAGTTTTATTGTAATTTTTACATTAATGCTATTAGGAATTGTATGAACCATTAAATTTCAATGTTTAAATGCAGCCAAATATGCAAATAAAATTAAGAATGTACATTTGTTTTCAAAAGCTTTTCCAAACTTAAACAAATTATTAAGAATACAATATTTTAAAGATCTCTAACATTGGCAAATCTTCAATTTTGTTTTTCAACTCTGGGAGTGGCTGATTCTGAGTAGTCTGATTAGGAAAGTAGATATTTCTTCAATCAATGCAGGATGCATATATATGACTCCTAATTCAGCTCTGTTCTTATCACTGTTTAGAAATAGACCAGGTCTAAGCAAATCCTTGGTTCCAGTCAAAGACAATGTCAATGATAAGTAATAAGCAATTAAGGTTTTACATCTCTAAATGAGCTCCTTATTCATGTGAAATATTTTACTGGTCCTTTCTTATATCTATAGCCATGGTATTTCACCTCATTTTCTTCCTTGGACACTACTGCTGTTTGTCGCCATGTCCATGGGGGAAAGATTGTTAGGAAGAGGTAGCTCTTGCCTATTTTCACTGAAAATAGTTTGGGGTTTCTCTTCCCCTCTTCTTTTGGATTATTTATAATCAAACTGGAAACCTAATTTCATTATTTTTGCAATATCCCTTTGCTATAAGTTTTAAGTGCAAGGATAGTTTACCTTTATTTCAATTCATGGTATAGTTGTATTTTGTATATATGTGAAGGACTATTATGAAGATGTGGAAGAAAATGTAATTTTCTGTTTTGTGTGAGTCTCAATGCCTATCTAGGATCCCAAAACGATTATTAACCTTTTTATAAAGAGAGATTGAGACTTAAGAGAAAACATACTGTTTTAGCAATCTGTAAGCAGGGGAATGGGAGGCTTTAACTGGCCCAGAAGCTCCTAGGGTATTCATTCTTCATTTAAAAAAAAATATGGTTCACCTACTATGTGCCAGGTTCTATGTTAGGTAGTAAGAATATAGGAATAAATATAAAAAATAAATATCAACAATCTGTGCCTTCAAAGAGCTTATATTCTAGAAAGAAGACAGATAATATATAAGAAAATGACATATTATGTTAGTTAACAGTTATTATATTTTAATACATCTATATATTTGTTTAATAATATAAATCTTATTTGTATTATATTAATTATTATTCTATTGTAATGAAAATATTTAAAACATTAATAGGATAAGGAGACAGTGAGAGTCAGGGGAGAGGGCTGATGTTATAGAGTGGTTGAGGGAGGCCTTATGAGAAGGAAACATTTGAGGAAAGACATGGAAGAAGTGAGGAAAGGAACCATGTGACTTCCTCTGAGAATCTTCTCAGAGAGCTCCTCTGTAAGGTCTTTCTTGACTATCTATAAAATCAACATTCTTCTCCAATTCTCCCTCTTCCTTTGCTGTATTCTTCCTTTATATTTAAAATATTCTCACTTAAAAAGCAGCCAGTGCACAGACTCAGATGTGGGAGTGCCCTGGCATGCTTAAGAAAATGGTAAGGACTTAAGAAAAGGGTAATCCCAGCTGCTCAGGAGGCTGAGGCAGCAGGATATCAAGTTTGAAGCCATGAGGGGTAATTTAGGGAGATCTTGTGTCAAAATAAGATAAATTCCATGCATGCATAATGTTATCAAAATGGACTGTACTGTCATGTGTAACAAAATGAACCAGTAAAAACGTTAAAAACAAACATTAAATGGCTGGCAGAAAGAGAAACAGATTAAACAAAAAACAAAAAAGCATTAAGAACCTGGAGTGACTCCAGGACAAGGCTGCAGGGAATGAGATCAGAGAAGTATAGAGTAAGATTGTTAGAGCCTCCTGGGCCCCTCTGGGTATACTGGCTTGCACTCTGAGTCATAGGAAAAGCCACTGCAGGGTTACCAGCAGAAGAGAGGCACCATGTACCAAATTTCAGAGGGGAGCCTATGATGACAGCCGGGTTGGGTCATCCATTAACCTGGATGTATTTGGCAGCTGGCACTGAAAGTTTCTACTGAGAGAACAGCTGTGAAGTCAATAGTGACTTCCACTTAAAGACCTCTAAAAGACTTGAAGACTGTTCCTGTTCCATGACTTCCTGTTCCATGACTCCACCCTGCGTTTTGAGCTCTTCCAAGGTCCCTCTGGAAACAATCACTGCTGTCCTCACAAAAGCTTTCTCATGCACATTTTTGGTTGCCTTTCATTTGTGGGAGGGCGGGCACCAGAGATTGAGCTCAGGGGTACTCGATCCCTGAGCCACATGCCCAGCTCTATTTCACCCTTGAGCCACATCCCAAGCCCTATTTCATATTTTAATTAGAGATGGGATCTCATTGAGTTGTTTCGCACTGCGCTGTTGCTGAGGCTGGGTTTGAACTCGTGATCCTCCTGTGTCAGCCTCTGGAGCCACTGAGATGAGCTGGGATTCCAGGTGTGCACCCCCATGGCCAGCTTGCCTTTTGTTTTTCCAGTCTCCCAGTCAATTACATTTATCCTATGTGCTTTCCTCCTGAAAATCCTTTAAATTACCTGCTTCACCAATTCTTGTTTTCAGGAGTTATCCATTTCTTTCTCCCTTTTTGTTAATCTTAATTTTCTGTGATTTCGATTCAAGGGGAAAGGAGGTAAACATGTGCTCAGTCAACCATACATTTCCATTTCATTTATTTTAAAAAGGAAGGAAGGAAGGAGTCATTATTGAAAGAAAGCAAAAATAAAAATTCATTTTGTTAACATTTGTGTCAGGATTTGGATTTATCTCCTAGTAATAGAGTCTGGTAATGTGATAGCTTAAATAAGAAGATTGTGTTTCCTTCATGCAAAGAAATCTATGGGTTTTAACTGAGGGTTGGTATAACTAATCCATGATGGGAAGAATTCAGATATCAGTTTTGCTTTGTAGTTTTTAATAAATGGCCTTTTATTGTTAAAGTTAGCTCATCATCCAAAATAGTTGCCAGTGGTCCCAACATAATGCCTACATTTCAGGCAAGACAGGAGGAGCAAAGGGTACAGCATTAAGTTACCCATGGTAGCCAACTACCCCTCCAAAATTAAAAGAGTATTCTTTGATTAGGTAATAATGGATAATAGATTTGTTAGAAAACTCCATTAGTATCACCTACGTGCTCAACTCTTCAGTTAAAGAACTCCCACCACACATTTTGCAAAGAAAAATTTTCAAATAATTTTTGGAATTTTAAAAATGACTTAAAATATCAACCGATAAAATGAAAAAGAAATTAAATTATCTATTGGGATTTATTGAAGTTTCACATGATAACACAGTTTCCTGGAAAATCAGACATTATTTGACAAAAAAAATACATATATGCCATATATATATTATATATATGATATATATATGCCATATATATGCCATACTACTAGTGAGGAAAGAGCTTTGACATCAGGTTACCTAAACTTTAATTTGGACTCTAATCTGTATGCTAGTTCAGTAGGACTATGGTCAAATCAATTAACCTGACTAGGTTTCAGTTTCCTCAGGTATCAAAGAGATATCTACCTCTTACTTCCTATCTGAGGAATAAAAAGTTATGTAAAGTTCTCTGGAGAGTTTTTGGAACTCAAAAATCACTGAACAAGTGCCACATAATTGTTGTTATTTAAATTAATGTCTTTGCTTCTGATTCTCTATAGTATTGGGGGGAATCTGAGAAGACTTTTGAAATTATAGCATGAAACTGAATTTGAGAACATCTTTACTTCCCCTGAAAAGAGAAATTATTCAAAATATAGACACAAAGACTACACAAAAATGAAAAATAGATCATTCTCATCTCTGAACAGCAAAGAACCCCATTGGTTAGTTAAAGTCTGACATTTCCTATAAAATTAGGGTTCTGAAGAGCACTCAGAACTTCTGTGTAGGTTTTCTCTGTAAGGAAGGTTTGACAGGGAAGGTATCATTCTAAAGTTATACTTTTCCTCCAGTAAAATCATTTAATAATGATTAATCCATACATTGTTTATAAGGATGAAATATCCTTCATCTTCCAGAATGGATATACTTAATGATAAGCAAAGACATTTGGTTTCTCCAGGGAATTACTCATATACAAATATAAAATCAGGTAGTTTCTTGTTTGTTATGCATTTTCTAATTTTCCTGAATCCAATATTCACAGAGTCACGCTATAATGTCCTTTAGGGATTGGTTCTAAAACTCCACCATGAATACCAAAATCTGTAGATGCTCAACTTACTTATATTAAATAATTTTTTTATATTAAGTTATCTTCTGTAAGTTTGGGAGGTATTAGTCATATTGTATGATAAATTTTGAAATATAAATATAAGATTATTCTTTCTGCTACATTGTTTTGCTTATTGAATAAGATAAGATATGATCACTGTTTTGAGAAATAACAGTATAATATTTAAAATTATTTAAAAGGTTACTTGAAATATGGATTTTTAGCAACTATGTTTAACATGAACTTTACCCAAAATATATATTTTGAACTACATTATTAACTGACAGCAGTTCATATAGTAAAATTTATAAATAAAAGCATACTCATATTGGCGGATAAAAGGTGATAGTAATTGTTTTCTTTTGCTGATAATAGTACAAATAAATACTTTTCAGATTGTTGGTACAAACATTTGTTAAAGGGATGGGAAGAAATTATGAAAAATAAGCAAAGAGTAAAAATTAATATACAGTAAAGCTTTTTGGAGTGATACACATGTTTTATAAAAAAAAGACTTGGCAGTCATATACAGTCTGAAAGTGCTTGGGGAAAAGAACTGAGCTGTTAAAACTGTAGTTGCAATTTTTTAACACAATTTATGTTACCAAATAACTTTTCTTTTAATTATGGCGGCTTGGATATTGGCTGTGATTACATTCTCATTTCTTTGAAGGTTTTCTCTTTGCATTACCCTCCATTCCTAAGGAAATAGAAGATGTGAAGTATATTTTAGATAAGTGAATGGCCAAATGATAATAACTAATCAGGGATTCAGGAGTAACCAATTTGATGCCATTATATCCCAGGATTCAAAGTCAGAAAAATTTTGTTTCAATCCCTTTTAACATTGAACCATTATTTCCTCATTTAATATGAAAGTAGAAAAAAAGTAGTAATAATTGCTTAGTCAATAAAGATGTCCTTGGGCTAGGGATATAGCTCAGTTGGTAGAGTGCCTGCTTTGCATGCACAAGGCCCTGGGTTTAATCTGCAGCACCATCAAAAAAAAGATGTCTTATTTATCCAATGCTACCCCATGTATAAACAAGTAAAATAGTATCTATTAGAAACAATAAGGATAACACAACATATTCGTCACTTAATCATGAGGGCATCTTACTGGCCCAATGCAGTCTGGTAAGCAGAGCAGGTAGGATAGCACAGTGCACACTGGATGCTATTTTTCCTTCCAAAAATAGACGTCCAAAAATCATTCACCAATCAGTGTCTGAGACTTAACCTAACAGGTAAATAAATAATTTTAGGAGGTTTTCTTTTCTATGTAGGTATGGGAAAAACATATCAAAGGAAAGTATAGTTCATTTTCCAAAAAGCTTCATTGGTTTCAAAGAATATTAACCTGATTTCTGTATCCAGATTCTGGAAAAGTGATCAAAATGTCAGGGAATTGTTTAAGACTGTAATCTCTGTGGGTAAACAGCAGGTACCTGTAGGAAAAGCAGAATTCACCACCATTGAAAATATCTCAATCCTTTAGGATATCAAAAACCTGAGAGCTTATAATGGGGGCTCCAAATCCCGGACTACAGAATTGTTTAGTTACCAACATATATGGAATTTGAAACAAAAAATAAGCATATGACATTAAAAAATAAAGAAACTTCACAGTTTATATAGGGAGATGTACAATCTTTGCAATAATTTACCACTACATTTATTGAATTTAAAATTAAGCATAATCTCAAATGAAACAATGTGCCTATATTCAAATGAGATGATTTTGTTTGGCAAAGGAACTTTACTTCCAAATTATTTTCTACTGGAAGGTATGTGCATCTAATTTGTCTGACCCAGTTATGATAGAAGAGGTTAGGGTCTAAGCAAAAATATAATAATAAAGAAGTAAATAAGAAAAAGAAAATTTAGATTTTAAGATGTTCATACTTTAGTTTTCTTGCTTTCTTCCCTCAGCCAAAATTCTTCACTAGATATAGGCCGGTATAAATATCCCACGTTTTCTCCCCCAAGTACCTTGATTCTGTTCCCTTAATCTATGGTTTAGAGAGAAGTCGGATGACTCAGGCTTGCGGTATTACACAGGAGTCAGGGAGAGTGTCACACTTTGTTATTTGACAAAAGATGTGCTAGAACTCGTCCATAAGCAATTCTCTTTTTGTTCATGAGTACTTTTCTTTTACCAATTTAACAAGACTTCTTGATGATAAAAACCTCACTATGTTAAAATCAGATAGAAATCAAGTATAAAGAGATTTCAACATAAAGGTCAAAGAAAAAATTGAAGCCATTCATTTCCAAATGCTAAATGAAACATGCAATAAGAAACTTGTACACCCACATGTAAAGCAAAGAAGTCTATTATACCTCTACTTTTTTCTGAAATTACTGTATTATGATATTTGTTAAAAGGTTGCTTTTCCCCCATTATTTTATAAAGTGAAATAAACCAAGGTAGGTTTCTTATATAAATAAGAAAATAAATTATTCTGATTATAAACCCTGGAGTCTTTTTGATTGAGGTAAAAATATCTGATTGGTTTTGTATGGTAATTTTAGCTGATAAGCTTTCAGAGACAGACTGAAATCATTTTCTTGAAATATAGTTTAGAATTTGAAACTGGTGGGGCATTGCGGATAGAATTTCATGCTAACCTGCTTGACTGGTTTTAAGTTTAATTTTGAAAAGATATCAGGTTCTAATAAAAGGAAAGAAAAACAAAAAATATTTAAATATAGATGTTTTATACTCTACTTACTGACACTTATTTCATCTCTATTGCTCTATATTTTAAATAATGCTTATATTCTGAATAAAAAAAATTGGTTTTTCAGAATACAATATTTTAGTTAACTGACTGAAATCCAAAAGTGAGAAATTCATGTTTCTAAAATTTAGTTTCTAAATATGTTTAAATTTTATTCTAATTATCTTTTTAACACTTAAGATTAGAATTGTATTTATTAACATACTAATATATTCATAAATATCTGTTAAGCAATACTATCTGTCAGACTGCTCTTCACACTGGGGCTACAGCAACAAACGAAACAGAAATGCATCATGTCTTTATGGATTATGAGGGAAACACTAATTAGAACATAATGTATTGGCTTATGGTAGGGTGCCTATGATAAATAGAGAGGGACATGGGGATACTATTTTCAGCCCATCTGGATGATCTGATTATAATAGATAACTATTCAATGAGAAACCTAGTACGCATGAGACAGTGAGACCTATGAAGGAACAACATACAGAGGTCCCATATGATATATACGAAAGATGCACAAAATGCCAGGGCCCTGGCAACAAATGAGATTAAAAAGACGACTGGTGGCCAGATGCATGGGACTATGTAAGAGCTCTAATGTTTTCTCTGAGAGACATCAGAACCTTTTAGTAGGTCTGGGCTAATCTGATTCCATATGGAGTGCTAGCTCTGACTGCTGGGGAGAGAGTGGCTGATAGGGGACCTAGAGTGGAAGAAAGGAGACTGGTTAGGAAGCTACTGCAAGGTTCCTGCTGGGACGCAATGTTTGCCTAGTCTAGTAGGAGCTTAGTGAAAGTGCTGAAACATGATTAGAAGTCTGGAGATTTGGTAAAGACTATGGAATTTACTAAGGAATGACAGCTGGTTCTGTGGGAAAAGGAGTTTAATGATAAGTAAACATATAGATTGTCATGGACAACAGGAAGAATAAAATTTTCAGTCATGGAGGGGGGAAGATTGAAAAGAGAAGGATAGGATAAAGTGAAAGTCAGCAGTTTAGACCATTTTAAGTATTTGTTAACCCAACATTTATTATAGGATTATCATCTGTAACCATAATGATAGGTGAGGAAATCCATTACACCTTTCTTGGCCTCCTACAGGAACAAATCCTGGCATACAGTAAGTGCTCAATAAACATGTGTTGAAATAAAGAATGAGCAGGTATTTGGCTGTGATCCCCCAGGAGGAGAAGAAAGGGAGAGTTAAGCGCAAGAAATGAAAGGGCAACTGGGAAAGTTTATGAAAGGAGAAGTTCAGAGACTGACTAGGAACCATGCAGATGAATAGAAAGCATCAAAGGAGATGAAGGAGAGTTAATACTGAAAGAGGAGAGTGATTCCAATAGCATCCTAAAAAGCACATTTCAAGATGCAGTACTGGGTCACAGGCTGCTCAATCTCCTGTTACCAGGTGAAGATTTAGAAGGGAGAAAGTATGTACAGCGATCATGTACAACTTTTGAAGAGTAGTTTTGTAAAAAGGAACAAATATGGGTCAAAAGCCAGAAATGGATGAAGACTCAGAGAATTTTTAACCACTTTGATAATAAACTTACACAAAATTTCCATTACTATAACATGTGCCCCAAAATTGTAACATTTGGAAAAGTGAGATTTCTCAAAACTTAAATAATTTATAAGTAACTCCCACCCCCTGCTCACAACAGGGTCACATTGAAAATTAACACTCTCATATAAAATGATAAAGTTATGGAAAAATAATTTTCACTAATTATCTGGCTTCTTAGTTGACTCCTTTTATCTTATAGAATTAAGTCCAAACTATTTAATATGCTGTATATAAAACATTATAAAAGATATAACCCTAAATCAAAATTTTGACCCCATTACTAGATTCTTTCTGACAAAAAGTAAATCTATATTGAGCTATTTTCAAAATTTAAAGGTCTAGATAGGTAATGCATTTTCTGCTCTTTGAATCCCTAGACCCTATAATATTGTAGACAGTAAGTAATTTTTTGGTATATGCATAAATTAAAGAGAATGAAGTCAAAGTATAAACTTTTTTTTTCATATTAAACATCTTTATATGCACTTTCAATGAACAGTATATATATATATTTTTTTTATATATATTTTTATCAACCATCTTTACTATACCCATTCCCCTTTTAGGGTTGGAAATACTCCTACCCATCCTTTAGGATCCATATTAAATGCACTTCTTTTGTGAAACTCATCCCTCATAACATAGAAAATCTATGGGGTAAAACAAATATACTGGTTAGAGTGATGGTATGGTAAATTGGGAGGAAGTACTGCATGGGCTCATGGATGTTTAAGTTGCATGGAAATTTTGAAATAAATTTACAATGTTGTCTTTGAAATCTTTCAGACTTTGCAAACCTCAGTTTAATGATTTAAAGCAGTGATCTTGGGTAAGTGTTTAAATCTTCCCTCCTATGTAAAATAGGCATTATGGTCCATGATCCAAAGGATTTTTCCAAGGACAAATGAGACATGTGAAATACATATACTGTGCATCATTCAGGAAGAAGTATTATTACATTTTGTATATCTTTATATTCCCATTATTTACTAGAACTCATGACTCAGAATAATTTTTTAAAGAATTTTGTTGAATTGTCCTTAATACACATGTAGAAAGCACAATGTCTTCAGTCTTGCTACAAAGTAGCAAAATTTGCAACAAGATGCTAAGGAAAACAGTTCAAAATCAAGGATAGCCAAATGGTTGTAACTTGTACTAGATTTAATAGCAAGGGTAGTTTGGGTTTGTTTTAAGAAGGCACTGATTTCTTTGTAGAACAGTGTCATGTTAAAAATCTAGTCTCTGCCAGTGCAGTAGAGAAAATGGCGACATGAATGCCACTTTTGTTTAGAGTTTTCATGGAGACAACTTTTAACTGGGTTCCCTCTTTGGAGAATATTGACTTAATTGTCTCAAAATCTGAGCATGGCATTACAGAATTTAAGATTCCTGAAATGTGAATATTGTAGTAAATAAGTATATTGAAGAATGATAGATAAAAATGTAAAAATCATTGGAACTCCAAAAGTAGATTAAAATGGGTGGAGAAAATGAAATAGAAACAATTGTTTGTGACTTTTAGCATCTAGTGTCATGTAATATGCAAAGGTAATATTTCACATTTAATTATTCTTGGGTCTAAAGAGACTTGAAATAATTTAGTCTGATTTCCATGAAAAGTGACTATTGCACTCAAGTAGTACGACTGAAGATTACAGACAATTATAGCAAAGGTTTAACAAATCTCAAAAGGAACGCATAATTAATTCACCCCTACATCACTCAAGAAAGTCACGGGAGTTCTCTGATGCCTGTAGGGTTATTTTTTAAAATCATTTAATATGCTTGATACAGCAAAATGTAACAGTGTCCCCAAAGGACAGCTATTTATTATGAAACATACACATAGGTTAAATTTTTCTCCTAAACTTTCCTTCCAGACAAAATGGAAAAATTAGAGTATTAATGCTCTATAAATGACAATATTTGATGAACAATTTTCATACATTTGTAATTTCAATGCTGGGATATATTCATAGTAGTCAGATATAATTTACAAAATGTATTCAACTCTTATGTGCTCTGCTGCAGTGAGACAAATTCTAGTCTCAGATTAACAGAATTTGCATGATGCTTCATAAGTCATATATCTGAAAAACGAGAGCACATTTGGGGGTTAAATTAATTGATTTTTAAGATCCCTACTGATTCTAAAATTGTGTTATTTTAAGTAGATAACCGTGTTTTATATGAGCTTTAAAGAGTATTATATTGAAGTTAAATAAATTATTCACTTCTAAGCACTAGCAAATATATATTTTTCTGAATAGCTTTCTTTTATTTATTTATTTTTTCTTCTGGAATTAATATAAAACTCAGTGAATAATTCATTAATTCTGGGCAGCTCAGCTCGAAAAATCTCAAAATGAAAATGGTTATATATACTTTCTCTTGATTCTACCTGAAAAATTCAGCTCTCTACTTCTAAAGTCAGAATCAATCACTCCAGGAAATGCAATAACTTCCATCTTCACCTCCTGGTTTAGAGACATGAGGAATTCAGTGTGGTAAGGTGATGTTCTTAACATTTGGTTCAGTGGAAATCAAGTTGGTTCTATGTATTAAGGTAGGGACATTCCCCTTGGATTACCCCTGTTCTTTCAAGTCCATCATTGTGCCCATAATCATTAAATTCTCTCTGGAAATGTGATATTGCTTGTGGTTTAATAAGTTTAAGAGCAACATGTGTATAGTCCCTTAGCTCCACGCTATAAACATGTTACTTAGCTTCATAAACTGCTTACACTATGGACTATCAGTGCTCTTTACTACAGAAAAATAGTCATTTTAGCACCTTTAAATTTTATCAGATTAGGGAGAGGATACCAGAAGACCCAGAACCAATGTAGAAATAGACATATAGAGATTTATTGTGAGAATCAGTTCATATGATTTTGAAGACTGAGAAGTCCCACAATTGGCCATCTGCGTGCTGAACAGCTAGGAAGCCAGTGGTGTACTACCTGTGTGAACTAAAAGGCCTGATCACAAGGTGAGCTGATGATGTTAAGTGCTGTCCTGAGTTCAAAGGCCTGAGAGTCAGTGACGTTGAAGGGTAGGAGATGGACATTCCAGCTGTAGCAGAGAACAAATTTTTCATTCCTCTGCCTTTTTATTCTTTTCAGATTCTCAGTGAATTTGATTATGTATGAATAATACATAATCAGTATGAATGAGCTTGGTCTTGATCTTCCCTATACAATCTACTGACCCATTAGAAATCAGTTAAGAGACACTCAGAAATAATTTTTTACCAGTTATTTGGTCATCCTGTAGCCAGTCAAGAGGACACAGAGTTGACCATCCTAGCCCCCAAAATGTGCTCATGAAAAATATAAGGTTATAACAACTTTAATAATTATGAAACACTTAATTTAAATGTTATAAAATTATATCTGAATCTAGCATATAATTTGCAAAAACATTCTGATTTGACTAGTGAGTTTGATATCTCCAATGAGTCAATCCAAAATATCTTTTCGTCACCTAGCAAAAACATCATCTATATTGAATATATGAAAATAAAATGTTCTTGATGTGTCCCCACACTGACTTTAAAAATATATTACTTCAATAATTTATTTAGCAATATTAAATTACTTTTTCATGAAACATGCTTATGAAATGAAAACCAGTAGTCAAAACATTTACCCTATGTTGATTTTGTAATAGAAATATTATTGCTTTCTTACATAATCTTTTGAAATAGATTTTTCACTATAGTAGTCCATAAAGAAAAATATTGTTTCAAGTCAATAATATGCTCATTTATATCCTATACACATAAAACTTAAAAATTATTATTTCAATAGTTTATAATAATTTATACCTAATCTCATCTGAAAAGATTTTTATCATTTTTCAGAAGCATTTTAGCATACTTTTAATGAGAGTTGAGAGGTTTTTCATTAATATTTCCATGACCTACACAGCCATTAATTCAGAAAACATCTGGGGCAATGAGAGATAAAAAAAAAAAACAGACACACATAGAGAAAAAGCCTGGGCCTGGTGGTTCTACATCCCGATGACGGATGAATAACCCAGAGACAGCTCAGCAAGTTTAGGCTTTAGCATCAAAAGGATTTTTTTTTGTGAGGAGGTTTCTTCAAAGCAAGCAGGACCAAGGTCGTAGTTATGGGCAGTCCAATTATAATTATCAAATTTGCTTTCATAATTCTTTACCCTCTGGCATATGGTGTCTGAACTTAAGGTCAAGACTGACAGTCCTTTGGCAAGCATGAAACCTCCTCTGAACAGGGCTTCATCATAGCAACTGGGCAGTCTCAACTGTGCCTTTGCATCAAGAATTCCCAGCTCAGGCATGCTGTTGTCACCAGACAGTTCAAAGATCATCATTTAAATCACTGCTCTCGACATCTCATCATAAATATAATTTGATTCTTGTAATTTAAAAATTTCACTGATTATCCTAGATATATGCTGGTATATAAGCATGCTGATTTTATTTATGTTATCCTCTATGTATTTATTCTTTCTAGATAAAATTACCTAAGTTAAAGTCCCAAACTAATTGCATCACTTAACTCTGTATTTGTATGGTCTCCATGTGTCCTAAGCTGACCGTTTACCTATCTCCAAAAGCTAAAAATGTTATGAAATTTGGAACTTTAATTAAACTTTCATGGACCACACACTCTCTTTTCCTCCCAATATCAGGTAATTCTACTTCAGAAGCCTCTCAAACATAGAATCTAAACTCTCATTCCCCATTGCTGTATTTTCTACCCTCTACTGAGTTATCTTCTCCTAGCTCTTTCAACTGGTCAGTCTGACAACTACCTCTTCTACCTGTAGCCCATCCTCCACAACATGTGCTAACTCACCTTTCTAAGAAATATATCTGATTATGTTATTGTGAATTTTAAATCTTTGAATTCTTTACCTTAGATGGTGAAAAAGCCCAAACAATTTTTTTACCATGGCATATAATCTTTCCACAATATGCTTACAACCTTACTCTGAATTCAGTATCAGTATCCACTCTCCCCTCAACTCAGATCAGAATAAATTTGAATGTCTTATGATAGTCTTGCTATTGCATGCATGGTACCATCTCTACCCTATGTCTACCGGATCTAATGATGTAGTATTCTTTTATGCATATCCTAAAATTATGCAGTTTTTGAAAACAGCCATTATTATTTCATATTTTACTTTTTACTGTGGTTTCATATTTTAATATCTAGTAAAATTTTATGCATGTATGACCCTACCCTTAGTATTACAGATGTATAATCTGTGTAATTGATTTTAAGAGATTGTATTATCTTTATTTGTGCCTCAGAGAATTGACTAAGAACACTTTTTCATATATATGTTCAGCATATATACCAGACAATTAGAAGCCTTAAAATTTAATATAAAGGGCCAATTCACTCTCTACTTTCTATATAGCACTTTGACAATATGCTCAATTTCTACAGTTATTGTTTTTTATATTTTATCAGATATTGCAGATATCAGGTATTTAAAGTTCCAAATTATTATTATGTAAAAGACTAAGATTTTGTAATTCATTTATAATTTTTATAATTTCCTCTCATTCTTTTGTACTGATTTGTATCTATATTAGTTTTGTATTATTGTGCATCAAAATACCAAAAACTTTGCAGCTTGAAATATACCAATTTACTAGCTCATTTTGTGAGGTCAAAAGTCAACTATAACATACTGATTCTTTGCTAAGAGTATCACAAGATTGCTATCGTGATGTTGACTGGACTGACTTCTGTGAAGGCCCCAGTGGAAAAAAATCACTTCCAAGCTCACTTTTTCTACTGGAAAAAATCAGTTCCTTATAGCAGAATAAATTGGACTGCAAGTCAGAAGCCACTTTCAGACCCTAGAAGCTGCCTTCAATCTTGTCACATAGTACTGTCCATTTTTACATTAGCAATGACCCATTGGTATGGGTTAGATGTAAGGTTTCCCCCAAAAGCTCATCTGTGAGAGAGTGCAAAAAAGTTTAGAAATGATTAGTTTATGAGAGAGAGCCTTAATCTGATCAGTGCAATCATCTGCTGATAAGGACAAACTGGGTGATAACTGTAGGCAGATAGGATATGACTGGGGAGATGGGTCATGGGGGAAATGTCCTTGGGGTTTATATTTTGTCTATGATGAGGGGAGCTCGTTCTGTCTGTTTCCTGATGGTCGTGTCCTGAACTGCTTTCCTCCACCACTCTCCATCATCATGTTCTGTCTCACTTTGAGCTCAGAGGAAGGAGTTGGCTATCTAAGAATTGAGACCACTGAAACCGTGAGCCCCCAAAACTTTTCCTCCTCTAAAATTGTTCTTGTCAAGTCTTTTGGTCACAGCAATGAAAAAACTGACTAAAACATCCATTGAATCTGCTTTGAATCTCAGAAATCCTCTTCTGTGACCAGTTGGCAAAACTCTGCTTTTTAAAATTATATGTTTACAAGTTATAGTTTCATATATTTATTGGGTACAAAGTAGTGTCATAATTATCCCAATACAATGTGGGATGATTCAATCAAGCTAATTAGCATATCCATTGCCTCATATATTTTAGTAGATTTAAAGAGCATTTATTTACTTTGAGATATTGAAATGTATAGCACTCAGTATTTAGCTACCGTCAGCATGCTTCGCAACTGACCTAAAAAAAAAAAAAAAAAAAAAAAAAATCAGACTTAATCCTCCTGAGACTTTGTACCTTTTGACTATTATCTGCCCCTTTTTCATTGCCCAGCCTCTAACAAGCACAGTTTACTCTTCAATTGTTTTAGATTGCACATATCATTGAAAATGTATATTATTGTTTATCTATGTTTGGCTTATTTCATTTAGCATAATGTTCTCCAGTTCTATCTTTGCTTTTGCATCTGACAGAACATCATTTTAAGGTTCAATAGTAGTAAATGGAATGGAATGATGTATGTATCTGTGTGCTTATGTATATTTATATACACTGAATATTCTTTATTTATCCCTCGATTGATCTTTAGGTTGATTTCATGAGGCTACAGACATTTAATAAATATTTCCTTGCTGAATTATTAAAACAATTAATTTTAAAATCATATCATTTTATTTCTGAAATGCAGTGGCTGCAATTTACCACAACCTATGTTCAAGACATTAGACGTCTCACGTCTCACCTTTCACAGAATACACAGCCATTTCACACATTTTTTGTCTTGACACATGCTCTTATTTTTGTAAAGGCTTTTCTCACTTTCTCTGCTTCCTCACTTCAAGAAACATCTCACATGTTTTCTTCAGTGTGAACTCTTCTATGATATCCACAAATATTTTAGTCCTCTTCCCTTTCTATCATGTTGATGACCTTATGAAATTATAAATGGCATAATCATGTTAGGAAGAAAGTTCTATAATGTGACAATGTGTTTGGAACTTCAAAAGGCTATCATACGTTTTTTGAAAGACAACAGGCTGGAAATACTGCTTTTCCTATAGCAAACTGGGAAAAATGGCAGGTTACAAAATAAACAATCTTGACTCATAAAGAAGAAAGTTAACTTTTGGATTCACTGGATGATAAAAAGGTATGTGATATCTACTTATAGTAAGAAATTTCTGTCCAGCATATGTATAGAAAGCTACTACTGCAGATCAATGGGACCAGCACTCAGAGCAACACATACTCAGAAGAAATGAGGACTGGAAGTGGGAGAGGACCAGAGGGAATTTGTGGACTCTGCAGCAGTTTGTAAGTCATAACCTCCATTCAAAGGTCATTTAGCAGTGATAATGGAATCAAATTTAAGGCAAGAATTGTGAAGTTGGGATACACTGGGAACTGGTGACATCTGAGATGATTAAGGACCATGAATGCTATAAAATTGTCACCATTTAAACACTATATTAAATTTCAACGAAGATAATTCATTTGTTACGATCTTGTGAAATTTGCCAGTACAAATTATTCATAATCCCAGATTTTATGCAATGGACACAGTCTTTTGAAATCCATCCAGGTTAAATTTTTTTTCCATATTTGGATATGAAAATTATAGAAAAGTATTTTTAAATGAATAAAAACTAACAAAACAAACATATGGGACTTAAATGTATAGGGACATTTTGACATACTACAGACAGGCTACTAGAATATTTAAAAAAGGCCTCCCAAAAGATATCTACAGGAACATCTGGAACTTGTGAATGTTATCTAATATGAAAAAATGCACTTCACAGGTATAATTAAGTTAAGATGTTGCGATGAGGATATTATCCTGGAATCTGATTGGGCTCTAAATTCAATCACATGTGTGCCTATAAGAGGTAGTAAGAGATTTGATAAGCACATAGGAGAAGTGTTTTAAGATAGAGCAAAGAAGGATCTCATATGCTTTCCTGAAGATTAGAGTAATGTGGTCAGAGGCAAGGAGTGCTAGACACTGCTAGAATCTGAAGAAGGGCTAGAGAAGGTAGAATCTTCCCAGGGCCTCTGGATAGAAGATAGCCCTGTTTCAGCCCAGTAGTACTAATTTTGGACATCTGGCCTCCGGAACAATAAATGAATAAAGTTCTTTCATTTTAAGATATAAACTCTATAAACCTTCACTTCATCAGCCACAGGAAACCAATATACATGTAATGTTGAAAGCAATAAACAAGTTAGTTAAACCTGGAGAAAAATAGGTTTTATACGTTTTGCAATTGATGAGATATAAGAGATTGGTAGTGATCCTGGAGAAATTCTGGTTTAAAAAAATCTAGTTTAAAAAAACCTAAGACTTTACAATAATAAAGTTTTCCATTTCAGTCAATTCAAAATTATAATTGAAACAAAATCCATATTCAATAAAACATGAAACTGCACTGTTTAATTGCTTTGTATATTTAGGAACATATACCTATTCTGAAGATATTAACCAATATGTCACTATCAATAAAAATTTTTAATATTCAAAAATTACTTGAAAAGCCAGGAGCAGTGGCACATGCCTGTAATCCCAACACTTTGGGAGGCTGAGACAGGAGAATTGAGAGTTCAAAGCCACCCTCAGCAAAGGCGAGGCACTAAACAATTTACTGAGACCCTGTCTCTAAATAAAATACAAAACAGAACTGGGGATGTGGCTCAGTTCCGGAATACCCCTGAGTGCAATCCCCAGTACAAAAAAACAATTACTTGAGGGCTAGGGTTGTGGCTCAGTGGTAGAGTACTTGCCTAGCATTTATGAGGCACTAGGTTTGATTCTCAGCACCACATGTAAATAAATATCCATCAACAACTAACAAAAATACTTAAAAAATTACTTGAAATTTAGCAAAAAGATCACAAATCTGACATGGTAAAAAACTCATTTTAAAAAGAACTCAGGTCACTCACTTGCTTAATAACATTCTACATAAACCAATCTCCCCTCCCATGATGGATAAATTTCTATGTAGTCCAGATATTAGTTACCCACCCAATCATGTATCTATTACTCATCCCCCACCCCTCACTCCCACAGCGTCCTGAGTTCTGAGCTGTCAGCCTCCACTTTGTTCTTGTACACACCAGTATTTCTGGTGTTAATGCTTTTGGTTTATCCTCCTCCCTCTGCCTAGAAAGCACCCTTCCAGAGCTACCCATGATGTTGCCCGAGTGCTAGGATTAGGGATGTGAAGCCTTACCATTCAATGTATTCCAACAGAATCTGGTTCATATCCTCTTATTTTCTTCATATCACTATCAAAAATTATTTTCTCCATTTTTTTACAGGTTCATTTGTCTTCAATTTTGACTTATTCAAAACTTTGTACACTTAGAGTTGTGACTATTATGCTTTAAATAGGAGGGGTCTGCCAAAGATCATTCACAAGACAATGCAAAAATTTTCCAAGGTAAAATTATTAGATTATGAATGGTGTAACCTAATCATTAGATTAATACACTGATGTAGATTAACTAGGTGGTAACTGTAAGCATATAGTGTGCAACTGGTGGAAGTAGGTCACTGAGGGTGTCTCTTTGGGGTTGATATTTTGTCCCTGGTGAGAGGAGATCACTCTGTTTCCTAATTGCCATGTCCTGAACTGCTTTCCTCTCCACTACACCTTTTGCCTGTGATGTTCCACCTAACCTCAGGCCCAAAGCTATTAATAGCTAACCATGGATGAAACTCTGAAACCATGAACCAAATAAACTTGTCTTCCTTTAAGTTCCTATCAAGTCTTTTGGTCACAGCAACAAAAGCCATTCCCCTATCCTGTCTTTGAGTCCATTTGATCTTGCATTGGAGGTAGTCCTTCCATTTCATCACACCATTCTTATATTTTTCTTCCGTGGATTATAAGATACCATCATTGTTCATTGTTCAATTTCTGAACCCCAAGTTTCTAACAATCTAGGTCAAAATATAAATTCTTAATATCAATTTCTTCAAAATTACTTTTTTGGCTCTACAAGATACCAGAAAAGAAAACATAAGTTCAAAATTGAAAGAGAAGTATAGACATTTAAGAGTGCAATACAATTTACAACAGAGTTTGAGACTTGACACAAATATACTTTTTCAAACATATAATATAAAATGACCAAAATTGTCTTATAAAAACCTCTATTTCTAGGGATTGTTTAGTTTTTCCTGAAATGTTAGAGTTCCATCTTCATTAGTGTCTGTAAAATGTGGTAAATACGCCTTCCTGGCACATAAATCATTGGCCAGAAAAAAATAAATAATTAGAGCATCATCATCATCATCATTTTGGTACTGGAAATTGAACCCAGGTGCTCTTTACCACTGTGCTAAATCCCCAGCCCTTTTTTTTTTTATTTTGAGGCAAGATGTCATTAAGTTGCTAAGGGTCTCACAATTTGCTAAGGCTATCCTCTTAACTTGTATTCCTCCTCTCACAGCCTCCTAAATCAATAGGCTATCACACCTGGACAATAGTGCTTTAACAATGGGACTTAATTTCTGAAAGAAACATTTAGAAGATATTTAAATTATGATCATGCAATTGGACTCTTTCAGATGAAAATACAGTGAGAGTTTTCTGTCATAAAATTTTAAAAATGTATTCCTATGTTCTTTAGTGGATTTTTATTTTACAAAGATTAAAGTCTGTTGTGATATACAGTGATACACTGGCATAAAATAAGTAGTATGGAACCAAGTGTTGTGGCTCATGCCTGTAATCCTAGAGGTTTGCGAGGCTGAAGCAGGAGGATCACAAATTTGAGGCCAGCCTCAGCAATTTAGTGAGGCTTTAAGCAACTCAGCAAAACCCTAGCACAAAAAAATAAAAATAAAAAAATAAAAAAGGACTGAGGATGTGGTTCAGTGGTAAAGTGTCTCTGGGTTCAATCTCCAGTACAAATGATTAGATAGATAGGAAGGAAGGATTTAGTAAGAGAAATGTCCTAAAGAATTGTATTTCCTCAAGAGGGCTTGGCTAAAGGGTAGTTCATGTATTAAATGATCAACTGTATTTCAAAGAATAATTTCCAAGGAGAATTTCTCACTGATTTAAAATTATATAACATGAAGTAAGATTGCTAGACATAAGAGACTTGATAATATTAACTACACAAAGAAATTCAGTAATATTAACTATGGGTTACCAAAGCTTAGCCCTGAAATAAAATATTCTGTGTCACATGTCAACAAACTATTAATGGCCAATCGCAACAGGAATATTTTATTGCCTTTAATCTAAGCTTTATTTTATTGTTTTTTTAATAAGATTAATTAAGTTTCCTGACAAGTAGTTTCATGAGTCATGCACCCAAACTAATTAAGCTTGTTTTCTTAGGGATTTATGACTTATGGTTGATTGACTTTGTAACTGAATTACATTCTAATCTTCAAGGGTTATAATTCCTGATGTTTTATACTTAAATGTTTCTTTTGCTAGATAATGTCTATAGGAATGTTTTCATGGAAACTCTTCTTACTGCCAGAACACAGATTTAAAATAGCCTCTTGTTGCCAACATGCTCAACCTTATAACAATAGAAATGCTTCAAGTGTAGGAGTTCTATTAGGACAATGCCAAATACACGAGGGCCACAGCCATAAGCTATTCAAAGGCAGGCAATACAGGTAAATACAATCAATAAAGGCATTGAACTGAATGAATAAAGCGCAGAACAACCCTTTCAGGATCTGATATTATGGTATAAAAGTAGTTTGATAATTAAGAGGGAGAAAATACTCAGGGTCTCCAGCTATTGAAAAGACAAATGTTTTAAAAATATCTTCATATGCAGAAGCTTTAGAGAGCTGTTAACCTCTATCAAGAATTTTATTATAAAAATGCCCTGACTTTTGTGGTTGTACATGATGTGGAGTTACACTGGTCATGTATTCAGATATGAACATAGAAAAGTTATGTCTGATGCATTCTACTGCTTTTCCTATTTCTTTCTCCCCTCCCTTCCTTTCATTCCCTTTTGTCTACTCCAGTGAACTTCCTGTCCTCCCACTCCCGTTGTGTGTTAGCATCTGTGTATCAGAGAGAACAATTGGCCTTTGGGTTTTTTTTTTTTTTGAATTGGCTTATTTCACTTAGCATAATAATCTCCAGTCCCATCCATGTATGCATAATATGTCAAAATACATTTTACTGTCATGTGTAACTAACAAGAATAAAAAATTTTAAAATAATGCATTTATATTTTTTAAATGCCCTGATTTTAAAAGCATACATACCATCAGGCTTTTTCTTTCTGTTTACATTATAATAGTGAGCTAGATTTAAGATGATCTGAAAGATTACATTTTAAATTATGATCTGCATATTGTTTCCCTGTAGTTGTTCTTGGTTTATTAAAATCTACTTTTGTGATCTCTTGTGGAATGTCAACATTTTCTCACTTGGATCACCAATTACAAACTTCACAGAGAATAGATATTTCATATTTTATGTGGTTCTCGTAGGTACACTACTTATTTGGTTTAGCTCATTAATTAACTTCTTAATTCAAGTCCAACTCTGTGGTCTAGCCTGCTCCTTTCTTTTCAACACTGAAGGGACTATGTGCTTTTGTTGACACATTCCACCACCACTTCTTCTCTTGTTATCTAAAATACCACCATCATCCCCATCTCAGTGAAAGAAAAATAAGGCCTGTTCTTTCTAGCTGCTCACCAAAGGTCTAAGGAAAAGTTCCACGTTCTCAGTTACAAAAACACTGACCTGTTAATTGATCTTCTGCATTCAGCTTAAAGATCTTTGACCA
>CM053403.1:29559533-29578619 GCA_028644305.1 Xerus rutilus | reverse complement strand
AAAAAAAAAAAAAAAAAAAGATCTTTGACCAAATTAATGGGTTTTATTCTTAGACTTTGAGAGACAGAAAAAGCTGCCTTATGTGTCACTCCAGTTTTTTAAAGTTTTTTTCAGACAAGCAAGGGATAAACACTGACTGCAAAAAAGAATTGAAAGATGCAAAATTCGTTTTTTCTTATTGTAAGCTAAATTCATTTTTTCTTATTGTAAGCTTCTTATTGTATTGATTTGCATATCATTTAAGAAACAGAATAAGGGAATAAGTTTAGTGACAGTGCAAAGTAAACAGTGGAGGATCCTGCAATTTCAGCTTCTAGGTCAAAGAAGAGTGTCCACCAGGAAGCCTAGTGGAACCACCATCAATGATCTAGTCCTGAGCACATTTATTTGCCTGCAGCTCAGACCATGTAAGCACACACACAGGTGTGCACACATGTGTACATGCATGCACACAACACAAAGAGCAAGAGAACCAGCTATATTCATTCATTCACTCATTCATACAGGCAAGAAAATTTTAATGAGTGTCTAACAACGTGTAAGTTGCTATTCTAGGTGAGCCTACATTTGTGAGAAAAACAATCTCTCTGTTGCACATAGAATACTATAGTTTGTGTGCATATCTTACAAAATACAAGGGAAAAGGGATTTTATAAGATTGGCTCATTTAATCACGAATAATTTTGGACTTCATACTAGTGTCACTTCACATATAAGACACTAAGTCTTTCAGAAATTGTGCAACTTGCCTAATGTCATGCAGTTAATAAGCAGTGGGGCTAGAAATGAACTCAGAAAATCTGACGCCAGTGTTTGCATGTATGACTTTGATGTGATACAGTGAAAAAAAAAAGTTTGCAGAAGATGTGGAACTCATTCTCCATTCCCTAGGGATATGAGAGGCACTGCTGGCTTTGACAGACATCATTGAAAGCTGATCAAGTGAACATCAATGGGACAGCATTTCCTAGCATGAAGATAACCAGGAAATTTTCTTACTGAGGGATGTATTTAGTAGAATACATTTTGTATGTTTAGGTTGCTTGTTATAAATAAGCTTGGAGTGACTACCTCTTGGGATATAGTTGGTTAAAGAAAAAAGTTAAGTCATGCAGGATCTCAACTTGAATACATAATGAAGTATAAACCCTAGGAAGCCTAAATCAGAGTAGCTTTCATTTCTCTAAGTTGTACTCCACACATCCTTAGATCTCCTCTATTCTTCTGAAATCAAACATTTTTCAGGGCAGAAAGAATGACTATTTTTGAACTGATTTGATGACTTAGATCCCTTCCAGTGACCAATGTTTTGGTGCTGCCTCTGTGCTGTTTGCCTGTGTTCACCTCTAGTCATTAACAAATTTTTGTCTTGGTTAAGGTCTTGATTTGTGTGAGTGTTTGACTATTCAGTGCCTTGTGTTTCTACATACAGCTTCCAGGCATTTGTCAGAAAGGCAGACAGGACTTTTAATTATTTCAGGTAGCTTGTATGGCTACTTTGCTGCTTGTGAGTCAAAACACCAAGCTACCAACAGCTAGGATCTTGAGGATAAAATTCTATCAAAGCCGGGCGCAGTGGCGCATGCCTGTAATCCCAGCACTTGGGAGGCTGAGACAGGAGAATCGAGAGTTCAAAGTCAGCCCCAACTGGCACTAGGCAACTCAGTGAGACCTTGTCTCTAAATAAAACACAAAATACAGCTGGGGATGTAGCTCAGTGGCCAAGTACTCTTGAGTTCAATCCCCGATACCAAAAACCAAACCAAACCAAAACAAAACAAAAAAACCAAAAAACTCTATCAAAGTAAATGGTTATGCTTAAAAATAATTAAAATGGTAAAGTTTATATTGTGTATATTCTACCACCATCTCTTTCAAAAGCAATTGGTTAGGGGCACAACTGATATATATCTTGAAACTGAAAATCATGTTCATCTTGTGTAACTATATATCAAAAACATTTTAATTTGCATAATGGTATGATAGTTTGTAACATTTTTATTCACTCATTTTCAAGAATTTCTTGATGCATGATTTATTTATATCACACCTATATAATTATGTATGATATTGATATGTAATATTGCAGTATAAATGAATTTTGTAATACTCAATGCAGATAATGACAATTTAAATTCCTTCTATTATGAGGAATACCATTATGAACATCCTTCTACCTGTATCTTTGTGCAGAAATGCAAATTGTTCTCTAAGGTGTATAAAAAAGCAGTGGAGTTAATGAATATTAAAGAACCTCTGTTCTCAGTTGTATTGTGTATTGTCAAAGTAGTTTCCTAAATTGTTATGGGGAAAATCCACTTTAATAAGTAATGTGTGTAAGTTTTATCACAGCATCACATAATTCATGACTGGGCATCATAAGAGTCTTTAAACGTTTGGAATCAGGGCAAAAATATTTTGCTACATTCTGTTATTTTCCATCTTCTTACCTGTTGGAAAAGTGACTGCTTCTATTATTGTTACTGGCCATTAAAGCTTTCTTTATCTGTGTATTACCTGTTCATACATTTGCTAGCTTTTCTATGGAATTTGATACCTATTCCTCTTTGATTTGTATGTACATTACCGAATTCTGAATACCAACCTGTTTTATTATTGAATTTTATGTAAATATCTTTTTTCCATCCATAACTTATTTTTAACTTTGTTCATGTTGCCTTCATTTTATAGACCCTTTAAATTTAGTGTAGTAAAATTAATAAGTTGCACCATGATTACTTCTATTTTTTAATGATGTTAGGAAAAACTTGCATTATTCCAATGCAATAAAGATCAGATCCTATAAAACAACAGCAGTAACAGATTTTTATTACTGTTTTAATTTTTAACAATCTTAAAATTACAAGTAATATTTTTGTTACTTGCATTTGCCCAACTACTAAAAAGTTAAATATGTATTAATAAAATTGTTGGCCTTTTGAATTTGCTCCAAAAATCTTATTTATAATTATTCCTTTACTATAGCTTGTATTTTTCTCAGTTTATTGTAGTTAATTGTGTAGTACATACATCAACTCTTTGTCTATTACCTATATTGTTAGTATTTTATTCACAGCTTCATTTACTACATATATTGTGTGCTGTATACTCTTGCAGTCAGATTTTTTTTTTTTTTTTTTTTTTTTGGGTAGTGAGGGTTACCAGATATTGAACTCAGGGGCACTCAGCCACTGAGACACATCCCCAGCTCTATTTTGTATTTTATTTAGAGACAATGTCTCACTGAGTTGAGTTGCTTAGCATCTCACTTTTGCTGAGGCTGGCTTTGAACTCACAATTCTCCTGCCTCAGTCTCCTAAGCTGCTGGGATTACAGGCCTGTGCCACTGCCCCTGGCTAGCATGTCAGATTTTAACATTTTAATGTGACCAATGTCCATCTTCTCTCTCATGGCATCTGAATTTCCAGCCTTGGTTACAATGGTGATATATTTATATCATCTATCTCACAATACATTATTTTTTGTTTAGGCTGAAATCTTCATTTTTTTGTTTTTATTAAAGCATTGAATTACTCACAATATTGAGGTTCATTGTGACGTATTTATAGAGACATAACATACTTTGCTCCATTTCATTCCCTAGAACTTCCCCTTTCCCCACTTCCTCCCTCTAATAATCCCTTTCTTCTACTCTACTTATGTCCCTTCTATTTATTATATTAATTGGTGCATTATAATTATAATGAAAGTAGGGTTTATTGTACTACTCCTTTATTTTGCATGTTACCTGTATTTTTTTATTTTTTATTTTTTTGGGTATCAGGGATTGAACTCAGGGGCACTCAATCATATCCCCAGCCCAATTTTGTATTTTATTTAGAGGCAAGTTCTCACTGAGCTGCTTAGCTCCTCTCCATTGCTAACGTTGGTTTTGAACTCGCGATCCTCCTGCTTCAAATTCTCGAGCGGCTGAGATTACAAGTGTGAGCCACCATGCCTTGTTATTACCTGTATTTTTTAGTGTTTTAAAATATTATATTTGACATTTGATTACTTGATGTATCTACATAAATCATTTTACATCGTGAATGAGGCAACTATTATTTTTCCCAGATGGATAGCCAGTTGTGATAGCATAATTTATTAAGCCATCCATTCTTTTTCTCCTGAACTAAACGATTACCTTTGTCAAATGTTAACTTCTGTTGCAACATGTAAGGTAAAGTGTTCATAGAAATCTTATGCTAAACCTGCAGTTCACAAACAAAGGTATTCACTTCAGCCCCACTCCCACCTCCCATGAGGATACTTGAAATTGTCTCTGGATGTTTGTATCTGTCATAACCTGGTGGGGGGTACTACTGGCATCTGGTGGACAGAGGCATGGATGCTGCTTAAATATCCTATAATGCTAAAGACAACTCCCACTCCCACCCCTTACCTCAAGAAACAATCCAGACTTACAAGTCAATAGCACAAAGACTGAGAAACACTGTCCTAGATCTAAGGCTATCTTTTTTTTTTTGGTACTGAGGATTGAACTCAGGGGTACTTGACCACTGAGCCACATCCCCAGCCCTATTTTGTGTTTTATGTAGAGACAGGGTCTCACTGACTTGCTTAGCACCTCGCCATTGCTGAGGCTGGCTTTGAACTCGCGATTCTCCTGTCAGCCTCCCTAAGTGCTGGGATTACAGGCTTGAGTCACCGCGCCCGGCTCTAAGGCTATCTTGATATATGATCCTAGATTTGTTTTCTTGTCACACAGCTATCTCATATGTGATGAAAGAAGGTACATATGAAATATTCAAACTGTACCTGTTTATCAAAATTGTTACTAGTGAATTGCCTCAATGATAAGCTGTAGCAGCAACTGGAGCAAATCAAGCGTGCAAATATTTCCTGAGAAGCTGTGACAAGTATTAGTAAGAGATTGATCAGTAAGCACAGAATAGATAATTTCTCTGAATTGTATTGGTATTGGAATTGGAATTGTATTGGAAGCTTCAACCTGATTTCTAGCAGCCAAATGTGCTCCCTGGTGTGGGAGGGCAAGTTGAGCTTGACAAGCTGTAATATGTCCTGTTGCAACTACAGATTCACTGGGAGCTCTATCACCAGCGGTATCCTAGATACAACTAAGTAAATCGGGAACATCCTGTATCTTGTGAGTCATTATCAGTCCTGAAAAGAGGGGGAGCTATGAGTCACTAGCCATGTCAAATTCATAATTTCTTTTAACTCTCTTCTGTGATATCTATTATTATTTATTCATCTTGAAATCACACAGTTAACCTAATGAAGCACCTTGTTCCAATGGTATGCTTAGAATCTTGCCTTTTATTCTCATTTTCATCGTTTTTTAGATATTTTTGTGCATTTATTCTTAAATATGAATTTTAGTCCATCTAATTCTTAAAAATAAAACAAAAAAAACAAACAAAAGAAGTATCAGTTCTAGCTAGGATTGCTTGTGTGTGTATGTGTGTGTGTATAGTATTATTATAATCTATACACAATATTTTCTTCTTTGGCAAGTGGCATTTCTGATACTTAATCTTCCAATGAAGAATGGAATTTATTTTCATCTATTCAAGTCTATATGTCTTCAATTATAATTTTATAGCATTCTTGGGCCTTTCAAAGTGTTATATTTTATTATATTGACTAATGCTCTAAAAATGAAAAATTCAACTTCCTTAAAGTTTAGCCTTAATGAAAGTTATGTTTGTGTATAAACCTTAATATTTGTATTAAGGCATTACTCGATTTAGTTTTCTAGTATTTTACTTAGAAATATGTATTTTTAGTAGTGATTTTGATCTATGATTGTTGTTTCTCATTTGCTATTTGTCCTATTGGTTCATTGAAATTCTGGCCAAAAACTTAATAGTAATTTTATATTATTAGTTACTCCTATCTTCACAATTTTTGGAAAGAAACTTTTAGCACTTTGTTGATAATCTGAATTTATACAATCCAGGAAAACTCAATGTGCATATATAGAGAGCATACATTCAGACTGTGTAGTGTTAAAGTCAGACATTTGACTTTGTTCCATTTGTCAAGTCTTACTGATCTGTGTAAAAAGTAAACCTGGAACCTGAGCCTTATTGGTATCATGTTTGAATTTTAATTACATTTCTACTAATAAACTCATCATAACATGGATTATAGAGTCAGCAAAGACTAACATTAGCTATCCCCACTTGCAAAATTTGTAATGTTATGTAAGTAAAAATATATTTTAGTAAACTTTTATAAAGTTTATTAAAAAACATTAATAAACTTTAATAGAGAGAATTGTCTACTTTTCTCTTTACTCAAAAATGTTTTAAATATGGTTGACTTTAAGAAGTGTATTTGTAAAATAATCTTTGTATTTATTCATATTCATGTACAGAGTATAAATCATCACTCTTAAAAAAAAACAAGTTCTTAAACACTAAATAGTAGCTGGAAATCCAAATAGTAGCTGTAACCAAAATAAATATGAGTATTGACACAGGTATTTTAGATGCTGAAAGATTAACCTGACACCTTCTGCCCACTAAATTGGAGACTATAATACACAAGTGCAGGACCAACTAGGAAAAACTAGCATGTCTTAAAACTTCCAATTAGTCATTGGCTTCTTGTAGCTGTGTAGGTAAAACTAAAGCATAGTTTTTAGAATAATTGCAATTATTCAAAGTTGAAGTAATGAATGAAAAAGTGACTTAAAGCATTTAGAATTCTAATGAAACACTAATGTAAACTCATTCCAATTTCAGTGTCATTCTAAGCCTGAAAATCACCTAAGGAGGTGGTAAAAATTTCAGTCTCTGATACATCCTGGAAATTGTATTTTAAGAGTCATCTTAGATCACTCCAATGCAGGTGGTATCAGAACATAATTTGGGAAACACTACATTAAATCATCCAAACACACTGGTTTACAGATACTGATGGTCACATATTGACATGCTTTCTTGCTATAAAAATTACTTTCTGGTTTCCCAATGTTTAAGTTACAATATTCAAAGGATGTGGGAAAATCATTGATGGTGAACATGAGGGTCTGAGATAGCATTATGCTTTCGTTTAATGTATTCTGTGTGAATTATACAGTGGCTCCTCTTTTTGTAAACTGACAATTCATCCGTAGATGTTCTCTTTAACTGTCATACTCTATTAAGCAGAGCACCTCCATCTTCAAATGCTTTGAAATAACAGAAGATAATTTATTCTAAAAAATAATGACTGTGAGGAAAGGCAGATGTTTTAACTACTTTAATTGTGTGTGTGTGTATGCATGTGTAGTAATTATCCTTGCTCTACTGAAAGTTCCCAAATTACTCAGATTGCTACTACTAAGCAGTATGTGTATATATATATACATATATATGTGTATATATATAGACACACATACATACATATATGCACATACACACATATATACACACATACATATACATACACACATACATTCATAACATTCATACACACACTTAGAATGCATTGAGATAAAATGTTGAAATTACACTAAATCCTGAGAAAGTAGAGCATAAATCTTCCTATGTTCCAAATTTTTGTCCTTTTTTCAAAGACATGGGATCTATGCTATCTAGATAACTAAGTGAACTCATTTCAGTCTTGGTTATCACTTTTAATGTTGGCCAGAATCATATATCATAGCTTTAATTTTATTCATTTTAACGTATCTGTAGATTGTAAAACACGTATTTGTAGATCCCAATGGGCAGCATGGTCCAGAAGAGAGGAAATGGTTCCTTTTAAAAATTCTTTTGAAGGACTGCAAATTGGTGCAGCCAATATGGAAAGAAGTGTGGAGATTCCTTAGAAAACTTGGAATGGAAACACCATTTGACCCAGCTATCCCACCCCTTGGCCTATACCCAAAGGAATTAAATATAGCATACTACAGTGACACAACCACATCAATGTTTATAGCAGCACAATTCACAATAACCAAACTGTGGAACAAACCTAGATGCCCCTCAATAGATGAATTAATAAAGAAATTGTGGTATATTTACACAATGGGATATTACTCAGCAATAAAGAGAATAAAATTATAGGATTTTCAGGTAAATGGGTGGAGTTAGAGAATATCATGCTAAGTGAAGTAAGCCAATCGCAAAAAACCAAAGGCTGAATGTTTTCTCTGATAAATGGATGCTAATCCATAATAGGGGAGGAGGAGCATGGAATGAGTGGAGGAACTTTGATTGGCCAAAGGAGAGGGAGGAGAGGGAAGGACATGGAGATAAGAAAGATGGTGGAATATGACAAGTATTATTAACCTAGGTACATGTATGAATGTACAAATGTTGTGATCCTACTTTGTGTATAACCAGAGAAGTGAAAAATCATGCTCCATTTGTGTACAATGAATTGAAGAGCATTCTGCTGTCATGTATAACTGATTATAAGAAATAAATTCTTTTGATTAAGTTTAATGGGTACATAAAATTTTTAAATTGTTCATACTAATAGAATAGCATTTGATGTTTTGATAGATGTATACATTGTGTTATGTTTAAATTGAGTTAAATATAACTGTCTCCTGGAACATTTATCACTTGTTCATAGTAAAAACTTACAAAATCCTTTCTTCTAGCTTTTTGAAATGTACATATTTTTTATTTACTGTCACCCTATTATACAATAGCACAGCAGAACTTCTTGCTCCTAACTGCAGTTTAGTACACAGTGATCAACCTTTCTGCATGCATCCATCTTCCTGCTTTTCCAGCCTGTGGTAACCACCATTCTATGCTCAACTTCTATGAGATCAAATGTTTTAGATTACACTAATAAGTGAGAATGTAGTATATAGATTTCTGTGCTTTGCTTTTTTCATTTAACATAAGGATCTCCACCCATTTTGTCACAAATTAAAGGATTTCATTCTTTTCATAGCTGAATAGTATTCCATCATATATACATACCCATTTTCTTTATCCATTCATCAATTGATGGACATTTAAGTTATTTTCCAGTTCTTGTCTATTGTGAATAGTGCCACAATGAACATGGGAGTGCAGATGTCTCTGACATACAATTTGAATTCTTTTGGATATATACACACCAGTGGGACTGCTGGATCATTTGTATTTCTATTTTTAATTTTTTGAGGAATATCCATACTGTTTTCTCTAATGGCTGCATTAACTTAACAGTATAGCAAAGATTTCCCATACTTCACAAATTTGCCAGCACTTGTTATCTTTAATTCTTTTGGTTAATAGCTGATATTACTAGGATGAGATGATACACTATTGTGGCTTTGATTACCTCATATTATTGGTTCTATAAAGAGATAGAAGTAAGAACTCTGGAAACTATGTTTGAATGATCGTATTTTTCTCAACAGCTCTTGGTCAAAGATGATTTACAAATGTGATATATTACTCATAGAATGATTATATAAAGAGTTAGAAACTACAGAGCCCATGTCGGACATAGTAGCACATGTAATTCCAGTTAGTCAGGAGGCTGAGGCAGGAGGACCACAAATTTGAAGCCGTCTTCTGCAACTGAGTGAGGCCCTATCCAAAATTTAAAAATTAAAAAGGCATGGGGATGCAGCTCAGTGGTGTAACATTCCTGGGTTTAACTTACAGCATGAAGGATAAAGAAAAGAAAAAACTAAACAGCAAAGGGGAAGATCAATTTCACTTTTTGAGAGTTAAATCTGCTGAAACCTTGCTGGGCATAAAGAAAAACACAGACTGTCCTCAGTAATCTGCTCTCCAGTTTTCGATTTAGACCAAGACCAAAGAACAGTGAAGAGAGAATAGTTTCCCAGAGGCCTTATTTGCTGGTCAGATAAGGATGATAGAAACAATTTCTGTTTAAAATGAGATCTGGATAATGATCTATACAACCTCTTATTTCCCATTAAAATATAGATTAATATTTTAAAAATAGAACATAGCAAAGATAAGACTGAAAGATGCCCAGAAAAATGTCAGATTTTAGGAGTAAGTTCTATGATTGCAACATCTATGAACCAGGAATTAAGACACCGGTTATATCACAATATCTATTACATAAAAGAGAAATGGGGAGAAGTTAATATATCTCTTTCCCAGATTCAATATTTTGCTCCTGGTCAGGTTTCTAGGGTCTGTACCAAAGAAAAAAATTAGGCAGCTGTCCTAGTGCATGAATATTGCTTTTCAGATGGCTGGAATAAGCTGCATGTCTAAGGGTACAGTTCGTTCTATTTTTTGTTTTAGGAATTTATTAACTGAAAAACAACATGTTAGCAGGCAGATGGAATCAACAAAGACACATTGCAAGACAAGATCAGAATCTTTCAGGGTGGGACCCAGAGGTCTTCATGATTTCAACACACCCAGTAACTGATGCACCTAGAAGGACAAGGAGAACCTCAGATTGAGCTTTAGATCCATTTCCTTTTATTGTAAAGACTTGACTTCTTTTAAAATAAAAAATCTCTACTTTAGAATCTTGTCATTAAACATACTTTCTCTGCCCTTCTGAAATGCATATAAACATTCTTTCATGTTTTACAACCCAGAAGCTACCTTTCTCAAGGACCTGATGTATACATCAAAGCAGATGGTACCCCATCACCCAGTCTCTGTGGTGGGAGCCCATCTTTGGTTATAAAATAATGCTCCTGGTTGTAATACTACTTTATGTCATGAAGATAGAAGACAATTTGCTTTTCCTTTGGGTAAGGCCAATTTAGCAAGCACAGATGGCCTAATCCCAGAGAAAAAACATCTGCAAGTAAGAAATAACTCCGTGCATCAGACATCCATTGATGAACCCCCATCCTAACATCCCCCAGGACTTTTATACCAGCTCACTGCAGTGCTAAAACCCTTTTGTCTTTTGTTTCAGTGGACTTGAGTTTAGTCCCCTTCTCTCTTTTCAACAATCAGAATAAAGTCTACTTTGCCTATTTAACTTTGGTGCACATTTTGGTTTGGCAAGAGTAGAACCGGAGACTTCCATGACCATCACACGCTGGGAGGTTTTCTTCCACCAACTTTTTTTTTTAATTTAGTTGTTTTATTTAAATGCATTTCAAGTCATAGTACATAACCAGAGCTCAGTTTTTCCATTTCTCTGATTGCAAACCAGATAAAGTCACACCATTAGAGTCTTCATAGATGTGCCAGAGGTAGTACACTCTTTCTCTTAATCTTGCCAATACCAAAAGACATTGCTTAATTCTCAACTCCATAGAAAGTTTTATCTAGTCTCCCCTCATGCTCTCCACTCTTGTTCCTCAAATCCCTGGTAAATAATGGTGACTCCAATCTATTTTGTTATAATGGAAAGATCATGGGTTTTGGCTCACCAAATACATGTATCATTTCACTGCTTTGTGAACTTAACAAAATCTGGGTTCTCTCAGGCTTGACCAAGAAATGAAAATATCTCCTTCTCAGGGTATGTTGATTTGATTAAAATATATAGTTTTAAAGTTTCTATTACCTGATCCTGCATTTAATTTGGGTTTTAGTTAATCTCACTGCTTTTGGTGAGGCAGATCCTTTAACACCTTCTATCACTTTTTCTTGTTTTTCAAGATCTTAGATCTGGTGGAATGGGACATGCCTAACAGGTAAGCAATAGCCATCATTAATGTTCTACCTTCATGGTCTTTAATCACCCTTAATTTGATTGAATTTTTGTTCATTGGACATATGTGTGGTTAACTGGGGATATACTTTTCTTCTGAGTAACTTTCTCAACCCTAGATACAAAATCCCCACTCCTTTTTGTGAGCTACCCTTTCATTACCCACTGGCACTATCACATATTTAGTACTACCAATCTGAAATATTAGATGGGCTTGTGACATGCACTAAGACACAAGGAGCTTGGTTCAAAATGGAAATCAGCAACACCAAGAAATCTTTGCTCTGAAGAAAAATACAGCCTAACTACTCTCCGTCAGTGATGTAGGCGATGTTCCTCCTGATTCAAGCTCCAGTTCTGCTTTCAGACTAGTGACATCAGTTGGTCGGCCTCGGGTGATTTGTGAACACACTTTGAGCAGCATTAATCTTTCTCCAGTTCAGGCATTAGTGGGTATGAGACTCAAGCTGGTCCAAAATACTTCACAGATACAGAATAATATGGACGATGGTTTAGATATGGGAACTTTTTAAAAAAATATTAAGTTGTTGATGGACCTTTTTTTATTTCTTTGTATGTGGTGTTGAGAATCAAACCCAGTGCTTCATGAATGCTAGGCAAGCACTCTACCACTGAACCACAACCCCAGCCCTAGGTATTGGCATGTTTTGCTTTTGAGAATATGCTAGGTAAAAGTGACAAGGCAGAAATTGCCAACGGGATATTAAAGTGAGGATAAGTCATTGGCTATAACAGAAAGTCAGGGAAAATAAATTTCTCGAAAAACAGGAAGAAAAAATATACTAAACACAAAGTTTTGAAGTCAATATTACTAAAATTGATATTGGACATTCTCATTTCCCACAACTTTCAAATTCAATGATAGACAATATAAAACACTTTTAGCTATAGATATCTTTAAAAAATATTTCTAGAAGACAGCATGTAAAAAAACATTTTAAAAAACCACATACAAATGAAGTTATCCTGATGAATGTGATGGTAGTGGTTCCAGAACTTTAATTGTGCCCTCCTGGTCATCCTGGCCTATTCATACATCCTAGATGCCATCCCAGAATAATTTCCACATCACTGGACAGAATGATTTAAAAGTCTGCTCCAGTTTCAAAAGTCTATAATCTGTTATATTTACTGGTAGAGACTGTTAATCTCACTAATTTATCAGAAGACTTTTGCAAAGGCAAAGAACTACATTAGACAATGTAGTTATAGTTATGTGCTGAATAACCACATTTGGTTAACAAAAGTCTGCATATATAATAATGGCCTTATAAGATTATAATGAGGCTATCACCTGGTGATGAAATTGTTTTAACAGTATAGGGCAACACATTTCTTGTGTGTTTGTGGTGGGGCTGCTGTCAACAGACCTACTGTGCTGCCAGTCTTCTATAAAACTATCACATAATTATGTACAGTGCATAATACTTGATAAGAAATGGATATGTTACTGGATTATGTGTTTAGTGTACTTATTTTATAATATATTCTTTCTACTCATTTTAAAAAGTAAAATAGTATACTGTGTTATGGGGCGACAGCCTCATACATCCATGTATACTGAGTCTCTTGATAGCATCATTTCCTCTTGTGCTTAATTTAATCTCAGCTGTTTAGTTCATTATGGCCTCTAAGCATATCAAATTCACAGCTAATGTTGTTGGTAATAGGTTACATCAAGTAATGTTCCTGGATGTGAAATTAAGGGAGATTAAAGACTATAAAAGGTAGAACATCAGTGAGGGCTATTGCTTACCTGTCAGTCATGTCCCATTCCACCAGACCTAAGATCTTGAAAAACAAATGTGACAAAAGGTGGTAAAGGATCTGCCTTACCAAAGGCAGTGAGATTAACCAAAACTCAAAAAGGCTAATATCAGATATGGAGAAACTTCTAACAACTTGAACTGAAGATCAGACACAGGAGCTTATCCCTGGCAGAACCTCAAGGATCATGGCCAAGAGAAAAAGCTTGTTTTTGATGTTGAAGGAAAAGGCTGGACCTGACTCTTATGTTGAATTTACTACCAGCTCTGGATGGTTTAAATGACTCAAGAATCATTATTCATCACACAATGTGAAAGGAGTGGTGAGTCTGAGTGCCGATGTGAAGGCGGCTGAAGAATTTTTAGCAACTCTAGATAAGCTGATTGTGGAGGGAAAAAAAATCACTTGTCAGAGAAAATCTTCCATATGACGAAACCTCCCTATTCTGGAAATGGATGCCTGAAAATACTTTTATCCATAAGGAGCTAAGTCAAGCCAGGTGCCAAGGCTTTTAAGGACAGGATGAGAAACTTAGTTGGGAGCAATGTTGCAGGCTGTATATTGAAACATTTGTGATCTGGCCTAGTGAGAACTTCAGGGCTTTCAAGCATATCAATAAGCACAAACATGAGTGTCCTCTAGGAGCAATAGGAAGTCATGGATGATTCCAAGCTGCCCTCCTAAAATGCTTTGCCAAGTGAAATGAAGAAACATGTGGGGAATATCACACCTTTCACGATTTTGTTGCTTTTTGCTAATATTCCTACATATCCTCCTTTTATTGGTGATCTTCATACCTACAAAGTGTTGTTTCTCCTCCCCAACACACCTCTCTGAATGAACCAATGAACCAAGGTGCTATAACAGATTTTAAAGTCTCCTGTCTGAGGTTCATTTTCCCCAGGCTATTGCTTAGAAATAAGGACAGCATTGAACACACAAATGTGATCTGGAAGAACTACAACATCACCAGTGTCACCAGTGTATGAATGGTATATGGAAGAAGACATTCAAAAAATTCATCTATGCATTGAGTGAATTTGTCAAGGAAGAGGAGATTGCAAAAATCAATACTACTGTGATTGAGATGGTAAACCAACTTAACCTGAGAGTGGATGAGTATGAAATTGTGAACTCTTTGAGGTGGTTACTAAGGAATTGATTAGTGAGGAGTTGGAACTAAAACAATAATGCATAGCTAAAGAGGCAAGAGAAAGAGAACTGAAGAAAAATATGAAGAACTCCCCAGAAAATCCATGGGAAAGGATTAACAATCTATTGCAAACTTCAGTAAATTCCTTAAAGATGTTGAAAATATGGACAACCCAAAAGGTTTTCATCAATAGAGGGGAATGTTCATGGGGCATTATCTGCTATAAGCAAATTTATGATAAGAAATAAACCAAGAAAATTTTCAGACTTTTTAAAATTTTATATAATCTTAATATCTGTTCTTAATTATACATCCATAGACATTTTTGAAAGGAGTAGTACCTCTCAGGAAGAGCCTTAGCCAAGTCCTTCAGTAAGTGGTGTTTGTTTGGTACTGGAGATTGAACTCAGGGGCACTCAACCACTAAGCCACATCCCCAGCCCTATTTTGTGTTTTATGTAGAGACAGAGTCTCACTAAGTTGCTTAGTGCCTCGCCCTTGCTGGCTTTGAACTCGAGATTCTCCTATCTCAGCCTCCGTAAGTGCTGGGATGACAGGCTTGAGCCACTGCACTCGGCTTTTTTTTTTTTTTTAAATTGTTAACTTAGAAATGCAGCACTTTATGAGTGCCCCTGAATACCTTCCAGTGGATACAAAATTTACAGGCAGAAGACAGTGACACTGATAATCCTGACCCTATGGAGGTCTGGGTGAATGTGTATGTTTGTATCTCAGTCAGTGCTTAACAAAAAATGTAAATGGCAAATATATAGAATATTCTAAAAATAGAAAAAAATCTTAGAGAAAAAGAATGTAAATTCTTTCACAGCTAGGCAATGTTTTTATGTTTTAAGCCAAGTACTATTACAAAAAAGTCAAAACTTACATTTCATAAAGTAAAAAAGTTAGAGTGAGCTAAGATTAAATTATTGTTGGGGAAAAAAATTATGTAGTTATAGTGTAGCTTAAGTGTAAAATCTTTTGTAAAGTCCACAGTAGTATATAGTATATCCCAAGATTTCACATTCACACATTGCTCATCCGCTGCCTCTGTTATGGTTTACATCTGAGGTATTCTCCAAAAGCTCATGTTTGAGACAATGTAAAAATTTTAAGGTGAAATGTTTAGATTATAAGATATGTATTCTAATCATTGGATTAATTCAGTGATTTAGATTAACTATGTAGTAACTGTAGGCAGGTAGGAGGTGATTGCAGAAAGTAAGTTACTAGGGGGTGTGCCTTTGGAGTTACATTTTGTCCATGGTAAGCAGAGAGGTTTCTCACTTCCTGGTTGCCCCATGCTGAGCTGCTTTAGTCCACCACACTCTTCCACTGTGATGTTCTACCTCACCTTGGCCATCCGGTAGACAACCTCTGAAACTGTGAACTTGTTCTAGGTTGATCTTGTTGGGTCTTTTGATCACAACAATGCAAAGTTGACTAAAGCAGACTCAATCAGCAACTTCCAGTCCCATAAGTTTTATTCATGGTAATTGCCCTTTACAGGTATACTATTTTTATATCTTTTATGACACATTGTCTACTATCCCTTTTCTATGTTTAGTTATGCAAATACTAGTGTTAAAGTTGCCTATAATAGTATATTAGCATGCTAGTATGTATATAGTTTAGGATCAGTGAGTTATATTATAGCTACATTATATAGCCTACGTGGACAGTGTTAGGTTATCTGATTTAGATTTGTGTTAGTTCACTTGATCTCTACACAATAACAGAATTACCTAAGGATGCATCTCTCAGGATATATCTCCAGGGTTAAGTGGTGAATGACTATTAGGAAAACAATTCTCAAATGAATTTTTGCTTTCACCTAAGAAAGATCAAGAAATGGACAATATAGAAAATATGTTTATTACCAGAGTAACAAAATAGAGATAAAAGGATGGAATAATATTCATCCTGGTATAAAAATGCATGAAAAATATTTTCCCAAATTTCACCTGCTTCATAATACTGGAGTGGAAATAAATCCATCCCATTCAGCCCCAACATGAAATTTGGCCTTATGAGAGATCATTTAGTTGGTTCACTGTTCTGCCTTTGCACATTCTCCCTATCAAAGGAGATTTCAACGTGCCAAATGACTCAGATCACTGATTCTACTGCCAGCTGTTGTAATATAGCTTAAGTTTTTGGCTAAGGAAGAGATTATTGTCTGCTGAAATATTTATACTTTGGCATATCTTTTTAACAGGTGCTACCCAGGAAGAGAGACTAAAGATCATGAAGCATTACAGGTGCTGGAGAACAGATAACTAAAATAAAACTTGGAATAGTCTTGTCTCTTGGCACCAATGAATTTTGAGATATAGTTTGATCAAACCACACTCTAACATTTGGTTGCTGTAGCAGTTGGCTTTCAGAGGCTACTCAGTTTCAGTTCATGTAAATATTTACTTAAATGAGGAATAAAGTTTGTAAGTTATTCATGCTAATAAAATTGGTTCTACCATTGCTAATCCTAAAACTACCTGAAAAAACAATTACATAAAAAGAATGTGAAATATTTTTCAAATAAAATAACTCAAGGAATTCACGATAGAGTGATAGAAAATAATTTAGGGGAATTAAGCTTTTTTTTGAAATCAGAAAAATTTTGAAAGCCACTAGACTGTGTTGGGTAGGAAAACTTCTGCTTAGATTTTTTTCTTTGCTTTTTATGCAAATGTTGCCTTTGTAGATCTGTTTGAAGTTTAGAGTTTTCATAGCTCAAGGTCGCTTTCCATTTAATAACTTACTCCAGAAAGAGCTAAAGGAAGCCTCTCAAAGGATACCTGGTATCTTCAGAAGCCTGAGTTATCTAAGTGGACTTCTAAATGAAATCACTGTTTTCATATATGAATGGCATTCACATTTGGCCATAAAAGTTAGATTTTATGATAGAAGAAATTATCTCAAAACAATTATTTTTAACGTGTTCTGAAGCAAGATGTATGTTTCTAATCAAAATAATATATATGCCACTTACAGCTTTTTCTTAAGTTCTAATAAAAGTAGCATTGCATTGATGGAAAAAAGATATCACTAATTATTGTATTACTTTAAAATTATCAATAAGTTTGTATTTCCTTTATAGTAGGATACAATCCCTGCCAGTAATGACTCCAGATATTTTTTAGGAGTCACTTAGATATACCTTCTTTGCTGAGAAGTCACTCTGAATATTCCTTCTGCTCCCTCTATCATCTCACTGTTACCTATGTCTTGACATTCCCAACATCATCATCCACCCTGTGTTGCTTTTTCTGCTGTATGTTTCTGGGTCTGCTCGCATAAACTGATCTGCTCTAAGATGCTTTTGAAAAGATAATTTGTCAGCTTTTGACTCTACAAAGCTATCAAGAAATGCATGTATGGCTACTGCAAGTAAGCCTTATGTTGAAAAGAAGTGAATTTTTCTGCATAAAATGCATATTGTTTGTGTCTATGCCTGTGTTTATGGATAAAAATGTCTCATAATTCCTGCTGTTTGAATATGGAAATGTCTGCTTCTAATTATAAACTGCTGGTATTACTGTGAAATAAACTTTTCCTTAATCAGAAATTTTAGGTTAAGACCATTACAAAATACAAATGCTTTTTAAGGGATTTTGCTTTGTTTCTGTGTAAACAAGGAAACAGGGCTGAATTTCAAGTTAGGACAGAAAGGAAACAGGAATCACTTCAGGATGAAAAACATAGGGGATTTTTTGAAAGTACAAGAACATAGAAGCCATGAAATTTTAAATTTCTAGGAAATTTGGGAAAGATCATTGGACCGAAATGTGACTTTGGATGCTGTAATTTGTGTGTATCTGTGCCTGTGTCTGTTTCCGTGGAAAATTACAGGGACTTCAGCTGACTGCTATAACACATAGTTTGACAAAACTGTATTTGACCACTAAATTTACATCGAAACTAAATACAGCTTTTTCTGTACTAGTATATTCTCAAATATTCCAAAATATTGGTAGTATTAGAACCTAACTTTATATACCTATAACATAAGAGAAAAATATATTGAAGGTGTTTTAAATATTATGAAGATGAATATTTTAGCTTTAAACAGGAAAAGCTAAAAAAAAAGTTGAGAAAAAAATTATACTCCAGAAGATTGAGAAGTGATAAGGAGTATTACTTTTAAATCATTTTCATAATTTACATCCATCTTCTTGCTATATTTCAATATAATTCAATATCTAAAATATTTTAATGGTGTTTTAATATACAGTTATACACTATCTTTAAATAATTAAAAATAAACAGCCACGCCTTATAGCAGGAGACTTTTATAAAAAAGCTTGTTTTATGAGATTAAACTGTGAGGATTTGAAAAGACAAAAAGGGGACTTCCGGCAAGATGGCGGCTTAGAGGGACGCAGCTACCAGTCTCCCCAAACAAAAGACCAGAAACTGCGGTACAACCTTCTCCCACCAGGCTTTTGGACAGCACAGAAGGAAATTTCACTCACGCGGTTTTGGCTGATTTTTATGACTATTCCTGAGAGAAGTGTTCCTCCAGTAGAGCAAGATTCAAAACTCGGGGCAGTTCC
>CM053403.1:29516587-29559033 GCA_028644305.1 Xerus rutilus | reverse complement strand
AAAAAAAAAAAAAAAAAGACAAAAAGGCTGGAACTGGAGCAAACTCAATGTAATGAGATCTGATGAAAAGAAGCTGTTCCTCACCTTGGCAGGATGGTGTGGTGGAAAGAGCACACTCAACTTTCCACCCCAGCACCCCACTGATGAGTGCATAAGTCTCAGTTTCTTCATTTGTAATGTGGACATAATAGAACTATTATGTAGATTACATGGGATCTTGCATTTCTGATAATACTGTGAATAATAAATACAATGATAACATGTTGAAAAAAAAGAGATTAACCTGTGAAATATGAATGTCTTTTTTTAAAAAAAAGAATATTTTGAAACCAATTTTATAAAGTATGGAATTCAAAGGAAAAATAGCTACAGTACTCCTTAAACAGGGCAAAGATATTCCCATATAGATTATCATATCCTCTAATATCCTCAACAATATAGACTAAGCTTGTCTTACATTTATTTTCTTGTTTTCTACATTTGACTTGACCAGCTCATGGCATGTCAAGATGAATAATGTTGTAGTGGTACTCTTGTAAAAAGGCATGAATTTCTAAAATGTTTGTATTATTTAGTTTTAGTGCTAAACTTAAAGAGTTTTCAGATTACATTTTATGGGAGCTGGATTTTATCCAGATTCCTGAGGTCCTTCATTATGAGATAACATTTTGCCAGGTAACTTGTACAACCATAAGCATTTAAGCAAACTGGATATATCTATATCTATATACATATATAAATCTCCAGCTATTTGAGGCACTAGTGTTCACCTTGTAATAATTTATCCACCAGCCTCTTCAGAGGTAGCTGCTCTGATTTCTTCATTTTAATCAATAGCACAGCAGTGAAGTTAATAGTCCATTGACATCCTAATCCCTATGAGGTCTTGCAGCTAATGTAGATATACATAATTATATAATTAGTTTTAAAAATCTTTATCATTCTCAAAAAGTGTATTTTAATTTATATTAAGGGAAAATAAATTTACAATATCTCTGACATGGTGAAAATTCCCATTAAAATACACATACACTAAGATATTTCAATTAAGCAACCCATTAGTAAGGAATTTAATTATTTTCCTTCTTCCTCCTTTATCTTCTATTCCATTTACTATGACTATGTAATAAATTCCCTTAAACATTCACTTTATAGACAGGCAATCTGAGCTTACTGCACACCATCTGATTAATGTAGTCAAGATTCTTATAGCCAGAGTGGGCAAAAAAGTTACTCAACAGAAATTTAGATTCATCTGACAGTGTGTGCTACTGCTCAAGGTGCTCAATGTGGACTGTGCTAAGAGCTGTGGGAGGCTCTGGATGGAAAACGACATGGATGCTGGATGAGGACCTGTCTGCTAAGGGAGAGATGAGATGATCTGCAATACCCCCTATGACATGAAGAATCTGGAGGTGGGTTGGACAGCCACTGCAGTTCAGTGAAGATAAGAGACAGCATTGACCTGGCAGGACCTGATAAGGAGAGTCTGAATAACCCTGATTTATCAAATGTTGTCTCACATGGATGGGTTTTCCAAGTTTTAAAGAAGAAAATTGTTTCTTATACTTAAAATGATTTAGGTATACTGATTTTACAGTCCACTGGAAAGAAATGTTTTACCTATTTTGCCTATATATAATATGTATCATACACACACACACTTATGTATTTTTATCCTTTCTGTACATTGTTTTAAAATGAAATCTGCAGGGCATTTTTTTGTTTTTCAAATGCTAAGCTAAGAAAATATTTAAAAGTTTCTGAAAAACAGGGTTTTGTAGAGTGTTGTGACTATCTGGTCGTTTTCATTATTTTAACATACTCTGGGACTCCAGGAAATACGCCAGGTTGTCTTGTCCCTGTTGTTGTTCTTTGTACTTCATTCTGGTAATTAAACTGCTATCATTTCTGCCAAACAGATATGGGTAGTTCAAGTTATATGTTTCACTTCTGAGATATTTATAAAGGTTAAAGAATTATAGGCATCTGGACCTTTTTTTTTTTTAATCAAATTAAGCCTAAACATTATTTTTAATCGAATAAATTGGTAAAAAACTCCATTATTGTCACTAATGTGTTGTCTCCTTGAAGACTAAGTAGTAGAAATGTAAGACAGGAAAATTGGTTCAAGGAAATGTCAAATATAAAAAGTTTTTAGAAACTGTTTTAGGTTTGTGCAATAAATACACAAAATGCCTATCTAGTATTCAAAGCCCAAAGTTATAACAAAAAAGGTTTAAAGTATAATTACAACTTAATATCATGTTTGAATCAATTTTTTGTTTGTTTTGAAGACACTGGTCTTACTCCATAAAATACAAGTATAAGGGAAGATTATCGTAAACATTTAAATAATTAATAAGGAAACAACACTCATGAAAATGTAAGGAAGTGAAGGGTGTCACAGAGGATTGAGTTGAATGTCATTTCAAGGTATCTTGGTTAGCCTGGAGTAGCTTAAAAACAGAAATTTTTCATAGTTCCTGAGGTGGGGGCCTCCAAGATCAAGGTCTTAGGACAAGGTCTTGATTAGTTGAGTTCTTGCCAGAGGTCCTCTCCTTGGCTTGTGGACAGTGCCCTCTTCACTTGGCCCTCACCAAGTGGAGTAAGAGAAGGAGTGAACTCTTCCTCTTTTTATAAGGACACTCACCCCATCATGAATTCCTCACTGAAGACTTCATGGAAACATGACCATCTTCCAAGGGCTCTACCACTAAATGCCATTCCACTGAGGTTGAGGCTTCAGAATATGAATGATATGAGTCCTCTAGGGGCAACAGGACCAGGGGTTTGAAGACAATGATTGAAGAACTTGGTCTTTTTTGACTCAGCAGCATTTTCCATCTGCTTTTCCTACCTTAACACTAAATGCTTAACACCCAGCAAATCTTCTAGGAGTTGGTTTCCCCCCTGGATTTTCAGAACCTGTATTCAAAAAAGGTATCAGAATTATCTGATGATTATGTTACTGCTACTTGGAGCAGATATGCAACTAGATTTATTCTTTTATCACTATTTTATCTTATTTCTCTAAAAGATTTTAAATCTGTATTAGAAAAACACAAGATAAACTAAAATAGTCTAATTATAAACCCATAACATACAAGCCTACATGTTATTAACTAAAAAGATTGAATATACATAAATCAAAGCAACAATGTCACTCCAATATATAACATTTTTAAATTTTTATGTATCAGTTAAAAATAAATTTATTTTTCTGCAATGCCGACTGAACCCAGGGAGTTGTTCTTGCTAGGCAAGCATTCTACACTGAGCTTATAACTTTAAGGCTTATAAATTTAATTTAAAAATATTGTCAAAGAGTCAAAAGAAATAGATTTGTTTGGGAAACAAAAACTGCAATAAAGGTGCACTGAATCAGGACATCCCTGAATAGTGAGTATCCTATAATGCAAGTGCAAAAGAGGTTTTTATAAGATTTTGTTTATTTATAAGGTTTTTTGGAGGCAGTTCATTGTCTGGGCAGAAATTCTAAATTACAAGCCCATTTTGATTGGCTAGTTAGTCACTGTCAGCTGAGAAATGCTAAAGGCCAATGAATACTGACTTCTGCTGTTTATCCACATTTGTGGGAGCATTCTATACCTTGACCTTTAGCAGGTGTTAGTGTACCCTTCTCACAATTTCTTCAGTCCATTTCAGTAAGTCTTAGCCTTAGTTGCTTCATTCTCTTTCACAATATTAAAGGTTAAGTGTTATGGTTAGAAAGTATCAAGATTTACCAAAATAAAGAAAAGTGAATAAACTTAAATAAAATTTTAAGAATAAGCAAAATAAATAATCAGGTCAGCAAAAAAGCAATAATTTTGCATATTTTGCATGTTTGCATATCTACCTGTGTGTGTTGTTTAAAGAATAAGTAAATAAGGTAAAAAATCCAAAGGATCAAATTTAGGTTGGAGATGTACAGGTTGTTATTGTGCTATTCATTCTATTTTTTTTGTATGCTTAAAATAGTTTAAAATTTTAGGGGAAAGTAGCATAAATAAAAATAGCTGCATAAAGTATAAATTTATCACTGTCCAAGGACCTCATACTCTTATGTTTTCCATCTTTGAAAGATCATTTATGTGAGTACATGTACAATATAATTTGCATTTCTCTCACTACCAGTCATCTTCCAAGGGATTTCAGTGTTTCCAAACTCAAGTGGATAAATTCCGTCCAAATATAGAAAACTTTCTAATGCATTGAACAAACAAGCTTTCCTTTTGCCATACATAGAACATATGCTCCTTCAAACAAACCTCAGGATGTTTTTTTAAAATAGCATTATTTTGGTCTTCCAGAATTAAATTGTGCATGCTCATTTCAAAATATTTGGAAAAGTAAAGAAAAAGAAAAAACTTAAAATTACGTAGTTATCTGCTATGGTTTAGATGTGAGGTGATCTCCAAAAGCTCGTGTGAGACAATGCAAGAAGGTTTAGAGGAGAAATGTTTGGGCTATGAAAGCCTTAACCTAATCAGTGAATTAATCCCCTGATGGGATTAACTGGGTTATTACTGAAGGTGGATAGTGTGTGGCTGGAGGAGGTGAGTCTCTAAGGATGTGCCTTTGGATATATATTTTGTATCTGAAGAATGCAGTCTCTACTCTCTGAATATCAATGTGAGCTGCTTCCCTTACAGCACACTCTTCCACCATGATGTTCTCCCTCACCTGGAGCCCTGAGAAATAAAGCCAGCATAATAAACCATGAGCCCCTCAAATAAACTTTTCCTCCTCTACAATTGATCTGATCAGGTCTTTTCAGTCACAGCAACAAAAAAGCTAACTAAAATATTGGCTGAAGCTAACTAATTCCTACCCTTTTTTTCCTTTTCTTTTGAAAACTTGAGATATTTCCTTACTGTAGTACTGTTTTGAATATCATGCATGAGCTTCCAATATAATTCTATCTATACAATAGAAATATCATTAAATATCTTCATGTATACTTTCAGAAATAGTGCATTAGATTGGAAATCAAACTTGAGTTTCCTCCTAAATAATCTTCCTCTTCAGAATTCCTTTTTTTTCATTAGTGTTCTGGTATCATTTGCTAAGGCTCAACGTCAGAATTATTTGTGATTTATGCTATCGCTTAGGATGCATGGCTTACATGTGGCCCCAAGGATTCATGGATTGACATCTAATACCCATGTTGATGTAGTTAAGTGGAAGTTTAATCTGAATAGTGTTTAGAGGTTGGTCTTTGGGTGGTGATTAGGATTAGCTAAAGCCATCATGGTGGAACCCTCATGATTCAATACTAATGGCTTTATAAGAAAAGGAAGAGACCAAAAGAGACACATGCATGTGTACTCCCTGTCTCTTGCCATGTGATGTCCTGCACTGCATCAGGACTAGTAGCAAGAAAGCTATCACCAGCCAGAGACAGATACGCATGCCTGAAATCCCAGCATCTCAGGAGGCAGAGGCAGGAGAATCATGAGTTTAAAATCAGTCTCAGCAACTTAGCAAGGCCCTGAACAACTCAAAGAGACCCTATCTAGGGATGTGGCCCAGTGGTTAGTGGTTAATTGCTCCCGAGTTCAATCCTCGGTACAAAATAAAAATTTAAAAATAAAAAAAATCATAACCAGATACATGCAGGCCATAGCAACTCTTGAAACATGAGCTAATTAAATCCATTTTCTTTATAAGGTAACCCAAACTCAGGTATTTTATTAAAGTAATACACATGGACTAATGAGCTTGTTTATACCCTCAAAAAATCCTTTTTATTGGTCCTCAGCTTCTTTAACATGAGATTTTAGCCAGTCCTACTTTCAGTACCTGATACTTGAACCACATCCTAAAAACATAATTAGGTCTATAGAATTGCCCTCAGAATTAAAAGCAGCAGGTCCAATGTATCTGTAAAAGTACAAATAGGCAAGTTAACTGAAAGTAACCAAATGACTGGCTCAACATCCAGAGGCACCTAGGAGTTAACCGACTACTGCTTGAAGGCAGTAACATATCCTAAGAACAGAATAAGTTTATCAGAAAAGATATGGAAAAAGAAGTTTACAGGATAAACACATTGTTATGGAAATGTATTAATTCATAGTGATTGTGTGAATTTCTAATAATGCTGTGTTGGTGTACTATCTAACATCCTGCATAAGAACCATATGATACTAGGGAAAGGCTCTTTGATTTACTGTTTAAATTGATCAGGGCAGTTCAGGACAGTTCATATCTGCATACTGTTAGAAATTAACTTATAGAAGATAGGCAAATTTCAATGACATATGTCCATAAAAGAACACTAATTGTATAGATTTATTCTCCTATAATGCATTAGCTTTTTGTCTATTTTAAGAACTAAATAGCTATTATATCCTACTATAGATTTCTAATTCTGCAAGTTCTCTCATTCATAAGTTAAATCAACTTTGACAATATTTTTGGTATGGAAATGGATACATTAGATGATCCATAATTGATATCAAATATTATATATATTTAAAACACAACTTTTATTCTGACTCTAGTTGTTCTGCTTATAATTTGACTTCTCAGTAGTATATTTCCTGGGAAAGAATTTGATTGTCAAGTAATGGGTATCTGGCTTCCTGATTTTGTTGTAAGAAGGTACATACCCGAGAGCAAAATATATTTTTGGTGTCTGTGTAAAACCTGGTTCCTAAGAGAACTGAAGATCAGGTTCTAGACCATGACCAAGTTGTTAGATTCACTAGCCCAAACATGCCTTCACAAGTGGCTGGCTCCCTTCACTTCAGGTAAGGAGAGTACCTCCCTAATCTGAGCTGGAAGAGAATACTTGTGTATGATAGGATTTACAAGTTCTTTCTGAAAAGAAATGTGTTCCTAATAAAATGCATAGATGATCATGAGTGTTAGAATTTGGGGAAGCTATTCTTCCACACTCAACTGAATTTCAGCCTACTGTGTTACCTTTAGATAGATATTCTTTTGTTTTTATATCCACTCTAGTCTAACCATAATTAAACTTATTTTTTCCCAAACATGTCTCTACAAAGACAAAAATCTTAGAATGGTTTTCTAGAGGCCCTTCTCTTGTAGCAAGATTGTGAAGTTTTGGTAGTCTGATAGTTTTTTTTTTTTTTTTTTGGTACTGGAGATTGAACTCAGGGGCACTTGACCACTGAGCCACATCCCCAGCCCTATTTTGTGTTTTATGTAGAGACAAGGTCTCACTGAGTTGCTTAGCGCCTAGCTGTTGCTGAGGCTGGCTTTGAACTTGCAATTCTCCTGTCATAGCCTCCCTAAGTGCTGGGATTACAGACTTGTGCCACCACGCCTGGCTTGGTAGTTTACTTCTTTTAAAGTCTTAAAGGCCAGTCTTGCCTGACTACACTGACCAGACTCCTAGTTTCTTCACATTCTACTTACAACAATCAGATTTTTTGAAAACCTTTACATAATGCCACTTCCTTGATTAAAGTATTAATGGTTCACCATTGCCAGCCTAAACCAAACAAACCAGTGACACCTAATTCCTACCTCAAGGCATGCACGCCCCTGAGGCCTTAGTCAAGTACTCTATGGCAGATGAATGGCATCACTCAACACTTAGAGATATGCTAGGTATTTTATACCAGTTACTCTTTATTCATATTTTTTGCAAACTTTATTCTTCTATCTCACTTTTATCCATTTGTTTTTATGGAATTAGAGCTCAGATGCCACCTTCTACAATTAGTCTTTTCAGCCAAAATCAAACCTTTCCTTTTCTAAAAATATAATCAACTCACTATATATTTACTAATATTTATTAAGGACCTAGTTTATGCCACAAACTGAGGACACTGGTTGTGTTTAGAGTTCATATTCTAGTAGGGATCACAGATGATTCAAAATTAAATTATGTACAGCTTCTGAAAATTTGTTTTTTATCCTGTTATGTTTGATAACATGTATTAAAATGTAGCTTTTGAGAAAAAGTATAATAAAAAAAATTATTACACTGGGCAGTTTTAGAAAACTAATAAAGCAAAACCTAAGAAACATTCCAGGACAGGTTAGAGTGTATTCCCCTTGGTAGAAATAAACTTGGGGATTCCAAATAATGCAGTTTCTACTTTTTAATCAGAATTGGCACTCCATATCCATGGGTTCCACATCTATTAAGAAAACCATAGATCAAATTTTTTAAAGACATCACATCTGACATGAACATATACAGAGATTTTGTAATGATTCCTTAAACAATGCAGTATAAACATTTATATAGCATGTTGTACTGTATTATAATGTAGAGACGATGTAAAGACTACAGGAAGATGTTTGTAGGTCATATGCAAATACTGCACAATTTTATACAAGGGACTTGAGTATCCAAGGATTATGACATCTGCAAGGTTTCTGCAATCAATCCTCCAGGGACACCAAGGGGTGATTTTATATCCTACCCTTGATAAAAGAATCAACCATAACAGCAGAAGGTCATAAATCCCTCAGCTACAAAACTAAATTTATATCTTCAGGAAACTAATAGATAGCATTTTAGTGGACAGGTACTGTGGCAGCTTTGAAATATATGTAATCAGTGCTCTTTAGGAGTAACATTTTCAAGCTTATGCCTGGAATATCAGCCTTTTCTAAATCTAACAGGCTTCTCTGAATATCACAAAACAATTCTCTAACAAGGTTATAGGTGAGATCTAAAAGGTCTAAAAAACACTTAGATGGAGGAAGAGATAGCAATATGAAGGACAAATGCTCGTTTTTTATGTGCATGTTTTAATAAATGTCAAACTATTATTTTAAATCTTAAGTCACCTTGCTTCCTGTTCTACCTTGTATCATACTTGTAGCATTTCACTGGAAGTAACAAATTCCTGAGGCCAGGCACCCTGAGGCCAGGCACCACGCAGCATTCATGTCAGCACCTGCCACCTCACACCTCACAGCAGAAGAGTTATTCGTGATACTTTTGTGCTTAATGACATACATATGGAAAGACTTTACAACAATAGAAATTCTAAATTTATTGTCTTTATAAAAGAGACAATTGGCAGAAGTAGTATTACAAAAATCATTATTGTAGACTTCACTTCTAGCAATCCTGGCATACAGCAAGCTAACAAGTAAGCTTAAACATTGAATTAAAACATCTCAGGTTTTATTCATCCAAATATGCATGAGTCTTCAAAGCCATCAACTCAGGAGTCCACTTTTTCTTCCACTAATTCAATCCTTGCTCAAAAATTTCTTGAAAAATAATTAATGTACTTTTGAATAAGATCAAAGTTTTCATAGTAGTCATGCTGCTTCCTTTGTAGATACATCTGGTTATTTACAACCAAAAAATCACTAACTATAAAAAAATCATTCCTGCAATAGCAGCATTTCTATAATAAATAGTTGAGGAAGTGTTCAGACTTAAATGGAAAAGTGATCACTTGCATGCAAAAATTCAGATTTGAAAGCATTTGTCAGTACACTAATGAGAACATCAGCTGCTCCATAATACAGTGGTGATGTCAGTAGAAAAAATTCCCTGTAGTATGATCAATGAACTATTTTCAAATGTGTATTGTTAGCACAAGTTTCAAATAGGCTTTTTGACATTCTTAACCCAAGGTTCATTCCCCGTGGAGCATCACAAGACAGCTCTCCCCAAGACTCAAGAATCTTGTCTACTAATCTCAGGGGATCTTTGGAGAGTTCTTAGGTACTTATACAAAAAAATGAAAAAACACAACCCTGCAATCATAATGAGTTGCAGAAACAGGGTGTGGTGGTGGCTACTGGATTTTTATGTACCCCCCACCCCAAAGAGCAGTTCTTAGTCATAGCAAATTTGTTCTCATTCTTCATCTATGGCTTTTATTTCCCTATATAAACACACAAGTTATAACAGCACATTATTAACATGCAATGTATTTTAAAGTATATGTGAGATCTCACTCTGCAGAGCATCTCAGGAGTCATTATCAATTCTCAATCATGAAATTTATGTGCAAAAACCAAGCATGCCCACAAATGTTGCCTTTTCACTCCAGACATTTTTTAATCAGATACGAATCAGGGTGAGTTCAGTCAAGGGACTCATTTTCTTCCGGCGGTGATTGCATTAGCTGTCACAACTGGAGTCTAAACTCATGTACTTGGGGTCGCATTTTCCTTGATCCAGTTCTGTTCCTGCCGTTGGCAATATCAGCAGCTGTGATTATTATAACTACCCCCAGGTGCCAGAACTTAGCATTTCATTTTGGGGGAGGGGAGAGGAGAGAAAAGTAGTGAAAAGGGATGGAAGGTTTAGTATCTAATGTTTATGACATTCCCAAGTACCACGTGGCTAGAAGAACAAACACCATCTAAAGCTGCCTGCCTAGGATGAGAATAGAGGGCATTATAAATGGGTCATCATTCAGGCACCAGTGAATTAAAAATTCCTTTTCTCCCCAGTAATTTGAGTCGCACTGGAAAAAAAATGTTGCAGTAATTTCAAGTCATTTTCCCACCGCAATACTGCTGGATATTATGTTGGTGTTCTTTTCATGATTCTCTTTGTTCCTTATTCCTTCCCAGATCAAGGAGAAATTGATGCATGAAAATCATTTTTCTAAAGATTGATATTTTGTAATTCAAAACAAAAGTCATTTAAAAATCTAATGTTTCACCAAATAAATACTAATTACTCTAAAAGCAAATTATTTATGTTCTTAGTGACTGGGCAACCCAGTGAAGCTCACATACATGTACCACATCAGTTTCAAAGTAATGTCTCACATCTTAAAAAACAGCAAAGTGGTCGCACCTGTTAAAAATATCTGCATCCTGTGAGACGCTGGCACTCAGTATAAACATACCCAGCCATTACATTTTGTGTGTGGAGTCTTAACAGCACTCCAGTGGGAATAAGGGCTGCATTGTGATGGTTTACTTTTCATTTTCCTATTATCTTAGCTGGATCTTTTCCTCCATTGCACAAAATCCAACAGGATCTTTTCCTGGCTCGTATATTTGGAAGAAGTCTAACTACTTTAAAAGCTTTAAAGGACTGAAATAACTTTTAGATATATCAGGAGGAAGAGTGTTTTGGGAAACAGGTAAATAAACAACACTGTGCAGAGGTGCACAGCAGCCCTTAGATCTTAAAGAAACATTACAAACTCTGATGTACTCCATAATTCTAAGACAATTTAATGTGGAGGCTCTTGATTCTTACTACAGAAATTTAGAAAATAGTGGCTTTTAATTTGTTTGGAATCCACCCCCTATCTTACAAGCCTAATCACGTTATGACCCTTTCATGTTTATTTGTGGATGCACACTTAGCAATCTGACCCTTTGCAAATAAACTGTTCAATTCCCTCAAGTGGTTTGCCACACCACAGATGGCATAGTGAAGCCAGGAACTTGACATCTGTCACAGGGTGAACTAGAGGTCAAGAGCCAAGGGGCGAAAATACTGAGTCCTACTTCTATCTTTGGCTATTTCTCATTGGTTCTATTCTTAGCCCCCTTGAGGTCAAGTTCAGTTGGGTTGCAGCAGGTTTGCTGCCACTATGCTTGATACTTAGGAATGAAATACAAATCCCAGTTGAGGGCGGGATATGGGGGTGCAGATCCTCCTGCTACTAAAAGCTTGAGGTCTTTAAAAATATAAGGAACTTAAAAATATTCCACTTTTTCTCAGTATTCTATCCAGCTAGGGTATAAGTGCTATAAATAATCACAATGGTTTCTTACATGGAAGTTGTATCCTTTTGATGACTAGATTATCCTCACAAAGGTAAAGGACACTTTACCTTGTAAGTACTAGATACCAAGAGTGGTATCTAGTATAGACTGAAGAGTTAAAGTGTCGTAGACATTCAGTTGTTCTATTTCATACAAGATTTAATTGAAAATATTTGGAAGCTAAAATATCTTTAATTGGTACATAAACGTTAGTTTGCTCTTAACAGTATGTGTGTATATTCCGTTGATGTAATAACCAGAATCAGGAGGGTAAAGAGAAAGGAAATAAGTTTGTAGAGACAAAGTATAATGGTGGTTTCTAGCAACTGGAAGAAATGGAAATGGGAGGATGGAGCTCATAGGTACATAGTTTGTTTGGGATGATTAAACAGTTCTGCTCTGGAAATGGATAGTGATGGTTTCAACAATGTGAACCTATATAAATGTCTTTGAATTATATACTCTAAAAGTTTATAGTAATAAATTGCTTGCTGTGTATATTTTACCACAGAGAGCAAGAGAGAACTTAATTCCTCTGAAGTTCAAATCAATTTGATATGTTAGAGCTATACCAAAACCTGAGCCAATTTTATAAGAATTTGGCTTCTTTCTGTGCATCCAACAAGAGTAGTTGTCTTATAGCTGAGTGAGACTATTTGAAATGTTAAAACGTTGTGATCCCCACATATAAATACATGACGTTTGTTGAAGTTTTAAGACAGGAGATTCACCAATGGACTTAATTTTTTGGATATTGTATTATTTTTCTATGGTGACTGAAGTACATAACAAACTGAATGGCTAGAAACTTTTATGATTCCAGAAGTCAAGAATTTGAAGTAGAGTTAGGTAGGCCCTTTTCCCTACACATGCTCCAGGTGAGAAACTATTCTTTTGCCTTTTCCAGCTTCTGGTGACTACCAGGATATTTGCCATGTGATTACATCACTCCACTATCTTCATGCCTCCTACAGAAAATCCAGCATGTCAAATTAATTACATCTAAAAAACCAATTTTTTTTTCTAATTTAGGTAACATTTGTAGATTCTGGGGATTAGAATACAGATGAATCTTTGGGGAGATGGGCACCATGCAATCTACAGTAGGTGATAATGTACAGGTCATAATTTTTAAAGTCATAGTATATTTATAAGACATCTACAGAAAAATATTGTCACTGAAATTACCTTTGACCTGGACTCTTCTTCCTGCCGTGGTCCTCTATACTCTCATCAGTACAGCAGACATGGTGATTCTCTTCAAACATGACTAAATTTATATTACGTGTTCAAAACCGTTCAGTGATGTCCATACTCCCTACCCCAGTCTCATTCAGCATAAGAAGCCAGGTGTTTGTGTGCACCTGCTCACCTCTGCAAGATCTATGGTTTCCCTGCACTTTATCTTTTCTGACCTCATTTCACAGTGTTCTCACTGCATGCAATCTGCTAAAGCTACACATTTATTTGCTGTTCTCTGGACTTATCAGGCAGGTGCTCACCTCTGCATTTGTTCCTTCTGCCTAGAATGTTTTTCTCTAAGTTAATTACAAGGCTTTCTCATGACCTTTTTCTCCAAAATGTCCATCATCCTTTAATATAAAATACACAGAATATATATGATATATAGTTTGCTTATTAACTTTTATGCATTATAAATTTAATTCCATTAGATAGAAATCCAAGGTAGGCAGGAATTTGACAGTTTTGTTCACTTGTATGAAGTCAAAACAATGCCTGAGACATAAGAGGTTCTTGATGTATAAAGGTTGAGTAAATTAATCTGTAAGTAACCCACTCATGAGTCATCATCAATTCAACATAAATATTTAAGAATTTTTGTACCAGAGATTGAACTCAAGGATGCTTAACCACTGAGCAACTGAGCCACATCCCCAGCCCTTTTTAAATATTTTATTTAGAGATAGGGTCTTGCTGAGTTGCTAAGGCTGGTTTTGAACTTGTAATCCTCCTGCCTCAGTCTGAGTGACTGGGATTACAGGTGTGTGCTACCATGCCTGGCAAGTAGTATTTTTTGATAAAATATGAAATTTTTGGAAGAGAATTCTCAGAAAAAAATCAAGTATAGTGTGTAAAGGGAAATTAGATTTGTGAAGATGTTCTGGGTTTAATTATCTCATTAAATTATAGAGTGAAAGTCATTTTCCATTTAGTTTTCACTTTTTTAATTCTGAGTCAGAAAGGTAAGATGCTCCAGGTAATAATTATCACCAGTGACTTCCAAATGCTCTTCAAAAATATCCTGAAATAGCTCGCTCAAATCACATATGGAACTAAAAGCACATGTCCATGAGGGAATGGGTCTTAGTCCATGATAATCCCCTGTTCCTGGGATTGTGCCAAGACAAAACAAGTACTTTTAGGGTGAGAATACTAATTTGTGTCATAAACATACAAAAAAATTGGAACACATTTTTCTGTGGACAAATAGAGGAATAAAGCACTGGATTTCTATACTTTGGGCAAGTTCCATATCAACACCACATATCTGCTATCCAGTTCAGTTGGACAATAGCAATACAGTCAGGAAGGATGCTCTATTAAACACAACTTTGAAATTTGGCTCAAGCTGTTGACTAAGGTCTTTTTCAAAGCTCCCTCACTAAATAATTGTTTGGGTGACTTTTCCATTTATGTGTAAAGAGCTCTGGTATCTGTCACATTGTTTCTTTATAGTCCTATAAGAGCTGAAATTTTGCAGAGATTTTTAAAATTTTGAAAAGGTTAACAAAGGGTGAAAGTGAAAAATTGTGGATCAGTCTGTTTTTTCAAAAATCTATTTTTCTCCCTTTTCTGTGGGAGAAAGAACAAAACCATCATAAAAATAAATAGGTGCCATGCTCCCTCTTCAATGGCTGAAAGTTGTTTTGAGGTCAATAAAATAATTTTGGGATACTATTGTTTGCAATTGAACAAAAATATTGAGGGAATATCCACTAAACTTCCTCTGTCACATTTTAAAAGAAAAAACCAAATTATTTTCCAAAGCAAAAAATTAATAATTCATCTGATTAATCCCCACGCCTTTTAGTTGAAATCACAAAACCAAATTCAACATTAAATTCTTAATGTTTAGTGGGTATACAACTTCATTTTAGAGTCAAAATTATATTGTGGTCAAATTGAAGTTGTTACACCAGCTGTTCCCTGTGTGAAAGCAACACTAGCATCGTGCTCCTGGACTTCTCTAGCTACTTTTCCTCTTTTCAGAAACAGCAAGTTATCTGTTCCACGTGGGCACATATGGCTGCACTTTTTTCTTCCTATGCATTCAGTCAACCCACAGGAGACACATTGTGTCCCTTGCTCCTTCCTGCTATTACAGGAGAAGAGAACAACTCCCAGAGAAGCTTGCACCATGTAAGTCTCTCTAAATCTGGGATTTAACATTAGGCAGCTCCTATTGTCACTTGTAGGTACCTCAGTATTAGGATTCTTAGTGATAAGGAGAGTTCATCTCCATCTGGCAGCTTTGTCTTATTTCTCTCAAGTGATTCAGAACATGGGATGGAAGAAAGAAATAAGTCACTGTTCTTGATCCCCTTTCAAACTCCAGTGCCCAATTGGCTTTTTATTCACTGAAAGGCTTAATTTATAAAACATTAGAACTTCATGTAGAAATAACATGTGATGTAGCTTTTTAAATAGCTTTTATTATCTCTAAAATTAAAGTTTTTAGAGGCAGATGTTTTACGAAATATTTTGTTATGCTAAATGTTTATATTTACTAAATAAACATGAGAATCGAGCAATTTTCTGCTCAGACAATAATCCTCTATGGAACAGATTACAAATCTCAATCTTGGCATTAATAAATGGGATAAGCTACTCCATCCACACACACAAAATAGTCCTGTTGCTAGAATTTCCACAATTGCTGACTATTTTTATACACATTTCTTTAAATAACTAACTCTAAGTATAAGTACCTCCAACTTTTTCCATAGGGGAAATAAAGAATGTTAGCTCTCCAGTTTACTTCTGTACAACTCTCACCAATAAAGTCCGTATTAGTTTTTTCTCAAATTTGAGTTCTAGCTCTTATTGTAGGAGAAAGATTGCTATTTTTTTCATGACATCTATTTAAAGTCCTACTTTCTTCTAACCCTATGATCATATTTTTTTCTAATTATATGAGTCAAACTTTATCATGTAAATGGTGGTTTTAATAAAGGTAATTAGAGGCCTACACAAATCTAAATCCAGGAAAGACTCACTAGAAAATGTCAAGGAGTCCCCTACTAAAAACTTCAACATGAAGCACCATAGCAGACACTTATTCGCAGCTGACCAAATCATTAATAAAATTCTAATAATTTTAGTGACCAATTCCGAGATATTGACAAACTATTTCCAAATCCCCACATTAAAGCAGTCAAACACATATCAAAGCCCCAAATTCACAGAAAATATTCATAACAAATCTAGGTAGCAAGGTACAACTTAAAAAGTTGAAATTACATGCAGTTGAACATACTCTATTGATTTGCCACAAGATTTGCATTGTATCACATTCTGTACCAGAAGAGGCAGAAGAAAGCAGAAGCTCTGGAAGACTCATGTCTTCAGAACAAGGGAACATAAAAATAGTGTGAATTCATAGCAGCTGGACCTGGAAGAGGTCCTGCCCAGTCCTAAAACATGGTAAGTTCAAAGATTCTATAGCAGGATCTAAATATGCTAAAGCAGAGGAAAATCTATAACATCTTAGAATTTACCAACCAGGGATTCCTTACAGCAGAGACCCCTCACTAAGGGAGATAGTCTTGAAGTAGAATCAAAGTTGAACAGAAGAGGGATAAAAGGAAAGTGAAGGCCCAGATAAATGAGTAGGAGACAACAAAATCAGTGTATTTCACAATATAAGTTATTGTGTTTCTGAGGACTACACGAGAACCACACAAAAATAGTTGGGGTAAGGGAGGGTCTTTCTGAAGATTTGGGGGCACTAATTTCTCCTAAATTTTAAGAAAATTAATACTAAAAGAAACAAAAGAGTTTTGCAGTCACATTCCAAAGGAAAAATGTATGGAGCAAAAACAGCATTGCTACATATAATGAAATCACATCAGAAAGACATAACCCCAAAATAAAGAAAGCTAACCAATACACTTGCTTTTTTCACCTAAAATGCACTTTGAAAAAGCAGAAATAAAAGGGAAAAAATCTTTAAACAAATGAAGGCAAAACTAAAAGGAATATAAGAATAAGCAAACTTAAGGAAACTAGAAAACGAAATGGCAATCTCACTTTCTTAAACAAAAATGTTAGACTAATTTGAGAAAAAATAACAGTGCCCAGGAGAGGTAAATAAGATGTAACATGTTTAAGATAGTAGTCCTTGAAGATGAAAGGCATGCATAGAAACGGAACCTATACTAGTTATTATTCAAGAAATTTTCCTAGGGCTGGGGTGGTGACTTAGTGGAGAGCACTTGCCTAGCATGTGTGAGATGCTGGGCTCGATTCTCAGCACTGCATAGAAATAAAGGTTCATTGACAACTAAAAGTTATTTTTTAAAAAGAAATTTTCCTAAAATTAACAACAACAAAATAATAGATATGAAACTTATTCCATGTAATAGAGAACTGAGAATAGTAACCTGGAATGAACAAACGCCAACACACATTCTAGGAAAGTCACTGGAGTTTAACAAAAATTTGGAGATTTAGGGGAAAAGAACAAGTGATTTATAAAGGGAAGAGGATTTTATTAGTTCTAGACTTCATAGCAATTCAATGTGTCATAAAATAAATGGAATCATATTTAAGATACTAATGGGAAAGAAGTTGAGCCAAAGTTATATTTTTATATTCAGAAAAACTGACTTTCAAGCACAAAGGTAGAGCTAAACATTTATCACCAAATAAAAATTCATATTTCTATGGGCTTCAGCTTAAGTACTTAGTAGAGGACAAGGTGTAGGAAATCAGCATGACTGAAGAGATGTATGTTCAAAGATAGAAATTAGGACTAAATACATAATTACTTGCTTAAATAAACACTTTTAAAATAAAATTTTAAAAAGCCAACAAGAGTTGAAATGGAGAGAGCAAAGTGGTTCATAGCTATGTGTTCTGAGAAGATGTGTATGGTCATGGACAATATGTAGAGGATGCCAAGAGCTTATGCAACACTTACTAACCAATTTCCAAGTCATGTAAGTGTTGGTACTATTAGCATTGCTCATTTGAGAGTATATTAGTTTGCTAGGGCAGTTATAACAATATACCACTCTCTGGGTGACTTAAAGGACATTTGTTTTCTCACAGTTCTAAAGCCTAGAAGTCCAAGATCAAAATGTCATCTGGGTTGGTTTCTGGGGCCTCTGTCTTTGGATTGCTGATGGATGGCTTTTCATTGTGCCCTCCCTGTGGCCTTCTCTGTGTGCATATGCAGAGACGGAAAGTTCTGAGGTTTCTTCTTTTTCTTGTAAAGGTACCAGTCTTACAGATTACAGCCCCATTCTTATTACCTCTTTTAACCTTTTTTTCTACATGATAAACCCTATTTCCAAATACAGGCACATTGGGGGTTTGGCTTCATGTAAGAATCAGAGGAATACAACTCTACAGTAGAGAGCATTTTTTGGGATAAAGAGACCAACCAATCATGAGGTTTTCTAGTTTTATAGTTTCTTATGCCCAAGTTAAACGAGCATTCTCCTTGTGCAATAAGGGATACAGCTGTGATATAGTTAAGTGCAAGCCCTGTAATCCTGAATTTAATTTGCCATTGTTTACTTATGTAGTAATTTGTTGTATCCTCTCTGCATATACCCTAGTTGTCCACTGAAAGGCTAAAAAAATATTGAGAACTCAATAATGATGAGTGTCTCCAATACCCAGACTGTAAAAGTCATTCCCCACTGAATGAAATCAAGGTCTTCCAGAGAGATGGCTGCTTCCAGGAATGGAGTAGTAAATGTAGATTATCTAAAATAACATTTTCTCTGATTGCAAAGAAGCTATCAAAAATTGTCAGTCATGTCAAAAAGTTTAAGGCTAATATTAAAAGACTCACAGATCAAAGATGGAAAGACTTGGGAATCAGTAAAGAAAATAATTGCAATGATTTAAAACTCTTTGAAAAAATCCATGAGTTTTTAAATTTTGGAACTGATTGAATCCAAAATAAGTTCCTAATAAGGGAAGTGATTCACTATCTTGACAATTGGAAATAGAGAAGGAAACCAAGCATGAATATCCAAATATTTTTGTGTGAACTGTACCAATGGAAAACCAGGTAGTTTAGAGGAAGTACCACTATATGTATTTTCAGTTTATTATCTGTCATTCATAAAAGGTAGAATAACATCACTGTGAAACTCCAGTGTATAAATTAATCCAAGCTGCAACTTTTTCAAGAATAGAGACAGCTAGATCACACATTAAGTCCCTCCTTCTGAAAGAACAGACCATTAACACTAACAGAACACCTGGTGTAGCTCTTGAGTCTGAATAAGCCTCTGAATCTGCCCATCTGCAGAAAAAAAAAAATCAGTGAACAGAGTCCATCACAAACTGCATGGTGAGTATACAACAGCAACACTCAGACTATAGGGCATTATACAGGTTAAACATGCGTCTTGAGTTGCACTGTAAGTAGGAAGTCTGTAGCGTTCAGGCTGGTCCAAAGAAAGGGATAAAGGGGAAGTTTGTTACTACAAACTTAAAAGATGTCAACATTTTGAAAAGGTGAGAGTGGGGATAAGACAATAGTATAGTGTCCATGTTAAGTAAGCAAAATCAGGTCCTTAGAGAATAGTAGTATATTCTTATCCATTCTGTGTTTACAGAAATCAATACCAGATGGGGCACATGGTAGCCCCTGAAACATGGGACATTTTGTGCATGTGTATGTAAGTAGGTGTGTATGTATGTGTGTGTTTTAGAGTAGTGTTTGAGTGTAAGTAGGACATTGGGCAAATATCATACATTATACAGTACACAAAGTGACTTATGACCTGTTCAATACTTATTTTTGGTGGAAAGGAGAAAAACACTTCAAAGCATTAAATTTTTGACAATATGTTGTCGGTTCTTCATGACCTTGCTTTAGATATAATTGTTGCTCTTGCCATTTGAGAATATGGCTTCTCCTGTTAATTCTAATATCGTCTTGGACAGTAGTAGCCCCAGGGTATTGCACTTTGTTCCTCCTGATGGTTCTTATTGCATCCTTGCAGGCATGCTAACCAGATGTATTTTCAGTTTTGACAATTTATGAAATCTTTGTTTATAAAGATGTGAGTAATCCATGCACCTATAATACACACATCCATTAGTCCAGTAAACAAAGGTTGAAGCCCTTATTTAGCTCTAAGAATATTTGTAAACCAACCAATCATGTTCACCCATATGACCCCTGAAATTGTTATAGTTACCCACTAACTTTGGTTGAGGAACATGGGCTCTACTCCATTTTCATTGTTGACTTTTGTGAAGTGGTTCTGCTGTATCATAGTTCATTCTAACAATGATACATTTGTTTCTAAACATTTTACAATAATTTCATTTTTTCAAATCAAATGATCCTCATTTTGTTTCTTCATCAATATTGTTGGTTTCAGAAAACATGCTTTTCCTTATGTCTGAAACATGGAATACAATATTTTGAGAACATACTAACAAATCATAGCCAGTGAATAGATTGTCAAAAGAAAACAGTGGGATCATGGATTCTCTTCCACTTCAAGCATTTTTTTAATTTAAATGCATTTCAAGTCATAGTACATAATATAGAGCTCAATTTTTCCATTTTTCTGGTTGCAAACCAGATAGAGTCACACCATTTGTTTCTTCATGTATCACCAAGCATTTTTAGTACCATCTGTCTCCAAAGCACAAGATCATTCTAGAAATGATTTGACATTGCATTTTTGATACATGCACCCAAATCTTCATTATTTGACAAGAAGTTCTTTAGGAAGAGAAGCTTATGCATGAAAACACAAATTGCCACAAATAACAAGCAGTGACATGTTGGAGTTTGTTAGGAAGCAGCGTAACACCATGCGTTACTATAAAGTATTCCTTGTCCCACTGTCCTAGTTACAGGATACCTATTTTGGAACACTAATAATTTTAAATACAGTGTTCCACAAACTGAATATTCTCTTCCAGAAAATATTTTCATGAATTCATTTTTTATATTGCATGTTACATATATACTATTTTGTTCAGTTGGACTTTTGCAATAAAGCTTATGCCATCTTCACAATGAATTTCAAACTATTTTCAAACACTGTAATCATTTGCTTATTACATTCAAAATACTAGAACTCAAAATATAAGATTTGCTTCAACATTACCATAGTGGTGCATTTTTCCTTAAGTTTTTTATGGGTGTCTTCTTATATAGAAGAATGGGGCACAGTGGGTTAAGAAATGAAGGCACTCAAACCATGAAGAGAAACTAGGTTCCGACTGGCTATCTGAAATGTAGAGCTATAATACACCGCAGGTGCAAAACTATGCCCTGCGAAAAACTATTAATAGGGAACTTCTGTTCAGAGTGAATTATCATTAGAAAAATCCCCAGAGAGGCTCTCAAAGCTGTTATTCCATGAAACCTCTGTTCCAAGCATCAGGAAAAGGGAATTTGTTGAGAACTTTAAAATGGCTATGAAATGCTTAGATAGAAAAAATAGCTCTTTGGAAACTCTTACAGAATTTCCTAGTTTTCTTCACAGTACTTGAATCTTTTCTAATACATAAACTTTCCAACGTCATTAAGAATCGGAATATACCCTTGAACTCCAACTCATTAAGCATTCCTATCAGCTTCTATTTCCAAATAACCATTGCTACATTGGTCCAATGAGTGCTAGAAAGTTTTAGAATGACCATATTTGAAGGGGACACAAAACCTGCCTGTCTTTATCAAAGCCTCATGAATTGGCGATTTCCGATACTACATAATACCCAACTGCTCTATGTTAATAACTCAAATTTCCCCTGCACAATAGAAACTGGCCAACTCACTAAGTTTTGAAAGTTTCTAAAAATTATGTAATCTTGGATGAAAATTATTCTGTTTTCTATAACATTAAGTAAAATGTATAATTTATATGTAGTTTTATATTAATACATATTTCTAAGTTTCAAATATGAATATTTGATTTCATTACTACAAAAGTTTCATTTCCCATGGGGTTGTAAAAATTACAGTAGAAAAGATAAGGAAACAATAAAAACCATAGTTATGTAAAAATTTTAAAACATTCTTCAGTATAACTATAACTTAATGAAGTTTTTCTTTCTAAGTAGTTTTAGTTGTTGGACCTTTATTTTATTCTTTTATTTATATGTGGTATATACTGAGAATCGAACCCAGTACTGCACACGTGAGGCAAGCGCGCTACCACTGAGCCACAACCTCAGCCCTAATCAAGTCTTAATTTGAGCTCACTGTACCTAAAAGACGTACAACTTTTACCAAACCTGCTCAAGTAATGTCTATCTCAGAATCTTTAGATATCCTTGATTTCTCAAGGCATCTTCCAAAAGGCAACTGATTTTTCCCCTTGTTATAATCCTGAAGTTGTTTGCAGATAAACCTGAAGTAAAGCTTTTGAGGTATATCTTGTCAGTAATAAGTTGTTTTGCAAATATGAACATATACTGTTGTTTAAGTCTAATAAATAGAACATCAGTGGAGGATCCTTTATTCTAAAGGGCAAATGGATACAGAAAGAAAAAAAACGAAGTAAGATACTGAGGTGTCATGGCCTAAATTGTGAGCTCATGACTGATCATAGATTCTACAGGATCCTTGAGGTATATTTGTTTTTCAAATTACAATGTTTTTTGTATTTTGAAAGTTGAAGGAAAATATCCAGTCATTAAACAGTCTGCAAAATATATTCCAGTAGACCATACTGTTTAATATAAAAAACTGAAAACAGTCTTTACTGTAAAAATTTAATTTTTCTCAATTTAAAATATAACTTATAGCAAAACCACATCCATTTGCATGATGTATTTGTTTTCTCTTAAAAGGCAATCTGTCACACTGTCTGGCACAAAACAGACTGAATAAATATTACTGTTAAACAAGTGGCTGCATGCCTGGACAAATAGGTATCTGGATGGACAATGAAGAAATAAACTTTTAAAACTCAGGATATCAAAATAAAATCACTCACAATGAAAAAGGCACCGTATTGAATACCTCTTTAGGTCAATGATCTAAAATCATGTTACCAATAAATTTGGAACAATTCTAATAAATGTTACTGCAATGCTTTTATAATATATATACTTTATAATATATGCTTTATACATTATAAAAGTGATGTTAAAGTATAATAAGTCTCAGATAAAAATCAGCTAGAACATTCCATTTCCCCCCTGCATGCATCATGTTGCACAGTCTAGGGTATATTGACCTCATATTGGAAACCACAAACCTAGCCAATGAACTTGGAAGTTAGACTTTTGCCTACATACTCAAAATAAGCAAAGAGATCAAGTAAGAGTAGGAAAAAACAAGGGAAGACACTTATCTCCTGGGATAATTTACACCATGAATCTGATCAATAAAACAGGAGTCCTTAATTATTATAGTTTTTTGACAGTCTAGTAGTTTGCAAACTTCTCTCCTCAATGATCACTCAAATGCATTAGATAAGATATATTATAAAAAGCAATTATTGAAATAGATTATAATTGCAATCTAGTTAAATATATGTACTTCTTGATTAATGTATATTAACATTTTGTACGGATTATAATAATCACTAAAATTTAAAAGTAGCAATACTTTAGAATTATCTGTAACAAGTGCAACAAGATATAATATCTGATTGGTACTGCTAATAGTGCTGTGGGTTTTTGTACAAGTTTGTAAATGAAGAAAGCTAAATTCTGGATAGAGTTTAGTGAAGGTAAAAATGTATTATGTTCCCATCCAATATAGATTTTTTAAATTCTATTCATGGACACTTAAGAGGTATTCAGCACTCAGATTCAACTACTTTGAAATAGTTTAGTGAGACCTCTAAGAAATTGCCTTGAAATTCACTTTAATCAATTTTCATATTGTATATTTATTTATAAGTATTTATAATTGTATCTGTATTAAAGTGTTATAGTTAAATATTTTAGGTATGCTTAATTGCTAAGATAGCAAATGCACTTAATATCAATAATAAGTATATACTATGATATTAATATTTCTACATATAGTGTGAAAATGTTACTTTTCTATTATAATTCTAATATTCATAGCAAAGAAAGGAAAAATGCTGAGTTAGCTGTATATTTAAGTAAAATTTCTTTAAAAAATTTTTCAATTTATTCTAACCTCTTGTTTAAATGCAGTTTCTCTGTACTCAATTTGGATCATTACATATCTAAGTATCTTTTCTGAAACTAAAACTGGCCTGTTGAGTCTACCAAATCATGTAGGATCATAGGTATTTCTACAGTCATGTTACAAATCAACTGATATTTTATTGTTCATCTACAACATAAAAAGAGCAAAACAGTCTTAGGAGACAAAGGACCAGTGGATGAAGTGAGAAATGATTGTATAATATTTAAGGTTATTACATTATTACTCTGAGGGCTTCCTTGCTAAATCTATGAATCTCCTGGTATAAGGAAAAATGCAATTACACAATGGCTCTTTGAAGTACTAACCTAGTTATCAAGAAATTTAGCCTTCTTGGCATGAAGTTTTATTCTTTTCAAAGTGTCAATGAAACTATTTTGAAAATTTATATACTCCAATAAACTGGAAAATTGAGCAGATATTGACAAAGTTCTAGACAAACATGATCTACCCAAATTTAACCGTGAGGATATAGCAAACTTAGACTAATAAATTAGATTGAAGCAGTAAATAAGTTTATAACAAAGAAAATCACAGGACCAGATTGATTCTCAGCTGAGTTCTACCGGACCTTAAAGAACTGATGCCAAATCTCCTCAAATTATTTGATGACAAAAAGGGAAGGAATACCAAATCCATTCTAAGCCAGTATCACCCAGATAGACACATCAAGAAAACTTCAGACCAATATATCTGATGAACTTAGATTCAAAAATCCTTAATGCACATTCAGAAACACATTAAGAAAATAGCACACCCTGATCAAGTGTTTCATCCAAGGGACTCAGTTCAACATATGCAAGTCAATATAATAGAGTTAAGGACAGGAATCATATGTTTATGTCAACAGATGAAAAAGCAGTTGACAATATCCAGCACCCATTCATGTTAAAAATGCTCGAGAAACTAGGGCTAGAAAGAACTTGCCTCAACATTGTAAAGTCTATGTTACAAACCCCAAGTCAACATCATACTGAACAAAAAAGTTGGAAGCATTTCCTCTAAAATCAGAAACAAGACCAGGATGTCCTCTTACTTCTATTCAACACAGTCCTTGAAACTCTCTCTAGTCAGAGCAATCAGGCAAGAGCAGGAAATTAAAAGGATACAAATAGGAAAAGAAACCAAATTATCTATTTGCTGATGACATAATCCTATATTTTGAAGACCCAAATCCTCCACCAGAAGACTTCTAGAGCTGATGAGCACATTCAGCAAAGTAGCAGGCTATAAATCAGCATACACAAGTCAATTGCTTTCTAATAAAGAATATGCTAGAAAGAAATTAACTATCTCATTCATAATAACCTAAAAAATACTTGGTAATAAATCTAACCAAGGACTTGAAAAAACTTTAATGAAAACTATAGAACACTAAATAAATTTATAAGGACATTAGAATACAGAAAGACTTCCCATGTTCTTAAATAGGTAGAACTAATACTGTCAAAATGGTCACAGTACCAGAGGCATTATACAGATTCAGTGCAAGTCTCAAAATACCCATGACATTCACAGAAAAAATAGCCATAAAATTTGTTTGGAAAAACAAGAGACCCAGAATATCCAGAGCAATCCTAAGCTAGAGACATCATAATACCAGCTCTCAAATTATATTCCAGAGGTATAATAAGAAAAACAGCATGGCATTTGTATCAACACGTGTGCAGACCAATGGAGTAGAGACAAAACTGCATACAGTCATCTGATAGTCAACAAATATGCCAAAAGCATTATGTTGGAGAAAATAGTCTTTTTGCCAATGATGCTGGGAAAACTGGATGTCCATTTGTAGATGAATGAAACTGAATCCCTATTTCTCACTCTGCATGGAAGTCAACCCAAAGTTCAGAGAACTAAATTAGACAAGTAATTTTGCAACTGCCAGAAGACAAAGGCTCAATTCTCCAACACATTGGCACAGGCACTGGTTCTTTAACACGACTCCTAAAGTGCAAGAAATAAACCTGTGAATAGGTGGTACAGTATCAAATGAAAGTCTTCTACACAAAGGAAATGATTAAGAGCATGATAGGAGCCTATAGAATGGGAGAAAATCTCCAATAATTGCTTTTCCAACAAGGGATATCCTAAATATATGAAGAACCCCCCAAAGTTTAAAACTAAACCCCAAATAACCCAATAAATGGACAAAGGAACTAGACACCTCAAAATATAAATGGACAAAAACAGATGAAAAAAATGTTAACATCTCTGATAATCAGGGATATGCAAATCAAACTTGCATTGAGATTTCATCTCACTCCAGTCAGAATGGCAATCATCCAGAACATAAGTAATGAACACTGGCAAGGATAGGGCGGGGAGTACATTCATACATTGTTGGTAGGACTGCAAATTAGTACAACCACTGTGGACAACTGTAAGTTACTCAAAATACTTGGAATTGAACAACCATATGACCTAGTTACCCCACTCCTTGGTATTTATACAAAATAAAGTTAGCATACTATATTGATACAATGTTTATAGCAGTGCAATTCCCAAATGGCAAGTTATGGAACCAGCTCATGTGCCTGTCAACAGATGAATGGATAAAAAATGTGGTATGTATACAAGTGGAGTTTTACTCAGCCAGTGAATCGCCACATCATGTACAAACACAAGAATGGGATCCTAATTAGAATAAGATATACTCCCTGTATGTATTATGTCAATATACTTGTCATGTATATCCAAAAAGATCAAAAAGTGTTCAGCATAAGAGAATTGACAGAATTTAATAAACCCAACTATATTTATATTCACAAGAAAATCCTTTGATTATAAAAAGAATCAAATTTGATATCAGTTGAAGGAACATCAGAATTAGGTCCTAACTTCATTTCAAGTAGACTTATTAGACATGTTATTAGGCATTCCCAGGTGAAACAAAACATTAAAAGCAGTGACAAGATAATGAACCATAGTATTATGAATTTAAAAACTTTATATATAAAGACATGGAATGGAAGATAAAGTCCAAATACCTATTCAAGTTGAGAATGGTAAAAAGTTTTTTAAACTCTTCAATGAAAGTTATCAAGTTAGAAATTACAGTACTACAAATAAATATTTCCAAGACCTAGTTATTAATGCTTAATATTTCACTGCATTTACTACCTGTGGATTGCAGATTTGATTCATGACATACTGCTTCTATCACTATGGAAAATCCCTCAATTTTATTTCATGTTTTGATTTCCTCCTTCCATCCCAACCACAGGCTCCTCTCAGGTAGTAATATGCTTAATTATACAAATGCCAGAGACATAATATACATTTTGTATAAATGATTAGTTTTAATTACAGGAGTACATTTTAAGAGCTATTCTATTTGCAGTGTAAAAATCAATAGATTATTACTATATTGTATTTATATCTTTGGATATCAGTTAATTCATTATTCTGCTCCAGCTGCTATAACAAAATACCAGAGACTGGGCAGCTTCATTTTTTTGGAGCCTGGAAACTGAAATCAATGAAACGTCTGACTTGGTTCGGCTCTTCCTTGCTTCCAGTATCCTCACTTGGTAAGGAGGGAGGAGAAAGCTCTTTGGTTTCCTCGTTTAGTTTGGTTGAGTTGACACATTGTAAATGTATATTTGTGGAGTAAACTAATAATTTGATACATGTTTGCAACTTGTAATGGTTGAATTATGGTTAATTATTCTATAATGGTTAATTGAATAAGAGTAATTAGCAATTTCATCTCTTTAAAGAGCACCATTTCTTTCTGTTGGGAACCTTAAAATCCTCTCTTCTAGTCCACCAACATTCTACCTAACATACTTTCTCTCATCTATTTTGGTACTATTATCCCAGGTCCTTCTATCACTCATAACTCCTGCATTGCCTATCCTCCATTTGATCACTCTAGTTTCTCCAATGAGATCTGTTCTTTCCTTATAAGGGCCCCTAATTGCTCTATGAGGACCCTACCTTCATGATCTCATCTAAACTTAACCCCCAAATAGCTCCATTAACATGCATCATCCCTTTGGGAGTTGGGACTTGAACACATGAATTTGGGGAGGACAAAATATTTAGTTTGTATCAGTTAAGTTGTTCTGCCATAGTGCTGTGGAACAAGCAACTTTGAATTCTTGATTGGCAAGTTTACGTATTTTCTATGAACGTGCAAGAAGTTACGTCTCTGCAGAGCTCAGCCCAAGTCAATGCTACAGTGAAGTATATTCTTTGCCAGTGCTTGCGCCGGACCAGTGAAACCGAGTCGGCAAGGAAGCCGCGGATAAAAGAAACAACGATTCTGAAGCAGCAGCTCGTTAGCACTCTGGGCTTATATATCTTTTCTACCCCCGAGGCGCGTGGGAGGCGTGGAACTGCAGACCCAGGTGTGGAAATTGCTCAGGCTGCAAAACAAGCTCAGACCACGAGAACATGGGAGTTCAAGGAATGGTCAGCACCTGTGGCTTCTCAGAAATCAGGGTACAGCTGGTTCTGGTAAACAAAGTAGCCACGCACACAAGAATGCTCTTACAATTACCCCCCTCTCTTCCTAGAGTCTGTCCTAGGTTGCAGGGACCAAAGAACATGGCTTATCCGTCATCGGGTTTACAGCGTGGATGTTAGCCACCTAGCCCTGTCTCCAGGGAAGGAATGATTTTGGAAGTGTACACACTGTCAGTATAAATGTTAATAGGCTCAGGTAAACATCTGAGGTGCCCAGGTCAATGCTTAAAGTTCGATTTTCTGGGCAGACCCTGGATAAAATCGTTGGGTGATTCTTTTGCCTGAAGAGTACACTGATACAGTACCATTAGATGACCCATCAGTAAAGACTGAAAGTGTTCCGGGGATAGGAATGGTCTTCACCATTTTTGGAAAACAGGATGTGACTTAAACTGACAGCCCTCAGATCTTGTAAAAATCTCCATTTTCCAGACTTAATGACAAGAATAGGTGTGTTCCAGGGGGATGTTGATGAAATTAAGTGTCCTGCTTTTAATTGTTCTTTCACCAGGGACTGAGCAGCCTTAAGTTTTTCCTTAGTTAAGGGCCACTGCTCTACCCACACAGGATCATCTGCTTTCCATTGAATGGGTATAGGGCCTATTTTTGAGGCTATTGTTGCAGTAGCCCTTATTAAAAATTTCCCAGTCCTGTTCTATCCTTACCATGTCTTATCCTCAGCAGTGAGGGGAATCGTTCTACCCTGTGATCTTTTTCCCATACCCCATCCCGGCTCATATCCCTGCCTTTCCATCATCCTCAGCACTGCCTTGTCTGGAACATATCCTTCTGTAATACTTTGTTGGACTGGCTGCGTGGTTAGCACAGCCCCCATGGCAGACAAAATGTCTCTACCCCATAAGTTAACAGGTAGATCAGAAAGGACATAAGTCTGAGAGAGTCCGTTATACACTTCATCTTTCCAAGGGATAAGTCTGGAGCTTTGTAATGGATTGGAATTATAACCTAAGCCTTGCAAAGTGGTTGCAACCCTTTGAGTAGGCCACTATGGTGGCCACCGATTTTGAAAAATATCGGCCTCTGTATCTAGTACTTCTATTACTGGGAACACCACGCCTCCCGATTGAGGCTCTGGAGGCGCCGTAGGACCGGTAGGCCTCCTAGACTCACGTCCTGGATTAGAGGTAGGTGGTCTTCCCACTGAATACTTTGGTTCCTGCTTACATTGTTCTTTTGATTCCCACTCCTGTAATTTCTCTTGCAATGTCTGGATATCCTTTTCCAACTGCAATTCCTCATCCCCTTTCCCTTCCTCACTATTCCATTTCAACTTCTTTAAGGGACTGGGTAGAAAACGCTTCTTGGGTGGATTCAAAGGTCTTAGATAACTGACTTGTTCCTGAATCAAAATCTTTTTACTTAAGAGTCCTTAATTAGCCTCCATACAGAAAAGGTGGGAGTCTTTAATTAGCCTCCATACAGAAAAGGTGGTAATGAGAAAAGACTGTGGCCCCTCTGTGTGTAGCTTTTTCTGTAAGTCCGCACGGACCTGTTCCCAGTCTGGAAAATTGAGACCTCCCGAATGAAGGAACCAGGGACTAGACTGCTCTATAATCTTTAAGAAAGCCCTTATAGTACTTTTTAGCCCCGTACCCTTTCTCTTCAACAGAGTTTCGATCTGATTTTCCAACAATTCCCTACTGTGGGTAGTGCCCATCTTCTGCACTACTTTCTGCACTATTAACAGCTTCCCAACAATTCCCTACTAAGGGTAGTGCCCATCTTCTGCACTATTTGCACTATTAACAATTTCCCAACAATTACCCTACTGAGGGTAGTGCCCATCTTCTGCACTAGTTAACAATTCACCCCCTACTTCCCGAGGTGTCCGTCAACGTTCCTTCCCTTCTTCCAATCCCCCCACCCCCAGATGCCGTTCCTTCCCTTCTTCCAATCCCCCCGCCCCCAGATGCCAGTGCCTGCATCAGACCAAAGTGAAACAGAGTCGGCAAGGGAGCCGCGGATGAAAGAAACACACAACAACAATTCTGAAGAAAAAGAAGCTCAAAGCGCGTTAGCACTCTGGGCTTATATATCTTTTCTCCTCCCCCGAGGGGCGTGGGAGGCATGGGAGGCGTGGAACTGCAGACCCAGGTGTGGAAATTGCTCAGGCTGCAAATCAAGCTCAGACCACGAGAACACGAGAACATGGGAGTTCAAGGAATGGTCAGCACCTGTGGCTTCTCAGAAATCAGAGTACAGCTGGTTCTGGTAAACAGAAAGTAGCCATAAACACAAGAATGCTCTCACAATTGTTCCCTCAGGGTAGCCCTGTTAAGGGTGTAGAGAGAGAGAAAAAGTTTAAGAAAGAATTGTGAAAAGATAGTGCTATCACCACTGTTTCTAATACCTCATGACCAGAGCAATGAATATTCTAAACATGATTCCTGGTGCATATGATGAAATTGCTATCGGATATTGAATAGGCATAGATTTTCTGAATTAATAAAGTAGTGCCTCTAATTAGTAACATTAGGTAGGCCAGATTGTTTTAGAAGAGCTGTGTTATAATACTTCTGCCAGCAAGGTATGAGGGTTCTCATCACCCCAAAATCACGCCAGCATTTGATGTCATTTTCCATTATATTTATTTTCCAAGTCTGATGGAAATAAAAATGTTTCTAAAATTTTACATTTTTTTCCTTTGTATTTTAATTTATGTGGTTTTAAACAAAGTTAGGCACCTCTTTCAGAGTTTTTAATTCAGATTTCTCATTCTGTAACTTGCCTCTCCATGGGAATCTTTTTCCTTGTTGATTTCCAGGCATGCCTTTAGAAATCTAGATACCAATTCATAAGTAACATTGATTTTCTTAGTGAGTCACCCTATGATAATACTTACATGGCTTTCCAGATGGATCAGAAATCCTTGGTTGGGGCTGAAATTGTAGCTCAGAGATAGAGCACATGCTGAGAATGCACAAGGGTCTGGATTACATTCCTAGCACCACAGAAAAGAAAGGAAGAAGAGAAGGAGTAAGAAGAAGAAAAAAATTATTATTATAAAATTATTTATTCAAATATTTGATCAATGAACATCATGGTCTTGAGGTGTTGTATAAAAAGTTTTCCATCCATAAAGTAACAGCAGTATTCTATATTTTCTGTATTCTTGTAGACCAAAGATGAGGTTTTAAAAATTTAGTTTTTCTTTAATGTAAGAAATGTCAGTCATAACATTTGGACTGCTTTCCCACAAGTTTTTCAAGTTCTCGTAAGAGTCTACCTTCTCCTTTTCTCTTTTTTTTTTTGGTACCGGGGATTGAACTCAGGGGTACTTGGCCACTGAGCCACATCCTCAGCCCTATTTTGTGTTTTATGTAGACTCAGGGTCTCACTGAGTTGCTTAGTGCCTCGCTTTGCTGAGGCTGGCTTTGAACTCGAGATTCTCCTGTCTCAGCCTCCCTAAGTGCTGGGATTACAGGCATGTGCCACCATGCCCGGCTTCCTCTTTTCTTATAGTATAGTTCTGCTGGGTCTAAAGGGCACACACACAAAAAAAAGTGTCTGAAACTTTTGTTAGAACCCAGTCTCTAAATTTCATCCTTCTAGCCCAATAGTCTTCTAAATTAGCAGCCTGTTTTCTCAGCCTGTTGATTACCTCTTCCTGGAATCATTAACTACCTCCACAGTAGAAACTCGAGACTCAACACTCAATTTGGGTCTTTTCTCAGAAATTATTTACTACACTAGTAATTTCCTCAGACCCTCAAAAAGTTACTTGGTTTGTTCATTTGCTTTTATATTTTTTTCAGCTTTCTTAGTTATACTCTGATGTTTTCTGATATTCTACAATTATTCTACAATAAATAAAATTTTCACTATTTATGTGTAAGTTTGAAATAAGTATCTAACATATCACTATGATTAACTTGAGATTTTTACTTTTTCTTTTTTAAAATGTATAATTCACAAACCATACAATAACCCATTAAGAGGACTTTTGAGTGTATTTACCCAGTAGTGCAGTCATCATCATAACCTAGTTTTAGAACATATTTATCAATGCCCCAAAGAAACTGCCATTACTCACACTAAAATCTCCTATCCCACAGCAAACACAAATTCAGTTTCTATAGACTTGGCTAATATAGATATTTCATATGAATGGAATTGTACAATTATGTAGGCATTAGTAACTGGCTTCTATATGACTGTATCCAATGTCCATCCATGTTTTACCTTGTATCCATAATATTCATTTTTATTGCTTACTAAAATCAAAGGTGGAATGTTTTCTCTCAGATGTGGAAACTAGAGCAATATAAGGAAGAGAAGGTGGTATTTAGGGATTGGATATCAGGAAAAAAACAGGGAAGATCAGCAGAATAGAAGCAGGAGAATGAGAGGTAGGGAGGAAGGATAGAAAGGGAGAAGAAATATGGAATGAATTTAATAAAATCCTATTTAATATTACATACATATTAAATATACAAAAGAGAATTTTCTCTTTGTGTATAAATAGAAAATATAAATAAAAAAATAAATAAATAGGTCTTTCATCCCTTTTGTTAGATTGATTCCCAAGTATTTTACTTTTTGAGGCTATTGTGAAAGGGGCAGTCCTCTTAATTTCTCTTTCAGCTGATTCATCATTGTGTATAGGAACACAAGTGATTAAAGGAATACAATTTTATGTAATTCTGTGCTGAATACATTTATGAGTTCTATGAAAAAATGTTCAACATCTCTAGCAATTAGAGAAATGCAAATTAATACTATGCTGAGATTTTATCTCACTCCAGTTAGAATGGCAAATATCAAGAATACAAGTAACAATAAATGTTGCTGAGGATGTGGGGAAAATGGTACACTCATATTGTTAGTGGAACTGCAAGTTGGTGCAACCACTATGGAAAACAGTATGGAGATTCCTCAGAACACTAGAAATGGAACCACCATTTGTCCTGATAATGCCACTCCTAGGTATATATTCAAAAAAGTTAAAAAATCAGGCATATCAATGTTTATAGCAGCTCAATTCACAATTGCCAAGCTATGGAAGCAACCTTAGTGCCTTTCAATAGATGAATGGATAAAGAAAATGTGGTGTATATATACATTGGAATATTATTCAGCAATAAAAAAAGAATGACATTATGACATTTGCTGTGAAATAAGACAATCCCAAAAAACAAAAGTTTGAATGTTCTCACTGATATGTGGATGCTAACACACAACAAGGGGTGGTGGGAAAGGAGAATGAAGTTTAGTAGATTAGACAAAGGGAATGAAAGGAAGGGAGGGGAGATGGATATAGAAAAGATAGTAGAAGGAATTGAACATATCTTTCCTATCCTTATATATGAATATGTGACCAATGTAACTCCACATCATATACAACCACAATAATGGGATTCTTATTGGAAAAAAGGATAATTATTTTATGTATGTATAATATGTCATGTATATCTAGAAAGAACAAATAAATAAAAAAAGAATAGGTAATTAAACTTAAATAAATAAATGAAGGGACAAATGGAAAATTGGTAGAGCAAAGGAAGTATAGGTAGAGGGAGGAGGGAAGGGAAAGGAGGATTGGGAATTGAAATCAAATTCCTTGCAGGGTATGACTTTTGTCAAAATGAACCCAATGACTATGTAAAACTATAATGCTATAATTAAAAAGTCAAACAATATATATATATATGGGACTGTTTCCAAATTTTTAACTCATTTCCATTGATTTATACATCTAAACTTTTGCTAGTCCCATGATTTAACTTGATGTTGTACATTAATTTTTTTTTATCATTTAACTTACTAAACTTGTTAATAGTTCAAATATGTTTGTATCTTTGTATAGACAATCTTCAATAATTATCTCAGGATTGTAATACTTACATGTAAACATACATGTAAACTGCAAACAGTTTTACTTTTCTATATCTCTCCCTGGATGTCGTGTGTGTGTGTGTGTGTGTGTGTGTGTGTGTGTGTGTGTTTCTGTGTGTATTTGCATGCTCATGTGCGCGTGTGTTTGTCTCCTGTCTAATGTACCTGGATAGAATTTCCAAAGTTTCCAATAAAACTTTGAGGGTAAGTGGTAAAAGCAAACATCCTTGTCTTGTTCCTTATCTTAGGGGAAAATATGTTAGCAGTGGAATTTTTGTATATTCTGTTTATTAGATCAAAGAGTTTCCTTCTATTCCCAAGGTGCTGAGGTATTCTCAGTTTTACCATGATAATTTTATACATTTCTCTGATTCTATTACTATTATCAATTGTTTTTCATCTTTTATTTTATTGATATGTGGATTACTTTAATTCACTTTCAGATATTAAAAATTCACATTTCTGAGATAAATGCTACTTGGTTATGGTATATGATCTTTTTTGTATGTGACAGGATGTCTGCTAATTTTGGGGGGTGGAGTTTTCAATCTATTGTCAAATGTGTTTTCAGTATGAGATGATATTGAATTCATTTAATGATATGGGAATTGTTTCCTCATCTTCCATTTTTGGAAGAGTTTGTGAAGTATTATTATGAATGTATTTTTTAAATATTTGCTAGAATTTACTAGTATTCTGAGATTGTACTTTCTTTGTGGAGTTTTTAAAATACAAATTAATAAGGATCTATTCAGATTTCTTTCGTCAGCATCAGAAGTTTGTATCTTTAGAGGAATGTGTGCATTTTAGCTAGTTATCTGATTTTTGCCATAGTAGACTTTATTTCCTTTTGATTTTTGTAAAAGTGGTAGTAACGTGTTATTCATTTCTTACTTTAGTTATTTGTGTCTCCTTATTCTTTTTTTTAATTGGTCAGTAGCAAAAAAAATCTTTTTCTTTTGCTTCAAGTTTTGCTTTTTTATTTCTGGTTTTTAAAGGAGAAAGAGAACTCTTTTGCTTGAGATCTTCCTTTATTTTTAAATGTAGACTTGTACAACTCCACATTTTCCCCTAAGCACTGTTTCAGCTATATTCTGCACATGTTGGTATGCCGTGCGTTTGTCCTCGTTCATCTCACAGAATTTTCAGCTTTTTCTTGCCATTCCTTCTTTTACTCATTGCAATGTGTTGTCTTAGCATCATGTACTTTAGCATTTCTCAAATATCTACTTGTCAATAATTTAAAATATCATTTCTTTGAGGCCAGAGAACATATGATTTGAATCCTTCAAATCATTTAAAGCTTCAATTTAAATTACATGGTTCATCCTACAAATTACTCCATATGTACTTGTGAATAATGTGTATTCTGCTGATGTAGTATGGATTATTCTTTATATGATTGTTTGGTCTCAGAGGTTTGTAGTATTTTTCATGTCTTCAATTTCTTATTGATCTTCTGTGTAGTTATTCTCTCCATAACTGAAAGTGAAATCTCTAATTATCATTGTTTATTTGCTTATCCCTCCCTAAAATTTGGTGAGGGGTTTCTTCATACATTTTTAAACTATGTTATTGGGTACAAATACATTAAAACTATATATTTCTCATGGATTGAACATTTAAATATCATAACATTTATCTCTTTAGCCTCCCCAGTTGCTAGGATTACAGGAGTACATCACTGTTCCTAGCAAAAATGTAATTTTTTAAATAAAATTTTTAGTCATAGTTCATTTATATTTTTTCTTCTTTTTTTGTATTTCATCTCCTTTTATATATTTGTCATATGTATATTGGTATGCACAAGGGTCCCCCACATCTATCCAAGGCTCCTTAAAATTTTCTTTATCACTTTTCCTTCCTATACCTCATACTGAATGATCTAGATCTAGTTTTCTATAAGTTCATTCATTCTTTTTTCTGCTAAACTTGAGTACTTCAGGTAAATATTTCATTTAGTTATTAAACTTTCTTTTTTATTTTTTTAATAATTTTTATTTGTTCCAATTAGTTACACATGACAGTAGAATGCATTTTGATACATCATACATAAATGGAGTATAACTTCTCATTCTTCTGGTTGTACATGATATAGAGTTACACTGGTCATGTAAATATATACGCACAGAAGGCAATAATGTCCGATTCATTCTACTATTTTTCCTACTCCCACACCCCCTCCCCTCCCTTCACACTCCAGTTCCAGCATTTCCATATGGTTCTTTCCAAAATAATGCCTCTTTATGGATACTGATTTTTAAAAGGCATCGTCATCATACTTTTCTTCATAGCTCACTATAGTCCTTTGTTCATACTTACAATAGGTATTTTGAAATTTTGCTAATCCAACTCCTGTGTACCCTCAAAGACTATTTCCGTTGCCATATTTTACTGTTGTATAATTTTATTACTTTTGTATTTCTTTGACTGTTTCATAATTTTTGTTGTTGTTGAAAACTGGGCATTTTAGACAATGCATTGTAGTAACTGGCTATTAATTCTTTTCTAGGGCTTTTGTTTGCTTGCTTGCTTGATTGCTCACTTAGTGTCTTAGATGTAGTAATTAATTAAACTATATTTCTACTTCATTGGGCAAACTTCATTGCCATTTTTCAGAAGAAACAACCTGTACATAGTTATATCCTCCAGATGACCATTATATATCCTCCAGGTTTCCTTTATTAGTATCATATCTAGAATTTTGCTTCCTCTAATGTTAATTGATTCCTATATTGTTCTCAACAGCGAACTTTTCTATAAATTTTTCCAATGCTTAATTCAATCAAAGTCAGATTTTTTGCCAGTGTAGTCTATAAAGCCACTTTGAGTCTTGCTCCAATCCCATAGGACTTGCCATATCTGTATTTCCCCCAGTTCTCCCTGTGAAACATCTGATTTGTCTATCACTTCACTTGTTGCTATGATAAAACCAACAACCTTCTTTCAGTTGTTCACCTCCAAAATCTTCATTGTTTGTGACAGACTTGTTCTTCACATTATATTCCACATAAAGTCAGTACTCTTAAAAAATAATTATAAAGTTTTCTGTTCTCTGGTCTGCCTCTTTCCCTGGGAAAAAACTCTGTGCCCTGCTCCAATGTTGGGGAGCATGGAGAACATATAGCCTGCTCCTGTTGAACTGACATCACCATCTTATAAACAGGACACTGGATGGGGTTGGTAGCCTCTAGTCTCCTTGGCTTGCTTCTTTAGGCATGGAAATTACACCTAAGAAACAAGTTGTGGTTGGACTGATCAGGCCCAAGGATTCATAAGTGTTGTATTTGTGGTAAAACCTCCCCTCTGTGAGTGTGGCCTGCATGGATAAAGTGAGCACTGCACCTCTTGGATGCACTTCTCTAAAATAAAGCTTCTTCAATTAGTGTAAAAGACCACAAGAATATTGATGGCTTGCCCATCTCTAGAAGAAATACCGACACTAGACTGGGAGTTGAGTGACAGAAACCTATGATCTTGACTACACTAGAGTAGACCTTCTATCATAGATGGGAAGGAGAAGATCAGAAGTCAAATGCCATAGACTCACATTGTTCTTATTAAGATTTTATAGGCTTTCATGAATAAATGTTTTTATATTTGCCATAAATACTTAGAGCAATTTCAGGTAATTTTCTATGATAAATTTTATTTTATAATTTTATATATTTTATTTTCTTTTTGTAATTGTTTCTTTGGCAGAAATGGTCAGTAAACCTCCTCACAGTGTCATTCTGGAAGAGTGCCTCTGTATAGCTTCTTTTATTTATGGACATTTCTGAGTTGTTGACTATGTTCTTTACTCTTTCTGTTTCATAAATCTATTCTGGGACCAATATAAGAGCTTTCACCTTCAATTAGAAAGAAAGACAATATAGTGCCTGTGTGGTTCATCTTGCATCTATTTGTTAGGGGAGAGGAGACAAAGGTCTCAGAAACTCACATTCTAATAAGCTTCCCCTTATATTTAATTATATAAACCACGTAGTTGACCATTTAAAATCTTTTTTGTAGTTGTAGATGGACAGCATGCATTTATTTTACTTGTTTATTTTTGTATGCGGTGCTAAGAATCAAACCCAGTACCTCAAACATGCTAGGCAAGCACTCTGCCACTAAGCCTCAGCCACAGCCCCTAGTCAACCATTCTTATTGCAAGAGAATCATGGAAAATGTAATCTGAGGGGCTGGGATTGTGGCTCAGCGGTAGAGCGCTTGCCTCGCATGCGTGAGGCCCTGGGTTCGATCCTCAGCACCACATACAAAGCAATAAAATAAAGACATTGTGTCTGTCGTTTATGTCGTGCCTCGTGTGGGTTCGCCCCACAGGACGAGGGGACCGAGGAATGGGGTCCCACGGGACGAGCTCTGGGGTCCCGAAGGACGAAGGACAACGGGGTCCTACGGGACGAGGTCTGGGGTCCCGGAGGACGAAGTCAACAACTAAAAAAAAAAAATCTTTAAAAAAAATGTAATCTGACTTTATTTTCTTCTCTTGCAATAGATTTTTGTCAAGGAAGAACACGCTTGGAAATGGCTGTTGGGTAAAGAAATACTATATATCTCATAATATCTGATATCTTATTTTTCCTAGTGTCCATATCTTTATGATTTGTTTGGTTCTAAGAGCTTTCTTTAGTCCTGATTTTTAATTTACAAATTCTCTCTTCATCTAGGTATAGACTACTATGTAACTCAACAATAAAATGTTTTGATGTGAAACTCACTATCATGCGTTTACTTTTCTTTCTTTTTTTAAACATTAGGAGTATATTTTAAAAGATTAGAGGAGGTCGTTTTACCATTTCAGTTACATTGCTTTTTATATTTTCAGAATAAAAAATGTTTTTGTTCACTATTCTCAATCATTGCTATTTTTTTTCCTTTTTATTGATGCTTTTCATTATGAAGACATTAGGATTCATTTTGACATAATTACAAAGGCATAGAATATAATTTTCTCAAATTCAGTCCCTAGTACTTCTACTTTCCTTCCCTCCTCCCTTACTCCTGTCTTCTCTTTACTGATCTTTCTGCTATTTACGTTTAGTACTATTTACATTTTTTTCTTGGTGTCTTATGGAATGATGGGAAGATTCACTGTGATGTATTCTTATATATACATAGGAAAGTTAGGTCAGATTCATTCTATTCTTCCCTTATCCTGTCCCTTCTGCCTTCCTCATGATAATTCTCTCTCTAACATTTATGTTTCATACCTTCCTGCTCTTATATTATAACATCTATTTCTATCTTCATATCTTTGAAAACATTTACCATTTTTTTTTTTGGTACTGGAGATTGAACTCAGGGGCACTCGACCACTGAATCACATCCCCAGCCATATTTTGTGTTTTATGTAGAGACAGGGTCTCACTGAGTTGCTTAGGGCCTCGCTAAATTGCTGAGACTGGCTTTGAACTCACAATTCTCTTGTCTCAGCCTCCCTAAGTGCTGGGATTACAGGCTTGTGCCACCGCACCCAGCTTACCATACTTATTTTAATGTCTGGTTTTCCTGGTTGTACCATCACCTATTTTGCTGGATATGAAATAAATTATATACGTATATACACGTGTGTGTGTGTGTGTGTGTGTGTGTGTGTGTGATCGTCAACTGCCTTTTTTTGCCTGGACTTGCTCATATGTCCTGTAATTTGTTCATGTGAATTTATCTTCTCTAGCTTTTTTTTTCTGTTAGTTTTTCTCCACCTCTTCCTTACTGTGGGCATATTCTAATGGAGTAATATCACCATTACCTCTGCACAGTCTTCCAAAGTGTTGTAGCCTTGAGCAAGATTGTATGTCCTTGATATAGGATGATAATTATTCACAGTGAAATTAGCATAAGTATTTGTTCTTTAAATATTTGTTTTAATTTATGGGAAGAATCATGGGGGGTAGACACTGTGCTATGTAATTAGAAAAACCTGGCTATAAACTATACTAGCTATGTAATTTAGGACAGATCATATAACCTCCTTCAGTCTTTGCTTCTTTATGTGTAAAATAAGGGTAGTATTTCTGACCTTGCTCAAACTGTAGAATGGTTTGGAGATAATGTGTACAAAAATGCCAGCAAATTATCAGCACATAATAGGGGCTTATTAATGGCAATTCAGACACTGAATTATGTTAGCCTATATATAAGATGATTATTGCCATATATGATTATCTTTCACAAAGAATTTTTATCATAAATTGGACATCCTGTCAAGGCTGCATGTCTACTAATTTGTTTATCTAGTAGTGGTTGAACTGAGATATTAATATATTTTTTTGCATAGTCACACACATATATGCACATCTATGTACACGTAAGTATCAAAAAGAAAAAAATAAATGCCTAAAGTCTGACCTTATCTGCATAAGAGGACACAATTCCAGAAAATTTCTCTTTATATTAGAAAAATTCTTTTAGTCATGGCCTGGATAGGGCATATGAATGTATTGTGAGGCTGTATGTGGGTGTGCATTGTGTATATTTATGTATATACACAGACGGAATGAGATATTGCAGAGTAAAGGAAGTTACTGATGTGTTGGAACATTTAAACACCAGATTCATCACTCACCAGATTTCTGAGCATGTTTCTTAGTCTCTCTAGGACTCAGTTTTGTCATCTGGAAAATGAAGACAATAATTATCTCATACAATTGTTCAGTGGATCAAAGTTAAGAAAGTTGATAAAGCAATTAACACAATATTATTTTGTAGGCTCTCAAGAATTTAAATAGTTTAATGATCACAAATATATTCATAATTCTCTCACGGTGAAGAACAATAAACTCTTTATGAAATACCAAAAAATATTGGTATATTTACTACTATTTACATTTGGACACATTTTACTATTAGTATAGAAAATAAATGTCATATAGGCCTTGGAATTGAAGGTGAAATTTTAGATATTTCAAATTTTGTTTATTTAAGAAAATAATTTACCTACACTGAGCCTCAATATCCCTACATATAGATGTTACATTGACCTAACAGGTTGTTAAGTGGATTAAAGTGAGAACACACAGAGTTCTGGGAATAATGTCTGATACATTATATAAAATAAGTAAGAGCTTTTATTAACATAGCATTACCTAAATACAAGGCTACATTATTTTTATGCAATATAAAGTTAGTAACTCTATAAAGTCAATTTATGTTACTACTCCCTACTCTGTGATCATTAGCATGTGCTTGTGATTGTATGAGGAACATAATAATCACATCCTACATGGTATTTACTGCACCATAGAAATCGTGGCATATATAAGGTTACAATGAGCTCTCTAGTGTTTCCCTTTTCTACAGTTCAAGTAAATTTCAGCGTACCATTTGTTCTCAAATTTTCTTAACTTTTGGAATTCACTAGAAGACAAGAGGAATCTGGGGTGAATGAACTAAGAAAACATTTATGGGAGAAAGTTTTTTTTTTTTTCTTTTTATTTTTTTCTCAAAAGTTGCATTTTAATACATGTTATCAAACATAACAGAAAAAAAACAAATTTTCAGAAGCTGTACACACTGTTCACTGAAAACATTTGTTGAGGCAAATAGAAAAAAAAATTGTTACAATCATAATTTTTCTAACTTTGCACAAAATTATAAGCAGATTACATTCTTCGTATTAAACACCTTTATATGCACTTTGAATGAACAGTATATATATATATATATATTTATATATATTTTTTTATCAACCATCTTTACTATACCCATTCCCATTTCCCGCCCCCCACCTCCCCCATGTCGTGTCCAGTGTTTCTCTATTTCTCTTATGTTCCCCATTCCCACCTCCCTTATTCATCAGCATCCACTAATCAGAGAGACCATTCGGCATTTGGTTTTTTGGGATTGGCTTACTTTACTTAGCATAATGCTTTCCAGTTCCATCCATTTGCCTGCAAATGCCATAATTTTATTCTCTTTTATTGCTGAATAATATTCCATTGTGTATATGTACCACAGTTTCTTTATCCATTCATCTATTGAAGGACATCTGGGTTGCTTCCACAGTTTTGCAATTGTGAATTGTGCTGCTATAAACATTGAAGTGGCTGCTTTA
>CM053403.1:29436780-29516087 GCA_028644305.1 Xerus rutilus | reverse complement strand
TACTCCATTCGCAATAGCCTCCAAAAAAATAAAATACTTGGGAATCAATCTAACAAGAGAGGTGAAAGACCTCTACAATGAAAATTACAAGACACTAAAGAAAGAAATTGAAGAACATCTTAGAAGATGGAAAGACCTACCATGCTCCTGGATAGGCAGAATCAATATTATTAAAATGGCCATACTACCCAAAGTGCTATACAGATTCAATGCAATCCCAATTAAAATCCCAAATGCCTTTCTTATAGAAATAGAAAAGGCAATCATGAAATTCATCTGGAAAAATAGGAGAAAGTTTTACAGTAAGGAAATCCTATCCAATTTTAAACTTTCTATTCCTCGTACCTACCTACTCTAACTGGAAAAAAGTTCAGTTATTTGATTTCAGCAATATAAATACCTTGATCATATCACAGGCCCATAGTGTCTCTTGGGCATAGAGTATGAGCTAAATAAATTATTTAATTTTAATAATTAAATAATTATTTAATTATTAAATAAATTATTCTAAATAAATTATTCTAAACAAATAAATTATTAAATATAAATAATATTTAAATAAATTATTATTTATAATAATAATAAATTATTAAATAAATTATTTAAATAAATAATTATTTATTTATAAATAAATTATTCTTAATGTCCAAATTACACTTTAAAAAACAAAGCAAAACTAAGATGGAAGAGAAAAAATGACTGTATATAAAGTGGTGTGCTGTCATTTGAATACAGTTTGACGGTGTCCCACAAGGCTCATACAGGAAATTGCACCCAGTGTGGCAGTGTCAAGGTGATGGACCTTTAAGAGCGGGCCTCGTGGAAGGTGATTTGGTCATGTGGGTACCACCCTCAGAAGGCATGAATGATGCTGTCATAGAGAAGACTAGTTCTTATGAAAGCCAGTTACTACAAAAAGAGCTGTCCTGTTTCCTTCTTTTGACTGCCGTTTTATCTTGTTATGTCCTCTGCACACGCTGCTGCCATTATGGTGCCATCTGCCATAAGGCCCTTACCAAAGACAAGCAGATGTCAGCACCAAGCTTTTGAGTACAGAACTGTGAACTTAGTAAACCTCTTTTCTTCACAAAGTACCAGCCTCAAATATTGTATTATAGCAACACAAAATGGACTAACAAATGGTATACAATAGAGATGTCCTAAATTGAACCATTTTTTAAATTGGCTGAGAAAGATGACATTTAAAAAAATAAATATTTTTCTAGTTGGGCACGGTGGCAAAAGCCTGTAATCCCAGCACTTAGGGAGGCTGAGACAGGAGAATCGCGAGTTCAAAGCCAGTCTCAGCAATAGCGAGGCACTAAGCAACTCAATGAGACCTTGTCTCTACATAAAACACAAAATAGGGCTGGGGATATGGCTCAGTGGTTGAGTGCCCCTGAGTTCAATCTCTGGTACCAAAAAATAAATAAACAAACAAACAAACAAATAAATAAATAAAAATTTAAAAAATATTTCTTTCTGATCATTATTTAACATGTGTTTTAAGCTATGTCACTAACACATGAAATACTTAATTGGTATTTTCCTTTTTGGAGGAAAAAAATCCATTACACTATCTCTTTTACTGAATAAGGAGCAATAGTGCATACAGTTCTGTATAAGTAACATTTTGACAAAGAACTAATATAATAGTTCATATTCAAAATACTGAGATTTGTATTCAAATTGACTTACCATTAGATTAGCAATATATAGTCTACAATCATCTTTTCTCCCCACTAAGACATGCACCAGATGTCAGCAGATAGATACAAGATGTATTTGCTTTGCAGTTATAGTCTTAAGATGTCAAAAGCCTTTTATAGAATTTTCCCACATTCAGAAAACTCCATTCTACTTAATTTGTAAAATGTTAAGCCTCTCCCTCCAAATTGTCTTATTTTTACTCTTTTTTAAAACTAAATAGAAATATCTGCATTGTGATCAACGTATATCTGCTATGGTTACATAAAGTTTGTTTCCTTGGAAAACTCATGCTGTAATTTAATCCCCATTGTATAGTATTAAGAGGATGGAAATGTAATCTATTAAGTATTTAAAAGTGGCACTTTTGAAAATGATTAGAACTAGATAAAGTTATCATGATTGAATCCTGGTGGCTTTATAAAAGAGGGAGAGAAACCAGAACAAATACACAGTTTCTCTTTGGCTTACACATGATGGGATACCTTGAGACTCTTTCTGAAAAGGCCAACACCACATGCAACCCCCTGATTTTGGACCAGAATTATATACCAAAATGAAATTTTGGTACATAATATCCAGTATGTAATATTGTGTTATTAGCAATAGGAAAAGGACTAAGACAATATCTTATCCATGTAACAAGTATTTGGTTCAATTATTATCAAATGCCATGGAAGAACATGCTATAGGGGAATAAAAACAAACCAAACAAATAAAAAAAATTGGGTTCACCCTATGGACTTGTTCAAGTTTTTTAACTTCTCTGAGTCTACATGGGATCATACCAGACTGTAGTGAGGTGAAGCAAAATAACATCTTCAAATGAACAAATGAAAGTAGAGAAATTCTTTAAATTTAAGTCAACAGTGCAAAATGTAGGTTTATTAGGTGAGGAAGGGCAATTTTATTTGTTGATCCCATTTAGCCAAAGTCTCTTATGTGCAATCAGTATGGCCCTATTTTAGATTTGTTACAGGGAAAAGAATTTACACAAACAAATAAAATATTCATAGTTCTGTTCTTTTCTTTTTCAATTCCTCATTGGTCAGTAGGGCATGTCAAGACAGAAGACAATGGAAAATGAAACAATTGTGTCTGTCACAAAGAATCAATGAGGCAGAAGTTAGGCTTAAAATAGGATCAGGCCAGTATCCCTGTGCATACTCTTCCAACTTCCACTAATATACACATAAAACGCAGAACATTTTGAAAATTTTCAGTGCAGGAAACTATGATTGACAGCCAATTGCCAGAATGTGAGAAAATTTTCCTGTAGCTAAAAGCCTAAGAGAACTAGATTGAAAAATATCAGATAGGCTGCTCTGGTAGGCTACACTTGTCTGATTTCTTGAATGTGGGTAAAGAGACATTTCTTGTCTTCTCCATTGTCTGTCATTTTCATTAAAAACAAAACAATCCAAACAAACTAAAGACCAAGGCGTGCAAGAACTTTGAAATGCTCTTTCCTTTCGTGATGAGAGCTATTTTTCAGAAATCCAAAAGGCTGATCCTCAATTCCTCTTTCTTCATCCAAAGAAACAGAACAACTTTCAGAAAGCTTAGCAGATTTGGAGCATGCGTGACTAAAGGTAAACCATTTTATTCTTGAGATAAACTCCTAGCAATTCCAACAAAATTATCTGTGTCCAGCAAAGTGATCTGTGGGATCCCTGGAAATCCAAACTCCTTTTCCCCATTTGCAGAGATTATAAACTCAATCTATTGGAAGAGGATACTGAAATGTCTTTTGTGTTTTTTTAAATCATTTCCAAATGTTAAAGTAATGGTACTGCATTGCTTGATGGGAGTCACAGACTTAAGGCTTCTGGTGGATGTTTGGCGTATTTTCCCCTTTGTTGTCATTGACTCTACAGCTGTCATATTGCTTTCTGTGTGCTTTTCATCTGTCACAAGGCAGTTCTTTTTGATGAGAAAAATTAGATCCAGTGTAGCAATTCCCCTGGATTCTTTGTTCACTTCGTCACCAATGAAATTTTCAGCAGGATAAATGGAAGATTTATCAAAACTGTTTCAAGCAAGATGAGATTTCTCATTTTTCTAAATAGTTGAATGATCACAACCATACCATCATTTAATAGCTCAGCTTTGTTATTTTTCTGTGTGTAGTTACATTTACATCCTCTATTTAGTTTTAGCCCAACTTCTGTCTTCAGGTTAGTTCTTTTCTATACAAAGTTATTTTCTGCTGACATACTTTGATACACTCCTTTATTCTATGAAAATATATTTTTCATGGGATTTCCCTTGCCTTTTTCCTCTTAATTTTCTCAAGCTTCTGCATATGAAAGAACAGAACATTTGACCCTTGAATTTCTCAGTCTGCCTTATTTCACTTAAAAAAATACATACATATGAATATAGTTTAAATATATGTTTAAACTATATACATATATATTGTATACATATATGCTTATATATGTATGTTTTATATTATATATATAACAAGTTATTTTCACTACATATTCCAATTATGTGTTATACTTCAGTAACTGCTAGTGATATGTAAGAGATTTTCTTTACATTTTTGTGATGAAATTTCCTGTTGACTTTATCATTATACACTACATTTTCTTAGGTAAGTCTATGGTTATTCCAAGATTCCCTCTGATATGTTTCCCTTGAGAGGATTTCAAAGATGTACATACCTTTGAATAAGAAAAGAAGTAAGTGAATTCTGCAATTGAATATTTATATAACAAGAAAACAATTTTGATTACTATAAGTCAACCTGTCATAGGAAGACTGGGCCTTTTGGCTTTTATCAGTAGAAGTTATCTTTGCTATAAAATCAAATTATTCTCTTGGTAAAATGTAATAGCTATTTGACTTTTCAAATTACATCAGAACTCTAATTCTATTATTTTAGAAATGTGAAGGAATTGACACAATATCAACTGACATATCAACCACAATCTGACTAATTAAATAATCTTCACTAATACCAGGATACTTCTGGCTTTAGTACATGTTGATGTAAGATGAGAAGACTTCAAAATCTAGAGTGAACTGGCTTGCTAAATTTAAATTTTAATATATTATTAATTAATAAATAGTATTACATTTTTATGAAAATCCAGCCCAATTTTCAACACATGGCAGAATTTGACTTTTTGTAGGCAAGAAATTTCACAATAGATAATTTATTTTCAATTTAAGAAAAATATTTGAAATAAATATTGAAATGCTTCCTAATTTTATGTAGATATGACTCAGAAGAAATGCAATTGATGAATTTTAATAAGTATACAGATACTTGTCCATTGATAGGAGTGTTTCTTTTTTTTCTTTTTGAAGTGTTCATTTAGGAGGCTATTTATATATTCTAACAGATATTATTGCTCAAAATATTTAGGTAACTTCTCCTTGGGAATTGCTCTTTGTTTCTATAGAGCACATATTTAAATATCCATAATGGTGAAAAATATTTCTCTCTTGAGAGCAGATTTAATTTTTAAAACATCTCAGAGTCATCTGGAAGCAAGCATTAAGAGTAAATTTGATCATCAGGATGAATGTTAGCTTCTGGGTCAGTGATAAATCTAAAGTAATGAAAACTAATTGCACAGTTTATAACCTGCTTTTATGGAAATTCTCCCTCTAAAAAAAATTACAGGATAATGTTGGGAATGGGCAGCATATTTCTAAGTATATAAATTGCCAATGATAAAAACCTTCATTTAATTTTTCTACAAGTTTGAGTATAATATTTCAAAATCAATCTTATTGTTGAAGAGTCAACTCCATGTCTTCTAATATGATGCTTAGCATGTATCAAGGGAAAAGTATTAATAAAATTAATAAGAAGACATAACTGTTAATTAAAAGTATTTATATAGGAAAAATAATTTAAGTAAACCAGTGTTTTTAAAGGAACTTTCTGAAATTGCCATAGTACTTATAATCTATTTATTTTAGAAATACTTATAGTAGCTATTTTTACTGATACTTCATTACATCTATACTTATTTTTTGATAGTTCTCATATGTTTCTACCTAACACACTATTTTTAATAAGAAAACAGAAATATTCAGCCAAAAATGCTATCATGGATCATGTTAATTCCTGCCCTTTTATAGCTATGTAATGCTGCATTTAACTTATTACATTCTTTGTTAAAGAAAACCATTTAAAACATATTTAGTCCCAACTCTAAAATTTAAATATTTTCAAAAATTCATGCCTACTGCCTACCTGTATGATTTATCCTTTCTCTTGTCATTCATCCTATGTGTCATGGGCATTTTGATCTATTATCCCTTCTCGGTCCTTTGATTGTGAATTTCTCTCTTCACCTAACAACTACTGTTGAGCTTTCCAGTCTTAAACCAACTACTCCTTCCTACCACTACATAACTTTACAAGCATACTTAGGTTATTACATTACTATTAGCATAATCTCACTATGAGTGCATTATTGCTTCCACACTTGGGGTTCTTTCAAATTAAGTCTTTATCTTTCCAACTTGGTACCCTAATCATCAATATAGATTTTGGTACACAGTAGGTGTTTAATAAATATTTGTGGGGTAAATTACTGAAGAAGACTTTCTTTCAAGATCCTCAGGGCTTTCAAACCTGAAATATTATGAACTTTTTCATTTTTCTCTTTCCATTTGGCATCAGTACAATGCTGAAAAAGGAAATATGAATAATCAATTTTCAGTGAAATCTTTCTAAATATATGTACATTTTGGACTACAGTTTGGTCTAACATTATTATTACAAATACAATTTCTAAAATAATTTGCAATTGTTAAAATATTATCTTGCTGGGTAGCTAGTCCTTAATGAGGAGGCTTTCATTATTCAACAAATATTGATTGTAAGCATAAATATGCAAAAACCTGTTTAGGTTTTAAAGGAAGTTTTTTTCTTTTTTAAATTACTAATTTTCTCATTTTACATTCTATTAGATTTTACACAGAAATACATAAATAAAAGCTGTGAATCTGTAACCATGTTTTATTCCAGGAACTTTCCCCAAACTGATTTGAGTAGGGAGAGTAAAATGATCTTCGGTTTTAGTTGAATAGAACCAATGAATTATTTCTTGCAGTCAATTCTTAGGTTAGAGTTTCTTTTTTTATGTGTTTTCATTTAGAATTAATGAGCATCTTAGTTTATTAAAGGAGAAGCCAAAACCCTTGCTGCTTTGGAGGAACAGGATTTTTCCATTACTGGTTAATGGTTTTGCTTGAGAAAACAACCTGTCAATCATTTTCTCTTGCTGACAGTAATATTTTCAAAATCAGTCCTTTTCAAACTGGTCTTTTTCTTTTTTAAAACTTAGATTATATACTCAAAATTTTAAAGAGTTAAACATACATTACTTTCCTTCCACATAGACTAATTTGTATCAATTATAGTAGGTTAAGTGTGTGTGTGTGTGTGTGTGTGTGTACCTGTGTGTTTATGCATGTATGTGTTCTACTTTTAAAAAGTAAACATTATCATCATAGTTTATAAAATGGACACTCAAAGGAAATGATTATTCACTTGAAAAATTATTTTAAGAAGAATTTTTTGAATGTGCAATGTATATTTTTTCCACATTTCACTTTTATAGGAATACCTAGTAATGTAATTATACATAAACAAATACCTCCCATTTAGCAATAGTTCAGGCTTTAAGTACCCAATTATCCATAAAAAGAAAGGTAGAAGAAGAAAAAAGAAAACAAAAAAGGGAGAAAAATAAAAAGAAAAGAAACAGAAAGGATCCCTCCCTCTCCCCCCAAAAAGGGGAGGGGAATTGGCTGGAGGAGGAAGAGAAATAAGAAAATATATCTTTAGTTAAAGGAAACAGGGAAGTAGATTGCCTTTTTGCAAGAGCAGAAAAAGTGTTTTTTATTTTAATTGGAAATAAAGTACCATGGTTGATCATTTTCTGACTAGAAAAGCAGAAACTCTGACTATTTAGTCATCCCAATAAAAAGCCAAATTTGATATTCTAGAGAAAAGAAATTAGAGAAGGTCACTTTCCTGCCTGTTCTGTGGCATGAAACCAAGAAAGCAGACAGGCAGCTTCTCAGCAAGGTGGGTGAATAAAAAGGGGAGGGGAGTTCTTACTGGGATTTAATACTGGATATTCAAAGCAGATCCGAGACTGAGAAGGTTGGATGTAATAAAATAAAGAAGAAATCCCCAGCACCACAGCCTCTGGCACTTCTGGAGGCATCAACTAGAGCAGTGCCACCATGAGCAAAGTGCAGGGATAAGGGAATTAAAGCAACTACATTTTGGGAGGTCTGAGGCATTTCTGGGTACTGAGAGTTTAAAGATCAAAGACACTGCCCAACTAAACTAAAAGATGTGTTGCATAATATCTTTGTGCAGAAAAGAAGCCCCATTTCTCCCAGCTGCATGTGGAGGACAGAGGAAAGAAACATTTTTGTAGCCTCAGCACAGGGATCAGCAACTGGGGGAGCAGATTCCTGGCAATTGCCAGTTTGGTCTGAAATACAGGCCTGACAAACCCACACTGCATGACATAGAGTGTGCCCAGTGTGCCCGAGTGACTAGAAGAAAATCAAACATGGACTGGGGAATAATGGTCAGGAAACCCATCCCTCTCCCCCTTCCCCTTCAATCTGGCCTTTTGCAGGATCAACTGGGAGAGAGGCAGGGGCAGGAGAGATTGAGTTTGGAGATTGAACCCAAGACCAGGAAACCTGAGGTTCACAGATAATGGAGTGGACTAAGAAATGGCTCCTCCATGGCAAGAGTGGAACCCAGGGGAAATCCCTGGGGTGCTATCTTCCAGGGTAGACCGGCAATTGCTGGCCCTGGAGGTGCACTAATTTAAAATCTCCAGACTAACTGGCATTTAGTGAAGAGCGTGGAGTCTACCTAAGCCTGAACCCAGCCTCCAGGAGTTTCAGCTGTGGGATTGAGTCTCTCTCTCTCTAGCAATCCCATCCTGAGGGTGAAGTAAGCATCATACTCCAGATGGTCCCACCTAACACTGTTGAGAAGGAAAGCTGAGAATTTTTTGAATGCCAACAGAAATAATTCTTTAACTTTTCATCAAGATCTTTTTTTTTTCTTTTCTCTGTTTAATTGTGACCTTAATAGTTCATGAACACTTATACATATTCATATTTGTTTTTTTTCCTATCATTTCTAGTATTTTTGAAACCAGTTATTTTTCATGGATCAGTATTTTGAGGACTAGGATGTTTGATCAATATATTTCAGTTTTGTATTCTTTTATTTTCATTTTTAATTTTTAAAATTTTAATTTTATATACATATATTTTTCTCTCACTTATCTGTTTCCCTTGATTCTCTTTCTCTCTTCTGCTAATAACCAATCTCTATTGTTCTCTCTTTCACTCTTCCTTTATTTTTTTTACTTCTATCTTGTGTTCTTCTCCCTCATAATCATCACATCCTACATTATTTCTGTGTTCTCCCTGTCCACCATTTGAAATTGTAAACCTTTTTGCAAATTTACTGTTTTTACTGCAGGCAACAACTGATCATATCATTTCTGTTTATTGTGATAATTAATATTAGAGATGTCACAGTAGAAACTATTTGTTTTAATTCTGTATATTGTTTGCATGAGTTGTTGTTATTGTCTCCCCCTAAATAATGAGGTGCTGGAAACTTTCTGGGACACTATAAGTCCACAGGGTAGAAACCCTACTGCCTCAGATCCATACTGTTAGATAGGTAGACACACAAACAATATGAAAAATCAAGGGACCAAATTACCCCAAACAAATCAAGATACTTCAGTAACAGAATTCATTGACACCACAGTGGAAGAAACGTCAGAGAAGGAGTTTAGAATGTTCATAATTAAACTTATATGTGAGGTAAAGGATGATATAAGTAGAAAATCAGAGAGAAAATTCAGGAAGTGAAAGATCACTTCAATAAAGAGAGATTCTGAAAAAAAAATTAAGCAGACATCTTTAAAATGAATCAATAAACCAAATTAAAAATTCAATGGAAAGCATCACCAACAGACTGGTCCATTTAGAAGACAGAGTTTCAGGCAATGAAGACTAAATATATAATAATTACTACTACTATTATTATTTTAATAGGTAACAGACATGAGCAGTAGGAACATGAAATTAAAGGGATAGTTCTCTAAATTGGGCCTTCTGTGCTTTCTTCAAAAAAAGCAATTTACCTGTGACCTTGCCTGGCTTAAGAATATGAGATACTCCTCAAAAAACAACCTGTTATCTACAGGAGGCTTCTTTCTGCCAATAAGAAGAATACAAGTCCTCCTGAATGGAGGACTTTTGTGACCTTGATACAGACTCAACTCCAGGATGCAAGGAGATAGGATAATTAAAAGTAAAGCCTTCTAATCATAAAATCTGTAAGAACAAGCTCCAAATAGAACCAGTCAGAGCAGGTCAAAGTAACCTGAAGTTGTGTTGGCTCTTCAACGAGTCATTATAATACTAAAATCTTCCCCTATATTTTGTGAGATGACATGCAGTGGGAACTTGGATGTCTAATGCAGTCATGCTGTCAGTCAAAAATCAATAAGTGGACCTGGTGGGACTCCAAAACCTTTCCTGGGATCCCTATAACATTGGAGGGAAGGAGGACTATGTGGTCCCACACCCCTCTGAGAGGACCCACTCTCTCCCTTTCTCTTTTGAAAGTGTCCCTTTTTCCTTTTCCTATAACTTCTAATAAACTTTCACCTTCTATTATGTATGACACATCTGAAATCCTTCCTGTATGGTCACAAGAACTGAGGAGGGAGGACATCCATGGTCTTTTGGGTTCTACAAATGTTCTTGCTCTGCAGTGATTTCAGTAATTCTTAAAGTAAATCACTCTTACTGCTATTGTGCAAGTAGTGGGGAACAGAAAAAAAAGATCAGCCAAGGAAGAGATCAATTTCAATATATTGTGAAACTTTCCAAGTGGGCTTGGGGAACTAAAAATTATTGAATATCTATTATGTGCCAGATGTTGTGTAAAATGCTTCATATAGTTATGCTTTTATAAATTTATCCTGTGAATTACCCACAAATGTAAAAGTGCTTGAAATTTGTTATAGGGGAAGACTGAAAGCACAGTTATAAAGGCTTTCCAGAGTGCAAAATCTGCAATACCTTTTCTTTCTTTTTTTAAAAAAATATTTATATTTTAGTTATAGGTGGACAGAATATCTTTATTTTATTTTTATGTGGTGCTGAGAATCGAACCCAGTGCCTCTGGTGTGCTAGGCGAGCACACTACCACTGCGCCATAACCCCACTCCCTGCAATACCTTTTCTTAAAAAGGCAAGTTAAATATTATTTTTATTCTACAATATATTTATGAACATTTCAAGATAAAAACAATGTTTTAGTTTTCTCATCATCTAGTAAAAGCAGTGATTAAAAACATGGACATAATCTTCATCCCCGCAGGTGTAGGAAATATGAGTTTTAATAATGGTTAGACAATCTCAATTTTTTTTTGAAAAGAAACTGTAAACACAAGGTTAATGACAGCTATATAACACAGAATCGATTCTTATCTAATTGAAGAAATCTCTAACTTGGGAATACTCTGATTCTCTATTATGTCATAATGAATATACATATTTCCAATTGTGTTAACATAAGAAACATGGTCAGATTCTTGATATATGGGCAATGCCTTCTTAATATAAGTAACCCAAACGTAGGAGTTAGGCATTCTGCCCCCAAATGCTTTTCCTCATTATTTTAAATTATTAAATCTATACTGTATCATAAAATACAGTAACTTAAATATAATAAAAACTACAAGTGATGAATTATGTCACTGTGCAAAATGCTTTGTGATCACTGAACTATTAATATGGATATTGACAAAGATTCATTTTATCAGCAATATCACCTATTAGTATCAGTTAGAAAAATCTGAGGGACTTATTTCCTTTGTTGAGATTTTTTTTTAAATCTTCCACATGATGACATTTTATAAATTTTATTTGGAATATACTCAAGATTTTTTCCCACCAAGACTTTTCCACACATCATTTTGTCAAAATGTTCATTCAGAATATGTTAAAATATCTGTTAACATTTTTTGAATATCAAAGAAAGTTTTATTGAATTGAATTTTCAGGATATAGATACAATTTTTGTATGTGAATTTATCTGAAAGATTTTGTTTTGACAAATATGTACACTAGCTGAATTCTGACTTAAAAATCAAGACGTTTTGCAATAAACAGGCTGATTTCTCATATGTGGAATACAAAATGATTGATCTCATAGAAGGAGAGAGTGTGATGGTGGTTAACATACTGGAGTGTTTTAAGGAGGGAAAGATGGGGAGACTGGTCAAATTACGTATAATTGTAGAAAGATAGGAATTTATATATATATAAAGAAATTAAACAAGTGATTGTCTGGGGCCAGGGAGAGAATAGGTGGTGTAAGGGCAGGGGAGGAGAAATGAAGAATTCCTACTAATGGTTATGGAATTTCTTTTTTGTGTGATGAAATATTGTGCAATTGGTTATTCTGATTGTTACACAGCTCTAAACAAATTAAAAATCATTGTAGACTCTGAATGGATGAATTTTGTATGCAAATTATTTTAAATAAAGTTATATTTATTTTTTAATATTAATTAATTAATTTGTTTGTTTTGTGCCGGGGATTAAACCGAACAATACTTTATCACTGAATTATATCCCTAGTTCCTTTTACTTTTTATTTTGACACAGGGTCTCATAACAAACTTGGAATCTTTCTTCCTCCAGAGTTGCTGGAATCATAGGTATTTGACACCACAACAGTCTTCACAAAAGCTGTTTTAAAAAACCAAGAAGCGTTTTTGACTAGTAAATATTAGCTATACATAAGTTCTACAAGTTATAGCTGTGTTCCTACCAGTTGGATATTCCAATGAGTTGAAAATAGAGTGTGAGAAAAATACAAGCATTAGTGATGACTATGAGATCCTTCACTTTAGCAACAAGAACAATGAACTGACATCTCATGAGATGGGGAAGGTTTTAGGGTGAAGCAGGATTCAAGCAAAAATACATGTTAATATTTATGTTTGGGATGCACTGACTTATAAATACCAATATCTAAAAGAAAGTCTGGAAGATGGAAAAATAGTTTGTTGTTGGAAGTCTAGTTTTGAGACAGGTGAATAAATGGCTTATAAAACTTTCTTACTACTTCATTATAATTATCCATAAAAGTGTGTTTTTTGATATAATTCATACATGCACATAAAAATTTTGGTTAATTTCATTCCCAAGTGCTCCCCTTTTCCCTCCCCTTCTTCCGCCCTCTGCTCCAACTACTCTACTCTGTTGATCTCCTTTCTATCTTCATGAGATCTTTTTTATTCACTTTTCCTCTCTCTAGCTTCTACATATGAGAGAAAAAGACTTAAATTTTTGAGTCCGTTTTATTTTGTTCAGCATGATGCTCTCCAGTTTTTGAGAACACCAAAGAATAAAAGAAGATAGGAGAGATAATAGGACTAAGTCCTTCTGATCATGCTGACATTAAAATATTCAGAAAAGAGGAGAAACTATCAAAGTGGACTAGGACAGGCAGAACAATGACTTTCTGAACCAAGTCTACAATCTAATCCCAAAAACCTATGAATATGTTATGCCATGATGGGATTATGACTATTAACTGCTCACTTTAATATAGGGAGTTTGCAATGAATTAGCTATTTCTTTAGAGTGGTAGTGGGAGGCAGCAGAGTCATTGTCCAGGAGATACAATATGGGAAAGATTTGACCAAACCCATTGCTGAATTTGAAGATAGAAAGGAATCAAAAATCAAAGGATGTGGGCAGCATCTAACAATGGCATATTGAACTATTTACTTCTATTTTGGTGTTTTTCAATCTGGGCTGCACATTGAAATCAACTTGGAACTTTTCCTAATACTGAGGATTGAACCCAGAGATACTACCACTGAACAGCATCCCTAGTCATTTTTATTTTTTATTTTGATACAGAGTCTTGATAAATTGCTGAAGCTCTCCTCAAACTTGTGATCCTCCTGCATCAGCCTCCCAAGATGGTGGGATCACAAGCCAGCTTGTATTGCTGTGTTTGGCTAGAGTTTTTTAAAATATCTCATCCTGCCAGTCCAACTTCATTATGATTATCGTTTTCTGTTCAAAAAAGAATCTCCTTTATTTTAGTGTGCTTCTGGGGTTGAGACATGTGCTCTCATTTCCATGAGAATTACCCATATTAATCCATATAAAATAATTTTAAAAATGCTTATTAAATGCTTAATTAATACCTATTTTAAAAAGCATATTTTTACAGTTGAAGAAATTCAGCTTAGAGAGAAAAGAAATTTGCCTAATATCAACTGTGATATTAATAAGGGTTCAATTTAGTAGCACAATCAGGATACAGAAACAAAAGACAACAAATGAAAGACCTGATTTTAAATTTAAAAATGTATTAATAGCAGTCTATACTAATGTTATTTAACAACTGATATGTTACTATGTACAGACTTTAAATCCAACATATTTTTGTGTTCTATTTTACTTCTAATGTTTCACAATCAAGGTGTTAAAAGGAGTTCAAATAATTTGGAGATAGATTCTCCATGGTCCATCTTATCGCATCTCTCTGTGTAAGTTTAGTTCATCAAATAATGCATTTCAAAGAAGTTAGTCTACACCAAAGGGAATTACAAAGGAAATTAATTCACTTGAATTCCACTTATATACTAGCTAGTGTGCACAGGTCCTAAATAATGAAAATAAAAATAACAGTGGTAAAAATCTATTGGAAGTTTGAAGAGCACTTTACATGCATTAAGTAATTTAATCTTTGCAAAAATCTCTGAGTTATGTCCATTTATTATTCCATTTTTTCCACATGAGAACCATACTGAACCAGTTACCTTGTCTGTACAATAGACAAGAGAACAATATAATAACAGAGAAAAATTGCAAATAGAAAGATAATATGAGTTTTCTAATCAGACAAAGGAAACAGAATCTGAGGATATTTGAAGGAACAAAAGCTACAAAAAATATACTTAAATAACACTTGCTAGTGATGAAGCAGAAAAGCTAATTTAATCTGAATGTGTGGAAAAGAAGTGCCAGAAAAAGGAAATACTTTCCAGGAAATGAATGTATTTTGCCTTTCTATACATAGCTGTTTTGGGTCTGAATATTCAGAGAAAGTTTCTACTTGGAGAGGCCAAGGCTGCAATAAATACTAGGTGTGGCTTGTGATTTCCATGAAGGCAGGTGTTATGGTTCAGATATGAAGCGTGTCCCAAGTTTATGTGAAACAGTGCAAACATTTTCAGAGGTGAAAAGATTGGATTATGATGTGTGGCCTGATCAGTAGATTAACCCACAGATATGGATTAACTGGTTGATAATTGAGCTGGAGGGATGTGGAGCTAGAAGAGGTAGATCACTGGCACATGACTTTGGAGTGCATATCTTGTCTCTGATGAGCAGAACTTTCCTGGTTACCATGTCCTGAGCTGCTTTCCTCCACCATACTCTTTTGCCTTGATATTCTGCCTCATCTCAGGCCCAGAGACATGGAGTCAGCCAGCAGAGAACTAAATATTTGAAAGTGTGAGCTAAAATTAATTTTTCCTCCTGTACATTATTCTTTTCATGTCTTTTGGTAAGAGTGATAAAAAAATCACAGGAGTTAAGGGCACAGGAGTCTGAGGGGTAATGGTGGTGAGAGGAGTCAGCATTGGAGGAAAGGAATGATGTCAGTTGACTCTGATAGGAACCTATCCTGGTTGCCTTCAGAAGTTAAGCATGTTTTACATGTTTCTAGATTTGGTCCTTAAAAAACATTACTCTCCACAACCTAATGATGGGTCCAGCATAAGTTGGAGAACCTTGGGATAATTACACTGGAATCCTAAACGCCCATGAATGTTACAATCTGAACATAGAAGCAAAGTATATTCCAACGACTCAAGCTACCATGCAAGCAGAGTAATGATATCAGCCAATGTGGAAAAGGGACCAAGTCTGAATTCTCTGAGAGTTCTGAGTCTCAATATCTAATATGTGTTCTCACTATTAAATCTGTGAGTCATTTGTTAGTTTTGTTAGTTTGTATTAAATTTGTGAGTTATCTGTTAGTTAATTCAGATCCTAAACACAATGTTTGCATAAGCATGTGTGTATCTTTTCTCCAAGAAGGAATATTTCTAAAGGGAGTATGCTTCCTGATATTATGCTATAAACTAACATAACACAGGAATGTTAATTTAAAATAATATTGAGATGGGTACTAAATAATATCTATATTGAAGATATTTTTTAATTGGAGATAGAAATATTACAGATAAGGTGTCTAACACATGTTTATAGCCCGTAATGGTTGTTAGTACTATTAGAGGGAAAACAGTACAGAAAAATTTGTAACTGCAAAAATCCACCTTATAACTATAATAAAGCTCTAAAGTCCAATTTCCAAGATAAAATGAACATTAAATAACAAGACACATTTCCTTAGGAAGAATCATACCTGGAAATAAATTGAACAATGAATTCTATAGCAAGACATGGAAAGAATATGTATTTATCTGGTAGATCCCTCATTTTCTGCGCAAATCCCAGATAGTTCCTGTAATCACAGTCTCAATATGTTTATTAGTGCTTTGTCCTGGGAGTTCTTCCTAATAGATACCATCAGATCCAAGTCTGTTTGGGCTGCATCAGACTAAATCTCATATTCAAATACCAAATCCTTTCTTTTTAAATTTCATTTTCATTTATCAAGTGCAAAATAAAATATATATGAAATATATGTTGAAATATATATTCTCTAGCATGCATATGAATAGTATTCCAAAGCCTATATAAATGTAAAATGTGAAATTTTGACGCTCCTTCTTTTTTATTTTGGACACTATATTTGCAATGTCATCAGAGTTCATGTGTAAATTGTGAATAAAGTTTAAAGATAACCCTCTACACATTTACAAAACCATATTACCACTTCTTTTCTAGTCCATAGTGTTTCCAATCACAACAGTAAGTGTGATTGCTCATGCAAAAATCTGCACCTGTGACCACTCACAAAAATCATGCACTGGTATGTACTAAAAAACAGTATATTGATGAGAAATGCATGACATTTTTTTCAAAACTAATGCAAAACCTGAGGGACTGTAGAAAAATCCATTATTTTGCATGTAATAATCTGCCAAGGAAACACAAAATTTGGCCTTTCTTATTCACTGTAGGTATCATTTTGAGAACATAATGTGTCTGTCAAGGATAAGATAGGAAAATAAAAGCTATCCTACCAAGTCTATATTCACTATCCACACTATCTTTTCTCATCAGTATTCTGAAGGGTTTTTTTTCCCCTTGAAGAATCACTGTCACTTTTCACATTTTAACACCCCGTCATCAACTTTTCTAAAAATGCAATAACACCAGGAACTTCTTCATCTGCATGTGTCAAAAAGAAAATGTAAAAGATGTATACTTCATGACATAATAACATTCTACAAATTTTATAATGGGATTCTGCAACCTTTGGAGGTATTGTTCTCGGACAGATCCAATTGCTGTGTCTTTCACATGTTTTATTTTCATCTTTATTTTTGTTGAATTCTCTCTCTCAGTATCATCTCTCTCTATTTATATAATACTTTAGATTTTTCCAATGTTTTACCTGTGCAATTACAGATACATTTAGTATCTTGAATTTCATAGTGTGAATACTAGGAAATAAGGGGGAATTCAAAATAGTTTAAAGATTAACCCATTTGACTTAAAATTCCTATTTTAATAAGTATTTTAATTTTATATGAAGAACATGGCCTTCAAAAATCTTCTGTAGACTTACAATAAGATAATCACAACTTTATAACCAGAAAGCAACAGGGTAGATCTGCTATATATAAACCAGGTCCACCATGAGATCCTAGACGTCATAGGGTCAGTTTGAGCATTGAATTTATAAAAGTTTGGCACATAGTACGTGGTTTTATTAGATTCTTATTGTTGTTACAACATATTACAAAATCAGTGTTTTAAAGCAATATAAATTTATTCTCTTGTCATTCTAGAGGTCAGAAGTCTGAAATCAGTTACACTGGCTAATGTCAAGGTGTCAGCAGGGCTAGTTAGCTCCTTTGTAGGCTCTGAGAGGAAATCCTTTTCTTTGCCTTTTTTGGGTTTCAGAGCTACAAGCCTACAAGCCTAGTGTTCATGGCTCATACTTCTCTTCTGTCAGGAACAGTGAATGAATCATTGCTTTTTCTATCTTCAAAGGCAGCAGCATGGCTTCTTCAGACCTCTGTTTCCAAGATCACATTGTCTTCCCTCTCTCACAAAGCTCCTCGCAATTGCATTAGACACCCAAATAATATGGGAAAATCTTCCAATTTCATGATTCCTAATCACATCTGCAAAGCTCCTTTTGCTATAACATGTTCACTCATTCCAGGAATTAAGACATGGACATCCTGAGGGAGCCTCTTTTAGGCTATGTAAGGGCTCAATCAATGATAGTGTTTATCATTATCAATGGTGGTATATAAATATAGAAAGTTGGTAACAAAAATAGTACTAAGCAAGGTATAGTTAATGTGATGGTTTGAACCTGAAATACCGCCCAATGGCCATGTGCTAAGGGCTTGGTTGCCAGCCTGTGACACTACTGGGTCTAAATGGAAACTTTGGGAAGTGGGGCCTGTTTAGAAGATATGGATCATTGGAGGCATGCCTTTGAAGGGTATGTTTTGCTCCTTGACCCTTCTCTCTGGATCTCTGCTTCTTGACCCCTATGAAGTGAGTAGCTGTGCTCTCCTATGCCCTCCTCCATGGCATGCTGCTTCACCATAAGCCCAGAAACAATGAATCCAGCTAGAAATGGATTGACATGTCTGAAAACATGAGCTAAAACACATCTTTCCTTCTTTAACTCATTTTTCTTGGGTTACTGCAAGGAAAAGTTGAATAATAGTTAAAAGCCAAGTATAAGATGATGAGTTTTAAAAGATGTTTCCTCTCTGTCATACATAAACTTTCTGACAAGCCTACAATGAAACGTAAATTTCTAATTTTCTAAATTGCCTAATTCCAGTCCTATGATTTTAGCATTTCTTAGGCAGCCAACATATTAATCCATCAAGTTCCTACATGATATAATAAAGACATAATATAAAGAGTGATAAATGCTCCTTCTTTATGTCATTGAAGCCCAGTAAATCTTTTAAGTAATGATGCATAAAAATGAATATATTTTTATGGAAAAGAAGAAGAAATTAAAATGGAAAGACGAAGACTATAATAAGATACCTTACAAGGTAGGATACATAAGAACAATGAAGAAGAGGAGGACAGAAAAGGAAGAGAATATTTATTGAGTTTCCATAATGTCTAGAACAATTTTGAGCAGATTACTTACATTCATTCTGATAATAATAGCTGCTTTATGAAGTTGATGCTATTATTTTCATTTTACAGACAGAGTAACAGAAACAATGAGACAAATTGCAGTGGGTCTAGTACGTATTTCAGGTACCTTATCTCCAAATTACAGACTCTTAATCAGTAAGGCTCAGTAGACACCTGTGGCTGGTCATGGGGCAGATTGCTGAGTTCAATCCCCAGTACCAAAAAGAAAAAACTCTAGCATTCAACCTATACCCAAATGGAAGACACTGCCTCAGAAGAACAGAAAGAGAGACAGTGTTCAACCAGTGTGCCAGGATTGGGAGCTCACTTATCTTTAAGAGAATTTCATCTTTGAGATGAAAGGTACCCAGATGAGGTGAGAGGGAAGAGAGGAGGCTATATAAAAATTACCATACACTAATAAGTGATAAGTGTTGAGTTTATTTAATTAAAATATATTTCTTTTCTTTTCTTTTTTTTTTTTTTTCTGGTGTCAGGGATTGAACTCAGGGGCACTCAACCACTGAGCCACATCCCCAGCCCTATTTTGTGTTTTATGTAGAGACAGGGTCTCACTGAGTTGCTTAGCGCCTCGCCATTGCTGAGGCTGGCTTTGAACTCGCGATTCTCCTATCTCAGCCTCCCTAAGTGCTGGGATTACAGGCTTGCACCACCACGCCCAGCTAATTAAAATATATTTCTGATCTAAATGTTAATATATGTGCTTCATTGAAAACATGGAAAATGCAGAAATGTACAAAATAATAAATAGCCTAATGGTAGCTTCTTCTCCATTTTTTATAGAATTGAGATGTTTAATATCCTGATTGTTTTCTAAGATTTAAGTTATAGTTCATGAAATTTAAGCAAAAGTGGGTTTGAAGAAAGATGTCCTGTAATTCTTATAATTGGAATTTCTGAAGATCACAACACTGATAAAATAGTGTTTGTTATGGTTTAGATATGAGGTGTCCTCCAAGAACTCGTATGTAAGAAAATGCAAGGTAAATTAGAAGTGAAATGTTTGGGTTTTATAAGACCCTTAGTCCAATCAATGCATTAATCCACTGATAGGGGTTAAGTGGGTAGTAAGAGTAGGCAGGTAGGGTATAGTGAGAGAAAGTGGGTCATTGCAGGACAGATCTTTGAGGTATGTATTTTGTTTCAGGTGAGTGGAACTCTCTCTCTGCTTCCTGGTGCCATGTTCCTAGAAGATTTCCTCTGTTATCCATTACTGCTATGATGTGCTGCCTCACATTAGACCCCTTAGTTATGGAGTGAGCTCTCTATGGACTGACACCTCTGAAACTGTGAGCCCCCAAATAAACTTTTCTTCCTAAAATTGTTCTCTTCAGGCCTTTTGTAAAAATGCTAACCAAAATCGTAGCAAGTTCTGATAAAAGCAAGAAAATGCATTTTATAGAAAAAAAATTTTAAGATAATTTTGGAAGATTTCAAATATGATTACTTTCATGTTTATCTGAAGCCAAGAATCTTTATTCTAGATAATTAAAATCACCTCTGCCAGACTCTACCCTGGCAATCTGGAACATTGTCATCACTCAGTGCTATTATTTTCAAAATAGAACAACAGGAGGTCTTATTTTAATAGAGTTTTTCAGTGTTCTCACATATGTGAATTTAGAGGAACATAGCTTTTTTTAATGTCAATTTTCATATGCTAATTTCTATAAGAAAGTTATAAGAAATGAACTATAATACTAAAAAAGTACTAGTTCCAACTTGAGTGCTATATTTGATTCTTCAACAATTTCTTTTTAAACTGGTATGCTCTTAACATAATGTGTTTTCATTCTTATTTGTTAAAAATTTTAAAATATGGAAAAATACAATAAAGGAAAATGTTAGAATTAGTGATGAAACTATAAAATTAGTGATGAACTTTTATTATAGATTATCTTTTCCTCCCTTTTATACATGAATAATTGAAATTATATTGTGTATAATATTGTTATCTTGCTTGAAATTTAGATTAAACATGTATTATGAGGAATTTCCATGTCATTAAATATTCCATGAAATCACTTATGAGTAAATTTATGAGTAAAATTATATCATGTAAATTTATTTAGCCAATGAACATTCAGTTGTACCCTAATGATTACATTATGAATAGTCATATATAAATATTATATATGCATTTATGTAATTACATGTATTCACATATTTATAGTGTTTCTGTCTATAAAGATTTATGTAAGTATCTGGAAATAGATTATACAAACACTATCTGATAGTGGAGAAACTAAAAGTTAAAAATATGAGAGAAAAAATGAAAAGAATTTGAGTAAAGAAAAAGTCAAAAATTCATATAGAGGCCTACAATAATTTCCATATGAAAATACAAAAAACAGTGAAAACGGCAATTTTCAAGTAGATAATGCCTAAGAATCTCTCAGCATTGGGAAAATATATAAATTTTCAGATTTAGAGAAGTATATCTATACAAATAGGATAAATGACAGATCTATAATTAGAGTCAGTAAAGTGGAAGTTTATAGGATTGCATACAAAGAAAAACAATCTTGAAAAACTAAAATAGTGGGAAGCCATTAAAAGAAGTGTTAAATCATTGAAATACTTTAGGTAGATATATGTCTTGATTAGATTCAATTTGGAAAAAAATATTCTGGTGTGACAGTTGAGAACATACTTTTATGGACTAATATTGAATGCAAGGAGATTAGTGTGACAGCTATTGCTTTAATCTTGACCATTAAAGCCATAGGAAATGTCAGAAAGGGATGAAGAAATACTGCAGAGAAGGTTACTGCTTCTTCCTGAGCATGAAACTAAAATACACTTCTCATCCTCATTTGCCTGTGCGATGTCTAATGGAACTGGATAAAAATATTGTGCTGTACTTCTAAGATTCACTGTTAAAGCATCTGAGCATTCTTCTGACCTTCTTATCCTCTTGCAATGATCTTGCTGTCCTGTGTAGATTCAGCATATGAGAATTGCTGGCCAAGGAAACTAACTCATCAAGGACATGGACTTTGGATTTTATGCAAGTGAGAAATACTTTCTTTTGTATATGTATAGGGATTAATGTTTTGTAGATTGTTAGTGATAGCACTTGACACTAATTACTCTTATTATTGCAAGACAAAACATATTCAATGGAGCTGGGCACAGTGATGCACACCAGTAATCCCAGCACTTTAGGGGGCTGAGACAAGGAGAATCGCGAGTTTAAAGCAAACCTCAGTGATGGCAAGGCGCTAAGCAACTCAGTGGGACCCTATCTCTACATAAAACACAAAATAGGGTTGGGAATGTGGCTCAGGGGTCGAGTGCCCCTGAGTTTAATCCCCAGTACCAAAAAAAAAACAAACAAACCATATTCAATGGTATAAGACTGGTAGCATCAACAGGACAAGACCACAAGTTGCATGTGAATGAGAAAGCAGAAGAATCTCCCAGTGATGACTCCTGGTTTTCTGGTATTGCTGAGTTATGTGATGTTCAGAAATGATTGCCCTTCACTAAGAGAATTAAGAAAGGGAGATTTTAAGCTAGTGGTGGTAGGTGTACTTACTGTGAAAAAAATATATGATTATGGTTTCCATGGGGAGGCCAGGGAAGAGTTAATGCTGGTGATCTGATTTCAGACAAAACTGTGGTTTAAAAGTTTTCATCTGATTGAACTAACAGATACCACAGAGTGGAGATGAGCAACTGTCAATAGAAGAGTCTAGACAAGAACTCTGGAGGCCTAAACCAATGTGTAGCACTGAAAATGAAAAGAAGGGGATGAGTTAGACATTTGAAGTATAGAATTTTCTACATTTTGAAATATATGGTTATCAAAATAGATTGTGAGTGGCAGGAAACAGAAAAAAGAACTTTATCTACTGTGATACCATAGGTCAAAGATGACATTGGGACATTAAACTTTAAAAAGAAGTTTAATGGGGCTGGGATTGTAGCTCAGCGGTACAGTGCTTGCCTCACATGCGTGAGGCCCTGGGTTCGATTCTCGGCACCACATACAAAGCAATAAAATAAAGACATTGTATCCATCAACAACTAAAAAAAAAAAATTTAAAAAAAAAAAAGTTTAATGGCACCCTTCATAGTAAAGAGTAATATAGATATGGAAATAATTTGGAATAAATAGGTATGATCAAGTCATTAGTAAAACATTCAAGTGGAGATGACTATAAGTAATTTTTAAATTGTTAAAACTCTTACAACACTGTTAAGATATAAGAGTGTTCAAACAGATGCAACAGATGCAAATAACTGACATATCAATTATTTGATATATCCAAAAAAGAGTAGACTCAGGTAAAGGATTCAGGACAAGAGTAAGAAACCCCATTAGGAAGCAGACAACTGACAGAAAAAATAATGAAAAATGCTACATGACAATCATTGTTCTGAACACTTTCCATTCCTTAACTCAATTAATTTTCCCAGCAAATCTATAAGGTAGTGTTTTAGTGAACTTTTTCACTGTTGTGACCAAAAGACGTGACAGGAACATTTTAGGGAAGGAAAAGTTTATTTGGAACCTCACAGTTTCAGAGGTCTTAGTACATACATGGCCAGCTTCATTCTTTAGGGACCAAGGTAAGGCAGGACATCATGGTAGAAGAGTGTGGTGGAGGGAAGCAGTTCAGGACTTGGCCACCAGGAAGAAGAATGCTTGCTCTCTTCACCACAGATTGATTATATACACTAGAAGTACACCCCAATGACCCACCTCGTCTGGCCACACCTTACCTGCCAACAGGTACCAGCCAGTTAATCCCTACCCAGTGGACTAATGTACTTATTAGGTTAAGGCTCTTATAACCCAATCATTTTACCTCTAAACTTTCCTTCATTGTCTCATACATTAATTTTTGAAGGACACTTCACATTTAAACCATAATAGGTAGATATTTGTATTAGTTTCACTTCACAGAATAGTTGTGCCAGCACAGTGCGGTAGGTTGAGGACAAGATGAAGAAAATGCCAGGAGATAGCACAGGAGATGTGTGATTTATTGGGGAAAGTTGACAGTGGATTAGAGATTGTTCCAAGAAGAGTTCAGTGTTGATGGGTTGACAGCATCTCCATCCTTCAAAGTGCTCTGCCAAGCAGTACTTCTTGGTTCAGTGCTAGCTGGCTGGACAAGTGATACATATCCTTTCCACAGTGCCCTCAGTTCCATACTCATCTCCACTCAGAGAGGGGTTTTATATGGTAGGCTCAAGCAATGATGTCATCAGTATTAATTTGTTTATTTAGCTTACATAACCAGTGTCCCAAGTAGCTCCAGTCTTGGTATACTTGTAAGAAAGTAGCTTTCTACATTAACACTAGCTTGCTTCAGTTCCCAGTGTGCATAGGAGAAAGCCAGCGTCCTTCAGAATAATATGTACCTGGACGTTCCAACCCCGGTTGCTTCCACTGTTTCCTTAATTTGGTTAGGCTTTTGGAAACAGAAAGAGGGCATTCAGGGGTATGGTGGTTTTCTATCCCCCTTTATTTTAGGGATGATACAGATGTGTAGCTAGAATTTTCACTAAGGGTTAGTTCAAAAAAACCTTTAACAACTGAGCTATGTTACTTTTTTAAGGAAAAGATAACAAAATGCAATATTATAGAAATAACAGTTGGATTTTCAAAAAGTCATGGATTGAAAATAATCCACAAGGCAGACAGGACAAGAGGCATAAAGACAAAAAAAACAGCAATAGTAACCTAAAAGTTTAGAGATCTATGAAAAAAACTGATTTCATCAATTGATGCAAATAATATTCTGAAAAAAGAAGAGTCAGTGTTTGTTAAAAAATACTCAGGAAGTAAAGGCTTTGAGCCTCAAAACATTTTATACACTGAAAAATGAAGAGATGTGAATGGTAGCTTTGGTTATAGCAAGAATAACTCAGAGGACAGAATTTTGAAAGTAATTAAAACATATGTTTTAAAAGAATGCATCAATAAAATAAATTACTGGGTATTTAGTTCATTTAATCCTGACAAGAAATTTTTATGATCAGTGTTATTGATCCCTATTTTAACAATGAGGCAAATGAGGCTTAAGAGAAATTACTAGCTTTAGTCTCAGCTAAGAATGGGTAAAATAGGGATCCATATCAGCTGATAACTTCATTCTTTAATTTCTCCTACTAAAAGCTTAACAAGTATCAAGCCAAAATTTAAATTAAACCATTAAGAAATAAATTCAGCATATTCATTAACAAAACTAAGAATTTCACTACAGTCAGTCTCATCTCCAAGATTCCTGATTTTCAGCTATGAATCAGGAATAAAAAGAATTATTTAGTTCTAAGACAATAAGATTACATTTTAGCAAAAGAATAAGACACTTAAATATTTCTGATTCAGTTAATATGGTTCTTTTTAAAATGATTTTATGGAGAAAAATGAAATCAAAAGGAAAACAGTAGAATACTGGCTGTCGCTGCTGGAAATTCTTACCAGAAACTTGACATCAGTGGATTTTGCTTAAGGGTTTTTTTAAAGGTCATTCTTGACTGCAGAACAATTTAATAAATTATAAGATTCTGAGGTTTCTTGAAAATACAGAGAGGTTTTGGATTTTTGTATTCACTGACTAACCCTTCATTTATTTTGGTATTGAATCTAAGGTTTTTAGTTTAGCTTTTTAAAAAAAATATGTGTATAATATTTAAAGTCATACATGTTTATAAGCAAGATCAGAAATTGTTTTTCTTACTATTTAGAAGAAGAATTTGCTAGGTGTTTTTAATACCAGAAAAAGAAATTTAAATATAGGTGGCTGATTTCATACTTTGATTTATTTGTGATTGCAAATTAAAACGTATATAGTTCTACCTAACTTTGTAGCCTAAAGGCTTTTTGTGTGGTTTAGTTATGTTGCAAACTTCACATTGTTTTTTATTCAATATTCCTCATCAAAAACTGTTTAAATATTCAGCAAAGCTTTAAGGCAATTTTTATTTGTATTAACTCTTTGACTATTTATGCATAGAGATACAATGAAATTGATAAATTATAAATGGAACTGTGAGTTTCATAATGGGCAGAAAACTCCTGCAGTTAACAATACAGTTTAAATTTTCCATAGGATTTGAAAAAGTATTTGTTCACTTTATCAGCAGTTTGGATTTGGAGAGGATTTTTAGTTTTCTATGGAAAACCAGTAGACATTCATACTTGTTTCATTTATGCAATGAGGCACTAATCATGGTAAGTTCTGGTACAAGACAATGAAGACACCACACATCCCAGTGTTCTGATGCACATTTGCATTTGCTCTTATTTAAACTTAGCTCACGAAAATTAATCATTGACTCTCTCTTAAAGATTGAAGGTCCTTTTTACAGATTTCTTTTGTTCCTAGTTTGTTTGATTGATTGTTTGTATTTTGTTTTTGGAAATTAAGAACAGTTCATTTCTACTCCATTACTGGAGCAAAAATGACCAGGGAGATTTGAACTCCAACTTGTGGCCTGAACAGCTGAGATCTGGACCTGGTTCTCCAACATGAGGCTTCTCTGAGCCTCAGCTTCCTCATCTGGAAAATGGGGGAAGGATTTACTTAGCTTACCATTGGAAATTAATTTTTGCAAGGACACAATGAAAAGTACAAAGTCCATGTAAGTGTGAATAGTAACAGTTCCGTGAACCCTAAATCCTCATTTCTGAGGCCTTCCTTAAAGGAAAGTTTTTTTCAAATATTTCTAGTACTCTGTACATGTACAGAATGATCGTTATGCAGGGAAAAAAAAAAACAACAGAGGAATTTTGAAAAGCCAAAATAAGAAGTGGTAGAATGAGACATAGACTATTATTTTATAAATTTGTCTGTAAAGATTCATATGTGCATTGAAAGGCCACATTAGCCTGCATAGTGCTGGCTATCGTGGCTAGTATTAAAAGAAAATACTCTTTTCACAAGGAAAGTACATAAATGTATATGTCTAAGACAGCACTTTTACAAAATAGAGATCATCAATGCATAAAACTTATATTTTCACTTCTGCTTGGCATGTCTCTAAGTTTGAGATCTAATTTCACTATCTTAACAAGCATGAGTGTGTGTGTATTTGTGTGTGTTCACAAAAAAACGTACTGAGCAACAGTCAGTTGAGAAAGTGCAGTGCAGAGTACCAAGGTCTGCACAAGAATGAGTTGCTATGACAGCAGCAAAGGTGAGACTGGCCTCAAATACTCAGCCTCCTTCACAAAAGAGCAAACACAACCAAACATAGGTTAGTGATAGAAGTGAAGTAAAGATCACAACAGAAAGATTCGAAGAGGAAAATTTTTAACTTTTTACTGTGTCGTCCAGTTAAAGAGATCCCTTTCCTTTTTTTTTCTACTTTGCTAATTTCTTCTGGAGCTATTATTTCAATCTGTTAAAACAAGGAAGGAGACACGCCTCTTTGTATGTTAATTGGGGACCACAGGGCTTACAGAAAGATGATGCTAGAAAGAGATCAGTTTCAGAAATCAACAAAGAACTTCGTTTCTTTTTGAAGCCCTTTAAAAAGTACATGGAGCCCTTTATAGTCATATAGTACCCAATGTGCCATTTCTCAACAGCATAATACATCATTTTCCTCTCTGCTCATATATTCGTTCTTTGATGTAGTGTTCATTACAGAATAATTATGCTTTAATACAAATATTATTTTATCAATTAGAGTCAAGTCATAGTTATACTAACAAAACGCTTAAAGCTGTATAGAAGAAAGAAACATTTACTTACTGAAAAGAGTTGAAAGGAAAAAAATAACACATTATGCAGGGTCTTCAGTGGTTGTTATGGAAAAGAAAAACAAAAAGGAAGCCATAAAATGCAAAATATTGGAATTTTTTAATATATTAAATTATTCACAGAATGAAATGTTTATTCAGAGAGCATAGTAATTACAAAATTTCTTAAAGGTGATATTCTATCAAATCACTGAGCCATTACCTTTTACATCTCTCTCCAAAATTATTGCAAATATATGTTAAAATGTGAAATATAGATTATGTTTTGGAATATAAAATTCCAAAATTATGCTGAAAAATATAATTTACAAGTTGTGCAATCCAGTTCCAGAGAAGAACCTCCCTTTACAAACTGTGATTCACACTGCAAAGCATTTCCAAACAGGGCCTGTTAAATAGCTGATCTCTTCCCTCAGCAAGGATTACATGATCAGAAAAACCTTAATTATCTCATTCCCTGGTTCTCTCCATCCTGTTTTTAGGTATATTTCCCATTTCAGTTCACACTGGGGAAGACATCACCTACCAAGAAGAAGAGTATGCAAACCTTTGGGCAGCTTGACAGCTTGTCAGAAATCAAGCTCGCGTTGCAAGACAGAATGAGTACAACAAAGTTTGACATTCACCAAGCCAGCAGCTAAAAGGAAGATGTAACTTTTTCTTCTGAGGTTGTTACTTCCCTAGGGACAGAAAACCTTTTTTGACTCACCATTAACCAGAAACCATGCATAGTGCATCATTACAAAATGAAAAATTGGTTTTAAAAAGAAATTTTTGATTGGTTCAAATTTTGCTCCACCAAGTTAACTAGAACTCAACCTGGCTCCAAAAACCCTTTTTTGTGCAGCCTGTCTTTCACTGATAGAAATTCAAAGTCTCAGGTTTTACAAATCATTTTTGTATTTCTTCACTCCTCTTTCTTCATAGCCCTGATGCCTTATTTCCCTTACTACAAATATGTCTAATCATTTGCAGTATAACAAGAAAACATCACTTATACATAGAGTTGAAACATTATATTCTCCCCCCCAAAAAACATTGAAAATGCCTTGTTATAGTAAAATCAATAATTTACATAATGATGATTAAGCTAGAAGATGGGAAAGATTAACTCAACTATTTAGCACTTGAATTTGAAACACAGTTGATATTCTAGAAATTACCACTACTTATATGTCATAAAAATTAAACTAAAAATGCAAAGCTGGAATGAAATTGTTTGTTTAAGAAATAAATAGAATAAAAGTAAGTAAAAATTATGAAAATGAATGGAAAATGGGCTTGATATTGCTTTGTGTCGTGTTCCATATTTCTACATACCACAAGCAGATGCACTATTACTAGCATATTGGTCACAAAGCAAATAGCTAATTAAAGCCTTCCCATTCATTCTATCTAGAAGACTGATTTTAAGCTTTCTTTACCTAAATAAGACACTAACTTTGTAAGTAGAAAGACCCCAACCAAAATCCAATTACTGAAAATTTTCTATAAAATTATAAATAATAGCCACCTTATTTCTTTTGTAATGTGTAACATTATTTGGGTGGGGGAAATGCTGTACTTTCCTAGAATGTGTGGATTTTACTTTTTTCCCTTTTTTCACTGAGCACTCTAAAAATAAGAAAATATGCCCTGATGCTTCAAATTCCTGTGAATATGAAATAAGAAAGCCAGGTTCAATCTGTAGATATAAATTTAAGAACATACTTTGATATCTTTCCTGGGTTATTGAATATTGCAACATGATATAAATATCTCTCCCAAAGATCCTACACTGCCCATCCACATGGTATCCTCCAAACGTCTATGAAAAGGACAAACACATTTTACTAAATGAAAGTCAATTGCCTCATTCCTAAAGGTGAAAAGGAGACAGTTAATATGAGAGGTTTACTGAATATGACTTAGTTAATTATTGGGAAGCTCTCTAAAACACATTAAAAAGAAGAAAAACACTTCTTCAGAATGTCTGTGGTGTTTTGCTAGTCATCTTAATTGATTTTTCACTGCAAAAAGTGAATGTAAAAGAAGACAAAAGTAAAGAGCTACACCTCCAACATTATGCATCATTAACTGAGCACTACTCCATTTTAATGCTCCCATAATTGATTTTGCAGCCCTAGACAAGTACAAAGAGCAGGGATTGTGGGTACAGAGTAGCATTAATTCCTTGAAGAATGTATATACCTTATGAATACTTCGATTTACAAGAAAGCATTCCCTGGGCACTTTGTCTTTGTCTATGGTTCAAGTAAACATCTTACTGATGTCAGTAGGCACTTAGCTTCCCTGGTCATCAAGGCTAAATCTGTAGTTAAGAAGTTAAAGCAGAGTGTCCTTAAGTATTTTGGAACTTTCAGAAAAAGGAAGTGCAACATCTTGATTGACAGCTTGATCTCTTTCTCAGTGTTGGAGCTATTTTATACAAGATCAATCATAACAATCTCCATGTCTCACAATTTCTTTCCCCTAAAGTTTATGTTAATTTATGTAATTTGAATTGCATATGTTCTTATAATCTGCCTAACAGGTTGAAACACACACACCCACAGACACATGTACATGTCACACACACACAAAACACTAAAATAAAAATCCTTGATTTTAGAAGCCTGCCTCAAGACATGCTGAGAAAAACTTGTATAATCATAGCATCTACTAAAATTTTCACAACTGTTCCTCAAACAAGATTTGTATTCAAGTTACCATTTGATAAAAATCTGATTTCTGCTTGGAGGACTGGAAATAGCAGAGAGACTGCTGCTTTCAGAGTAAGTTCAATACCAGTTTAAAATAGACTTCAGCAAGCAACTCCGGGTCTGTTGTTTAAAGGAGTATGGAGGCCTATGCTTTTTCATCCCATTCTTAGATTTCTTGCATGAATTTTATCAATTTTTCTTTTTGGCCTACAACTTGCCTCATCAGACTATCATTTTTTATGAAACAATGCTTTCAGCTTCCTCATTATCCCATACGATAAGACTGCACAATGCCGGTCAAGCATTCTGATATTTTTCACTCCAGCTGTGTTGAACCACATGTTGATAGGAAGTAATTGACCTTGTTGTTCATTGACTTGTATGATGCTTTCCTACCTACCGTTTTGTGCTACTCACTTCACTTCACACATCTTCTGAAGTCATGACCTTTGCAGCAGATATAATTTGCCAAGCTAGTTTTAGGAAAGCAAAACATTAAATACAATATAACCAGCATTATGGAAATATCAAAGACAAGCAGAGTTTTCTCATCTAAGATCAAGGTAATTAAGACCTTAAGCTTTTTGGAAATAACAAATAATGATAGATTTAGACTATTTGGAAAAGTTTGCTGTATATAGTAATTTTAATATTTTTAAAGATTGACTTGATTGCTTGTCTTTAGCATGTTTGTTATAAACACAGTTAATTCTTTCTTTTGGGGTGACATCTATTAGGTAGTCCGTAATAGCAGGATAGATTTCAAACATTCAAAAGAATTAAGAAGAGCATTTATGATTAAGTGGAATTTATCATTTTACATTCAAACTGATATAGCCTTTATATGCCCAGGAATAAAACTAAATTCATGACATTTCTACAAGTAGTACAAGACCTATTGAAACATCTATCAATCCATTGCTAATAAAATAGATATTATTTACAGAAATTCACTGAGAAAATAGAAATTAATCTATAAAAGTAATGACATGAATTATATTAATAATACATTTTCTCTACTTTGTAGGGCCTAGCTTTATTATACATTGCATTTCATGACTATGTGATAATGGAAGTCTATGTATGTACTACCTCAGACTGTATCAGAATGAATTAAAAACCCAGTATCATGGGCATTTATTAAAATGCTAATTGCATCTGTCAGTATTCCATCATAAAAGGAGACAGAACTATTATGGAGAAAAGAGAAATTAGAGCTTGTGAAGTTAAAGTTTAAGAGACAGGAATTGGAGAAACAAAGGAAGTCATTTACTATAAATACCCTGAAAACTGACTTGGATGGGAAGCTCAGAATCTGCTGGAAAATTCCAGAAGCTATACTCTTTCAGATACTGAAGTCAAATCACAAATGAAGAGCTCATGGAGAGGTCTTTAGAAGCTATCATTTTTGTAGATAATGATGCTTGTTGCTGTTGATTGATTCCAGTCATTCAATCCAGGGAAATTTGGAGCCACTTAAAATTTCTCAGATTAATTAACTGAATCCAGACTTTTAGTTAATTGTTCCCACATTAATAAAGCCAGCCCTCTGCAGGAGTATATCCTTCCATCATTATCTATCACCTTTACAATGCATTCTAATTGTTATTCTTCTTCAATGGTAAAAATCTTGCAATTATTATGGTGTACAAGATATATCTTAGTAATAACATCTTATACCCAACCTCCTGAAGCATAGCAGAATTTGAGTTTGCTTATAGTTTTAAAAGCCATAGAAATTCTGGGTGTGAGTCTTGAGTCAAGTGCAATATCAATTCACCAATTTGGTGGATCAAACAACAAGAATGTATTTTCTCACAATTCTAGAGGCCAGAAGTCATAAATCAGTTTCCTCAGCTAATGTAAATGTGTGCACTCCCCGCAGAGGCTCTAGGGAGAATCAGTCCCTCACTGGTTTCTGCTTCTGTTGACAGCTGGCATTCCTTGGCTTGTTGATCTTCCACTGATCTTTCCTCTGCTTTCCCATCCCCTAACCCTCTTTCAGTGTGGTGTGTTTTATCTCTAACTGCCTCACAGTTGCGATGTCATGACGTGAGGGCCCACCCAGATAATCCAGAAGTATTTTCCTTTCTCAAAGTCCTTAACTTGATCACATCTGCAAAGAGGTTTTATATTTTTTTCCAAATAAGGTAACATTTACAAGTATCAGGGATTAGAATTCATATTTGGTGGCCAGGGAGAGGGGATCACAGTCTACTAAACCTACCAGATATTTAGTTATTAACTTTTAAATGATCATCACAAGTTCTTAATCATAGATTGGCCACACTTCTCCAACAGATATGGCAAGGGAGACATGTCAGAATTCGGAGTGTTAAGATTTAATTCAATCTGTCCTTATATCCTCAATCTCATCTTCTGGAAGTTATTGCTTCCTAGTCAGTACTCTAAATGGGAAAATTTGCAAATCTACAATTTACCATAAAATGCAAGTTAGCCATATATAGGGACAAATTTAGGTTTTATTTTTACAAATATAAAATCTTTAGTTACAGAAGGTAATTTTTGAGCAATTGTAGAAACTTTCCACTTGCTTACTCTGATCTTGAGATGGGAATGTAAAACACCATGTTGATAATTTTTCTTTGTTTAGGTTTTCCCTCATACTTTTAGGAAACCATTGTCCTGATGTTATTTATTTTCACTATATTTTTCAATGATAGCAGCTATATAATCATCCAAAGCCTAGCCTTCTATAGGCAGTTGACTCTAGATAATAAAAAGTGATAATTAAAATAAGAATTTTGCCTCTAAATGCCAATAACCACTTGCAAATAGGACATTGATGCCTTTAAATCTAGTTAGATCAGAGAACCAATTTCCAGAATCACAGCCTTAAGGTTCTGCTTTCTTGGAACCAATACATAATATCTCTCTCAGTTAGGGCTCAGTCAGGAAGCCAGAACTGTTCGAAATTTTATTGAAACAACAGTTTGCTATAGGAATTCCACTGTACACAAACAGAGGAGCTGAGGATGTACAGTTATAGAGAGGGGAATGTTGAAGGATCAGAGTTACTAATCACACTACCTGAAGCACTAATCTGTCTGAGCAGATCAGAACATGCAGAAAAAATCCCAGGGACCAGTCATATATGACTGCCAAAGTAGCCAAAGGGGAAGTGGGAGAGAGGATGTCACACAGAATTCTTTAGAAATCATATTTACAAAATGCAACTGAAGCTGGGCGCGGTGGCGCAAGCCTATAATCCCAGCATTTAGGAAGGCTGAGACAGGAGGATCATGAGTTCAAAACCAGCCTCAGCAATGGTGAGGCACTAAGCAACTCAGTGAGACCCTGTCTCTACATAAAACACAAAATAGGGCTGGGGATGTGACTCAGTGGTCGAGTGTCCCTGGGTTCAATCTCCAGTACCAAAAAAAAAAAAAAAAAAAAATGCAACTGACTCCTTGGTGATGAGTGAAAAACCTCTGTACATTACCAGGTCCAATTCTAGCCAAGGCAGGCTAGAATCTAGAGCTGCTGATTTTGTGTCTGATGACCATGAGCTTTTGAGAGTAATAGCTTCTGTTTTAATTCCACCTTTCAGATGATAAACAAGTTGACTAACTATAACCTAGTCCACAGGGATTATAATTATGAGAAACATAGACCCTAGCTATAGACAAAATTGTTGATACTAAGAACAGAAAACAATGTCCAACACACAAATCTTACTATATGTAGGGATTAAATTCTAAAAAGAATAAAAAATCTAACAGAATCTTTTCCATTATGAAGAGAAGGATAGATGGAAAATATGCAATTGGGTAGTTTTTAACAAGATTGTTTTCATTGATTTCTATCCATTTACTTCAATGCTCAGTGGAATGCATAGGGAAAAAAATCATAAAACATTCCAAATTTGAAGGTGAAACTCACAAACAAAAGGAGTAGTAGAACAACTATAATAATACATATAAACTACAGGAGAATGCAATGAGAGTGAGGTGATTGGAAGAGAATGTCAGTCCTATTTAAATTGGATTCTTAAATCTCTTAAGCCTCCTGCAACTTCCCACTATGATATTTTTTGAGAAATCTCAGATGTAAGATGCCCTGCTGGATACACAGTTTGTGGGTACAGAACTATGTGGTCTTCTTTCTGTTGAACTGAGCCACACATAGGAGTGCCCATCGTTCTTACTATACTCTTAATTACTTTATTTAATTATATTTTTCTGTGATGCTTCAAAGGTGTCAGCTCAGTAAAAGATACCTTAGTCCTCATCATTTTTTTACAAAACTATGGGTAAAGGAGCAAAATGGATCTACTCCATCCAATTCTGTCTATACTATTCCTATATGCTCAATTTTCCCTATTCACAAACCTATGAAATAGATTGCATGGATATTTAGCATGTGGTGATCTAATTCTAACATTTTACCTTCTAATTATTCTTGATTCATGCCAGACCTTATTAGAAAATAAGACGACGTCATGTGCAAAATTGGAAAACTTCAAATGACAAGGATTGATTGTGTGAGGATATAACAGTAGCTTTAGTTAGCAATGATTTTTTAGCTTTCCAGTCTAATATTAGCTAAATATTATGCCTCTTGTGGTCTGAATAAGGGGAAAGACAGCAAGTACTTTGTGTAGTCCTCACTTTCTAAGGCCAAAATAAATTATTAGCATTGACCATAGAAGACATTTTACCAGTAGCTTTCTTTACATTCTACCATTTTTCTTCTTTGATAATATAAGCCTTCACTCCTGTCTCAGCATGTCCACAGAAAAAACTTAGCAAACAGAAAATGATTGGAAAGTAATGCAGAAGTTAATGGTTTTCACTGAAATTCTTTTTCTATTTCTTAAGTGCTAAGAAACTTATACTAACTATACTAAGTTTGTGAACTTAAGCCCCCTCCATGATCCTGAAAATGTACTGCTGTTAGCAGTCAATTCAAAGGATGGAAGACAGAGTTTTATGAGCAACAAAAATTTTAAGATGCTTTGAACATCAATTCTTTCTTCTTTCTCTCTTGTAGACCATGATGAAAGTCACATCTTTGAAATCTTGAGGCATTAGTCTCTATGCCCTCTGTAATTTTTCTCCCTTTCTTCACCATGTCTGAGGCCTTGATCTCTGGCCATCTGCTTGTTCTCTTACTGTGGTGTCCCACCTTTCATTTGTACCTGGGTCATATTCTTTTCAGGTGTGAAGCCTCTCCATCTTACCTCTGAACTAAAACAGCTTTTGAAAAGCCCTGAATCTACCAAAGGCTACAGGGAGGAAAAGGGAAGGGAAGTTAACTTAAAATAAACCATAGTATTTTTCAGATAAAGTTTCACAAAGCCTTTTTGATATTTTTTAGCCCATCTTCTGGAATATTTTATAAACTGTAAAGTTTTCTCCTTCCTCTTTTCTAACTAAATGGTTGCTGCTATCAAGTACCAACTGTTGTGTTTATGTAGAATACAGGAATATGCAGCCAAACAACTAAGATAATGATGTTAAAGAGTTTATGGTAATGATTAATATCAATTAAAATGTCTTATATATTTAAAAAATAACTCAAATATTACTAACAAAAGAATATTTTAATGTAGCAAACACAGCAATGTATTGTATGTACTTTATAGTATAATTATTATGTGTACTCTATAATTATTCCCATTCTAAAGATCAGAAAATAGTCTGCTTAAGACAACTACACACAGCAAGTTTATATACTTTGCAATGATCAAGAGCACATATTTAACAGGTATTAAATATAGGTACATTTCCCAAACATCACTTTTTTCTTACAAAATGAGGAGAGTCTCTCAATTGAACTGTAGTACAATTATTTATGCAAAAAAATAATTGAGAGACTATCACTATAATTTTTTTGCTAAATAAAGAGTATGGGGGCTGGGGCTGTGGCTCAGCGGTAGAGCGCTTGCCTCGCATGCGTGAGGCCCTGGGTTCGATCCTCAGCACCACGTACAAAGCAATAAAATAAAGACATTGTGTCCATCAACAACTAAAAAAATATTAAAAAAAAAAAAAGAGTATGCAGTGGTTAATAAGGCAATAAATAAGGAAGCAAAGGTGGTGTTAGGTGTGAAGTGAATTGGTAGCCTAAATAGTGCATGAGAAGATAGAAGCTTCCTCCACATGTGGAGATTGGTCAGTGAAGATTGTCTTAGAAGATATGTTAGTCCTGGAAAAGTAGAAGAAGTCAGCTATGTAAGGTGAAGAGGTAAGTACTTTAGGTAGAGCAAACTGTAAATAAGAAGGTCATGAGTCAAGTGACCACTTGGTATGTTCCAGGGACTTTTAAAGAAACCAGAATGACTTTGCACAGTACATGAGAAAGACAAAAGTTAACTGAATTGGGAAAGGTGGTCCTGGGTCCTGCGGGGCTCCATGAGCCATCAGAGCAAACAACATGGAAGTCATTGGTGACCCTGTGTTTTGACAAGAACTTAATGACAGACAATAGAAACCAGAAAGTTTGTGAATAAGAAGTGATTATATAAAGGCAACATTTGTATAGACAACTCTCTCTCATCAATCTTTGATATGTAGTTCCCCAAGGAGGGAATATGTAGAACATATGTGCATTGATGATTAGTATTCTGCTGAATTACTGAGTTCCACGAAGTAATATAGTACATATTAAGTGAATTTATGTATGGCATAGAGGAATACTTGTAAGAAAATTACATATTCAATATTATAAGACTGTATGTATAGGTTTATAAGAGTTAAAGACAAATGAAAGTGGTCTATTGACTTGATAGAATTAAAATTACATAAAATAGATTAAATTTCTGCTACATATATTTTCTTAGAATCTCATGTGAAATTCTTTCTATGGTGATAAACGCTAAACAAGAAATAAATTAGGTCTTAGGTTTGATATAAAATTTGTTGTACTGAGCAAGTTTCTGTCAGATTCAATTCTATAATTTTCAAATAATCAAAGAGTTAGAATAAGTAAAAATCACATTTTCTTTGTGGTCCCTAAAATCCATGCTTTTATCAAATTGAATAATAAATAAATCTTTGTCTTGTGTGATTTTTTGATTGCAAATAACAGAAACCCTTCATCTTAGCTTGATTTGTTTACCTCTCCAGAGACTGTATTTGAACAGATGGAAAAAAATAGACGTGCTTGCATAGGAGAGTGCCATCATAAAGGTGCAGCTCTTTCTAAATTAAACAACTAATAAAATTAACACAACCTAATAAAATAAAAATAACTTTTCATTTTGTTTTGCTGGTAACTAGATTTTAGAGTTCATATAGAAAAAATACTCAACCAAGAATAGTCAACAAACCTCTGGAAATGTATAGCAATGGTGAGAAACTAGATTTATCAGCTATTTAAATGCATAATTCTTCAGTATTTAAAACTGATGATTCTGGCACACGAATACAGTAATCAGTGCAACAGAAAAGAGTGTCTAGAATTGACGGATGAAAACATAAACCGCGTACAATTGTTAGGGACAACTGAACAGCAATTTGAGAAAAAATAATTCCATATATACTTCACTCTTTTTATCAGAATAAATTTCTAAGAGATCAAAGAAGAGGCAAATTGGGGCATTGCATGGACTAATTCCTTGCCGTGAACTTGCTGTGCCCCCTCCATGAGAATCTGCTCTACTTTTTACTCCTTGATTTCTGTCACACTTGTCATTTCCACATCTAGAGCCTCTCTGACCTTCTGCAGAGCAGGTCAGAGTTCTCTGCTGGTTGTAGACCTCTCCATCCTAATTCATTATTTGTCAACTCATCCAATCTGCTTTCTATCATTCAGAAATAGATTGAGATAGCTTAGCTTCACGTACACATGCACAGAAAAAGAACCCTTTATTGCTGTTTGTTTACATCTTTTTCTTTCTTCTGAACATAATGCAACTTGGAAGTAGAATGATGGGTATCTCAATATGTGTGCTTAGCTATGATATTAAACTAGATCTTACTTTAAAAACGAAATCCTCAAGAAAGGAATGTGAGTGAAGTCATCCCTTTGTAACATTAGTTAGAACATAATTTATTAATTAAATTTCTTTGTGAAAGGATCACTAATGGTCAAATAATCTGTGATTGGGAGAAAATGGCCTTGTATATATAAAAAAAAAAGACAGTTTCTTCTCTGTAGTGCCATGCATGGTAAAGGCGGAGGATATAACAGGAGTTTGGACAGTATTGTCCCAAAATCCAGGAAATCAAAATTACAGGGAAAGTCAAATTAGTGACCTCTGACAACTTAGTGAGTTTTTATATCATTTCATTAAGGGTAGCTTTGTTTCAAAAAATGATAGCCCAATATAATAAGCCTAGCTTGAAATTTCTTAAGTAGATAACTTGGCATTTGGAATAAAGTTTTAACTGTATTCTCTTATTATTTTTAAGGAACATAGGGACTCAATTACTCCACATTAATGTCATCAATGTGTTGTACTTTAACTCGTCATTGTGTTTTCAACTTATGTCCTCTGACAAGAACCCTTACATTTTAGAAGTCTGTTCCTCTCTAAACTTTGCCATTCTAAGTAATATTTTAAATTTCTTAATCACTTATATTTAGGTTTGGGACCTTTTGAAGTCAGTCTATGCTCTTATCTCACATTCAGATAATGACACAAATTAAAGGTCTTAATTTTGAATATCTCTGCTTTCATTTCTTCTCCACTTCCTTAATCATACGGTATTCTATCATAGACCCAGTTTCTGCTGAGATTAAAAGTACAGGGAGGTGGCTATTAAACAGATGTGCTGCATTAATCCATTATTTGTTGTTATAACAAAATATTAGAGGTGGGTTAGCTTTATAAAAAAAAGATCTTTATTTAGTTCACAGTTCTGGAAATCCAAGGGCAAAACACAGGCATTGTCTGAGCTGTGATAAGGGTATTATGGCTGATAGTCAATAGTATCACAATGCTAGGAATATGTGCAAGAGGAAGCAATTTTATCTTCAAACAGAATCCAGTGAGAGACTGGTATCCTACAATTCTTTCCAAGGACAAATTTTTAATTGAACGAAGAACCACCCAGTAGTTCCCACCATGTAATTGTCTCACTGCCTCCCATGTCACCACAATGGGCACCCAAACTTCTAAAACCTGAAATTTGGGGGAACACATGTAAGCCATATCCAACCTATAGCCTGCGGCTGTCTCTTAGATTATATCACTATTTTTCAAGGAAAAGATTCTGAAAGCCTGCTTCCCTATACAGGCATACAGTGATTTCCTGGAGGAGATGGGAAATTCAGGGACTTAAGATTTAAAATTTAGACATTATTCTTTCAAATGAAATAAATAGAAATATATCAATGCCAATGGTGGGATAACAATTAAAAGCACCATTCACTAAATGATAAAGAGCTGCTCATAGACTCAGTTTACTTAGAAAAAAATTCTTTTTAAAGCCATAATAGTCTTACAACCTTCTCAGTCAACCACTTCATGGGTAATTGTGACTGCTTTCATTTTGCATGATAGAGTAAAGACAATATAGAACCATGTCCGTGAACCAACACTCAGGGAGAATTTTTTCCCAGATAGTAAATAATTTAAAACAAACTTTATTAAAACAAGCAATGATACATTATAGAATAGAATGTAAAAGCCACATGAATAATTTAGAATAAAGCAGAAGACCACAAAAATTTCTCATTTATTTGGTTAATCTCTTGGGGATTTATCACAAATACACAGGAATATTCATATTATCCTCTTCTTTCTTACTAGTTGAAAAAGTTTGTAAAGTAGTGATCTATAGAAGTGAACTATTTTAAAATTTTCTAATTAAATATGTACAGAATTAGATTCCTATAGCCTTAAGTAAAATAATGAAAAAAAATGAATAAAATGCTCAATTTGATACATAGTAGGAAGCAAGTTTTTCTGGTCATGTTATTAGGTGGTTTATGTGGAATGTTGGTAGTGCTTCTAAAGCTCCAATTTGTAAAAAAATCAAACTTGATATTAAAGGAGTTTCCTTTTCATATTTGGACTCTAATAGATGAATCACATATAAATATTTTAAATACTTATAAGGTAAAAATGAGAAAATCTCAGCAAATTTAATATTGTTTAAATTGCAATATCTATAGAAAATAGCAGAGGTTTGGAGGTCAGTTATATTCTTCTTCCTGCCATATTGTGTTATTTTTCTTTCTTTAGTTTCTGGGCATTCATGAGTAAAACACAGACAATAATACCCATGTTAATAGTGGGAACACCCCTGAGAAGTTACATATTCTCTGTAGATAACTGAGTAAGGCAGAGATTGAGCTTTTGGGGTTTTGGTAGTGTGGGGATCACTCAGGACCTTACATATGATAGGCAAATGCTCTAACACTGAGCTACACCTCCAACCTAAAATTGGGATTTTTTAAAGTGCTTCTAACCAGATTCAGTTTTAGTTTGGGTTTGATGTGTCCATAGGGCCTCCTGTTGGTAAGATAGGAAGATAGGCAGAGCTCTACAGACCACTGAGCTTGAACACCCTGCATGCTCTATGATGCCCCTTCCTTGACACACTATAAAGAAATGATACATTGTTAGCCTCGACTATAGGAAAAGTAAAAACAAGGAGAAAACATCTATGTATTTTTAGACTATTTTGTTACTTTTTGATACTGCCTATGCTCAATTTACCTTTCAATTTAATATCCCTAGTTTTGATTCTGTGAAATCTCTCTCCTTGTACATAGTCTTGCCCTCCTCCACACTGTCACTTGCCTCACTAATCTTACCTCTTATTTTCTTAAGGAGTGAAAAGGACTGAGAAAGCAATAACAAGTTTAGGATAGCAAATGGAGAGCATGTGCGATGCTGGGCTAAAGAGATAAACCGTGAGTGTGGTGAGGCGTATGCTGTACACATGTCCTATGCTTCAGAGATAAGCTGTGCCTGGTTGTAGCATTAGAGGTTTAAACCAGAATTAGTAAATCCATGCGTAGGCTATCTGATCTTTGGTTAAATGTCTTACTAAAATGGAAACAACAGAAATGGACATTTGAGTTCACATTCTGGCTCATGCACTAAAAATGAGGGACCACGATTATATTGCAGAGTTCTCAAATGAACCAATTGATTGGCTTGAGTTTGAATTTTTTTTCCATATAATTTTAAAGTTACCTGGAAATCTGTACCATTTACTGAAAGGGCATAAGATGTGCCATTTCCTAAAATGCAAATTTCCCTACTTGGAGTCTTTCAATTTCTGCACAAACCCTTCACAACAAATTCATACCTTGTGGGATGGCATATGCCCTTAAAACCACTGCAAACCTCCCTATTCTTTGTTATTCCAAATATTTCTCTCCCTCTCTCTCTCTCTCTCTCTCTCTCTCACACACACACACACACACACACACGACTATTCACATCAGTATATATGCAGTTCTTATAATACTACAATTTTTAAACCTATACATTTACAACTTCACACAAGCACCTTCCTGTGTTCATTTCAATATTTAGATATAGCAAAAATTTGGGAGGACCCTACAGTTTAGGGGGTGTGAATCTGCTGAGCTGGGCACTATAATTCATTGTGTTCAAGTTGTTCTACCACAACAGGAGGTGCATACCTTGACGAGAAGATCATGACTTTTTAGTTTACGGTGTTTGGCGTAAGGAACAGGAAATAACTAAGTCATTCTGTGAGATAAATGATGAATGAGTTAATAAAATTCTATTTATTTCTTGATATATATAAATGAATATTTCTCTGTGATTTTTAAACTTTTATTTTTAAAATATCTAGAAAATGCACTAAAAAGAGACACAAGGAAACACGATCTTTTGTCTTACTATCCAGGAAATAATTATGAGCAGTTTGCTTTATTCCCTGAATTTATTCATATATCCAAACATCTATAATTTAAAATAAAAACAGAATATCCTAAGACTGTGTTTTTTAATTGTGTTACTTTAAAATGAAACAATGGGTATTTTTAACAAGCTGGGCACATCCATTTAAATGCCATGAAAATAGCAGGTTATTTCTAAAGAAAAGAACTGCTTTTTTGTTTAGGAGAAACCTTAATGAGCCCTTTAGTTATTGTAAGGAGAGACTAGATTGTAGAAGCTGAGGCAAATTGGAGTTAATTTGCCTAGTGAAACAGGGTAAAAAACAGTATTGCTATTGAAAGAAGACTGATGATTTTTTGCTACATAGATGGCTTCATGAAATGAAAGCACTTCCCAGACTCTTGTAGCTTAAAACATAAGGTAAAGCCTCCTGGAACTGTCTGTAAATGACGTGTTCTTAGAACTATCTGTAAAAAACATGCCACATGCTCCTAACCATTTCCTCTACCTTGTTCCTTCATTCTGCTTAGAATGTGGCATGGTCAGCCTGGAGCTCTTTCTGCATGTCCACACATTGGCCATGGCCTTTCTGGAACATGAATCTGTCATACATGTCTGTTTTGTATGTACTTATTTCTACAAAGACAAATATGCTTCATGTATTTAATACACTTTATTAAATTGCCTTCTGGAAAAGTGACAGCATTCTCACATCAATAATAAGGGAATGTTCTAATTCCAAGTATTTTAAATATCACTGGACACCTCATGTTTTAATCCTTGCTTATTTCTCAACATAAGCATCTCACCGACATTTGAATATGCATTTAAATATTCCTAAGGAGGTTAAATTTTACTCATGTTTAAAATTGTGCTTTTATATTTTTTTGCTCTTAGTCTACATCAATTTTTTTGTTTTAATTCATCATGCTTTCAAAGTAATTGAAAGAATTGTATATTTTAAAATTTAGTTCTCTGTGCATTAAAGATAAAAATACATTTATTTCTCACTCTGAAATCTGTCTTTAATTCTCATTATGTTATGTTTCAAGGTACAAAATTTAAAATGATTTGATAAAATGTGCTTCTAGGCTATGAAATGTATTAGTAGGCGACACTTTAATTGTTTAAAAACCTCATATCTAGTCCAGAACAGTGGTGCATGCTCATAATCCCAGACTCTGGAGGCTGAGTCAGGAGGATCATGAGTTCAAAGCCAGCCTCAGCAATTTAGCAAGGCCCTGAGCAACTTAACAAACTCTGTCTCAAGATAAAAGAAAAAATTGAAAAAAAAAACAACTTATACCTATACATGTCTATACATTAATAGCGTCTAACAGAAGTCTTAACTTTGAGTGGAATCTTCTAATAAATGTTGAAAACAACTTGTCTGTGTCCACACAGGGTAAGACCTTAGTAGGACGAAGAACTAATCAGCAGTTTTTATTAATAAGAGCTCACTTTTCAAGAAAAACTGACCGAAGAAATGAAGTTGTTGTGACTGACTTTGCTTATTTCAGGAACATTCTGAATATTTTTTTTCTTTGAAAAATATATTGCTCAACTAGCCCTCTCTCAGGACAACAGATTATTCTTTAGGTAAATAGCTTCTTTCTGTGGGTATAAATCATTCAACTGGGAAACCACTTCTTTATCAAAATAATTTAATCATTAAATGCACTGTATACCAGTTCTAAATAATTGTTATATGAACATCACCTGATGCTAATCAGATTTCTATATCAATGAGATTAGACCTACCTAAAATCACATCTCTGAACTTTACAAATATATAACCTTGATACATACATATTTTATAAGCACTATCAGATAAGTATTTTTATCTCCATTTGCATAAAGATAAAATTTGAAAATATACTAAGGCATCAATGTGAAATATCCCTTATTACAGTAGGCAATACTTGAAGATATACATATTTATTTATATATTAAATATTATTTATTTATATATAACAATATAAAATATATAGAGATATAAGAGCAAGAAAGAGATTTGAAAGGATTAACTCATGGGATTACAGAGGCTAAGAAGTTCAGACCCAAAAAATTCAGTGGTATAGTTCCAATATGTGTCCAAAATTTGATGAGGACCATTTCCTGACACAAAAATGGGCACATAGAAAGAATACTTTCCTACTCAGCTTTTTGTTCTGTTAAGACCTTTAATGGATTGGGTGAGGTCTACCCACAAGGGGGAGAGTAATCTGTTTTACTCAGTCTGTGGATTGAAATATTAATCATATCCAATAGCATGCTCACAAGACTCAGCCAGAATAATGTTTAGCCAAATATATGGACATCTGATGGTTGGCCCTATCAAGTCAATACATGAAAATAGCCAACACAAGTCTACCTCATGTCAACTTGCACTCATACACATTTCCTTAAGATATATGTAATCTCCAAATAAACACAATAATAAGAACATAATGCTGTAGAGCACAATACAACTATCTTGTGTACAACCCAAATTGCACTAAACATGTCCCCAAATGGGGAACAAAATCTCTGAGCAATGTTTGGCCTTCTCCTTGATGTCCCATAGCTTAAATACTATGGTGTAAACTTAACAATAGTTAATATTATGATAAGAAGTCGGTTTACCTTATGTGACATGATAAGGTAATAGCAGAGGGAATAAAGAGCTTTTGGGAGCAGGAGGTTCTTTATCAAATGTGGTTTTTATTCACCTGCCAAGGACTTTTCTAAGCTTCCCTTTATAGAATACTACTTAGAAAAAAACAGGGATTTTGGAGGGTTTTTTTTTTCCCCTGGATTTTTTTCTCTTTTTTTAACCTTACTGAAAATGAAATGATTCCTACAACTATAGAAAGAAAGAAATTTAAATTTCCCAAAACTATACTTTTTTATCAGTTTCAGTCCTTCAGTTATAAAACATAAGGGTGTCCTTTAGGGCACACATAGACACTTTCAAATCAATTTCACAGCCCTCACCCTGGGAATTAAAATCCTTGAGCTTATCTATATTTTTCAGCACTTTGTCCAGTGACATTAAGAGCAAACAGCCAATCTCATTATATTACTTATATTTCTAAAAATACTTTAAAAGATCATATACAATTACCCATTGCTGTGTTTCTTGTGAGTGATGGATTAGAAGTATCCAGTGGAGATATTTTGACTATCTCTATTGCCATATTATACTGTGTACTATAAATGCTCTCTTTAAAACTAGAAAAAGAGTCATTAGAGTCTTTAATAATATAGAGAAACAATTTCAGAAACCCAAAAACCAATTTGCAAAATTTGCCCTTAAAATTATATTTGTTTAGAACCATTCTTGATACCAAAACCTGTGTTAGTAGTCAGGGTTCTCATAAGAAACAGAATCAATAAAATAGATAGATTATAGATGGATAAACGGATTAAGAGATTTGTTATAAGAAAATTTTATATGAGATATATATATGAGAAAGATGAGACAGAAAGAAAAATTTTAGGGAATTGGTCATGCAATCATGGAGGTATAGAAATTTAAACCCAGGAGAATCAAGAGTATAGTTCTAGTCTGTGTCTAAATACTGGAGACCAATGTTCCAACAAAAAGACATTCAGGCAGAGAGAATGAATTCTTTCTTACTCAGCCTTTTATCGTATTTAGGGCTTTAACAGATTTTGAAGTGGCCTACCCATATTAAAGAGGGCAATCCGTACTTGTGGAAACATAACCTCATGAGAAATACGTTCCAGCCATTTTCAACTCCATAAATTTTATTTTAACTTTGAGTTGCATAATTCTATGTTTGAATTGCTAAAAATAAATTAAAAGATATTCTGAGGTTGTGGCTCAAGCAGGGGTAGAGTCCTTGCCTGGCAAATGTGAGGCACTGAACTCAATCCTCAGCACTACATAAAAAATAAATAAATAAAACAAAGGTATTGTGTCTATCTACATGTATATATATGTTGTGTATTGATGCTAGTTTTATCCATCTATATAGATGGATCCATCTATATAGATCTATATATATATCCATCTATATAGCATCAATCTTCAACTTCAGATTATTCTTCAAAAGATTTACATGATCAGTATATATGTAAATATATATGTATATGTATGCATATATATGCACATATTAATTTTTTAAAGATTTCTGTATTCACTTCTTCATTCTTATATTAAATGATAAAGTAGTTCTAAAATATTCTCCTAGCTGTAAAGGAAGAACAAAGATGAAAACCAACTTAGTGGTACTGGTAGATCTAGTCCATTTTATGTTTTAATCAAGCATAATAAACCATCTTCAATCATACCTGGGCTACACCTCTTTCAACATCTCCACTGCCTCACCAGCAAACAGAAGGCTGGCTGTAGGTGAGTGATGGTTGGTCACAGCCAGGAGTGACTTCATCTTCCTGCCATGGGTGGGAACAGGCAACCAGTTTCCTGGAGGAGGAGCCTCTTGCCTGAATTCATGTGCCCAGAATGCTAGGCAAAGAGGCTGGTTAAAAACCAAAGAAAATTATTGCTTCAAGTAAAAGGAATGTAAAGAATTATTTTTAAAATAATTTTGGAGCCAGTTGTATAGCTCAGTGGTAGAGCACATTCCAGAGATTATGGCTAGCATGTGTGAGGCACTAGTTCCATCTGCAGCACCACATACACAAAATAATAATTCAAAATGTAACAAGTTCAGCCCTCACACTGCAGAGAAGGGAAGTAGCATTAAAGCCTGTCTAGTCCACAGTCCACACTGATGGTTCAACTACCCCACTTTCCATCATCCAAAGACGTGAACTTTCTTTATCTGGAACTCCATATATCTTACACAGTTCACATGGAAGACAATGGTGATATACTAAACAATAATGATAAGTTGTTAATTACAAAAAAAAGGGGGGGGCAATCCACTTTACTCAGTGGATGGTTTGAAATGTTCATCTCATTAAGAAACACCCTCACTGATATACACAGAAATAATGTTAAACCAAACATATGAGCTTCCCAACATTCAGTTATGTTCTGGATGAAATTAATCCTCACAAGAGTTCATGTGTGGCTCATCCTGCCTTTAATTCTCCTTCTCATACGATTTTTTCAACATAGATTTTGATGTCAATCAGAGGACCTTTTTATTTCTTTTTAAAGGAAATCTACTCCTCTCTTAAGGATGGTATAAACTTTTTCATTTACTTTCATCTCCTTCATTTTTGACTCTAGCATAGGTTGTATTAATTCAACACCTTTAAAATCTATTCTTGGCCTGGCACATTGACACATGCCTGTAATTGCAGTGGCTCGGGAGGCTGAAGCAAGAGAATTGAAAATTAAAGCCAGCCTCAGCAACTTAGCAAGGATCTAAGTAATTTAGTGAGACTCTGTCTCATAAATTAATAAATAAACAAAAGATAAATAAATAAATAAGACTGAGAATGTGACATAGTGGTTAACTGCTCCTAAATTCAATATCTGGTGCCAAAAATAAATAAATAAGTAGATAAAATCCATTCTTGGATGGATGGGCTGTGAATGGAACGGGGGAAATCACAAGAAGAGCACAAAGATATACAGCTTAGAATTATTGCCAAAATGAACTTTTATAAAATTACATTTCTAGTTTGTTCTCATGCAGAAAGGTTAAAATTTTCCTCCATCTTGGTTCATACGACCTCATTTATTTTTTTAAATCTTGGGGCAGGAATTTGAGGAGAGACAGAAAGCTACATGCCATGATATAGGGTATTATCAAGAAGATCTCATAGATTTTATCTTTGAGTCACTGGAGAGAAAATGAGGAGGGCAGAAAATACTTCCTTCAAATTCTACAAACAGTAATTTTTCTTCCTATCAAATAGTAAGTATATGTCAGAATCAATCACAAACTTTTTTCCATTTCAGTATTTCAGCAAAGAAATTAATGAACAGGTGTACTACAAATTTGTTTTATCAAAAGCTTTTATGAGTTTTCAAATGCTCATATGCCTTCCATATATTTATACAGATATTCCTAAAATTTTCATTTTTATCAATGTGATATTTTGTGAATTTCATAGATAAAATTAGATAATTTTGTTGACCACACATATTATTTTCAGCAAAAAATATCATTTTTATTTTGTTTTCTTATTCAGGTATCAAAATATAATTTTTGTGCTTTTAATAATTTTTAACCTAGATATTTTCTACATTGTATTTCTTGAATTTTCCAGAGAAAAATTTATTCTTTACTATTTTATAACTTCTTTCAAATATCATTTTGCCTACTAAAACATTAATTCTGGTGGGAATATAACAGAGATCATAGTGTTTACATTAAAATAGACTTACTTTTCCAATAAACTGTTTATAAAAATATTTAGATGTTCTAAACTGGTCTTTGATTAGAAAACCCACTAACATACATTAGGCATTCTTTCAAGCTGCTATATTTAATAATATATCTATTAGTTTAATTTTTAAAATTTATTTATTTGTTCTAATTTGTTACACATGATAGCAGATTGCTATTTGACTCATTGTACACAAACAGAGCACAATTTTTCATATCTCTATTTGTACAGAAAGTAGAGTCACACCATTCATGCAATCATACATATACTTAGGATAATGCTGACAATCTCCTTCCACTATCATTTCTATCCCCATTCCCCCTCTCTTCCTCTCTCTCCCCTTGGGCCAATTCAAAATTCCTCTATGCCCCCCCCTCCCCGTCCATGGTTTAGCATTCACTTACCAGAGGAAACTTTCTGCCTTTGGTTTTGTGGGACTGGCTTACTTCACTTAGCATGATATTCTCCAACTCCATCCATTTACCTGCAAATGTCATGATTTTATTCTCTTTTAATGCTGAGTAATATTCCATTGTGTATATATACCAGAGTCTTTATCCATTCATCTATTGAAGGGCATCTAGGTTGCTTTCACAGTTTAGCTACTATGAATTGTGCTGCTATAAACATTGATGTGGTTGTGTCACTGTAGCATGCTGTTTTTAAGTCCTTTGGAAACAGACCAGGGAGTGGGATTGCTGGGTCAAATGATGATTCCATTCCAAATTTTCTAAGGAATCTCCATACTGCTTTGCAGATTGTGCAGTCTTACCAGCAATGTATGCACATGCCTTTCCCCCCACATCCTCACCAGAACTTACTGTTGTGTGTATTTTTGATAACTGCCATTCTGACTGGCATGAGATAAAATCTTAGAGTAGTTTTTATTTGCATTTCTATAATTACTAGAGATGTTGAACTTTTTTTTATATATTTGTTGATTGATTGTATATCTTCTTCTGAGAAGCATCTGTTCAGCTCTTTAGCCCATTTATTGATTGGGTTGTTTGTGTTTTTCATGAAAAGTTTTTTGAGTCCTTTATATATACTGGAGATCAGTGCTCTATCTGATGTGTGTGTGGCAAAAATTTGCTCCCAGAATGTAGGCTGTCTGTTCACCTCATTGATTGTTTCTTTTGCTGAGAAGACGCTTTTTAGTTTAAATCCATCCCATTTATTGATTCTTGCTTTTATTTCTTGTGCTTTAGGAGTCTTGTTAAGGAAGTCAGGGTCTAAACCAACCTAATGAAGATTTGGACCTACTTTCTCCTCAATTAGGCACAGAGTCTCTGATCTAATTTCTAGGTCTTTGATCCACTTTGAGCTGAGTTTTGTGCATGGTGAGAGATAGGAGTTTAGTTTCATTTTCCTACATATGGATTTCCAGTTTTCTCAGCACCATTTGTTGAAGAGGCTATTTTTTCTCCAACGTATGTTTTTTGCACCTTGGTCTAATACGAGATAACTGTATTTATGTGGGTTAGTCTCCGTGTCTTCTATTCTGTACCATTGGTCTACATGTCTATTTTGATGCCAGTACTATGCCATTTGTTACTATGTCTTTGTGGTATATTTTAAGGTATGGTACTGTGATGCCTCATGCTTCATTCTTCTTGCTAAGAATTGCTTGGGCTATTCTGCGTCTCTTATTTTTACAAATGAATTTCTTGATTGTCTTTTTTATTTCTATAAGGAATGATGTTGCAATTTTAATTGGAATCACATTAAATCTGATAGCACTTTGGATAGTATGGCCATTTTGACAATAGTAATTCTGCCTATCCGGCAGCATGGCTAGTCTTTTCATCTTCTAAGGTCTTCTTCAATTTTTTTCTTTCATTTGTAGTTTTTACTGTAGAGGTCTTTTACCTCTTTTGCTACACTGATTTCCAAGTATTTCTTTTTGAGGCTATTGAGAACAGGGTAGTTTTCCTAATTTGTCTTTCCGAGAGTTCATCACTGATATATAGAAATGCATTTGATTTATAGATATTCATTTTATATTGTTCTACTTCACTAAATTCATTTATTATTTATAGAAGTTTTCTGGTGGAATTTTTTGGATCCTCTAACTAGAGAATCATATCATTGACAAATAATGATAGTTTTAGTTTTTCTTTTTCTATTCATATTCCTTTAATTTCTTTCATCTGTCTGATTGCTCTGGCTAGAGTTTCAAGAATTATGTTGAACAGAAGTGGTGAAAGAGGGCATTCCTGTCTTGTTCCAGTTTTTAGAGGAAATGCTTTCATTTTTTCTCCATTTAGAATGATATTAGCCTTCAGTTTACCATAGATAGTTTTTAAAATGTTGAGGTATGTTCTTACTCTCCCTAGTTTTTCTAATGCATTGAACATGAAAGGGTGCTGTATTTTGTCAGATGCATTCTCTGCATCAATTGATATAATCATGTGATTCTTATCTTTACGTCTATTGATGTGATGAATTACATTTATATATTTCCGTATGTTGAACCAACCTTGCATCCCGGGAATGTATCGCTCTTGATCACGGTTCACTATTTTTTTTCATATGTTTTTTTAATGCAATTTGCCAAAATTTTATTGAGAATTTTTGCAACTATGTTCTTCAGGGATATTGGTCTGAAATTTTCTTTCCTTGATGTGTCTCTGCCTGGTTGTGGTATCAGGATGATACTGGCCTCATAGAATGTGTTTGGCAGAGTTCCTTTCTTTTCTATTTTATGGAATAATCTGAGGAATATTGATATTAACTCTTCTTTGTAGGTCTTGTAGAACTTGGCCGGGAATTTGTCTGGTCCTGGGATTTTCTTGTTTGGTAGGCTTTTGATGCCATCTTCTACTTCCTTGCTTGAAATTGATCTCTCTAAATTGTGTATGTCCTCCTGATTCAACTTGAGTAGATCGTATGCCTCTAAAAAATTGTCTTCCAGGTTTTCTATTTTACTGAAGTATACATTTTCAAAATAGTTTCTAATTGTGTTTTGTATTTCAGTAGTGTCTGTTGTGACATTTCCTTTTTCATCATGAATTTTAAGAATTTGAGTTTTCTCTCTCCTTTCTGTTAGGGTGGCTAAAGGTTTATCAATTTTATTTTTTCAAAAAACTAGCTTTTTGTTTTGTCAATTTTTGAATTGTTTTCTTTGTTTCAATTTCATTGATTTCAACCCTGATTTTAATGATTTCCTGTCTTCTACTACTTTTGAAGTTGGTTTGTTCTTCTTTTTCTAGGGCTTGCAGATGTAAAGTCAGGTTGTTTGATTTTTTCATCTTTTAATGAATGAGCTTAATGCAATGAACTTTCCTCTTAGCACTGTATTCATAATGTCCCAGAGATTTTGATATGTTGTATTACAGTTCTCATTTACCTCTAAGAATTTTTTTATCTCCTCTATAATGACTTCTGCTATCCATGCATTATTCAATAGCATATTATTTAGTCTCCAGGTGTTGGAGTATCTTTTATTTTTTATTTTATCATTGATTTCTAATTTCATTCCACTATGGTCAGATAGAATGCAGAGTAGTATCTTTATTTTTTTATATTTGCTAAGACTTACTTTGTGGCACAATATATGGTCTATTTTGGAGAAGGATCCATGTGCTGCTGAGAAAAGAGTGTATTCACTCATGATGGATAGAATATTCTATATGTGTCTGTTAAGTCTAAATTATTGATTGTTTTATTGAGTTCTATAGTTTCTTTGTTCAGTTTTTGTTTAGATTATCTATCTGGTGGTGAGAAAGGTGTGTTAATGTCACCCAGTAATATTGTGTTGTGATCTATTTTATTCTTGTAGCTCAGAAGGGTTTGTTTGATATACATAGATGTCCCAGTGTTTAAAGCATAGGTATTTACTATTGTTATGTCTTATTGATATATGATTCCCTTGATTAGTATGAAATGTCCTTCTTTATCCCTTTTTACTAACTTTGGTTTGAAGTCCACTTCATCTGATATGAGGATGGAAACCTCTGCTTGCTTACATGGCCCATGTGAGTAATATGCTTTTTCTCAGTCTTTTACCTTCATTCTGTGGATGTCTTTCCCTATGAAATGAGTCTCTTGAAGGCAACATACTGTTGGGTCTTTTTTTAAAATCCTATCTGTCTGCCTATTTCTTTTAATTAATGAATTTAAGCCATTCACATCCAGGGTTATTATATGAAATATGATTTGTATTCCCAGTCATTTGGTTTATTTTTGGTTTTTAACTTGACTTGGTTTCTCCTTTGATTGGCTTTTCCTTTAGTGTAGTTCCTCCCTTTGCAGGTTTTCATTGCTGTTTTTCATTTTCTCTTCATGGAATATTTTGCCAAGAATGTTCTGTAGTGCACACTTTCTCACTGTAAATTCTTTTAACTTTCGTTTATCATGGAAAGTTTTATTTCATCATCAAATCTGAAGTTCAATTTTGCTGGATAGAAGATTATTGGTTGGCATCCATTTTCTTTCAGAACTTGGTATATGTTGTTCCAGGCTCTAGAAGAGCTAGAAGCTTTAAGAGTGTGGGTTTAAAAATCTGTTGAGATTCGAATTTGTCTCCTTTTATAAGTAATCTGATTCCTCTCTTTTGCAACCTTTAAAATTCTATCATTAGTCTGTATGCTAGGCATTTTCATTATAATGTGCCTTGGTGTAGATATGTCGTAATTTTGTATAATTTGGTGTCCTATAAGCCTCTTGAATTTGGTTTTCCAATCAATTCTTTATGTTTGGGAAATTTTCTGATATTATTTCATTGAAATGGAGTAAACAACTTTCAGAAGTAGGGATAGAAGGATGGGCTGTGCAATGGTGCTGCATGGCCTGCATGGTGGTGGCACACGGTCCTGCAAAGGGCAGCTGTCCATGGCAATTGTCCACGATGTAGATTTACCATGTGGGAAGGGCTATGGTGGTGGCTGCAGTGTCCCAAGATGGAAGAGGTTTGGGTGGGGCCTCATGTTGGTGGATAGGGAGCTATGGTGTGTGGTATTCCTCTCTGTGCATGTGCAGTTGTTCTGGTATATGCTTATTTTTTAATAATAAATAAAATAAGCTTATGTTTTAATGAGAGGAATATTTGTGAATTGTAGTCAAAATTGTATACATGTTGAACTTTAACATATGGTATTTTATTTTATAAGACTGAGTAAGAAGGTGTCCCCTTATTCTTTCTCCTTCTCTAATAAAATATAAATTTCTGCCTTTAATTATAAATCTATGTTAACATTCAATGAAATAAATTAAATTAGAATAAAAACAACTCTTGATTTAGCTATGTGGTCATTTAAGAAGGATCTCTAGCCTTTGTTAGATAAAATGATATTAGATAAAATGATATTATTAGAAAAATAATGCATTACAATTGGTTTTATTGTCATGTTTTTGTTCAAAAGGTTGGAGATATGTCTCTCCATATGGTCTTTTGCCTCCTGTGAGCATGTGTGTAAGTTCTAGGGATCTTATCTTAAGATGAGTTATATTCCTTAGTAGAAAAAGATGTTTGTTTAGTTTTGTTTTAATTGACAAATAATAATTCTATCTATTTATGGGGTTCAAAGTGATATTTTCATATATGTGTACATTGAAATGATTAAATTCAGCCAATTAGCTTATCTATCACCTCACATACATATAATTTGTCATGGTGGCACTAACATTTAAAACTACTCTGTTAGCAATTTTGAAATACATTAAATTATTATTAACTATAGTCACCAGGCTATGCAGTAGATCTCAAAAATTTAGTTCACTCCAAATAAAAATCTGTACCTTTGGACAAACATCTTATCCTAGCCAGCCTCTGATTACCACAATTCTGTTTGCTGTGAGTTCCACATGCAGTATTTGTCTTCCTGTCCCTGTCTTATTTCATTTAACCTAATATTGTCAAGCCCATCCATCATGTCACAAATAACAAGACATCATATTTTTATGTCTGGATAATATTCCATTGTATCCATCATGTACCTATAATATACTTGTTATCCATGTATTTTTTGGTGGACAGTTAGGTTAATCCTGTATCTTGGCTATTGTGGATAATGCTACAGTGAACAGATATCTCTTAGCATACTGTTTTCAACTCCTTTGCATATATACCCAGCTGGTGGTATTGTTGTATCATATGTATCATATGGTCATTCAATCTTTGTCTTCTGAGAAATCTTACAGTTTTCTATAATGGCTGTACTAATTTATATACCTTCAATAGTGTATAAGGGCTCACTTTTTTTCATATCTTCACCAACATATGATCCTTTGTCTTTTGATAATAGCCATTCTAATTGGAGTGAGGTGATAACTCATTGAATTTGAACTTCCCTGAAGATTAATGATGCTGAACATTTTTTCATTTACCTATTGATCATTTGTATGTTTTCTTTAGAGAAATGTTTATTCTGATCTTTTGCCCATTTTTGAATCAGGTTACATGCTTTATTGCTATTGAGTGATTTGAATTCCATATATATATATTAGTCACCCTTTATCAGATGTATGGTTTGAAAATATTTTCTCCCAATGCACAGATTGTCTTTTAACTCTGTTGACTGATTTCTGTGCAGAAGCTTTGGGCTTGATATTATTTTGTCATTTTTGTTTGTGTTTCATATGCTTTGGTGGTAGTATCTTCAAAATAATTACCAGACCAATGACATGGAGTACACCGCATTAATCTTCTTCTAGTAGTTGTAGATTTTCAGGTATTGCATTCAAATCTCTGGTCTATTTTTTTATAGTTTCTATAAATACTGTGAGATAAAGATCCAACTTCATTCTTCTGCATATGGCTATACTGTTTTCCCAACACCATTAATTGAAGAAATTGTGTTTCCTTGGTGTATTTTTGGTACTTTTGTTTAAAATCACTCAAAGGTAAATGTTTAAGTTTATTCTAGGCTGCCTATTCTATTCCATTGGTGATGTGTCTCTTTTTATGCTAGTACTATACTTTTCCATTACCTCAGTTCTTTAATATATTTTGAAACATGCAATTGTTATACCTCCAGCTTTTTGCTAAATATTGCTTTGGCTATTTGAGACTTTTTGTACTTCCATATGAATCACAGGTTATTTTTTTCTATTTTTGTGAAAAATATCATTGAGAATTCGACAGGAATTCCATTGAATCTATAAATCACTTTGGGTGGTATGGACATTTTAACAATACTAATTCAACTGATTCATGAAAAATAGGATATACTTCTGTTTTGAAAAAGAAATTTTTTCATCAGTATTTAATAATTTTCAGTATCTCAATCTTTACCTACTTGGTTATATTTATTTATTTACACTATTTTTTTTTCTGGTTGTATGTGATGTAGAATCACATCATATATGCAGTCATACATGAAGCTAGGGCTATGATGTCCATCTCATTTCACCATCTTTACTGTGCCATGCCCCCTTTTCCCTCCCTCCCTTTTTACCAAAGTTCCTTCATTCTTCCCATATCCTCTCCCCCATTATGGATTAGCATCCACTCATCAGAGAGAACATTCAGCATTTGAGATTGTGGGATTGGCTTTCTTTTCTTAGCATGAAATTCTCTAACTCCATCCATTTACCTGCAAATGTCATAATTTTATTCTCTTTTATTGCTAAGTAATATTCCATTTGTGTGTGTGTGTGTGTGTGTGTGTGTGTATAACAGTTTCTTTGTCCATTCATCTATGGAAGGGCATCCAGGATGGACCCAATTTAGCTATTGTGAACTGAGCTACTATAAACATTTAAGTGGCTGTGTCACTGTAGTAGTATGCTGTTTTTAAGTCTTTAGGGTATAGATTGAGGAGTGGGATAGCTGGGCAAAATGGGGGTTCCATTTCAAGTTTTCTAAGGAATCTCCCTACTCCTTTCCAGATTGGTTGTACAAATTGCAATTCCACCACCAATGTATGTGCCTGCCTTTTCCCCCACATCCTTGCCAATACTTACTGTTGTTTGTATTCTTGATAATTGCCATTCCAACTGGCATGAGATGAAGTCTTTGAGTAGTTTTCATTTGCATTTCTCTAATTGCTAGAGATGTTGAACATTTTTTCATATGTCTGTTGATTGATTGTATATCTTCTTCTGAGAAGTGTCTGTTCATTTCCTTAGCCCATTTATTGATTGGGTTGTTTGTTTGTTTGTTTTGGTGTTAAGTTTTTTGAGTTCTTTATATATCCTGGAGATTAGTGTTCTATCAGATGTGCATGTGGCAAAAATTTGTTCCCAGAATGAAGGCTCTCTGTTCACTTCACTGATTGTTTCTTTTGCTGAGAAGAAGCTTTTGGTTTGAATCCATCCCATGTATTGATTCTTGATTTTAAGAGTCTTGTTAAGGAAGTAATGTCCTAATCCAACATGATGAAGATTTAGGCCTACTTTTTCTTCTATTAGGCACAGGGTCTCTAGTATGATTCGCAGGTCCTTGATCCACTTTGAGTTGAATTTTGTGCATGGTGAGAGATAGAAGTTCAGTTTCATTTGGCTGCTTATGGATTTCCAGTTTTCCCAGCACCATTTGTTGAAGAGGTTATCTTTTCTCCAATGTGCATGTTTGGCACCTTTGTCTAGTGTAAGATAACTGTATTTAGGTTGGTTTGTCTCTGTGTCTTCTGTTCTGTACCATTGGTCTACATGTCTATTTTGGTGCCAGTACCATGCTGTTTTATTACTATAGCTTTGTAGTATAATTTAAGGTCTGGTATTGTGTTGCCTACTGCTTCACTGTTCTTTCTAAAGATTGCTTTGGCTACTCTGAGTCCTTTATTCTTCCAAATGAATTTCATGATTGACTTTTCTATTTCTATAAGGAAAGATGTTGAGATTTTAACTGGAATTGCATTGAATCTATACAGTGCTTTGGGTAGTATGGCCATTTAGACAATATTGATTCTGCCTGTATTTTTCCATCTTCTAAGGTCTCTTTCAATTTCTTTCTTTAGTGTTTTGTAGTTTTCATTGCGAAGGTCTTTCACTTCTTTTATTAGATTGATTCTCAAGTTTTTTTTTTTCTGAGGCCATTGTGAATGAGGTAGTGTTCCTAATTTTTCTTTCATAAGATCCATCACTGATGTATAGAAATGTAACTGATTTATGGGTGTTGATTTTATATTCTGCTACTTTACTGAATTCATTTATTAATTCTAGAAGTTTTCTGGTGGAATTTTTTGGATCCTCTGAGTATAAAATCATATTGTCAGCAAATAATGTCTGTTTGAGTTCTTCTTTTCCTATTAGTATCCCTTTTCTTTCATCTAATTGCTCTGCCTAGTGTTTCAAGGACTATGTTGAATAGCAGTAGTGAAAGAGGGTATCCCTGTCTTGTTCTCATTTTTAGAGGGAATGCTTCCAATTTTTCTCTATTTGGGATGATGTTGGCCTTCAGTTTAGCATAGAGAGCTTTTACAATGCTGAGATATGTTCCTACTCTCCCTATTTTTTCTAGTGTTTTGAACATAAAAGAGTGCTGTGTTTTGTCAAGTGATTTCTCTGCATCAATTGGTAAAATTATATGATTCTTATCTTTAAAGCTATTGATGTGATGGATTACATTAACTGATTCTCATATGTTGAACCAACCTTACATCCTTGCAATGAACCCCACTAGATCATGGTGCACTATTTTTTTAATATGCTTTTGTATAAAATTTGCCAAAATTTCATTGAGAATTTTTGCATCTATGTTCATCAGGGATATTGGTCTGAATTTTCTTTCTTTGCTGTGTATCTGTCTGGTTTTTAAAAAGATTTAATTGCCACCCTTTTGAAAAGAGGAATGGTTGCTTTAGCTGCTCACTCACTCAGGGATTCCTTGTCTCTAATTCTAATTTAGACAATCATAATTTGTCTCTGGATGCAATAACATGTTCTGCCCTAGCATCTCGGTCATCCACGTGACAGCTTCACTTTAGAATTGTAGGACACCAACTGTAGGACACCATATATTTGTTTTACTTAGTTTTAGCTTTAATATCTACAGAACATAGAACTGTATGAAAATTTTCCAGACATCACTTTACTGGCAAGGAGACTATACAATAGGAGCCACATGAGTTTCCTCCCTCTCTCTCTCTACTTCTAAAAAGGACTAAATCCTGTAAACAGGAAGAGTTCATGCGGATTGAGCCTGACCTGGTGCCCCTTAGCAGACAATGGGAAGGCACTGAGACTTTTAAAACAAAACCATATTATCTGAGCTGAATGTTAAAGGAAGCAATTTGACATCCGTGTCAAATTTGTTTCCAGAAGAAAATATAAGTTATTTAAATAAACCAAATGTAAATAATGAAAGTCAGCAAGAGGCATTAAAGGGCAAGATTTCAGATACAGACCTAGTATGCACTCTACCCTATAACTAATTGTAAGGGAAGAGAAAGTAAGTGAATAAAACATAACTAAGTTTTCAAGTTATGGTAATTGAGATTTTAGAATTCAGAGGAAGGACATAGTTTTTGATGTACAGTCAAATTCAGGCTTTACCCAACTGGGGCACAGATTTAGCTCACATACACAGGATAAAAAAATATCTTTTTGCAAATGATATAGTGTAGCTCTTATTAGGCAAAAAGTTTATTTTGGGAGGAAAGAGTAAGTGGTTATTATTGATCTTTAAAAACTGCGTTAGATTCAAAAATCTTTTTCTAGTTAAAACCATAAACAAAATGGTTAAAAAGGGAATAAAGAATGAAAAATCCAAATCTAAGCAAGTTTAATTTGGGGATATTCTACATTAGGTTACTATTAGTTTAGAATAAGTTAGAAAGAAAAATAAAAATAAATTACCCTCACATTTCAAATATTGATGCCCACTACATGTACATGTATTGGCGAATCATTTCACAGCTCTGTGTCAGAGTATGTTGTATCAAAGTGGGTTTATTATTATTATTATTATTCAAGTACAAATGAAAAATTGCATAATATATGTTTTAACATTTTGAACCAAAAGTTCATTGTTCATAGACCTCGGGCAAATGCTCATTGCCTTCCAAAAGTATTAGGCACATGGTCAAGAAAATTCACTCTCCACTGGAGCTTACTAAATCAACACTTGTCAAATTAAATCCTTCATCTGTTTCTACTGTTTGAAAAATTCAGAGACTAATATTTATATCAAAGTCCCATATATAAACTCTATTATACATGAAGATGGAATTGTGGTGAATAAAACAAGTCAAAGACTAGTTCTTTCATGCTTTATTTATTTTTATAATTTAGATTTTTTAAATATAAAATTTAGAATAAAAAGAAATTATAATGGAAGGGACAATCTTCAGAAACTATTTATATCCAAAGATATGTTTCAGAACTCTAAAAAGCTATGGAAAAATCAAGAGTCATTCTACAAATATTTATTCAAGCTTCATTAATATTTATAAAATCTGTGGTAATATAGTATATGCACACTGAAATATCATTCAGTAAATATCAACATTCTATTTATCATTAGTTTTGAATTTACTTTGAGGGATAGGAGATAAAATTTCTTCACCTGTATCTGTCTAATGGAAGAGTAGGAAAAGTTGTAGTTCAGCTTTAAATATATTATCATATAGCAGAGGATAGCATGCTCAATATGAGAGCACCTACAAATAAGATGAATAAATTTAAATTATTCAAGATTGCATCGGTCTGTTTTCCATTGCTGTAACTAAATACCTGAGGCTGGGTAATATATACAAATGAGAAACTAAAAATCCAGGATTGGGTGGTTCTATAAACTTGACCTCTGGTAAGAACCTAATGGTAGATGCAATCATGGCAAGTGTGCAGGGAATAGACAGGAAGTAAATGCCCAGACAAAAAGCCAGGTAATGGAGAGGGACAAGTATTACTGTTTCACTGTAATCCTCTTTGAAAACTATCCAGATCTAGTGAACTATATTAATTTCTTCTGAAGGCAGCATCTTCAATGACATAATTACTTCCCACTAGTCTTCAACTCTTAAAAATTTCATCTCTTTCCACATCACCACCCTAGGACCAAGCTTCCAATAGGTGAACCTCTGTAGACACAGTCTTTATATTATATACAAACTAATAGATAAATATATTGTATGGTTTATCCTCAATAAAATACAAACTATAGCCAAATCAGACTAGCACATGAAACTAACCATCATGGTCAGCAAAAAGGAAAAAAAGTAAGAAAATACAAAAGAAATAGAGAACAAATAAGATGGATAGACCAGAATCCAACCTAGTAATAATTGCATTTTATGTAAAAAAAATCCAAACACAAATTAAAGATAGTGTCAGATTGTAAATACAATAAGATCAAACTATATACACTCTATAAAAGGAAAGCTTTCATGAACAATCCAGAAATAAATTGAAAGTGGAAGGAAGGAAACTGTTCATGATGCAAACTCAATGAGAAGTCTAGCTAGATAGGCTATATTAAAGGTAAAATAGGTTTCAGGAGTAAGAATACTAACACAGGGGCACATCATGATGATAAAGCATAAATTCACTGAAAAATATCAGTTATAAATGTGTATGCAACTGATAACAAAACTTACAGCCAAGAAAAGTATAACTTAAAAGAGAAATATAGATATTCATTATTACAAAATTCCTCTTGCAAAACTGGTATAACCAGTAGTTATAGAAAGTAGAGATACAGAATATTTAAAACTTGACCAAATTGATAATCATAGAACAAAGTTCATTTCATTGATAATCATAGAATAGTATATAATAAATATATAAAACACACATTCTTTGTGTAGCCATATAGTGTCTCTTCAATTTACAAAGATAGAACTGATATAAGAATATATCCCCTGACTAAAATATAATTAAATTAAATATCAATACCTAACAGGTACTAAGAAAGTCTCTAAAATAATAAACAGCATAGTTAAAAATAATGCATGTATCAAAGAATTCACAGAAGATTACTTGTCCTGATCTGCTTTCTGTTACTATGCCACAATACCAGAGATGATAATTTATAAAGAATAGAATTTATTTGGCTCACACTGAGAAGTCCAAGAGCATAGCACTGACTTCCACTCAGCATCCCTGAAAGGCCTTCTTGCTGTATCACCTAGCAAGATATAGCAATTGTACTACCTCAGGTCTCTCTTGCTCCTCTTCTAAGGGCATTAATGCTAACAGGGGTGTCCCACTCTCATGAGGTCATCTAATTGAATTTATGACTTCACCTCCAAATGCCATAAACATATTAATTTGAGAATTTATTTTCCAACACATTTTTGAGGAGAAACATTTAACCATAGAAATATTAGAAAATATTTTTACTGAATCAAAATGAAAATGCAATGATGATATACTACTCATTCAGTTAGTTAAAAATTTTTTTGAAAAGGTGTGACATTACCATGTAATGGAAAGGACATAGAGCAACCTACCTTTCAATGTAGATTTTCTAATTATTTTCAAAACACTATTTTTCAATTATTTTAGAATACTGTTAGGCAGTATTTTCTAAAAAAAAATGGAACCTATCCTACTGTATTTATTATTTACTCAAAAGAAGTAAAAATATATGTCCACAAAAATATTTGGACATAAATATTTTCAGCTTTAGTCAAAATAATGTTCAATTGCAAAGAATTCAAATACTCATCAACAGGTGAATGGAAAAATTGTACACATATCTAAACCACAAACTATCATTCAATTAAAATAAAAAGTCCTGAACTACTGATACATGCAGCTATGAGGATATGTTAAAAAAAATGTATATAACATAAAGAACTCAGGCACAAAAGAGTACATACATTATTATGATCTCATTTATTTGAAGTGATCATAATGTATGCACTCTTCTACAAGAGGGCAGATTAAGCTAAAATGATAGAATGCATATCAGTGTTGATGATTACTGCACAAGATTACTTAACCAAAATTCATAAAATTATGTAGTTGAAATCAGTGCACTCATTTCCCCTTACGAAGAGAACTGGATAGATCTTGATAATATTTTAAATTTGAAAAAGAATATACAGAATGATGATAATACTACGGCCCTTTATTATAAAAATGTATACTATATTATAGATGCTGGTATAAGCCCTGAAATATGTTTTGAGAAAATAATAAGAAATTTTTAATGGTGACTTGTTTTCAAGGGAAGACGTCCTCTTTCATATTAAAACTTCCTACCTTGTGTGAAATTTTCAATAATAAACGTTATTTTTTAACACTCATTTTATATGATGGGGTGTCATGGGTTGTTTTTAAATTTTAGTTTATACTTTTTAGAAGTTAATAAAGATCATTAAAATATAAATTACAGCAGAGTTCCTTAAAATATAGAATCACCTCAGCAAAGCAAGTGTTTACTTCTCAATTGGCAAAATTTTTGTAGCAGAATATTTCAAACTAATTTACTCTACTATCAATTTCTAATTAGTCAGAAAGAAGTATAATACATCTTGAAAGGAAAGTAAATCACTGTAAAATATTATATTCAGAAAAAATATTTTTCAAAAATCTCATAAAATATAATAAAAAGTTCACTTGCCTGTCTGGTTGCCAGAGGCAATAATCTTGTTGTCTGTTTACTAGAATCTTGACACAGGTATTCCAATGTCGTATTGCTCATTCATTCTTCTATGTATGGATTTGGTCTAAAATTGTGTTGGGGTTTGCTATTATTTTGCATCTTTAAAGACTCACTTTGTGGAGGTAACTTATGAAGATGATGGTTTCTTGAAGGATTTGTACTGAGAAAGGAACACCTGGCAACTCAACAAAAACTTTGAGATTGTCAAAACTTGTTGAGGGACACTGAACACTTCATTCCACATTTCTGAAAATCATTCTGTACATTTGAAGATCTCCAATGTACCAAGCATTGTGCTTACCTAAAATATGAATCATCTATTAATTTTAACATTTTACAGTTTCAGAAATTCTCAGACATTTTCCAGTTCAAGATAGAGCTAATCTAAGTTGATTATTCTAATTTTTAATCAGAGAAATTAATAAGGTTGTGATAAATTTTCTAGTTTACTTTTCTAGCACAGAAATACTGTCTGTTCTATAAAGGCAACATGCGCAATTTATTTTTATAACATTCTAATTGAATACACATTTCCCCCATGCTAGAAGATAATTAGAATCATCATTAACAGTGTATGAGACCTAGGTTCAAGAAAAAAAATTTTTTTTTCTTTGTGGCCATACCTGTCTTTTTGTTCTCCATGTTCTAAATAGTTTCAATAGAAATATCCAGAGCTTTTTCTTTTCCTTACTGAGATACTAGCAGGATTCTGCTGATTTTTTGCATAAACCTCTTTGCCTCGTTCATCAGAAAAGGAGTTTGTAGAGCCAGGAACATTATTATTTCCCTGATTGTGCAAAACATGGTGTATGATAATCCCTGCCTCCCAAAAGAATTAGCTATTCACATTTTCTATTCAAAAGGGAATAAATTACAGTTCAGCAGGAAAGGCCTATCAGTAAATACTGCTTTGAAATACTGCTCTTGGTGATCATATAATTATCATTTTGCTGCATTTTCCCATTTTAAAGCTAACACTATAACATTTCATGCAAACTGACAATCACTCTTCTGCCAGGATGCAGATTCAAGTAATACAATACAGTGAAATTCTATTTGGAAAACACTTTTTCTGTGTAACTAATTTACTTTACTTTCAATGTGGCTGGTAGATACAGAACATTTTCTAATTTCCTAGGCAAGGGTAAGAAGTACAGCTTTTAACATTAAGTCTGACAAGAGTGTGAGAGGTTAGAAATGGCAACCGTCCTCCCTCTTTGTCACGCATTACACCCGGGACTAATCTCAGCATAAACAAACACACTCAAAGTACAGGATGGCAGATACAAAAATAAATGAGTTTAAAGGGACACTTTGTGCAGAATCTGATTTCCACGTGATCTCCCAAAGCTTAAAATATTAATTAAATACAAGTAATGACATCTCAGCAAGCAGAATCCAACTGGGATGGCAACACTCAAGCCTCGCTTTAAGGAAATAGTCACAAATGTCCAGCATATTAATACACAGTATGTGAAATTTATGCATCATTAAGCTTCCCCTGATTTTGTTTATATGCCATTTGGTTTAAAAGGTTATAACATTGACAGACGCTAAAATGTTATGAGAAAGGAGATGCTGTTTTTATGATTCCCAGAATGCATCTTATATTTGGATCAGAAAAATAAATGGCATTTTTGTTGTCAGGTGGTGAGTCGTGTCCCTCCAACAAAATGAAGATGTTGAGGAGCACGGGAGAGGAGGTCAGGGGAAAAACAAAAACACTAAGGACGTCAGTTTAACACATTTCTGAGAGAATAAAGAAAATCTGCTTGTGGGATATCTCATTGCAACCTAGTAACACACTCTTTACAATCAGATATATATTGATATACATGTGTCCTTTCTTTCAACGTCCAGGGACAGAAAAGGGTTACTTAACTAAACTGCCATTGACTTTCTATTAGAAATCTAATAGCTCCCAGAGGTTTCTGCATACTAAACCACTTAGTTAAAACATCTAGTAGAAATGAGCATCACATTTAAGAGGTTCTAAGTCATTGCTTCTCATACTTTAGCAAGCCTAACAATCACCTGGAGGGCTTATTAGAACACAGATTCCTGGAGACAGGTAAGGACATGAGAATTTGCATTTTCAAGAAGCTCCCAGGTGATGCTGATGCTATTGGTTTGCAGATGAACACACACAGCATTGCTCTTGTCATCCTTTGACAATATTTATATCTGGGAGATTAAATGAATACATTAATTTCTACTCTTATTTAAAAAGCCAGGTACTCAGATTCACCCTATAAATTTTTAGCAGAACTGTCTTTTCTAATATAGCTATCAGAAACAACTAGAAAAGCTGAAAAGTATTTATTTTTCTGGTTCACAACCCTAACCCAGGGTTTTGGTCTTTAGGAGATGTTCAGATGGTAGGTAAATGGGCTTCATTAGAAAAGTGACTTTTATAAGAAAAATTTCAAGTATTACATACATGGCAATTCACAGTCACGAAAGACCACAAATTGCATCTCTATATTTGTTAAATGTGTCTCTTCTAACAAAACAGATCACAGATCCTAATCATATTGCTGTGGGGATGAGGAGTCAAATCAGGATTATAGATCTCAAGAGATACAGTAAAGATTATCATGATTTTAAAGTGACAGTTCTTAAATAACTTCATGAATTATTATTATTTATTATTATTAGCCCTTTTTAGTTATACATGACAGTAGAATTCTTGACATTTACCCACTATAGCCATCTGGGGCCAAACTATGTGCTAAAATCCCCACAGTAGGCTATACAGGGAAAGTTTAATATAAAGAATAGCCTATAAAAATTGTAATTATAAGATATAGAAGAAAACTATGAGTACCCTAAGGATGAATTCCCAAGGGAGGACAACTTAGACTTGGAGAACACATGATTTAGCCACCTGATACCAGAACAGTTCACTATCTGGCCAAGACAGAGCAATAGACTACTCTGGAGTGTATAGAATCAGCAACTGATGACAGGATCATGTAGCAGATGTCCTGGTGCCTAGGGATAGAGGTTTCCAGAGTATGCAGGCCACATGAGAACTTGCAGGAGGAATTTCTGGGTGAGAAGCAGTTGCAAGCAGACTGTGTTGGTGCTTGCAAAGGGATTCCAGGTGCTTCTTACTTGAACAAAAGCCCTCAGAGTACATACTGTGTAGGGGCTTTGATTTCTTTGTCCAAGGGACTGGAGGAAGTTTATCATCTCCAGATAAACTCTACAATGTCCCATAGGGAACACATGTTGGGCCTGTGGCTGGGGCAGTGCTTCACCAGATGTTCTAAAACTCATATATCTGTTTGTGAAACAGCATCATTTCCCATTTGACAACAAGATGCCACTTACTCTTTTCTTAATACAAATATGAAATGTAACCTGGGAATCAGAAAAATATCTCCTTTCCCTTAACAGTTTAGTACCTGTCAATGTTACAGTCTTTTAAACCAAATAGACTATAAACAAAACCAGGGAAAGCTTAGTGATGCATAAATTTCACATGCATATGTTGATATGCCGGACTTTTGGAATTATTACTATGTTACTAGCACTGGACTTTTGCGACCCTTACACACACCAGATCTTGGAAATCAGGGAGATAAGGATATTTCCCCCTAACCATAAAATCTATAATAACAGGTTCAAATTAGAACTAGTCAGCATGAGCAACAGTGACCTAGAGTTGTCATGGCAGTGGAAACATGAAAGTGACTTAGATGGAACGCTCTGGAAACTTCCTTGGGATCACTAGTAAAACTGGAGAGCAGGAGAGGCACATTTTCCCTCTCCCCTCTGAGAGACTCTACTCTCTCCCTTAAGAGTGCCCCCTTTGCCCTTTACTTATCCTTGTAATAATCTCAAGCCTGTTACTCTGAGTAACATATCTGAAATCTTTCTGACTTGATAGCAAGGATCAGCATTTGAAGGGGGTCTTCACACTGTCTCAGTTTCCCAGGTTTATGGAAGGCCCGAGCCTTGTAACAGATTGAACTTATGAAAACATGAGACAAAATAAACTTCCTCCTCTAAATTGATTTTACCAAATGTTTTGATCATAGTTCCAAAAAAGTTGACTAAAACACCTTTCCAAACTAAGAAAGGAGTGAGTGGCTAGGGATATAGCTCAGTTGGTAGAGTGCTTACTTTGCATGCACAAGGCCCTGGGTTCAATCTCCAGCACCACAAAAAAAAAAAAAAAAGAAAAGAAAGGGGCCTTAAATCTAATTAAATCAGACAGATCCCACCTAAATTATATATTATTTTTTTTCATAATTTTTCCTATTTAATTTGTATAACACCACAACCAGAAGCAGGGTTATAAATTACCAGTCTATGGCAGTAATCCAGTAATACACAATGCTTTGGCATAGGATATCATTGGTGGACATGGGAAGTGATTGGATTAGGATTATAATTTTGAAGGTATTGCAAAATGCATTTGTTGATGGGTGAGACATGGACTATTTCAAATGAAGAGAAATGAGGCTGACTCCAAGATGTTCTACCACGATTAACTAACAGATTAGTGGTGTAATCTACTGAGGGAAGCATTTCTGAGAAGCAGTTTTGGAAAGTGGAAAATGTAAGTTTGATTTTGGAAAACACTTTAATAAATTAATTAAATTACACATAAAAGTGTAAAGACAACAAATTACTTATGAGTCTAGAATTCAAGAGAAAGGTCAATGCCAGAGATAAAAATTTAAGAGCTTGTTAATGTGTATGTGGTATTTAAGGATACAAGAGAGGATGAAGTAGCCCAACGGTTTATTCCTAAGCCCCATCAATATTTAGGCAGTAGAGAGAAAAGAGGAACCAGCAGAGGAGACTGAAATGGAATTGTCATTTATATATGAGGGAAAATGAGAGATTAATGTCCTGCAAGATATCTGAGGAAAGTTTTTTAAAGGAAGGAAGTGATCAGACAGGTTAAATACTACCAAATGCTTAGTACTTTGAGGTGAAGAGGCCATTCGATTTGATAATTGAGAGTTTATAGATGGAACTGAAGAAATCTATTTCAGTGTAGTAAATTGACAAAAGCAAAACTGGAATGAATTCAAAAGGAAATGCAAACTGAAGATGTAGGGTCAGCTGATAATGACAACCTTTCTGAAGTTATTTTGCTCTAGGCAGAAAGGTAGAAATAGAGTAGTTCACTGAAAGTAATGGGAACATACAAGAGTAACATCTTAGAATAGTAAGTGGCCAGGAATGGGACCTAGAGAAAAGACAGGGGCAATGAACTTAGGCAATGCTTTAATCATATTATAGGAAGAAAGAAAGTGGAGATGCAAATATATTGCAATGCAAACTGTGATGCTGAAGGTTATGTAAGTTTTCTCATGATCAGTTCTGTTTTCCCAGATTCAGGGAGGAATAGGAAATAATTTCCCAGTTGATTAGGGTTTTCCCAGGAGTACCAGGTAAAGGAAGGTGATTCTGGCTAAAGACAGCATCCACAAATATCTATAGTATGAAATATTACTACCTTTGGATTCAGTAGTAGGGAAAGACATGCTCACGACATAAGGACTATTATGATCTTTGTTAAGTATTCTTAAATTATTTAAGTTCTAAATTGACTTTAAAATTATTGTGAAGTATACATTTAAAAAGTGAACCAAAGATATTTTTCACATATTCTTATAATCTACAACTTTTATTTTTTATAGAAAATGTAATCAGTAGAAAACTAGGTATTTTACAAATAATTACTCATTAGAATATGGAGTTATCATGTAGAGGAAAAACTCCATGTGCTTCTAAGAAATTAATGAATTTACAAAGTTTGAAAACAGGTAGGAAGGTCTTTTGTCCCTGAGTATGTTGACAAAGAATAGGAAGCTAAGATATCCTCCAGTCACCTTCCCATTTAATTTTTTAAGGGAGAATTCAATAAATAAGGTAAAAGTGAACACAGATATTGCCTTGTCACTAATGAAACTGAAATAGATGAGGTCCAAGGAGAGATGGATGAAACAAAGACTGGTTGCTTACCCACTTCTGTTAGGGTAAAATGGTAACATAAATTTCTGTGCCAAGATGGAAATTAATGAGCAATCACAATTACAAATGTATTTGAAATATGTTCTTTACTTTGATTTTGCTTAAAAGGAATAAATAATGATCCAGAATATAGTCAGATGTGGGATCTTTTCAGCTAGCCTGTAATTCCAGGAGGAATTGACTAACAATTGCAGCACAGCCTACAAAGCTGCCAGTTCCCTATTTGCTTGTTTCCTTGGGATTTTCATTATTCTCTTCCCTGTTGCACTTATCTATTTATTAACAAAATAAAAGTGTATATCCTCATGGATTTTTTCTTCATATAAAATATTCACTTCAACATTTGCATTCACAAAACAATTACCTAATGCATGTGATGGGTTACACAAACATAAATAAAATTAAACAAAAAGAGTGTATTTTTGTGAAAGCATATGTTTGGGGACTGGGAAATCAACAAACTCCCTTAAGAAAACAAAGCCTCCAGGATAACATGGAATGAGCAAGTCCCAGTTCACAGCCAATGGAACAGGGAATTACAGCATTTTACCTAGAAATCAATCATAAAAGTAGATATTTTTGTATAGAGCCACTTTCTACATGTGATACACACTTAAAACTAAGCTTAAAATATCTTATCCAAGCCTAATCTTACTAATATGAAAAAAATCATCTATATCTGCAAAGAGAACAAATTTGAGCTATCCAGATAACTCAAGTGAATAATATATTTGCCGAAACTAGATACTATGATCTGAATGCTTGTGTCTTCCTCCTCCCAAATTCATATGTTGATACCTAATCACCAACATGAGGGTGTTGGGAGCTAGAGTCATTTGAGAGTTGATTAGGAGGATTGAGCCCTCATAAATGGGATTACTGTCCTATAAAATAGAACTAAGGAAACTCATTCACTTTGTCCCCCTTGTGAAGTACAACAAGAAGGTGGCATATTTGAGAATGTGGGACCTCGCCATATGTTATGGTTTGGACATGAGATGTTACAAGCTCACATGTAAGACAATGCAAGAAAGCTCAAGGAACAAGTGATTGGGTTGTGAGAGTCTTAACCCAATCAGTGAATTAATCCCCTGATAGGGATTAATTGAGTGGTAACTGAAGTGGTAGGATATGGCTGGAGAAGGTGGGGATTAGGGCGTAGCTTTGGGGTGCATATTTGTATCTGGCAAGTGGAGTTCTCTCTCTTTGCTTCCTGTTCATCATGATGTGAGCTTCCTCCCTCTGCCATCTTCTTCTGCCATGATGTTCAGCCTTACCTTGAGCCTTGAGGAATGGATCTGCTCTTCTATGGATTAAGACCTCTGAAACCGTGAGCCCTCAAATAAACATTTCCTTCTCTATAGTTGTTCTGGTCAGATTCTTTAGTCAAAGAAGCAAAAAATCTGACTAAAATGCCATATACTAAAACCTGCCAGTATGTTAATTTTTCTGGGCTCCAAATTTCTGTTGTTTATTACCTACATGGTCTATGGTATTTTGTTATAGCAACCCAAACTAATTAAGAAATAGATTTATGTGGATAATAGCTTCGATTCTTCACTCTTTGAAATAATTGAAACCAGATTTATAAAATTACATTAGAAAGTAGTATAACATAAATGACCTGGGAAACATTAGCAATAACCTAAATTCTTTACTACAAGGCTGATTGAAGTTCCCATAGCTGTCTCCTATGCTCCATTTTTAATATCATAAGAAATTCATAAATGGACTTGCTTCTCTATCTTCCACAAATTTTCTGTTCTCTTATATAAAGATTTCTTAAAAAACAGTTATTCAAATAGTCATTGCTGAAAAATCAATTCCAATTTAATGAAACTTGTCTATACTTACATAATTATTTTTTTCTACTGTTCCTAGGGAAACATTTTTTTTCACTATTAACTACCAACTCTCAGAGTTTGGTCACAATAGCTTCTTCTAAATAAAATTTTTTTCCCAGAATTCACTGGAGTCATAGCATATAATCAGTAATATATCAAATTATATCTGCTATCCTATCCAAAGAATTATTTAAATCTTTCTCTTATCTTTTACAGTATAAACTTTTATTTATTTATTTTCTATGATTCTATGTGTTCTTAAAATATTAGCATATTAATGGACTATTTCAGGTCACAAAATCACAATTTCTTCTGAGGATTACAAATATTTCCTAGAAGAGTATCTAATTTCTCAATAAAATTGGTATTCAGTGACATAGAATCTTTTTGTTTAAAATTGACATTATATTTATTCCATTACCTTTGTATTTCCATGTAATTCTCTTAAGCATCTACCCTGAAGGGCTCATTTTGGCCAGAACAAAAGTCTTGACTTTTCCTAGATCAAATACAAGGCTGTCTCAGTTGAAATCTGGGAAAACAAAAGGCAAGAGAGAGAGTAAGAGAAATCCCAAAATGTGCAGTGAATTCTCTGAATCTATGGCTTAAAGCCAAGACAAATTTGGCTTTTGGTTAATGATTATGTTGAAGGAGAAATTTTGGAAGCTAATCCAATGGAATGCATAATACAGAATTTAGGACATTATAGTGGATTTTGAGAAGTTTTCTGAGATATAAATGAAAATAATATATTTTTCTTTGCATATTTTTCAATTCCAAGTAACTGCCAGGCTATGTACTAGACCAATCAAAATATGGTCTTGACCTCCTTTAAAAAGAGAAAATCCCTTATTGGAAAAGTCAATGTTAAAACATTTCTGTATCCCAATAACTTTCCCTACCTCCTCAGTAAAAGAGTAACCTATTTCCTATTGGTGGTGCTCCATGAGCTTATTGTTTCTATGGATACAGTTAATGAAAGTAGTTAATACAAAAGAAAAACAAAGTTCTTGTTAAACTTAATTTAGGTTTCTGCACATCACTGAATTCTCAGTTACTTACTGAGGAGGACCCCTGAATCAGAAAATATGATATGACAGTATTGAACAAAACAATATTCTGACACTTGTTATAACAGTAAGAAAAATTATATTCAGTATTATTGCAATAGGTGTCCATACTAGTGCCACATGAAAGAAATGTAAAAAAGAGAGTTAGAAATTGATAATCAATCGATAACCAATCGATAACCTTTTTTTTTTTTCAAAGAGTAAGGGCAATTTATGGATGGAAAATTATCAAGAGGAAACATCCATGGGAGAAAGAAGTCTTTCTAAACTAACTAAACAGAATTCTTGCTAAAGAGAAGTTAAGAATTTATACATTGAAAATGGAGGATGAGGAACTTGATTAGCTGTCAAGGTAATCAGATTATCTATTGCAGGTAGGGTGTTTCTGCTAAACACAAGATTATTGCTAAAACTGAGTAATTCAGACCCAACAAGGACATGACAGAAAAAGAAGGCCAATGTCAAGGCCTAGGTGAGAAGAGGACTCAGAAGGACCTAACAAAAGCTGGTTAAGTAGAGAGTCTTTGTCAATAACATGCTTTAGAAACTCCAGAATGACAATGACTTAACCAATGGAAAAAAAATCCATTTCTCTTTAATCTCTGGCTAGGGCTAAAGTTCTATAACTTCTGGAAAACAAACTCCTTCTACCTTGTTGCTCTATTATCTTTAAGACATGGCTTGCAATTCCTGGTTCAAAATAGTTGATTGCATGGCCTCAAGCAAAGAGGTGCACAACCCTGCCAGCAGAAAGAAGAAACAATGAAATCTGCTCTTGTCCCATAAGCATATTCCCTAGAAGTCACACATGCTGCATGCCTTTATGTTCTGCTGTTCAGAATATAGCCCGATAACCATTTCCATCTTCAAGAAAGACTGAGAAACACAGAATTTATTATGAGTGGCTATATAGCCTAAGGACAAAATGATGAATAGATATTTGACACAAGTAGCTTCTTTTGTTATAAAATCAGAAACAGAGCATGAGCTTCGGAATAGGCAGAATACACTCTTGCTAACAGCTCTTAGATTTTTTTTCATAAATTCAACAAGAGCTTTAGTATTGGTTAATATAGGGACAGAAGATTGACCAAGGTAAATCCCAGTTCTGTCCTCACAAACAGAATCCTACTTCCATTCTCAAAAAAGAGGTAAATTGCCCTTTTATCCTCAATTTAAGTCAACCATTTTGAAATGATAAGTGGTTGATATGGAGTCCTCTGTAGCCCCATTTTTTAGTGACTAAAAAACTTGAGAGGAACAACTGTAGAGAAGGAAACATTTATTTAAGGGCTCATGGTTTCAGAGATCTCAATCCATAGACAGCAGGTTCCATTCCTTGAGACTCAAGGTGAGGCAGGACATCATGGTGGAAGAGTATGGCAGAAGGGAAGCAGCTCATATGATGATCAGAAGCAGAGAGAGAGAGAGAGACTCCACTCTCCAGATACAAAATATATACCCCATAGCCAATGCCCCCAAAGAACCACTTCCTTCAGCCACACCCTACCTGCCTTCAGTTACTACTCAGTTAATTCCACCTGGGAATTAATTCGCTGATTGGGTTAATAATCTCACAACTCAATCACTTCTCCTCTGAACCTTCTTGCATTGTCCCACATATGAGCTTTTGGGGGACACCTTACATCCAAACCATAATACTCTATACCACCATTTTGTATAAAATGTAATTTATTGGCAAAAAGTTGACTCAGAATATGGGACATAGTGAATGGAGGAAGGATATCATAAATTATCAAAAAACCTTCACCTCACTGCTTCTTATACTTTCAATAATCTATGCAATTTAACATAATACCTTCAAACTTAATGACATAAAATAATAACTACTATTCTTTTATTCATGATTTTTGGGTCATGAAATCAGGCAGGACTCAGCAGGCTTTACTTACCTTGCTGCTGGCTGGGGTGGTTTTCGTGGAGGGATTCAACTAGGCCTCACATCTGAATGTCAACTGGGGCACCCAAATTCTCCTCTACATAGTTTCTCTCTTCACAGATTCTCATCTTCCAGACGTCCTTTCTTCATGTACATCTCAGAAGGATAATTCAGACTTCATACAGCTGCCATCCTCCAAGAAAGTGAATATGAAGATGGAAGAACTTGATTCATTAACCCAGAAGTCACATAGCATTCTTCCATGATACTTCATTTGTCAAAGCAAGTCACTAGGCCAGCCTAGATTAAGTGGACAGGAAACAGATTCTTTTTTTTTTTTTCCTGTACCAGGGATTGAACTCAAGGACATTCAACCACTGAGCCACATCCCCAATCCTGTTTTGTATTTTATTTAGAGACAAGGTCTCACTGCTGAGTGTCTCGCTGTTGCTGAGGCTGGCTGAACTCGCAATCCTCTTGCCTCTGCCTCTCGAGCCACTGGGATTACAGGCAGAGTCTATCTTTTGGTAAGAAGAATGACATACACAGGTAGGATTAGATAGGGTGGGTGGTGGGCATCTTGCAAATAGATTTTTGGTCTGAGCAATGCATAACATTGCCCTCTGTCAAAATACACTGACAGTCTCATAAAGCCCCATTCAATTATTCAGATTTGCAGTCCTATATATTGTGATCTCTAACAGTTCTGAAAGTAAATAGGGTTCCACTTGATCCAGAGACCTGTGAAATAAAATTATCTTCCTCTCCTCCCACCCACACTCAGTTCATGCAAATAGCTGTGCAGCTCATCTCTGCTACCTGTATTGCTAGTTTGAATGGCTCGCTGTTGCTGTACTATTTGATATAGCAACATTTTTTCATTTGGAGGGTGAATTAGTATTAACTTTTGATTGTGCAACCTTGGTTCTGAACCACATATCTTTCTTATTTCTTGTAATCTTTTCTCTCTTTCCATACAGCCTGGGTAGAAGAACCTGAAGTATTTTACACAAAAACAAATTTCTAAAAATTATAAAAAAACAGAAGCCCAATATGAGGTGAAAAAAAAAAAACCTACACATCATTTTCATTACATTATTTTTCTCAAATCAAATAAAGTTTAGATTCAAGAAGAAAGGAAACAGACATCCTAACTTGGTGGGAGAAGCAGTACACATATATAAAAATAAAATAAATTGTTGGCAACCATCTTTGCACTGTTAATCTTCAGGCCTTCATGTTTATTCAACAAATTCTATTGTATTTTGCCACTTTTGACTAAAAGCAGAATTTGGAGACCTCTTCATCATTTTTTTTTCAAACACTTTGACCCATCCCAGAACTTCGTAGTCTTTATGCTTGGCCAACGCAATATGACTGGGTTGTCTTCGTTCTTGCTTTTATGAAGTTAACTATCAAATAACATATCAAAACATGTATATAGAATGATCAGGTCATATTTTAACATCAAATGACAGTATACAAATTCTCATTAACATCAGGTACTAACACAAAAGTGACAGAAATAGAATAAGTAGCAAGGAATATGTAATTGGTAATTGCTTCCCAAAATCATTTGTATTACATTATAGAAATTTTGGATTATATCTTCCTTGGTAAAATATGGTGAATTCCACATTTATTTAAACTGATCAGAATTTCAAATCCATATTTTAATAGCTTTTATTAAAATGTGCATTAAATTGTATTATTCAAACTGAAGGGAAAAATGTGAAGGAAACTTAAGCTATGTTAGTCAAAGAATGATGTCTGTGTGCAAAGAAAAAACTATTCTGACTTATGTGCTATTCAGAGTATAGCGTCAATACGTGGCCAAATTCTGTGATCACTTTCAGGAAACGGTATTCATAATGGCAAAATGATCACCGAAGTAATCTGAGAAGTATGCATTATGAGGAAAATAGAGATTTAAATATGTATAGCTGGAAAGCAAGGAGAAATACGTTAGCAATCTTCTTAATTGTAAGTTGTAAATAGCAATATTTCATATAGTATAAGAAAGTTAATCAGAACTGAGGAAATTCAAAGAAGACATCTTTTTTCAAGTTAAAAAAAATTTTTTTGGAACCAACAGAGCCACAAATAGTTGTACTTCAGGTAATGATTTTCCAGTCACAGGAATTATGGTCCTGATTCAGTATCTGGCACAGAGTAGATGCCTAATATATACATTATTTTTAAATGAAATGGTGAATGTCTACCTAAAAGGGCAAAGGAAAAAAAATGTTCAATGAGCAGGAGGAAGAAAGAAGAATAGTCTCTGAAATCCTTCCTAACTGTAAACCTAAGATTCTCAAAACAGGAAGGATTCTTGTATCTTATCTAAAAAGGGTTATTAGTAAAAGAAACAGAACAGTCATGTTATAAAACTGTCATATATCTGCCAGCATGGGCCTTTGAGGAAACAGCTGCATTACAACACACTGAAAGGGCATTTTAGAGTAGCAGTGACATTTCATCCTACTCAAGATCATTGTCGTTCTTGTCATTTCTTTCCTTAAAAGTATTTATAATAATGTGTATGCCTTTTTAGTTTTATATTCAGTTTTCATGCTTATTAGAGCTTATGTGCTGTAGGCCAATGACCATATCTACTTAATTTTCTCTGTATTATGTTCAAGTAGAAACCAAATAGATGTTAACTCAAACTTATTTTCAAGATGATTTATCTCCAAAGATTATTTTATTCATAACTTCATAAACTAAAACCAATATCTCATGCTTGCATAATTCAGTATCAGAAAACAATTATTATGAATGTATAAACACATACACACTCATACACACACAATACATATTTTAATAATTTCATAGAAGAAATGCAGCTTATCTCTCCTCTGTCCTTAACACTGAAGATATTAATTTAATAGTGAAAGTGAAATTATTCATACGATAACTCAGGAAAGAAATGGACCCCTCAAAGCACATGCAAGTTTTGTTTTGAAATGATTTTTAGAATTACAGAAATATATAGCAAACAATGGGCATTTGAGAAATGCCATTTCCACCATTCACACGCAGTGTTTTTCCTTTGTCTGTGGCATGTGGCGCCCAGAAAGTGATAATCAAGAAATTTCATTTTCATGGGTGCATATTATAACTCTGTCCCCCATACATTTAGGTAGGGACAATATTGTTTCTCAGACCCAGAAAAGAATACCAGTTATCAATCTTACTCACTTTGATGCCTATTATCGATATTTCAAACTGAATATTTTTTTTTGTTTTAATGTAGTTTGTCTTTCTCCCTTGTGAAAGGAGGACATCTCCTATAAATATACCCAACAAATCATTGCCAATTCACCACCTATAATATTATCTTCATAGAAACAATATTTGCCTTACTCACTAATAACTTATCATTCTTGTCAATAAATTCTCATTAAAATAATATTTTCTTGAAGTTGAAATTTTCACAGTGGAAGAAGTTTTATTGATCCATGCATTTCTTCTTTTAAAACCAGCATCTTGGCTTGCATGAATCAAACAGTCATTTATGGAAAAGAAGCAGCATAAATAGGACATTGGATAATATGTAGAAAATACTTTTAAAATAAATCAGTGTATTTAAACTTTATTTAAAATATAAATTTGATGTCCACTGTCAGGAATCAGGAAAAAGAATTATCAAGTAATTTAAGTATAGTTGTTAAGAACACAGTTTTGACATCAAACAAAATAGCTGTGCTTTTTTAAAATTGTAAAACCAAAGCAAGTTCATTTGTTAAAGCAGCAGTTGCTTAAAATGTCAATATGTAGGTGAATATCAAACTCTCAGGTCATTGTATGCATTAAATAAAATAATGTACATAAATTATTAAGCAAAGGATCTGACAAACAATCTCTCAATACATAGCAACTATCATTACTAGTTATCAATTTAAAATTACAGTATTTTCAAATCAGTTGAATAAAATTATCCTCATTAGCTATGAATATAAAATTAATTGAAAAGATGCTAATTTAAACTACTTCACATGGGATAGTTTATTTTCCCGGGTTATCTAATACAGCATCCATATTTCACTTTATAGTAGTAGCTAATGGCATAGTTTAACTTTTTGGTTAAAATACACTTACTCAGCTTCACCCCTAAATGCATAGCCAGAGGTCAACTACAAGGTCATGATGAGAAACTGTCTATGAATTTCAGTTGGAATTTGAGAATTTATCTTCCATATCTATAAAACTACTGAAGTGAGGTTTTGTTTTTCCTTTTCCAAACTACAGAGAAAATATGACATTATTCTAAGAAACCCAAAGAGAAAAAAAGCTGCCCTTTTGTCTTATGAATACTCCCCTTAATTTCAGGTTTAAAGAAAGACTTGTTAGAGAAATAACAACACACTAGCTAAGATGACTTTAGGGAATATTGAGTAAAAAGTATATTTTCATGAAATATTTAACACAATGATACATAAATCATCACTAAAACTTGAATTGTAAGTTGACTCAGGAAGTTACAAAGGTTAAAGCTTAGACAATAAATAAATGAGGAACACATTCTTATTACCTTGAGGGGAGGTGGTAGTTCAGGACAGAGGTTTTCTACAGAACTGATTTATTAGTGCTTTCAAGCAAAAAAAGTACCAAGAATCTTGTTCATAAAGTTCTCCTGCTGTTAATTCATGCTGTTTCTATTTGCATGCATCCTGTGTGTGTATATTTGACTCCTGGCCACAGATATACCATAGAAAAGTAAAACACAATCTTTTTACTAATAGAGAATGTTCACATACCTGAGTTCTCAGTTTTAACTCTGCTATAGAATGTTTCTAAATAACTACAGATCCTGTAAAGATTGGGACAGGCAGCTGTGTTTTACATCAAAACCACCATCCATCCATGCCATCCAAGTTCATACTTAGAAAATTATCTTTGATTTCTTTGCCACTCAAACCACATATACTTATCTACCCAGTCCTGTCAATTTTACCTTCAATATCTCTCATATTGATCTCCTCTCTTTCAGTATCCCTGCATGAATTAGTTCACATAATTTTACCTTTCACTCATTTTTTGGCATGCTCTCCTGACTGTTGTTCCTAACACCCAGGCTTTCCTTCTCCAATCCTTTCTCAAAAACACAAGATTATTCTGCCTAGGATACCTCACTGATCACATTCCTTACGTGATCCAATGTCTTTAAAATTTCCCTCTGAGGAAAAATAACAGCCACCACATTTTAACTTGGAAAAATTAGAAATCAATAAGCCTCACATCATTTAATCCAGACAACAAATTTTGTATCTGGCAACTACAAGTGCTGAAGTCTTTATTCTTACTTAAGGTTGTAAACCCAGGTGATTTTGAAGGTGATAATTAACTT